>CM074724.1:125083724-125683724 GCA_037306005.1 Rhinophrynus dorsalis
AACAGAATTAAATAAGTGCTCTTCAACTAGAACAAGTATACACATGCATTAAAAAGCAAGTTTAGGATTATATTTGTAGGATACATTTTATTCACTAGCTGTAAGTATAACCGGTTTCATTTTTAGGTGGTCAGTATATTTGTTATATAGCACTGCAGGGGATATTTTCACAAAGCAGCCATGCTACATAAAACTTTTATACATGTGATTTATCTGCGTGAACGGTGGTATACAGGAACAGATGGCAGTAGTCCACAACAGCTTCAAGGCTATCATTTGGCCATTTCTGTGTTTCACCTTTTCCCTCCCTTGTACTGTCCTCTGTTATATGTTTGAGAATTGTACAAAAAATAAATATGCTAAAGGTTCCCATAGCCAATCAGGCTGCCTGCAGTGAAAATTGAACATTCTGTTAGGCTGGGAACAAATGGCATAATTCCCATAACGGAGCCTAATAACACAGGAAGATAAGGAATCTTTCTCCCTCCCATTAATCCTCTGGAATTTAAAAGATACCATGGCGGTTCTGTACACATTGCAGATCTGGGGATAATTGATTGCTTGTGTTTACATACAGATGTAAATGGAATTATAGAGTTTATATTTTATGTTTTTCTTTGAAGGATCAGTTTGTCCTCTTGAGTAATATTCCTTATTAGAACTTCAAAGTTTCAGTTTTTTTTTTCTTCTCTCCCTATGTGTTTATCTTTGTAGGAGAACCTTACATGCCTGGTGGCGCCAGGCTTAATCATTAACCCGTTTATTGCAGGATGATAATTGTACTCAAGAATTTCTTTGGCATGTCTTTGTGTTTTCTGCTTTACATGGACAGTAACACCTAATAATGATTTATAATATTTAATAGCTATAAAACCCTTGCATGCTAGAGGTATATCCAAAGCATTTTAAAAGCAATGCTAAGACATGCAAAGGGTTAACGTACTTATGTAAGCATTTCCAGTTATCATACCTGAGAACGTTCAGAAATGGCTCACCCTGAGATTTCCGGAAAAAAAGAAAAAAAAGACACCATTGCTATTGTGTTTAACCCCTTAAGGACCAGCAGCGTGGCTGGTACTTAAAGCGGAACTTTCACCTAAGCACAAGTTTGCTTTAATCCACTTATTATACCGATTGTAACTGTGCTGGGTTTTGTTTAAAAAAAAAAAAAAAAAAAAAACGCGATAGAAATGAAGTTTGAGGGTTAACTTTTTCCCTCTTCTCCTCATTCTGATCGGCAACATCTTGCCGATGAGAATACAGGAGATCCTCCTCCCCGCTGGTCTGTCAGTAAGCTGGAGTACTCTCATTGGCTAGATATTAATCTCTACCAATGAGAGTTCTCCAGCTTACTGACAGACCAGCGGGGAGGAGGATCTCTCATGTATTCTCATCGGCACAATTGTGCAGATCAGAATGAGAAGACGTCAAGAGGGAAAAGGTAACCCCTAAAACTTTATTTCTATTGCATTTTTTTTTAAACAAAACCCAGCACAGTTTCAATTGGTATAATAAATTGATTAAAGCAAACTTGTGCTTAGGTGAAAGTTCCGCTTTAAGGACCACGGGGCATTTTTTTTTTGTTTTATTAACTGGAATCAGAGGTCCTTGAACGGAGTGCAGCCACATGAGGAGCCCCGAATTTCATGTGCAAATAAAGGAAATGGTCCAAAAGTACTGATACGGTTCATTCTTCATGAGGAAAGAATGAACAGTGCCAGTACTTTTGGTCCATTTTCTTTAGTTGCACAATAGATACATACATTATATACAGTGAGTATATATGACTCGGCCTCAACCTCAACTGTTTGTTAAAATGCTGCCTAGCTTAAAGGAACACTGACCAGACTAGTAAGCCACCACC
Organism: Rhinophrynus dorsalis; assembly: GCA_037306005.1. NCBI lineage: Eukaryota > Metazoa > Chordata > Amphibia > Anura > Rhinophrynidae > Rhinophrynus > Rhinophrynus dorsalis. The sequence continues at coordinate 125,085,589 of CM074724.1, forward strand.
AGACAGGGGCACAGGGCTCTGCTAAACAGGTTGCCCCCCTGTTTAGCTCAAACTTGCACAAATCCTCACATTTCTAACTTATATTCATCCTCCTCTTCCAGCTCTGACATATTGAATGAACTTAGCAGCCAACATGGGCTGGACTGGAGTGGACTCTGGGGAGACTGGAAAGGTGGTGCGCAGGTTTTCTGTTCCAGCTTCACTGACCGCGCTCTGCCTCCACTCTCTGCTTCTCCCACTCCATGCCCTGCAACTCCAGCATCATAATCACATTGTCGTCGCTCTTCCTTAGCGTTGCTAACAATTGGCTGACTCGTCTGGGTGAGGAAGGAGGTCACATCAATTGTTGTGGTTGAGATTCGGCTGGATGCAATGCCGGCAAGTCGCACATATTATCAGTCCGGTCACTCTGCACAGTTAAATTTATTAATTTTTATTATAATAAATTTTCATGTCTTCGCATCTCAGCCTACGGGAGATTAGAAGGTTTCTTCAGGAGAACCAGAGACAGTGCTCTAAATCCGGAGTCTCCTGGTGAAACTCGGCAAGTTCCGAGCTATGCCAGTTACCTTTGCCTGGTTGTAGTAGTTTTTCTGATATATATTAATATGGTTAGAGCCACATGACATTAGGGATGTATGAGGGAGACGTCTGGGCTGTCAATTGTTTTTTTAACCCTTTGAGTGACAGAGAGGCATCCAACACATTGTATCGCACTCAAAGGGTTAACGCTATTCTTATCTCAGCGGGTTGAAGAGGCTTTGTGTGTGTGATGATGTCAGTTCCTACAGTCCAAGATAGGAAGTTGGTCTGATTGTAAGGTGTTTTAGGATAGTGCAGAGCCAATGGTCCCCCTTGGAGGCCGAGCCCTGTTACAACTGAAACCTCTGAAAGCCCTATAGTTACACCTCCGTGCAGTTTATCTCAAACCTCCTCCTCCTAATAAGGATGTACTTATGATTATAGTAACCAGGAAAAGAAAAGGAAAGGTTAAAATGTACAAACCTGCTTGGTTCTCAATCATATTGCATCATTGATGCAAGGGGAGGAAATACATGGTCTCTTCCTATTAAATTGTTGCTAGTGTTGAATGTCCTACTGGTAGCCTTGACTATCTGTTGAAGACACATACTTTAGCATACTTTGCTATTGTTTTACAACAACTTGTATAGGGTACATATAATTGGCTATTTTAATGGGAGCTTTATATGAAAAAAATATATACTGCATATCTGTAGTATCTATATATGTATTTTTCATAGCATCCCCTTTAAGATGCCTAATTTTGGGAGTCCTAAACATGGGACATAATAAGTGTTTTTAAAAACACTTGCCTGAAGGTGGCACTTCCCCTTTGCCATCAGTGCCTCCTCCTCTGTACAAATAAGGAAGACTACAGAGGCTCCTCCCCTGTACAAATAAGGAAGACTACAGAGGCTCCTCCCCTGTACAAATAAGGAAGACTACCGGGGCTCTTCCCCTGTACAAATAAGGAAGACTACCGGGGCTCTTCCCCTGTACAAATAAGGAAGACTACCGGGGCTCTTCCCCTGTACAAATAAGAAAGACTGCCGAGGCTCCTCCCCTGTACAAAACAGGAACACTACCAAGGCTCCTCCCCCCTCTTATGTTCACATTTGTTACCTTATTTTTATATCTGAACTACACAAAGATAAAGGACGTATATGGGACCATTTGCAAAAAAAAAAGAGAAGCAATTCTGAGGCAAACCAATTGAGCCATAGCAGCTTTTATCTTTTTAATGCTAGAGTTGTCTTTACAAAGCACTGGAGACCTCCCTAGTATTCAAGGGGTTAAAATCCCCATTTAAATCAATGCCAATTTTTGAATGTTTACTTGTCCCCTGTGGTACAGTTAGTTTGCTCCAAATTGCTCCTCTATACATTTCTGCATAAGGCCCATGAACATACCTGAGAACTTTCAAAACAAGATGACCGTGAGATTTTGAAATGTTAATAATAATATCAAAGTATTTTATCAGGAAGGATACATTGAGATTGTCTCTCATTTTCAAGTATGTCCTGGGGGTATAGATATTATTACCTAATTTAATGGTACTCGTTTTATCTACCTCAGGAGGATGAAAGGCTGAGTCGACCCTGCTGGGACTAGAACCTGTGACCTTGTGGTTTGAACAGATTCTACAGCTGGTGTGTTAACCAACTGAGCCATCTCACCTGCTTGGTGTTCCCTGTAACGTACATTATAGGGTACATGTACCTGCTTGCTGTAACTCAGAGTTACTCCAGTCAGACCTTAATTAACCTATAACATCACAATTAAGAGACCTCACTTCTTGAACACACACAAGACAAACAGGATCTTCTCCCTGTGCCTTTCGTATAGAGACTAAAGAAACAGTTAATCGGTGCAGATCATGCAGTGGGTAACACTAAACTCTCCCACCCTGAGATTTGGGTCAAAACCCTTAGAGTACCCAGGTATGCCCATGATCATGGGCATACATGGGAACTCTTTGGATTTGCCCCGGAGACTCTGGTTTTGAGAGTGCATTATCAGGTCTCCGGGACAGAGGCTGAATCTCCAGATGTGTGGAGTTTTCTTTAAAACTCTGCCCACTTCTGCTCCTTCCCACCCAGTTCCTCCCACTTTTCCTTCTTCCCCACCCAGTTCCTCCCACTTCCCGCCCACTTGTATGATGCACCAGAAAGCCACACCCCCACTCACGGGTAAACCCCACCCTCTTTTTACCTCGATTTGCAGCAATTATATTCCCCAACGGCAACAAGGACTCCACAAAGGAAAGTTCCGAGGAATGAACAGGATATGTAACAATTATTTTTACTGATTGGCAGTGCCAGATAAAGGGGTGTATTTCACCATTACTATTATCAATGAACGTATCCCAAAAGACATATGTGGGTAATTATCCAGAAATATATATATATATATATATATATATATATATATATATATATATATATATACACAAATGCAAAGTCTGTGCACCCTCCAAAAATATACGGCAAATAGCCAGGGGCCAGGTTAGTGATCCAAAATAACCGCACTCACAGGACTTCTTGGTAGATAAAGAAGATCTAATTTATTGTTTCATCAATGTTTCGGACCCATCTTTGGACCTCTCTCAAGATATATATATATATACATATATATAGGAAGTGGATGTGGTACAGTATACCAGCAGGGATACATAAAGGTGTATATATATATATATATATATATATATATATATATATATATATATATATATATATATATATCATAAAGTCCCAATAGGAAGCACTCACGCTTAACAATGCCAAATGCCCGGGTGCCGTGCTTGAAGGCAAATAGATAGATAGATATATCCTATATAGTAATTCGCTAATGTATCATCATGAAGATGTCTGTTATCAGCCGTGGCGAGGGCAGTCTCTACTGCGCACGATTGCACCGTGGCCATTGCTGCCTGGCACTGTGGCCCGTGTACACAGGCTGTTCAACTAGTATATATATATATATATATATATATACACACTGATACTGTTAAAACCTTGAATGACAGAGCGGTATCCAGTGTGTTGTGCCACAATGCGTTGGATACCTCACTGGCAGTCAGAGGGTTAAAGCTTTTGATGCACATTTGATGCGTTGCTCACCTCCTTTGCACTCAGGGGGTTGAAGTCAATCACAGCCATTTACCAGTAAATGCTGTTGTTCTGCTATGGTGTATCTAATATCTTATAAACCACAGCAGCCTAATCGAAGTCCTGCTTTTCTGCATGCTCCAAAATGTCCCTCCCACGCCAAGTTATGGATGCCCACAGTCATAGAAGTCTGTCATCCCACAGGGTATTATTTCCGCCCTCTGAGATAATAAGGAAAGTTTAATTGCGTTGTTAATTGATTTTTTGCACAACATTATTACCCTGATTGATTGCAAAGTTGATGAAAACATTAGACACCAACAGCTTCAGCCATGAGCGAAGCGGAGGAGGAAAGAGAGCCTTGTGCAGAATAGATAACCTTGTTGTTAAAAGCCATAGCCTTCAGATAAGTCTATTCTTGACATATTGATGGTCCTTGAAAAGGGGGAAGGCTGATTGTATGCAGAATGCAATCATTAAAGGCACTTCAACTGGCTTTTGATAAATTTGTTTTTTCCTGAAGGATTCGGTGAAAGAAAGGCTTTCCTCTGCTAGGACTATTCACAGATAGTTAAAGCTGCCTTGTCTCATTCTGCTATCTGTATCATGGTTTTCGCCATCAAAGTTTATATTGTTAATCCTATACTATAATTCGCTAAGGATGTTTGTCAGAAGCCGTCATGCGCAGTAGAGATGGCTGTGCACGCTGCAGTCATGTGAATTACAGACTGCCCTCTCCGCGGCTGATATGGAGTGGGGCGCTCTGAATTCAGACCAGAGTCCTCTCTGCGCACCTTCCTGGGACCGTTTGGTGCCAGGAAGGTGCGCAGAGAGGGCTACGATCGTGTACGTGTACACGGGCTTTAAAACTAGTCTGAAATAAAATATTACCAAATACACAAACACTGGAAAGCTTACAACAGTATAAGACGGGCACTATATAGCCATAATTTTAACCCTCTGAGTGCCAGAGAGGTACACAACGCATTGCAAAGCACTCAGAGGGTACTCAGAGGGTTAATGCTTTTGTTATAGAAGCATGAAACTTTTTTTAATGAAAAAAAAAAAATACAAAAAAAAAAAATAAAAAAAAATAAAAAAAAATATATATATATATATATATATATATATATATATATATATATATTTCCTGTTGAGTAACATAAGAGTGATATCATTGCTGACATGCATATTTCCAGCATTATTACAGTTTAAACCCATGTTTATTTACATTAGCAGTGCCCTCTAGTGGTCAAATTCCAGTTAGTTCTCTCTTACATTCTAATGGAGAGGAAATTCAGTGACTTACAGTTCTCCATAGAATGTGATAGACACTACCTGTCACTTCCTGTCAATTAGAACTATCAGGAAGTAAACACAGTAAATTCACTTCCTGATTATTTGAACTTCTGTAACTTCTGAATATAACAATTGACAGTAGTGGGAGTGGGAAACAATGCACTGGAGACCTCCCTAGCATTCAAGGGGTTAAAAAGGGGGTAAAAAGTTTAGTCCATGTTGCAGGACAGCACAGGAATCAAAGCAACCCTGCAATGTGTGTATTTTATAAGTGTCCCGGATTTAAAGGGATATGTGGTCACCGCCTGTAGTACAAAGGGTTTGCCCCAGAACCTCCCCACTTTTCTTTTTAACATATGGCCCAAAGTCTCGAGTCCAGCTCCTCCTACCGAGTGCATTACAGGAAAAAAGGCCTTTTGAATAACTTTTGAATGGAAAAAATCTCCCAGCAGTGATTGTAAGCTTGTTTTATGCAGCAGTAATAGCCCTATACAATATAGTTTTCATTTTTAAAAAAAGTACTGCTCCTCTAACCCTTTGAGTGCCAGAGACACATACAACACATTGGGCATTGGATACCTCTCGGGCACGCAACATGTTAATGCTGAAAGGGAATATAATGGTGCCTATGTGTCTTTTTTGGAATGAATGGGTAGAGTTACATACCCTGATATGCCACTTTCAGTGCCAGAGGGATTGTTAAATACATTGCTTTGCAGTGCTATGAACACCCCTCTGGCTTGCAAAGGGATAAGGCATCTTGATTAAAATTACTATCATCCCATCTAGCAAAGATATGATGGCCACAACTGGGAACTTTGACTTCTGCATTCCCAGGAGGGGAGGGGCTTAATCAGGCGTGGGGGGGCTGTGCTTAATATACGAGAACAAAGTAGAAGGAATAGGCTGGGGAAGGAAAAGAAGTGGGTGGGGAGTGGGACAAACAGACTGGGAAGACACAGAAGCAGACAGAGTTTGTTTAAAAACTCCCCACATCTGGAGAATCAGCCTCTGCCCCAGAGACCCAGTAATTAGCAGCAAAAACAGAGTCTCCAGGGCAGATTAGGAGAGTTTCCAGCTATGGTGATACCTGTTAGGGATAACTACAGTTGGGCATATGTTTAACCATATGCCCAATTGCAGTTATCCAATGCATTGCATTGCTTTTTATACCTCTCTGGCACTCAGTGGGATAAAGACAGAAGTGGAGCAATTCTGAGGTGAATTAACTGCACCATAGATGCTAAAAGACTGCCCAATGCATCTGAAGTCTCTTTAAAGGGATAGTAATGTTTCATAATAAAAGCAGCTCTAATTAATCATCATCATATTTGGACTTTGGAGAGTGTTATTTCAGTCAGGGCTGGATTTGCATCTCAGGAGCCTGTAGGCACAGAAATTTGAAGCGCCCCCCCCCCCCCCCGTGGGCCATTTGCACTGGCTACCTCCACAATGCTCCTAATCTCCACATTGCCCCCCATCATCTCCACATTGCCCTCACAATGCCCCCCATCAGCTCCACATTGCCCCCCATCAGCTCCACATTGCCCTCACAATGCCCCCCATCAGCTCCATATTGCCCCATCAGCTCCACATTTCCCTCACATTGCCCCCCATCAGCTCCATATTGCCCCCATCAGCTCCACATTGTCCTTACAATGCCCCCATCAGCTCTACATTTCCCTCACATTGCCCCCCATCAGCTCCATATTGCCCCCATCAGCTCCACATTGCCAACACAATGTCCCCCATCAGCTCCACATTGCCCTCACAATGCCCCCATCAGCTCCATATTGCCCCCATCAGCTCCACATTGTCCTCACAATGCCCCCATCAGCTCCATATTGCCCCCATCAGCTCCACATTGCCCTCACAATGCCCCATCAGCTCCACATTGCCCTCCACCCCATCAGCTCCAACTTGCCCCCACCATCTCCACATTGCCCTCCATCGCCTCCAACTTGCCCCCCATTAGCTCCACATTGAGATCTGTCTCCCGCACAGTCTCCTATTCAGGAATGCAGAGCGCTGGGAGATGATGTCATCTCCCAGCGCTCTGCATTCCTAAAGAGGCGACGAGGGAGCTCCATCAGGTACAACACTGGGGGGGCGGGCAATGTGAGTGGGTGCCGCTGGTGCAGCCAGCAAGGCGGCTATTTTTTTTTTTTTTTTTTTAAAGAATATTTAAAAAAACAAAACAAAACAAAAAAAAACACAAATGGCAGGCGCCCCTCGTTGGCGTGCGCCTGTAGGCAGGTGCCTACTTTGCCTAATGGCAAATCAGGCCCTGATTTCAGTTCTGTCAGAGTTATAGTTCAGGAGTAATTCAATGACAAAGTATCCCCCTCCCGCCCCTTTTACTGATGTAACACTCCTCAGCCAAAGCAGAAGGGAGGTGCCCAGGTAGACTGCAGAGAGGGACAATCTTCAATTAAGATAAGGGAAAAACCTGAAAAGCTTGTCAAGGGGGGGCAGGGCTTTCATTGTTCTAATAGGAAGAAGAGTGTCTCCTGCTGTTATCTGTCTGGTCTATGGACTGCATTCCACATTTGAGAAGAGATGGCTTACACTAGACAAAAGGGGCAGGAAGGAGAAACTTTGCTTGTGAATATCTCTTAAACCATAAAGGTTTGAGAGATAAGACATATCATTCTTCATGTTTATGTAATGCCTACAAAATAAAATAAAGTTAAAACGAAGTATTACTACCCCTTTAACATACAAGGGGCTAAAAGCCATATTTAAACCAAAGGGACATTTATTTGTTACCTACAATGCAGTTAGTTTACCTAAGAATTATTCCACTTTTAAAGGGATAGTAATACTTCGTTTTAACTTTATTTTATTTTGTAGGCATTAAAAAAACATGAAGAATGATATAAGTCTTATCTCTCAAACCTTTATGGTTTAAGAGATATTCACAAACAAAATATCCCCCCCTCCGTTCAACCAAATCAGAAGGGAGGTGCCCAGGTAGACTGCAGAGAGGGACAATCTTCAATTAAGATAAGGGAAAAACCTGAAAAACTTGTCAAGGGGGGAAGGGATTTCATTGTTTTCATACAAAGAAGATTGTCCCCTGCTGTTATCTGTCTGGTCATACAACCTGATCCACATCTGAGAAGAGATTGCTTACACTAGGAAAAAGGGGCGGGGAGGGGAACTTTGCTTGTGAATATCTCATAAACCATAAAGGATTGAGAGATAAGACTTATATCATTCTTCATGTTTTTTTAATGCCTACAAAATAAAATAAAGTTAAAACGAAGTATTACTATCCCTTTAAATTATACATATACCCCTTTGACTATAATGGAAAAATAAGTGTCAGAAGTTTTAAATATTGTGCACTATTTATCAATCTCCCCCACCAATAAAACATTAACCCTTTGAGTGCCAGAGTGGTACGGAATGCACTGCAAACCAATGCATTCCGTACCACTCTGGCACTCAAAGGGTTAATAATATAGGCCTGGATTACATTGAAAGTGATAAATGTCATCACTGGTTTTCCCTCACAGATTTCCGTTAAAATCTATGGGGAAACTTGTGTATAAAACCAGTGGTAAACTTGCCAGCTGCAGTAATTAGTCATGGAATTAGTCCACTAGTGCCAAGTGGAAGATGAGTTGCACCTGGAGGCAGTTGTAGGGAGATTAACAATTTAACCCCTTAGTGACATACGATTTACCTGGTAAGTCCAGGAAGTCATTCTCTATAATGGAAAAAAAATCCCTGTCACTAAGGGGTTAACATGTAAATTTTCACCTGCATACCTCCCAACATTTCAAATGGCCAAAGGGAGACACGTGATTTAGGTGGTATTGCTGGGGGTGTGGCTGGTGGGCTGGTTTTTACCAACAATTTTTAGGTTATTTCATGACCTAGTAACAACTCTTTGTGTAACTGAATAAATGATTTAGAGCAATTTTATTTGCAGAGACTAATTTTTAAACACATGTACTGACGTTTAAACAATAATGTGAGTAAATTGTTGTGGAGCAATGTGATAAAATTATATATATACCAAACATCTGATCTCCTAAACAGAGGGACACCAAGGTGGGAAAGAGTGACACAGTGATTAGGGTCTTAAAGAGGGACACTTGGGAGGTATGCAGCTTCCAATACAAATGGTGACACCAAGCTTTGATGACTTGAGTGAAAGAGTGGTTTAGAGATAGGCTGAGTGAAAATAGGGTACAGGCTGCAGAGGTAAAATGTGCAGAGATAAGGAAGAGTTGACGTTCCTTAGTTTTGTAGACAGAAGATCAGAGTCTGACACACAGGCCACAGTATGCAAATTTATTGAGTCTGTCATTAAATAAGACAAGCCTCAATCAATAAACCCGCTGGTTGTTCTTGATAATGTTCACAGGAACATCAGGGGCACAAGACCTCAAACAAGCTTCTCACTCTGTTTCTTTAACCTTTCCCCGTTGTTGCATTTGTAGCAGGCATTTTTATCCTGTTTTTATAAAAGAAGGGAACAGGAAGACAGCTTGTTTCAGATAAAGAAACAATGAAGACATATTTCATGACTTGGAACTGAAGATCCCGGCAGGAGTTTAAAAAAGCATCTAGGTTGCAATCCTACACATTTTACTACCTTTCAAAACTATGTTTTGTTTTTTTCATTTTTTTTTTTGTTTTGGGTTTTTTTTTTTTGTTTGTTTTTTGCAGCCTGGAGCTATTTTACAGTCTGGACATAAATTGACTGTTCAGTAACAACATAGGAAGGTTGAAATATGGCAACACTAACAAGTTCTTTGACAGCCTCACAGAGCAACAGCAGTCAAAAACAGCTCTGGGATTATTGGAGAAGGCAAACTACATAGAAACTGATGACCAGTACCCTATTGACTCAACTACCTTTCTTTCACTGGCATGCCTCCCAACATTTCAAATGATAAAGAGGGACACTTGTATTTTAGGTGGGTTTGCTGGGGTGGGGGCAAGTGGTCTGTGGGAAATTACTGGGAATATTTAGGTTACTTTATTACCTATTGGCAGATCTTTATTTGATTTAATACATTTTTTAGAACAAGGTGAACATATTTTATTTACACAGGCTAATTTATGAACACATATTCTGAAGAGTATACAAACTTTAATGTGAATTGTATTGCGCTGGAGTAACGTGATACATTTATATATCCACCACACAGTCTAATTGTCTTCAAAAGAGGGAGAACAGGGTGGGAAAGCGGGACAGAGGGATTTGGGTCTCAAACAGGGACTGTCCCTCCTACAGAGGGACACTTGGCCACTGGTGTGTATCACCATGGCTGAGCAGAGCCAAGGCACCCACAGAGTTATGTTTAGCATAACCCAAAACTGTAGTGAAGGCTCTCTCTCTCTCTGTCCCTCAGGCTGATGTACTAAGTCATAAAAGAGCTGTGGCAAACCAGTTGCATCATAGGTAGCAGCCCAAATGCAACCAAGAGGGCAAAAATCAATTCCAGTTGACTGAAATGTAACATGGAAAAATCCTGGTGTTGCGGCACTGAAATCATTGTATTCTCAAATTCTTTGGTTCTCCCAACTATTGTTTTCACTTTCTATGAAATCCTTGTGTATCAACAATCAGAAAGGTTCCTACAGTAAAAAAAGTCAAGTATTTGTGTGTTTATGTGTATATGTACATATATGTGTGTGTGTGTGGATTTACATATACCATGAAGATGAAGTAAGGTTAGATAATGGACCAGGATGGCGGTATGGTGGAGTATTGTTTTGATGCCAAATGCACTAAGATTCCTTCACCATCACATCACTGTGAATCAGCTTCAAATACGCCATCATCTCCGTGGATCCACCATGACTTCACCAGGTTTACAATTCTGCAGTGACTACTTTGGCAATGCCTCATTTTGTATACTGAAATGCAGTTTATGAGCCACTGTCATATTCACGTGGGTGTGTTTGTATGTTAATGTGGCACTTCGACAAATGCACTAAATTCTGATAGCTACCTAAGCCTTTGGCGAGCAAAGGGCATCTGCCCTCCTTTAACCCTTTCGGCGCCATAGGGATCTGCATTGCTCACCCTGAGAACTTTTAAAATAATAACTCTTAAAGTTTCCTCATATATCTCTGCTTGCTCTAATCCAGAGGCGCTCCAGTCTGTCCACAAGGAACTTTTAACATCTTACAATGTAGAAATCTCACTAATCACACAGAGACATTATCACGGTCCCCGTGATTCCCTGTCAATCTTGCTGTGTTACCTGTGCATTGGAGGAGGCTGATTGGCCCGCCCCGGATGTTCCTTTTTATACTGCGTTTGGGCACTTGTCAGTTGCCCTTTCGTGGTGTTCCTGATCCTGCGCCTCGTTGCTGAGTTCTTGAGTATCCTGTGTACCGATCCGGCTTGTCTGACTACTCTACTGATCCAGCTCCGTGATTGACCCGGTTCTGTCTGACGATCCTGCTCCGTGATTGACCCGGTTCTGGCTGAAGACCCTGCTCTGTGATTGACCCGATTCTGGCTGACGATCCTGCTCTGTTATTGACCCGGTTCTGGCTGACGACCCTGCTCCGTGATTGACCCGATTCCGGCTGACGCTCCTGCTTCGTGTATTGATCCGGTTCCGGTTGACGTTCCTGTCCTTTGTGCTGTTCCAGTGTTCCTGAGTTGCTCCGGTCGCTCCCGGCGACATTCTGAACTGTCTTGTGTCGCTCTGATCACCTCTCTCTACCGAGCTGTTGCCTGAGGTTGCTGAGTCTTTCCGCTTTTACTGCTGAGCTATTCTCTCCTATACCAAACCATATTAACCCGTACAGTGCCTGTAGTCTCCGTTTATGTGCCTACCCTTTACACTTGCCAAGCCTCTGGTTACCCATAAGAGCCATTTACCGTTCTGAGCCTGCGCAGTAAGACCTAGCCTACCTAACACTTGCAGAGCACTGTCCGTTCCGGTGTTCGGTGTGCACCTTGGCTGCGCTGGTTGGCGCTGATAGCCTGTCCGCTCTTGCAGTGTGGGTTTCCGTGCGGCACCGGAAGGGTGTCCTGGCTCAGGTTTCCTAACGCTTACGGTATCACGTTATCCTCCGCACTACCCAGTGCTCCGGCTCTCATATAGCTTGTGCAGTGTCCGTCTATCTTGGCATCCCAGGGGTGTTTGGACGCTATCCCGTTGGCACACGCAGGGTTAATACCGAGTGTACGTTAAGGGCGATTCAGGTTCTGGTCTTGTCAGCTCTAGCAGTAGCGTTCCTCCACGAATCCCACTGTGGTGGTATTGGCTCAGCTCTGGTCTGTTGGTGCGCTCCATTTTACTGCCTTTGAGAGTGATTCAGTGCAGACACTATATTCCTCTTCTCACCATCAAGAGACTGTTATCATATCCTGGGCGTTGGCTAATCAAGGACTGAGTTGCTTCAGTTTCTCCTCTTTAACCCTGTATGGCATTGTACCACACTATATGTTGCATACCTTTTACTTGGTCTGTATTTTGCCAATACTGATTATACCTGTACTGGCCCCTAGGGGCACTGTTCATTTATCATTTTTCAATAAAACTGTGTTTTTACTTTCTGCCGTGGTCTGAGTGTCAGAAAACCGTAACAGACATGCAGGATGTCTCCCCCTACCTTTCTGGTAGAAATTGCACCAATTTAGAGACTAAAGAGGCAGTTAATCAGTTCAGATCATATAGAAGGTAACACTTGACTCTCTTACCCTGAGAATATGGCCCTTCACCCTGAGATCTGGGTCAAACCCTGAGTCTTAGGATCAAACCCTGAGAGTTCCCAGGTAGAGATTAAAACCTACAATTCAATTTTAAACATGCAACAGACCCTGGAGCAATATTTGGAAACTCACATAAGTTACTCAAAACCTGACAAAACCACTGATTATCCTTTTTAAATATTGATATAAAGCTTTACCACATCTCTCCTACCTGATCCACCCAGACAAGGCATGTTTTAGTGCCCTGCATGGAAACCAAACAAACCTCAAATGTGAGTTAATTAATTTATACAACAAAAATAAAGATATCCCTACAGTGTTAATCTATATGGCTGAGGAAATGGTATTTGACAGGGTGTGTTGGAGCCACATTAAAGCTTCTTACAAAATGTAGGTCTCAGCCCAATGTTGCTGCATAGCATTTCTCGTTTTTATTTCAGACTTTCTGCTTGAGTGAAAGTAAATGGGTTCCTCTCCAATTATTTCCCTATATCAAACAGTACCAGACAGAGATGCCCACTCTACCCATTCATTTTCATATTGAAGCTAGATCTCCTTCCCCAGGATATTAGGAATGACCCACATATATATGGCCTACCTAGTTGCGGATGATTTCCTACTGTTTATTTCTTACCTTGTAACCGCTATCTCATCTTTCTTGGACCTTTTGGAATAATATGGTTTCCAAGCTCTATAAAAAAATAAATATTAAAAATTAGAGTTCCTAAATCTAAACATACCCAAAATGATATCTTATCTGATGTGATCTTTTCCTTTCCATTGGTCTGATATGTATTTATGTACGTATGGGCATACAAAAAAACCTTAAAGGGATAGTAATACTTCATTTTTTCTTTATTTTATTTTGTAGGCTTTAAACAAACATGAAAAACGATATAAGTCTTATCTCTCAAACCTTTATGGTTTGAGAGATATTCACAAGCAAAGTTTCCCCCTCCCGCCCCTTTTACCTAGTGTAAGCCATCTCTTCTCAGATGTGGAGTGCAGTCCATAGACCAGACAGATAACAGAAGGGGACAATCTTCTTCCTATTAGAACAATGAAAGCCCTGCCCCTCTTGACAAGTTTTTCAGGTTTTTCCCTTATCTTAATTGAAGATTGTCCCTCTCTGCAGTCTACCTGGGCACCTCCCTTCTGATCTGGCTGAACAGTGTTACATCAGTAAAAGGGGCGGAAGGGGGATACTTTATTATTGAATTACTCTTGAACTACAACTCTGACAGAATTGAAATAACACCCTCCAAAGTCCAAATACTATGATGATTAATTAGAGCTGCTTTTATTATGAAACATTACTATCCCTTTAACCTAAAGCTTACATTTCTTTTTGGCTCACTTGAGGAGAGGTGGTTTGAGCCTGACCATCATTTGTAGATATTATATAGCTGAAAATATCTATAAATGTCAAACCACAGCCCAAACAGTAGTCAAATGCACTTTGTCTGTGGATGGACCAAGCTGATGCTGTCCAGCAACTCTGGGTAAAACCAGAAAGAATTCCTAAAGCCTCTAATTGATTACTATGTTTTAGGACATCTCATGAAATAATGAGGCTTTATCAATCAAACTAACAATCTAGCTACATACCCTTCCCCTTTATTTTCTATCATAGAAAATTAGACTTTGTCCAGGTTTACACCCTAAAGCTTTTAGTATTTGGAGATCACATGGCAAACATGGTTATAGTTCCATATAAAAACCTCACCAGGAATGTCAATCTAATCTTGGATTAAAAAGTGGGGCTACCAACAGGTACATCATACATTACTTGATCTACTTTCCAAAGACTACTCCCATAGGGATATACCTGACTGAAAAACTCTTCACAAAGAAGAGACAAACTGTTAAAGCATTGTCCAATAAGTACAAGCTATTCCTCCAGCCCTTGACAAATGCTAAACCATATTTTCTATCTGACTGGGAAGAAGAGTTGAACTCTTTTTCTTTAACAAAATGGCATGCATTATCAATAACTATGAGATGGCAAGTGACTTGACTCTAACAGAGGCTCATCATAACATTTTCACCCAATAGTACAGAACCCTCCAGGTTCTTGCAAAATTCAATCCAAAGCGTTCATCTTTATATTGGAGATGCCAACAACAGATTGAGTAGATGACTCTTATATGATGGTCCTGTTCAAGGATTACCCAATTCAGAAGACAAACAGTAACAGAGATCAGTGACATCCTGCATTTCCACCTCTTAGATACACACTACATCAGTTCTGAGTTCATGTTAAAAGGTAAGGTTATGTCACTTTCCTGTGTAGACTGTTAGTACATCATGTTGACCCTTTGAGTGCCAGAGGGGTGTGCAACACATTGCTTTGCAATGTCTTGCATTAGAGGAAAGTAACACCCTGACACACACATACACTTCAATGGCGCCTTCTTCTTGACACAAGAGGCTTACAGAGGACCATATCCAGGATAAGTAACTTAGTATATTGGCATTAGGCCTAGTGCTAAGAAATAGGTTCCAGTGCCTATTGTGGAGTTATTCAGGCAGAGCATATACCTTTCCGGCACTCAGAGGGTTACATTGATGGGATTTATTTTTGTTTCCTCCCCTGTGTTGTCCCAGAATTGCTTATAGGTATATCTTCTTCTGTGTGTATGCCCAGAGACTAGACAGCAAGACCTTCCCATCAATGTACTGGCTGGTTTTGTTCAATAAATCACAATGAGTTTGTATAACCATATCTCTGTCAATAAAACAGTTTGTGTTGCTGAGCTAATTCCCTTACTCTGAGAATTAGACTTCCATCTGCCAGGACTGTTCCTGCAATCAGCAGAGGATTTCTTTTTATTTACAAGTGGTATTTATAATGTTACGTAGTCTTCCGCCATGGCGGGTGAGGTTTTCCAGACGCAGAGCTGCAAGAACATGCTTTCCGCCCACATATGCTCTCATCCTGGCAAGCACTCCTCATACTTCTCTCTCTCTGGGTTTCAAGGGATAATGAGAGCTCCATTCTGTACAAAGCTGGGCCCTGGAACTTTTAACCTACACTTCATGGATTTTTGATAATGTTAGTTCTGAGGGGGTCTCTGGGTGTAAAGTGAAATTGACTCCCTTTTAAGTACAGCTCATATATCATATAAGACTGCAGACTTCATTCTGTGTTGCTTTTGACTAATTACTGTTCATTGTTAAGCATTCCAATAACATTGCTGTTTTGTTAGGTTTGGCCCTGCCACTTCTGCAGCCAAGTAACTCCCTCTCTTCTTAACTGGATGTTACAGTGAATATTTTCCAGTACAAACCATGGGCTTGAATCTCTGTTTGTTTCTAAGTAATCAACCAGTACTACTAACTGCATAGCTTTTCCTGCATGTTTGTTGAAGCAAGTTCCTGTAATAGATAAATGTATGCCGCCCTCTAGTGGAGTTACCTGAAAAATCAAACTGGTGGCTCTCGGAGGAAGCATAAAAGAAGAAAAACAGTAGGAGAAACCAAATCTCTGTGCTTTTGAAAATAAATGAACAAATATAAAACCACACAAAGCAGCATATATTCAGCTATGTTGTATTCATAGAGTCTATGAATATTAATGTTTCCTGAACACACACAATAAATTGTAACATCATCGCAGATGGAATAATGTGCTGACCAGAGAAAAATAATTTCAGGAAAGAACATGAGAACCTCTTACAGAATATGCCTCTGACAAGATACATGCACTCTGTAATCAGAAATAAAGAAGTGTGTAAAATAGGTCTTCTACCTTGTCGCTTGAACACTTACGCATGCTGTAGGGCTGCATGGAAGCAGATATAGTTAACCTTTGGCTCGCCAGTTATTGTACGACTACAAATCCCATCATCCTCAGACAATGTTTTTGATGTCCAACAGCAGGTGGAGGAGTGCAGGTTGGCCACCCCTGATATATTGCTCCAGTGCTTTTCTTGCAGCTCTGCAGTATGCCTCTTGCTTAAAGGGATAGTAATACTTCGTTTTATCTTTATTTTAATTTGTAGGCTTTAAAAAAACATGAAGAATGATATAAGTCTTATCTCTCACACCTTTATGGTTTAAGAGATATTCACAAGCAAAGTTTCCCCTCCCGCCCCTTTTACGTAATGTAAGCCATCTCTTCTCAGATGTGGAATGCAGTCCATAGACCATACAGATTACAGCAGGGGACAATCTTCTTCCTATGAGAACAATGAAAGCCCTGCCCCCCCTTGACAAGTTTTTCATGTTTTTCCCTTATCTTAATTGAAGATTGTCCCTCTCTGCAGTCTACCTGGGCACCTCCCTTCTGCTCTGGCTGAGCCTTGCTACATCAGTAAAAGGGGCGGGAGGGGGATACTTTGTCATTGAATTACTCTTGAACTACAACTCTGACAGAATTGAAATAACACTCTCCATGGCCCAAATACTATGAAGATTAATTAGAGCTGCTTTTATTATGAAACATTACTATCCCTTTAAGTAGTAATTATTAACCTTTTGAGTGCAAGAGGGGTACGCAATGTATCACAACCCTATGTGCACATCTAAAGCAGCATTAATGTGGAACTGTCATCTGTCCACGTTTTCACCGTAGTGGAATCAGCCACCTTGACAGAATTTGCGCAAATGTCAATTTATAAAAATAATAACTAGTATTTATATAGCGCCTTTCTCCCAGTGGGACTGAAATTGCATTTAGCGCACACTTTCGGAATGAACCGAATCGGCAGCTGAATAATAGATATTATTATTACCCAATCAATGGTACTCATTTATCGACCTCGGAAGGATGAAGGGCTGAGTTGACCCTGCCGGGAATTGAACCTGCAACCTTGAGGTTTGAGCAGGCTCTGCAGTCAGGGCATTTACCACTGAGCTATCTCACCGACATTTATGTAGTTTAGCTAGTACTGTCTGGCAGGGAGTGGCAGTTGGGAAAGATAGCAATATAGCATGTTAGTATTTGACTGGTATGCCAAACAATAATACCCGATGTGCACAGACTGAACAATAAATTATGACAAAATGTCTCATAACCTATTATTTAAAAAAAATGTCTAACATTGCATTCAGGTGATTCTGAAATCTCTTTCAAAACCACCTAAGTTGTTATAAAGTATTAGTTTACTTTAAGTGTCTGCCACATGTCTCATCCCTGAGACACAGCATGCTGGTTTTAAGCAGTACAAAACATTTCCCATGGAGAAACAGGCCTGTAGAAAGCTTGGCAGTAGAATACATTGTGGAGTGCACAAAAATTATTCAGAAACAGAGAATTCTTTATTGCATAGTCAGGCAGTAAGGTCACCCCTACAGCTGTCAGAAAAGAATTCTGCTGATCTAGGGCTCTGGAGCAAACCCTATAGTTTTAGTATCAACTCATGCTGGTCTAAAGAAATGAATCATCACCTGCCGAAAGCCCACAGCTGGTACCCGAGGCTTCTATTTGGGATACAGGAAAATCATCACATCCAATGCAATATTAATATTTAAGCATTTAAACCTAAAGGACGAATTTATATCTGCTGATTCTGCTACATAAACATTTGTTTTTGTTAACTGTAAATGTGCATGAGTATTCTGCAGAATACTGCTTCCATGCAGAGCTACAAACAAGTGATAAAAAGGCTTAATAAATACAAGGGTCTCAGATAAACTGTGATCTTTGTAACTACTTTGCATCCAAACCTTTGACACAAGGAAATTAAAAATGCTCTGTTATTTCCTTAGCAGAGATCAGAGAATACAGCCATTTAAAAAACACTCCACTAGTAAAATAGGATCATAGATATGATATTCCCTGCTCTTGACCTCCAGTCGGCTGGCACCACTAGCAATGTTGCTGTTGATAATACATTGTGGAGTATGTGAATTGGAGCTGTGGATCCAGACACAAAGCATCAACTGACAGCACATGTCCAGATTACAGTCAGTCATGTCAAAGTCATCCAAGGAGTTAAGAGCTCCCCTCCCCTCTTATTATACAAAGTATGACATCCAGAGAACAAAGTGTTGCTTGTCCCAAAGCCAAGATGCACATAATGGAAACATTAGCCTGCAGATAACTTTTAATGTGTCAACTTAATGGTTCCTTAATATGTAAAGGGTTTGAAAGAGATGTCAACTAGGGCTGTGGAGAGTAATGCAGGCTTGTGTCCTGAAAGGGGTGGGAAGACTCCTCCTATGACACAAAAATGGTTTATTACAGAACATCAGATAACATAATGTATTCCCACGGAATTGGTCAAATGTCTTCCTTTTGTCTAGTAACAAATGTTGGTGTTTGACAGAAATAAGCTGTACCTCCCCCTCTTTATAATCACAATTTGTTGTTCAATTTCCCAAATCCTTCAATATCTCACTGTTTCATAATGATTTATGTATCAATTTAATATATACCACCACTGTATAAGAAACATACATACTTGAGTCACTCTGCTTAAAATGCAGTATTTGTTTGACTGACACAATTTCTTTAGTGCATTTTCAGAAGATGCTGTTTTGTACTCCCAGGTCAAGGGTACTTGGCACCATAGTTGAATCTTAGGATTGCCTTAAGGTTCAACTGAAGAAACCCATTAATCATAGGAATCATAAACAGACACAAAATCGTACTTAAGGATAAAACTCTGAACTTTTATAGGGTATATATTAAAATCAGTGCCATGGCAGCCAAATACTTCCTTATATGTTTTATGGTCTTAACCTTTAGTCCCCTCATTTTTTTTTCCTAAAACAGGTGGCTAGTTTGTTTAGTGCAATACAACTGCATTTGCCTCAGTAGTCTGTCCTGTTATAAAAAAGCATGATGCCTTTAATGGATCATTATCTAAACTTTCCATGGGTCATGGTGAATTTTATTATTGGGTCTACATAGTAGTGAGTGGAACTGTATTAAACAATTATGTTATAAACTAGTTGAAAAGCCCATTACACGGGCCACAATGCCTCTTGCAGCCGGTCGCAGGGCAGTCATGTGCAGTGGAGACTGCCCGCGCCATGGCTGCTCTGTATCAGCCACGGTGCAGGCAGACTCTACTGCGCATGACTGCAGCACGCGCAGCAGTCTCTACTGCGCATGACTTTGTTGTTTCACACGTTTTAGTGAATTATTATATAGGATAGAAGAAAAAGAGTTTTAGACAGCTTTCCATAAGTCATGTGAAGGCCATTGGCCACTAGTTGAACAGCCACACCTTAGAGTAAAGATGGAAACCTGTGTCTCTCTTACTGTTATTTCTGGACTACAACTCCCATCATGCTCAGCTGGCCATTGGTCAGCTGATGATAATGGAAGTTGTTGACCAGTAACTTCTCAAGAAACGGTTTGCACAGTGGAGTGCAATTTAAATGGTTCGCCTCCTCAGTCAGGCTTCCTCACATCCCTGGTCCCTCTACTCTCCTCTCCCAGCTGTTGTATGTGACATGAAGTACATTTCAGGCAAGCTGCACCAAATCACACATCAGCTGCCCACTAGTTTAAACTGAACATTTCTGGATCGTGCTTCTGGCCTGGGATTAAAACTTTACATCTCTTCATTCCTTTCACCCTTAGGGCAAATTTATTTCCAACTGTCTCCAGCTCTCTGTCTTGCCAGGCTGTTTTTCTTCTTTAATCGTTTCACCCTGTCTCTCTTTCTCGCCTCATTCTATCTATTCTCTATCTCACTTCTCTCTCTCCTCATCTTGTTAGTTACACTCCAAACACACTCCCTTATTTCTGTTCTCCTCCATCTGCCATCCAGTGACTGATGCGTTGGTTTATGAGATCTGGGTTTATTGTATTTACAAAAATATGATCTCACTCACAGGAGAATGTTTCTTTGTAAACCATTCTTTGCCAGAGAGTCCAGAAACACGTCGTAAATCAGGCCTCTCGGCTATTGAATCCCTTGTACAATACAGCTCTTCATAATGGGTACTTAAAGGGAGACTATCACCTCATCATTTCTTTTTTAGATGTTTTATTATATATCTCAAGAAAATATAAAAATACTATGAATGTATTTAATATACTTGGTAGTTCTTATTTTAAACATAAGTATGTGTGCTTAGAGTTATTTGTAAGCATTTGCTGACAAACTGAGCTGTTAGTCTGTATAATGTATAATTAATGGTTATGCTTTTCTGCATAGAGAACACATCCTACTTCCCATTTAAGTATATGACAGGCTCTGACACATATACTTACCGTACTATAGGGTCATGGGTTAGCATAGCTTCCAAATGTCAAACTGCCTTAAAGTGAGCCTGAGATAGTAATCAGTACAAAGGTTTTATACGGAGAACCAGAAAACATGAAATGGCAGTTTGGGATTTATTATATTGTATTTCATCAATTAGATTTGAGAGATGACTCTAATGTATTGCTTTTCAAAATGCTGCTAGCATCCAAGGGGTTAATTCAGAGATACTTAGTGGCACAAATCTACAAATTCTACAGTACAACTCCCCTGGGGTTAGTGTCTAACACTAGGACTGCTCTTCAGGGTATACACTACAGCATACCATTTCTGTATGCACATCAGCAGACACTCTCCAACATCATTCAGACTTTTATACCAGCAAGCACCTTATACCTACACCCATAGACTGCCCATTATCCTCCCCTTGGTGCAATCAGAGCTAAGGGGAAGAATTCTGGCGTGTATATATCTAAGTAAATTAGTATTAGGGAGGTATAGGGACACAAAAATCAATTCCAGCACCTGTTGTAAGGCAGGATCACCATTGTACATTCACCGCACTATATACTAAACACTTTGCCTAATGTGATCGTTTTCCTTTAAGAGCCTCTTTGCATTTATGGAATTGAGGATTTCAACAGTCAAGCACAGAATAACTACTTTCCAATGGAACCTATTCATCAGTTGTTCATCGAACATTCACTCACTCCTCCTCTTGGAGTTTTCCATCAATCTTTTTCCTTTTATGCTATCATAGGTAACTGTTTTCGTTCATCAAACTCTTTTATCCTGTCTCTTAGGGGAAGATACTTACATCTGCTAGTGAGATATTAGCCTTTCTTAAACTCTGTTAAATCATTATCCACTGGTTAGTGGGATCGGTAATATGTTACTGATGGTATCTGTCTCCCATGTCCTTCCTCACTGAGCCTGACACTCAACACAGATTGTTATAGTCCAAGGGTATTTTCTGCGCCAGTAAAGAGGTGAAGGGACTGGGGTCAGGTCATGTGAGAATGGGGTTGTGGCCATGTGTGGTGCTAAGGGTTCCTACTGTGCCTTGCTTAGGGGCAGCTGGGATGTAAATCTGGCCCTGTGATATATAGCGGATAGGAGGTTTATTGACATGTTACAATACAATAAAAATGGATTCCTCTCATGGACTAATGCAGGCTGTGATTTCCACAGTAAAACTGGCCACGGTTCTGTTCTGCTTCTTTTAAAGGGATAGTAATACTTTATTATTACTATCCCCCATATTGTAGGTATTTGTAAAATAATTTAATAGCCCTTTATGATTTGAGAGATAACCGAAGGCAAAGTTCCCCCCTCCCTCCCCCTTCCCTGAAGTCAGTGTTGTACTGACTGCAGGGGAAGTATGTCATACGACGGGCTTGCGGCTCTGCAGCTGAGCCGAGATCCCATTAGTGAAAAAGAATTATTTTCACTGAAACGGTCTTCTACATGTGCTTGGTTTGCAGGCAGACATAGAAGACCTTTTCAGTGAAATAATTGCTCTGTTGCAGAGCCGCATGATTAAAGTCAGACCGGATATCCCTGCAGTCAGCACAACGCTGACTTCAGGGAGGGAGGGGGAACTTTGCCTTCGGTTATCTCTCAAACCATAAAGGTTTGAGAGATGAACCTGGGGACTATTAAATTAATTTGGAAATACCTACAATTTGGGGGATAGTAATAATAAAGTATTATTTAGGGACTGTATGTTCAAAAGAAACATGGGGGAATTCTGTTCGGCTTCTTCACAGGGGAGTAATATAGATCACACGTGATATTATAAGGTGCGCTACCCAATAGGAGTATAGGAAGTGACAATAGAATAAAGCGAATGTGCTACGGTCAGTAGAATAATTTCAAAACAAAGTGGACAGGGAGAAACCGTAAACAGCACCAGACCCACCTTCCTGAATGAGAACTACATGAGCTAAGTGTGGTGATGTGTGTCGGATAGGTATAAAGGTAAAATAAAATTAAAATATAACTTTAATTACACACATATATTTAAAATATGTAGTGCGATTTAAAATGAAATCTGAGATTGCTTGTGAATTAAATCTAGCAGTCAATGTTACGTAATTCTGTAATAATCATACAACAGATAATACTGCTGTCATGCCGGTATAACTCTTCTTCTGTTTTCCATATGTTTAAAGTCTACAGATATCTCCTTCGGCAGTACTAGTGTTAAAATTGTATACCTGACTGAATAAAGTTGCAGGATGATAATTGATGGATACAAATAGCAGGTGAATGCTCTGAACACTGATGGACTCGGCTTTATATTAGGTGGTATTGATAATTGAGTGTTTCAATAGTGCCACAATTAATATCTTAATAAAACCTCAATTTCATTGAGCAGAAACAGCAATTCAATATAAGGCTATTAGGTCAACTACCCAAACCTCACCAGCCTATATATACTGGATCGCAATAAAGGATTAGCCAATTGTGTTTGAATTTATGATTAGTATTATCAGCAACTGATAGCGTGATACTCTACTTAACCATTTATCCCAAAAAAAATTTACATTACGTAATTATATAATATAAACCAAATTACAAACACAATTAGATTACTGTAGCTCCTAATATTGTATTTATAGCCAAGTCTCTTTGTGATGTGCTAAATCATACATATCAATTGAGCCCCGCTTAAATTATCCTGCCTTATAATCACCATCCACAACAAAAGATCGTAAAAGGATAGTTTGTGCAGACGAGGTGTTACTTCTTCAAATTGTTTGATAACGGGCATCTCGCCACTGCTATTCAAAATGGCTGATGAGCGCTAAAGTAACTTGTATTACACCTATGTGTATAGTCACTTAAGCGAATCACAAAGACATCGCAGAGCACATGAGTCTGCCTCCGTATGTCTATTAAGCTAGATTTTCTATTTCTTTACTTTATTTTCCTCATTTTACTTATTTAAGCAATGTCAGAGATAACACGGAACACATGAGTCTGCGACCGTGAACCCCACACGCATTTCACCAGTATGGCTTTGTCTAATGCCATCCAACAATTCTCATCCTGCAACTTTATTCAGCCAGGTATACAATTTTAACCCTAGTACTGCCAAAGGAGATATCTGTAGACATTAAAGGGATAGTAACCCCCCCAGTATACTTTAAGCCAAAAGCTAGTAATAAGCAAATCATACTTAACTCCCTTATTGCCATCTCTCAAACCGTTATGGTTTGAGAGATGTAAGAAAAGACGATCTGTAAAGCTGTCAGAGGCAGAATCCGGTCGACCGACTTACTGCGTCTCTTCAGGAGCGCTGTCATCTACATATCTCGGTATAATTACTTCATCGGTATGCTCTACAACATGTGCTTGCAAGCCAGGCACACGTTTTAGACCATTCCGATGAAGTAATTATACCGAGATATCCAGATGACAGCGCTCCTGAAGAGACGCCGTCTGGTCCGGAAAGCAGGATCTCATGACGTCCGTTGTACAGCAGACGCATGAGAAGGGGGAGGGAATGGAGGTCTTTCTTTTCTTACATCTCTTAAACCATAACGGTTTGAGAGATGGGAATAAGGGCGTTAAGTATGATTTGCCTATTACTAGCTTTTGGATTAAAGTTTACCGGGGGGTTACTATCCCTTTAAACACACGAAAACATAGAAGAGTTATACCGGCATGACAGCAGTATTATCTGTTGTATGAGTATTACAGAATTACGTAACATTGACTGCTAGATTTAATTCACAAGCAATCTCAGATTTTATTTTAATTCGCCGTACATATTTTAAATATATGTGTGTAATAAAAAATTATATTTTAATTTTATTTTATCTTTTCACCAATCTGACACACATCACCACACTTAGCTCATGTAGTTCTCATTCAGGAAGGTGGGTCTGGTGCTGTTTACGGTTTCTCTCTGTCCTCTTTGTTTTGAGAGTAATACAAATCTCGTTAGTTCCTTTTGATTTAAAGTGGAACTTTCACGTAGTATAAAGCCACCCTTAAATGATTAAACATATGGGGACTAGCTTCATAATATGTGTATTACCTGTCAGAATTTCCAGATTCTAAAGAAATCCTTAACCTTCAGAGACGGACGGTCAGGTTAATGCCGTTTGTGCGCCTGCGCTGTCAGTCCGTTCTGGTTACCTTGGGGCACACTGCAATGCTTTTTAGAGGAGACCAGGACTGACAGCACAGACACACAGACAAGATGTCTGCGCTGATGCCTGGTTTACGGTCTCCGAAGATTAAGGATTTCTTTACAAGGGGGTACTTCTGAGAGGTAATACACGTATTATGAAGCTAGTCGACTAATATGTTTAATTATTGGAAGGCGACTTAATACTAAGTGAACGTTCCGCTTTAAATGGGGTTTTTAAACCATTGTATTCTAGAGGTCTTGAACTCACTGCTTTTAGTATCCAAGGGGTTAACAGGCCCATTTAAATCAAGGGTACTCTTTTTATTTTTCCTCTATCATGAAATTGGTTTGTCCAGAGTTCCTCCATCTTTTTTTGAACATAAAGCTGTAAGATACTGTATTGCAGGAAATCAGGAAAGCATAGTAATCTCACATACAGAATGGTAAAGTCAACTTAGGAGTAACATATGCTTTACATAACGGGTGGTACATACATGGAATAGCCATTCAGCAGAAGTGACAGAGATGATTATTGCAGAATAATTAAAAGTGCTTTGAATATACACAGAAGGCTATGTTATGTATGAATACATCCAATGACTATATCCATCTCGGTTTGTGGGAAGACAAGATGGGACAATTGGGTTTAATGCTTTGTCAAGATCCTATGTTTCTTTTACTGGGTGAAAGAACTGATTCTGGAAATATTACTACTTTAATATTAAAATCATATTTATTTATATGTTGTCTCTTTCCCAGTGTCACTAAAAAGCATGTATACTTACAAAAATAAAAAATAAAAATTACAGCATGCAGCAAATGATTTACCAATGCTTGGTTTAAAAGGGTTAAGCAGTAAATCACATCTAGTAACCAGATCACTAAAAGCAATTCCGACAGGCCTTTATGTCACTCTGCACCTAATAGCGCTTTTCCCTATTCACGTTAAGTGCAATCAGGTTAATAGTCCCTGAGTCAGGAATACATGAATAGTAAGCAGGCTGGATTTAAGGTCACATTACATCTTGGATACAGCTGAAAAGCAGATGGGGGTCAGGGGAGGGGATGTTTTATGCTCATGTTTTACATCCCTGTAGATACCTCCTGAGAGAAACTGGCACAATCCACACAGAAAAACACAGTTTGGTAAACATATGTGAATATAGTGTTATTAAACAAGGTGTATTTATTGTGTACAAGGGGCAAATGCAGGATTTCTATAGAAGGGTTTCCTAAAAATAAAAAGTATGAATCTATAGTGAGTTACAGCTGCCTGTGCATATATCAGAGGTTGGCATCCTGAAATTACCCCATCTGCTGTTGGATGTCAATTCCCATTATACTCATGTAGTCAAAGGCTGCCTGAATTTGACTGGAGGTGTAGCCCAAAAACAAATGGGTGTTCTGCAGGTTACCCACCCCTGGAATAATCATATAATATATTAACATTTCTTATTATTGTGGTCCTAATGTTTGTCTGTCCCTCACCTGATGGGGGCAGTTGACTGCAAGAGAGTTTCTGGGCAACTGGAAACCCCTCCGTTTGTGTTTGCATTATTGACCGTATTCACAAAGCTGAATAGGAGGCATTCTGGAGCAAATCAACTGCACCATAAGACATACCTAAAATTCCCATTGGTTTTAATGGGGCTTTTAAACTTTTGAAAGCCAGAGAGGTATCCAGTATTGAGAAACCATTTATTGGAGACCTCTCTAGCATTAATTCCCATATTTATCAAATGGAAACCTTTTTAGCTTTCAGTTCCCTACCAATAGAACTCCATACCCCACTCCCTACGTTCTGAACAATCCCCCTCTGTCTTTAAGTCTACCCTGAAATCGTATGTTCTGGAGCACTAGGACCATGCATTGCCTTTGGGCAAACTCAGCACTTATAACCTCAGCACTTGACACCCTCCTACCCTGTTGTCTGTCTCCTTTTACCCATTTAGACTGAAAGTTCCTTGGGGAAGGGACTTCTCTCCTATTCTTTCTATGAATGTGACACTTTATCCCATTTTATTTATTGTAACATATATGTCTATTGTAAGGTGCTGCGTACACTGTGTGGCCCATATAAATAAAGATATACATACATACATGGTATAGTTGGTTTACCCCACAATTGTTCCTCTTTAGCTCTCTGAATATGGCCTTGTGCTATCACCCAGAAACCTGCCTGCAGGGTATGTTTCTCACCTTATGTACTTATCCTATCATGTGCATTACCCTTGGATTGTCAGGGAGATGTCGAAATTCATTGAAAAGCAGTGTGTTGCATTCCCGTTTGATACTCTCTGCTGTCATATTGTGTAGTACTCTGCAAAGTAATAATCAAAATTATTTACAGGGGCAGAGATATACAACTAGAATAAAGGTATCTGACCTTGAGACATTACAGCCCCCTGAAAGACTGGGCATTGTATGAAACTCGCTGAATGTGAAAGCCTCCTTTTCATGTTGGAGATATCTTAGTAAATAAGGTCCACAGGATAGGAACTGGAGAGCTTTCTCTCAGCAGAGAATGTCTCTCATCTTAGTGCATCTCCCTTGACCCATAAGGATTAGAGGGGTGTGCAACACTTTGCTTAGCAGTGCAATGCGCACCCCTCTGGTCCTCAAGGGGTTAATCTTTATGAATATGATGTGGGTTAGCCAAAAAAGCAGATCCTGTATGTTGGTTTATGCAAAACTGACAAAGAGTCTCCGATCTCCATGGACTGACCTTAGTTTTGGATTTTAGTTAGGATTTTAGGTCCATAACTTACAGATGACCCTGGGGCAACATACAGTCCTTGTAGGCTTCTTCTGTGGCCCTCAATCTGTTCACTGTTGCACTGAGGAGATAATTTCCCTCTACCACATCACATGCACTATTTTAAAAGGACTGTAATGTCCCATAAAAAATTATGCTTGTTTTGTAGAGGTTTAAAAAATAAGTTATTTGGCACAAACCCTATCTCTCAAACAGCTATGGTTTGAGAGGTATTCTCCTGTAAAGTTTCCCTTTTCCTGCTGTCAGGTGTAAAGCTGACAGCAGGAGATTCAAGTTGTGTGACTCAAGGAGGCTCTTCAGCAAAGCCAAAATCGTGAAGAACTACTTCATGAGAATGGTCTACAAAGTGTGCTTGCAAAACAGACACACTCTGTAGACCTTTCCAATGAAGTAATTCTTTTAAAATAACGTGATTTCGGCTCTGCTGCAGAGCCACCGGATGGTCTCCAGACTGGGATCTCCTGCTGTCATCTAATGCTGACGTCAGGAGAAGGGGAGGGAGGGAGGAACTTTACATACGAATATCTCTCAAACAGTAAAGGTTTGAGAGATAGGATTTATGTCAAATAACTTATTTTTTAAACCTCTGCAAAACAAGTATATTTTTTTTATGGGACATTAGTGTCCATTTAACCCAACTAAGCACTCATTCACCTCCTTTTGCCATTCAGCTTATGTTCCTTCATACTCATAATGTTCCATTTTTAACTCCCTGGGTACTAGAGAGGTCTTCATTGCATTGAAGATGTTTCTAGCATCCAACAGGTTAAACATACTTTTTTCAACCCCTATTTGCAATTTCAAAACATAAAGTGTGACTTATCCCATTGAGTGCCAGAGATGTATGCAACACATTGCAAAACCACGCGTTGCATACCTCTCTGATACTCAGTGGGTTAAAGGACAGATACAAGGCCATTGGAGTCCAACTGGTTGCCTGTCACTGACCTACGTAGACAGCTCTGTGCATTGCTACACTGTGTTCATGGCATTGAAGGTTTAACCTTTTGAGTGCCAGAGGGGTACGCTGTCACTCAAAAGGTCAATATACTGGCACTGACGGACGTAGAACAACTGGAGAAATTCTGGGGCCAACCAGTTGCAATATAGGGAACAAAGATCATTGTCCTACATTTCCAGTTATTTAAATTATTGGAAATTATGATTTGCCCCATAGGGTGCAGCTGGATTTAAGCAGAATTGCTCCAGTTCTTAGTACATCAGTATCATGGACTACTGATTTATCTTGAGGAAGCTTCATCTCTGTCACTAAGCAGACTGTAGACTGACTCGTCACACACTGAGACAATGAGGCATAAGTATCAAGGCAAAATCTGAGTAAATCTGGAGCAAATTACATACAACTTATTTATAAAGAAAAATACTGCCATAGAAATTGATTAAAAGTTGTATTTCTCCCCTGTGTTCTTCTCACCTTGTGTTTACTGTACTTGATATCTTGATTTAAATAGTGTTTGGTTTGATAATGTATTTTCCTCTGGTCTGTAACAATTTTAATTGTATTTTGATGTAGTTTCCTAGCCACTCGGAACATTAGACATCTATGACAACTTGTAATGTGACTGCCCAACAGCAGTGTTTGCCTGTGATTTTTCTTAAATGTTTTCAAGCAGGGTAAATAATCAGCGAGGCACAATATACCAGTGAATAACTATTCATACACAAAAATTTCCAAAACAAGCTTAAATAAGTCAATCAAATATAAATTATTGTAGCATTCTGTTCAATGTATTGTACTGAATAATGCAAGCAGTGATTGGCTTTGATAAATAAGTGACAAAAAATAGTGGCATACTAAGGGGGGATGGGGAGGGCGGTCTGCCCCAGGTACCACTCATTAGGGGGGTGCCACACTGACACACTCAGCCCGCTGCCCAATTGCCCTAAGCACGTACTGACAGCATTAGATTTGCCCTGCCGTCCAGTACCTGCTTCCTTGAGTCGCACTGCAGCCAATGAGAGAGGAGTGCTTTGACAGGATACTCCTCTGTCATTGGTTGTCCGTGTTGTGCTGCAGCACGGGGCTGTTGTGCAAGGTCTGGAGGAGATGCCTAAACCTGAAACAGCAAGTACAGCACCCAAACTGGACAGGAGGATGCGGAGATGGAATTAAGGAATATGAACTTAAAACATTTGTAAACTGTGAAACAAGATATGTGGTATATATGTTGGTATGTGGCTGCGGCTTGAGATATATTGGACGTACGATGAGAAGTTTGAGGGAGAGAATTGGGGAACATAGGCAAAAAATAATTAAGGGTGATAAGGACCACCTTAATGACTGTGAATTAGGTGGTATTGCAAATCTAAGTGTGATGGGTATAGAGGCGATCCCAGTTATGAAGGGCAGGTTTAGTGCCCTCTGTAGGAGGGAAACTTTTTGAATGTTTACCCTTGATACCATGGCCCCATTAGGAATGAATGAGGGGATGGAGGTGAGTACCCTCTTATAGGGAGTGCTGTCTCTCTCCCTCTTTCCCTTAATACCTGTTCCTCTTGTTGGGTCTCTTTCCCTCTCCCCTATTTCTCTTAATACCTGTGTTGTTCATTAGGTTCTTCCCTCTGAATAATTTCCTTGCTATTTCCAGATGGTGGGATAGATATGAGTTGTTTGGGATAGTAGGAATTTTCTGATTCTTAATATATTCCTTATTTAGAAATAGATTAGGTTAGTTTTAAAGGGAAGGATGTTTAGAATAAAAATAAGAGTATAATACTATAATGTAATAATAGAAAAAATGTTTACTTTGATACACAAAGGGTGTTTTAAAAGATCTCTGTGTGGACCTCTATAGAAGGGTCTGTGGAGGTCCCCGTGGAGACTTAAATTAGATGGATAAGTTAAGATATATATATTATAGGAGTGTATGATAGGACGTATATGTGGCATAAGATATGTAAACATTATAGAATATTGGGATATATATTGTTTTTAAAAACCTATTACCCCTATATTCTTATGGTTAGAATTGATATGGAGTGTGTGTCTATGGGACACCATGTCTAGGGAAGTACACGTGATGAAATATTGGTGGAAATATATGTAGGTGGGACATTAGTGAAGATGAGTTCCGTCCCGAAAGACAGGTTGCTCCATAGGATGCATACTCTGGGATAGTTATGTTTGCTCCCTTAGAGATAGGTGGAAAGTTGATGGGTGAATAGAAATGTATCCTAAGTGGAACGCAGTAAATACATTAAAAGAGATCATGATATTACGTATCCAAATGGTGGGTGGAAACGGAAATGCGGTTGCGTTTTTCCACTGGTGGAACTTGGACTTGTAAAGTGGAGAGTGATGAACAGTGAAATTAGGATACGTATTCTAGGAGTTAAATCTAATATAAACTTTTGGCGCCAAAGTGGATGTGTTGACCTTTTTGGAACTTCCGTTGGTAGATCTATAAATGACTGTAACTCACATTGTGAGATTAATTCCCTTGAGAAAGTAACCCTGCATTACGAAACGTGTAGGGACAGTATTGTTATTAAACAGTTTTATGGAGGACGGTTGTATCTGTCATATACATATGTATTTTATATAATAAATGTTATTATCTTTTGATATTATTGAGAATCCCCCATCATTTTCTGAAAGAGTATACTCCCCTTTACCAGTTATTTGAGATCCTTAAGATTGTGCCTAGCAGATAGGTTTGCACTGTAAAGGACCAGTAGGTAAAACATATTGGAGGAGGAAAACGATTGCGGAGGTGAAAGTCCGGCATTGGAAGTGACAAATTTGGGGTGACGGTGAAGAGAGACCAGGACTGGAGGTCTGATCCAGTCAAAGTGAGCATTCCGAGAGGCAGTTTAGCCTCGAGAAAATGTGAGAACCCTCTGAAAGGGTGAATGGTTGTATTTTGATTCTAAGACCAAGAATTGTAAGAATACTACACTCAGAGTGGATTACGCTGTTCTTTATCTGTTTTTTGGATGCGGAGGTCTAAATACCTCACTACATCCTCATACGTCACCAGGCAGCCAGCCCTCCAGCCCTCAAAAATGTGTCAGCAGCAGTTTTACATTTTAAATTGGGGGGTGGGGGCATTGCAAGAAACTACATTGATTGGTCGTTCACTACTTAGTTCAACCTATGATTATGGTTTGCCAAGTTTATACTGAAAATGTTCACTATTATTATTATTTTATTTATTATTATTTTCTTTTATTTCTTCTGTTTTCTTCAAGTGATTACAAAGACAGAAGTATAATGGAGAATGAGAGTCTCTTGTTAACATCAATTTTTCCTTATACTCCTGGTTTATTTGTAACAAGACTAGATGGGAAATTGGAACCTATGTGGCTTGTCAGATTCTCCTGTATTCTTATAACTCACCGAGCTCACACTATCGACAGAATGAAAGTGGGGAAAACCAACAACTACTCTATAACTAAAACTCCTTTTAAGAAGTAAATATTGATTGTTTATAACTTTGATGCAAGCTCTGTCTCCAACCCACAATGTGGGTGTAGTAACCTCTTCTTTATGAAAACCCATATGTTCTAGTAAAATAAGGGTACTCCCACTGCTGGCAGTGCTGATCGCAGCTGTTTTGTTTGCAGCTTCTATACTCTCTGAAAACAGAGAACCAGAGATCTTACTTCCTGAAAGTTCAAACTGACAGGAAGTGACTCAACAGTTACTATCATATTCTATGGAGAAATGTTGTCAGTGATTCACTAAAGGTCACTAAAGGGCAAGCTTCATATAAAAAATCAACAGATTGAACTGTAAAAACTTTGGAAAGATGCATCACCCATCAGCGAGAGTACAAGAATCCTTGTTTTATTCAGCACTAAAAGTCTTAAAATATACGGGGGGGGGGGGTTTCATAAAACTGTTACTGCTCCTTTAAATCAGTTTTCAATTTTAGATGTTGTAAGGGATGGGTTTTTTTTGTGATCTCCTCATGGTTAGTTGGGGGTTAATTATCTGCAGTTTGGCTGGCAACAGCAGAGGGGCGGGCGATGCTAACTTATGTAGTGTTTATGTGAGACAGGCAGTGATGTCTCCACTATTCAGCCTTCTGTAACAAAGCACATACGCATGCGTAGTATTAGACATCTGTATTTTAACCTGTAATCAACACAATAGATTCAGAGAGCCGTTGTTGGGACAAATGAGGGCGACTTGATTTTCACCTCTGTCCGTGCACCTGTGTCTTATTATGAGGCTCTCTCGTTGATAAGTACCCTTTGTTATTTCTTATCTTCTTATCTGTCCTATCTTGCGTATTGTGGAGTTCGCTCTGGCAATAGTTTTCTTGTACTTTTTAGCACCTGTTAGAGGTATGTCTCTCATACGCTTGTGAACTCTGGCAGGATGTTTATTTCATAACCTATTTAATTATTGCATGTTTTAATAAACTGTAGTTTTATAGTTTTCACTGCAGTGTGTTTGTCCTTATTTTTATTCTGAAATTCCAGACCACTAATTGTAACAGATGTGAATTTTGTTTGATTCAACCTTTGGATGTGGTTGGCTAGAAAAACATTGCTTTAGAAAGGGGTTTAGTAGGTATGTACTATATGTATTTATTGTGTCAAAGATATAAAAAATATTTAACCAATCAAAATGCACAAGCTTTTATACATCAGACTTGGATAGATCAATGCATTGCAGGATTGCAAATATCTCACTAAATGTTGGTTCTGATCATTTTTTCATGATATTTATTTATTGCTTTAGAACTGATGCTAAATATCTCAGAAATATTTAACCAGTTATGTTGAATGCAATGCAGAACATTGTCTTAAGCCCTTGGATATTAGATCACTTAAATTGAACATTGGTTCCCGTTTTTGGCACTGTGGTGGTTAAATGTTTATCTGATATTATACCCAAACAGCTCAATAACTGTCATTTTCTAGCTCAATTTCATGTGCAGTAACAATGTGTTGTTTACAATGTATCTTAGTTTGTAAGTCCACATCAGTGTAACTGTGTAACCTGTGACATGTCCCTTGAGGCCTCTTGCTCTACACCTATCTGGCCCCCTCTGGTGTCATGTCACCACTGATTGCTCATGTTCTGTCATGCTGAGAATTCACGGTTTCTTCAAAGCTGCAGTGCCAAGCCTTGTCACTGTGAGAATAGTTCTGGGAAAACAGAAAGAGAGTGTTGGATCTTTACTATTAGTCAGTGGGGTGCCACTGTGGTAATGCTCAGTTGTGAATCATGAACATTGGAAAACTCCTGAGAATATATTTTTTTTGTTATTTACTACCTTTCAAATACATCTATACCCTACTCTTCTTTCCTAAGGCAAGTGTCAACATGTGCGTTTCAACTTTCCCCACTCTCTGTAACCCTCAACCAAGTCTGTCATCTGTCCCGTGACTGAGCAACTTCCCTTTGAGGATTTAATGCAAAGTGACAGCTGACTCACACTTATAGTTCTCCTCCCACCTCACATGATAAGGTCTCTCAGAGTCTTCCTTCTCAAGCTCGTCAATGTGAAGTGACTAGAGTCTACCTGGGTCCTGTCATGTGAAGCTGCCAAATAATCCATCGTAGCACAGTTAATCAAGCCCTCACAACATAAAAGATGCCAGTTTTTTTGGGTTTTTTTTAGTTATTCTTTTACATTTTTCCCAGTTTGAGACTCTCTGTAACCTGAGTAATATGAAGCAAATAACATTTTAAATATTCATTATATCATTTGACTGGATGGCTCTTCAGCAAAGCTGAAATAGCATTGTCTACAAAGAAATACTTTATTACAACGGACTACAAAGTGTGACTGGTTAGAAAGGTCTACAAAGTGTGCCTGCAAACCAGACACACTTTGTAGACCGTTCTAATGAAGTATTTCTTCGTAAATAATGCTACTTCGGCTTTAACTTTAAAAGCTTTTATCTATAAAACCAGACAATTTTAAACAACGGGACTTACATCATTATGTTTACTTTTTTAATATGAACAGAATTAAACATTATGAAAATTAAAGTGGAACTACCACCCCATAGCAACATTGCCCCACATAATTCCCCATCTGGCGACTAGCTGCTCAGTAGTTCTAGTCGCCAGAATTATTACCATGTTAAAGAGAATTCACCATTGTTCGGGGGCTGACAGCCAGGAAACAGCGCAGACATTTTTCCATAGTGATGCTGCCCGCCTGCACTGTCAGTCCCTTTTGGAGCCAAACGGCTCCTAGCAACGCCTCCTAGAGCCGCCTGGGACTGACAGCGCAGGAGTCACTGTGGAAGGATGTCTGCGCTCTGTCCTGCCTGTCAGTCCTGGAACAATGGCAAATTCTGTTTAACGTGGTAATAATTCTGGTGACTACCTCTAGTGAGCAGCTAGTCACCAGATGGGGAATTATGTGGGGCAATGTAGCTATGGGGTGGTAGTTCCTCTTTAAGTATTACTTTCCTTTTAAACTGTTGTTTTAAATTAGAAAATGGATGTCATAAATTTAGAGAATTTTGAAAGCGCTTTCCAAATCACAAGACCACATAAAACGTTTGCTAGAGATGTTTCGCAATATATTTATGACTTTCTAGCCTACAAGGAGGTAACTGAAAGGTAAAATTAATTGATTTTGACTATAGGAGTTACTCCCTTTTGATTTTGAAATGTTATGTCTGTGATTGGTGCCTGATATAATGAACTTTACCAAAACACATATAGGGATGTATTCAATAAGCTACAGATGTGCATTTCTGGAGCAAACCAACTGCACTATAGGGGAAAAATAAAAACTCCCATTGTTTTAAAGCGGAACTACCACCCTATATAAAGTCGCCCCCCAATAATTAGGCATATGGCGACTAGCTTCTTAATGGTGATATTATCTCACACAAGTACCAGGTTCTGAAGTAATCCTTATTCTTCTGAGACTGGGTGCCAGGCTTGTGAGCAGACATCTTGGCTTATAGTCGTCTGCGCTGTCCGTCCCAGTCTCCTCTAGGAGGAGTTGCATAGTGCCTTAAGACACCGGAAGGGACTGATGGCGCAGGAGGGCAGACAGCTGCAGGGCCGGATTTATAATTAGGCAGAGTAGGCATCTGCATACAGGCGCAACCAACAGAGGGGCGCCTGTCACTGGGATCATCCGAGCATGTGTGTGGTGGGATTTTATTTTTTTTTATTATTCTCCTCCCCGCCAGCGCCATGAAGACAGGTCTGTGCCTCCTCCTTCGGCACAGACCTGTAGCTGCTGTGCTCTCGCGGCTCTTTAGTAATACGGAGCGCTGGGAGATGACATAATCTCCCAGCGCTCTGCATTACTGAAGACCGCGTTGGAGTTCCAGCAGCTACAGCTCTGTGCAGAAGGAGGAGGCACAGAGGTCTCTTGTCGCTGGGCCACCAGGGAAGAGGTAGGAAACGGACACTGGGGCAATGTGAGGGTAATATGGAGATGATGGGGGCAATGTGAGGGCAATATTGAGCTAAAGGGGGGCAATATGGAGCTGATGGAGGGCAATGTGGAGCTGTTGGTGGCAAGTTGGAGCTAATGGGGGGCAATGTGGCGATGATGAGGGCAATGTGAGGGCAATATGGAGATGGCCCGGGGGGCGCTTCAGATTTCTGTGCCTACAGGCTCCTGAGATGTAAATCCGGCCCTGGACAGCTGTAAAGCAAGAAGCCTGGACGTCAGTCTCAGAAGAAAAAGGATTACTTCAGATCATGGTACTTGTGTGAGATAATGGCACTGTTAAGAAGCTAGTCGCATATGCCTAATTATTGAGGGGTGACTTTATATAGGGTGGTAGTTCTGCTTTAACTGGGGCTTTTAAAGCGGAATTACCACCCAGTAATAACACTGCACCATATAATTGCCCATCTGGCGTCTAGCTGCTCAGTAGCGCTAGTCCCCAGAATTATTACCTGATTAAAGAGAAATCGCTATTCTTCCAAGACTGACAGCAGAACGGAGCGAGGACATCTTGCCATAGTGACGTCCACTCACCTGTGCTGTCAGTCCCTTATGAAGCCGGCTGGCTCCTATCAACGCCTCCTAGACCCAGCTAGAACTGACAGCACAGGCACGCGGACGTCACTATGGCAAGATGTCTACGCTCCGTCCTGCTGTCAGTCTTGGAATAATAGCAATTTCTCTTTAATCAGGTAATAATTCTGGCGACTAGCGCTAATGAGCAGCTAGTCGCCAGATGGGCAATTATGTGGTGCCTCTCTGGCATTCAATGGGTTAAATTAAAATCAATATACCCCTTTAGCATATTGAATAGAGCCCATAATGCCTGCCAAGTGTCCCTCTTTAGAGGAGGTACAGTCCCTCTTTGATGCCCAAAATCCCTCTGTCCTTCTTTCCCACCCTGGTGTCCCTCTTTTTAGGAGATTAGACTGTGTGGTGTGTATAGAAGTGTATCACATTGCTCCATGGCAATAAACCTCACATTAATGTGTATAAACTTCAGTACATGTGTTTATACATGAGCAGTGTAACTGACTAAATGAATTAGATCAAGACCAAAGAGGGATCTATGACCTTAAATTCTTGTAATGCCCTGCCCATCAGCCACACCCCCAGCAGCAACACCTAAAACAAAAGTGTCCCTCTTTGACCTTTTGAATTGCTGGGAGGTATGGCATTGATATAGCAGAGGATACAAATACACTGAGGCTGACATACCTGAGATATTTGAAATATTAACCCTTAAAATTATCCAGAACATGGATTTTAGGTAATATATCCCTGCTTGCTCTAACTGGGAGGTGTTCTTATCGGGCCTCAGGGAACCCTGTAACTTCGAGTTTTCACTGCCTGAACATACAGGTTGAAGCAGGACAGATTCATCTGTCTTTGTAATAGCAGCAATTTAGGAACTAAATACTTGGTGCAGATGAGATAGTAGGTAACACTGACCTCTCTCACCTTAAAAAGTTGTGCCTTGACACTGAGATTTGGTTCAAAACCCTGAGAGTTCCCAGGTCTGGTTGGAGACCTCTCTCTAACAAGCAAGGGGTTAAAAGCCCCATTTGAAGAGGAACTATCACTCCAAGTAGGATTTCTTAATAACACTGGACTTATTCTTGATAATACTAGTATTTCTATGCTTATCTCTATATGAATCATTATTTGGGGGGCACTTTATTTGGAGTGATAATTCTGCTTTAAAGGGATAGTAATGTTTCAAAATAAAAGCAGCTCTAATTAATCATCATAGTATTTGGACTTTGGAGAGTGTTACTTCAATTCTGTCAGAGTTGTAGTTCAAGAGTAATTCAATGACAAAGTATCCCCCTCCTGCCCCTTTTACTGATGTAACACTGCTCAGCCAGATCAGAAGGGAGGTGCCCAGGTAGATTGCAGAGAGGGACAATCTTCAATTAAGATAAGGAAAAAACCTGAAAAACTTGTCAAGGGGGGCAGGGCTTTCATTGTTCTCATAAGAAGAAGATTGTCCCCTTCTGTTATCTGTCTGGTCTATGGACTGGATTCCACATCTGAGAAGAGATGGCTTACACTAGGTAAAAAGGGCGGGAGGGGAAATTTTGCTTGTGAATATCTCTCAAACCATAAAAGTTTGAGAGATAAGACATATCGTTCTTCATGTTTTTTAATGCCTACAAAATAAAATAAAGATAAAACGAAGTATTACATCCCTTTAAATCAATGGACATTTGTATTTGTCCCCTATGATGCAATTAATTTGCCCCAGACGTGCTGCACTTTGCCTTAATACATAAGTTAAGCTGAAATATCTTTAAATCTACAGAATTTAAACAGAAATGAACTGAAACAAAATAAAGTGATCTCTACAGTAGATCAAAATGTGGCATTTACTGCCCACGGACAGAGCAGTGATTGATAAAATATATATATATTGGAGGAAATGGTTAGACATCGTTTTAGAAAGGAAATGCATATAGAGATGTGCTGATGAAATGAGAATATGAAGGATGTTGATTCAGGGAAAACTCTGATTGCCATTACTGTCGCCTGGCTCTGTTACTTGGTTCTCGCTTGGCAATTGTCACTTTTTTTTATTACTTTCTTCCAGTAATATGTAATAGATTGTGCTCAATAGACATTTGTTTTGCCTTCTCTGATATATCCTATCAGCTCTAAATGCATTCTTCTATGAAAAGGATTTATTGCATAGTCAAAATAGAGCTGAAGTTCTTTGTAAACTGAAGGGTAAGCACTGTCTTAAACACATTTATTTCAAGTAGTATGGGGTAAGGACTGTGGGTCACTCACATTCTTTTTAGTAGAATTAATTGAGATAGAACTTCTTTCAGCAGCCAGGTCTCAAATAAAAGCAGCCTTCCAGCGCTGAAGCTTTTAGAGATGTCTGTGATAGAGACAGCCTGATAGTAGTGAGGAGAGGACTTCAGGATGCTGGGGAGCATTGTCACCTCTTGTTAGGGATATGATTGGTGTAGGCAGATTCTGGCACCAGTATCTTTGTCAGCCTCTCTGCTTTCTGTCACAGTGCACAGCTCCTGTCCTGTCTAAATCTATCACAGTGTCTTTTCTGATTATGGCTAAAACTAAACCATTGCCCTTTGTTCAGAATCTGCAGGATAGTTTCTTACTCATTTTTTAAGTTTGATGCACAGCTGGGGTTGCCCCCTTGTTATTTTAATACTGGTCACTTAACTTTTTAAGGACTAGATGAGGTGTGCAAAGTATTATGAAGCAATTTATTGCACACCCAACTGGACCTTTAAGGTTTAAGAACAATGCATACTGCAAGGCTGCACTGCACTCAGGGCCGGATTTACCAATAGGCAGACAAGGCACCTGCCTAGGGCGCCAGATTTTTAGGGGCGCCGCCGCACCTGGCAATGGCCTGTCACGCCCACTGGTCCGCCCACTTGGGGTTCCCCAGTAAATTCTGTGAGGTGAGTGTGCTCCAAACTCAGCTAATCAGAGCGGATGCGCTGCCCGGACTAAACTGCCCGTGAGTCTGCTCACTTCCTCTTCAAGTCTCGCGGGATGACGTGGTAATAAGCAGCCATGCACTATGTATAGCTTGCGCGGCTGCTTATATACAGGATAGAGCCTGGACTGCGCTGGTGCGGAGTGTCCTTCCTTCATCCATCCTCTGCTATGCTGGGCTCTCATGTTTACCTGCCATGGCCTGCAGGGTTGGGGACCCATTGGTGTTGGCTGGAGTTGTGGGAGGTGGGTGACGGCCTGTGGGTGTCTAGCCACTGGTCTTATGCATAAGAGGAAGAAAGAAAAGTGTATATGTGTGTGTGTGTACGAATGTGTGTATATAGTTATATATCACGATGTGTGTATATATGAAAAAAGTGTATATGTTTGTATGTATTGGGATACAGACAGACAGACATACATACATACATACATACACACACACATACATACACACACACATACTTACACATACATATATATATATTTATAAAAAAAAAAAAAAAAAGTTTCTTGGAAAAAAAGACACACAACCAACACCAAAAGAAAACCAAAAAAAATTAAAATTAATAAAAATGTTTCTTGAATACATAAATAATGAAGGGGAAACCGATGCAGGAAAACAAAAAAAAAAAAAAAAAAAAAAACTGTATATGTGTGTGTATGGCTATGTGTTTGTATATCTATGTGTATGTATGTATATATACATGTGTATATGTGCAGGTATATGTGTATGTGTAGCGTGTGTGTGTGTGTCTGTACAGCTATGTATATGTAGATAAACAAAAAAAAAAAAAACTACCGATATTAAACCTATGAATACTTCTCCCTGATGGTGCTCAAGTACCTGTTGTGGGTGGTGTTCTGCTTATCACTGTGACGGCACCTGGTCTCCACGGTGTCCTTGCAGCAGGATTTTTGGCTCAGCGGTCATCTCTGGAGTCTCCGGTGGGTTTTCTGTTAGTCCTTCTAGGGGGTTTCCAGATCCATGTCTGTTATAGGTGGTGTCTTAGGGGGGTTTCTGTGGTTCCTGGGGCATGGGGAGACATTGGTGCTAATGGCGTAATGGGTGGCTCCAGTGGAGTATTCCTGGGCGGGACACGGGGAGCATGCATAACGCTCCTTGGGTACTGATACCCATCACATCCGCTGTGCATCTGGATTTGTGGTGGGGTTGTTCCGGGCATAGGTGTAAAAAAAACAGGTATACCTGTATTTATCAATATTAAAACATGTACTTAATACATGTAATTAATATTAATGTGAATAATTAATTTAAGATAGGTGTGGCCACAAAAGTGGGTGTGTTCAAATATGAGATTGTGTGGATGTGGGTGGGACAAAGGAGGGGCCATGGGCGCCACAAGGTGTTGTGCCTAGGGGCGCCTGAGATGTAAATCCGGGCCTGACTGCACTCATATCTCCACCCTTGGCTACACTACCAGTTCTCAAATTATCATGACCCATCCTGCCCACTGTTTCCTGACACAGAAAATGCCCATAGCCTATAACACACAAACACACAAACAATTGCAACCTTTTAGATGCCACAGAAAGCTGCACACATTACAAATAATCCAGACTCCAAGGGGTTAAATGATAGCCAGTAAAAGGATATATGAACTGGTTCAGGGATATTGGGTGTGACCAGAACTGAGGATCCCTTCAAAATCTGGCATTCAATGCAGTTGCCTACTCTGCCTAATATGGAATCTGGATATCCTATTATTCAGTAAGTAAGTTTGTCAGAAGCCGTCATGTGCAGTAGATACGGCTGCATGCGATGCAGTCATGCGCAGTACAGACTGCCCGCGCCACGGCTGATACAGAGCAGGGCATGTGGCTGATACGGAGCAGGGCACTCTGAATTCAGACCGGAGTCCTCTCTGCTCAGGGACTACAGTCTGAATTCTGAGCACCCCGCTCCGTATCAGCTGCGGTGCGTTCGGGCAGTTAGTACTGCGCATGACTGCAGTGCCGCCAGTGTTGGCCCATGTATACGGGCTTTAAAACTATGCTATATAATAATTCACTAGGTTGTTTGTCAGAAGCCGTGATGCGCAGTAGAGACTGCACGCGTTGGTAGCCTCTACTGCACATGATTGCATCTCGTGAGTGAGGCGATGCAAGACTGCATCGTGTCGAGCAGTGAGGTAGTGGCCGTTTAACTCTTTGAGTGCCAGAGTTGCGCACCACTCTGGCACTCAAAGGGTTCCTGACCTTGGCCCATGTAAACAGGCTTTTATACTAGTATAGAATAAAAAACTAGCGGCTCCATAAAACAGACTCAGCATAACAATGTATAAAAAACATCCATGTCTTGAAAAGATCGGAACAGGAGCAATGTGCAAATAGAAGTGTCTCTCATTCCTCTATGGCCAAGTAGAAGTCAAAACAGAAATTAGCACCATAGCAACATGCTAGTCATTTTAACTATACACTGCTCGTAAATTAATAAATACACTTCTTTATTGAGAAATATTAAAAATCATACCTTTGTAGACAGAGTGTACAGTAGACAAAAAGAAGTGCGAAAAAAACAAAACTTAACACATCCAGTCAACGCGTTTTGCGCCTTTGTGGCGCTTAATCATGATCAAAGATTAAGTTAAGTGTAGCTTTTTCCCACTTCATCAGTTCCAACCTCTGTTTGTCTACTGTACACGCTGTCTACAAAGGTATGATTTTTAATATTTCTCAGTAAAAAACTGTTTTATTACTTTATGACCAGTGTATAGTTAAAAGGAATAGCGTGTTGCTATGGTGCGAATTTCTGTTTTGCCTTCTAATGGGGAATCTGGCCCTGACCAGAGCAGTGGTGGCAAAAACCTTGCCTCCCAGCTTTTGTTGAACTACAAAACCCATCATGGCCTGCAGGGGAGCATGGGAGAAGCAGTTGAACAACAACTTTACAAGCAATGATTGTCCATCCCGGTCTTTGGCTAAACTTCATATACAGTCATAAATAATGCATCCTATATAATAATTCGCTAGGATGTTTGTCAGAAGCCGTCATGTGCAGTAGAGAGCACGCACGCTGCAGTCATGCGCAGTAGAGACTGCCGGAGCTGCAGTCATGTGCAGTACAGACTGCCCGAATGCGCAGCGGCCGATACTGAGCGGGGTGCTCCGAATTCAGACCGGAGTCCTCTCTGCGCACCTTCCTGAGACCGGCTCCAAAAGGGACTGACAGCGCAGGCGCACGGACGTCACTATGGCAAGATGTCCGTGTTTCCTGCTACTGTCCGCCTCAGAGTAAGTAGAAAATGTTTTAAACCAGGTAATATTTCTGGCGACTAGCGCTACTAAGCAGCTAGTCGCCAGATGAAGACTTAAATAAGATTAAGTTTTTGCGGGGTGGTAGTTCCCCTTTAATGGTAGAGTTATGGGAGCATAAGGTGCATTGCCATGTCTTCTGTATACAGTTATTTTACCCAGTGCATGGCAAATGCATAGATCCTCACTGGCGTTGGATACCTCTCTGGCACAGGAAGGGTTAACAGGAAGTGTGAACAAAGGGGAAAATGATACTGCGGTGATCTGATCATTACGATGTTAGCCTTTTACAGGCTTTCATAATCTGGCCAAATATTGAATGAAACATCATTCTTTAATGGAAAATTATGCCTACAATTTGGCTCAGTGTAATTTTAAATATTACATTGCATAACTTGTTACTTGTTACTGATCTCTTGTCTGCATGGGCAAATTTTACAAATAAATAAAACTGCAATCTGGATTATTAAAGCAGAACTTTCATCTTCTATAAAGTTGCCCTACTATAATTAAGCACATGGTGACTAGCTTCATAATAGTTCTATTAGATCTCAGAAGTACCAGATTCTAAAGTAATCCTTGATCTTCAGAGACTGATGGCCAGGTTAGTGCCGTCTGCATACCTGCGGTGTTAGTCCCTTCCGGTGCTTTTCAGCACAGTGCAATTCCTCCTAGAGGACAAACAGTCACTGGTGCTTAGACAACGTTTTAGTGATAAGAACTATCCTCCTGAACTGATTGAGAGGGAATACCTTAGAGCACGGAATTTAGATAGGAGTACTACGTTGAATTATAACAATAAGACATCCAAAGATAAAATTGATAAAAAAGGGGATAAAAAAGGAGATTTAAGATTTATAACTGGTTACAATGGAGCATATAAAATTGTAGAAACAGTTTTAAGGAACCATTGGAAAATATTACAACTAGATCCTTTCCTTAAAGATGTAGTGAAATCTAGACCTTTGTTTACATATAGGAGATCCAAAGCTTTGAAGAATAGTTTGGCCCCTAGTAGGTTACCTAAGTTAGTTGAGTATAAGAACTATTTAGGGTCAAATCTTGGCACCTCTTCTCAAAAATTAGGGAGTTATAAATGTGGAGTTGCTCGCTGTTTAACATGCCCTTTTATTTTAAATAAGGTATCTGTTTTTAAATCAAATTATACAGGTGAAATTTTCC
The DNA here is from genome assembly GCA_037306005.1 of Rhinophrynus dorsalis. Taxonomy (NCBI): domain Eukaryota; kingdom Metazoa; phylum Chordata; class Amphibia; order Anura; family Rhinophrynidae; genus Rhinophrynus; species Rhinophrynus dorsalis. The sequence goes on from CM074724.1 coordinate 125,129,638, forward strand.
CAATTAAGACATTTATGAATTGTAGTTCACGGAACATAATTTATCTTATTAGTTGTAAGTGCGGAGTACAGTATGTGGGAAGAACCACTCAAACATTGCGTGATAGATTTGGTCAACATCGTCGCAATGTTCTTAGAGGCTTCCCTGATCATAGTGTTTCTAGACACTGTACTTTAATGCATGAGAAGGATCCAACATTTCTAAGTGTGGTTCCAATTGAAAAAGTTAATAATAGTAATAATATTGACAATAATTTGAATCACAGGGAGGCTTTTTGGATTTTTCGTTTGCACCCTATGACCCCTTGTGGTCTTAATGAGAGTACTGAGAATATTTATTGATATTATAATTGTTTTTTATTTAAATATTGATGAGTGTACAAAAATTATGGATGTATTTATCACACATATTTTATTGCATTATGAGGCTTATTTATTTACATTTTCTTTATATATATTTTTTGATATGTATTACTTTTTCATTATTATTATTTTTTTTATATATATTTTTCATTTTTATTTTTATTATTATTTTTATTTTCATTTTTATTTTTTATTTTTACTTATTATTTATTATTTTTTATTTTTTATATTTTATATATTTTTTATTTTTATTTTTTATTTTTCAATTTTTTAATTATTATTTATTATTTTTTACTTTTCATATATATTTTTTTATTCTAATTATTGTTGTTGTTTAGTCTGGCTGTTGGATTTCTGTGTACATATATTTGTGACATCCACTCTGTCCCCATACCTATATTGAGCTCTATCTGTTGTCCCTTTCCTTCTTTTATTAATATGTCCCATTAGTAAGTGAGGGGTTATTTTGTTCTTTCCCCTTGTGGAGCTTTTTGCATTGAAGGTAGCTTTGGGGATGTTCTTCGCCACTTTGCGATTCCCCTAGTGTTTTGAATGCGAGCCGGAGGTGGAGGGTGAGTCTTCATACTTCCGGTCTTGCGCACAGCGGTTGTGACGCGGGCTGGGGGTGTGGATGATGTTCCTCCATACATCCGGTTTTGCGTTCCAATGTTGGGACGCATCGGAGGTGTGGCGTTTCTTCCGGGTAGAGATGTAGAGCGCTCGTTTAGTTTTGAGCAATATATTGCGTTCCAGTATTGGAACGCTCCGGAAATGTTATGTCAGGTATTTTGGTATATGGGATGGCATATTATGTCCCAACATTGGAACGCACCGGAAGTGTTGTGTCTCTCCCATGTGGAGATGGAGCGCCAAGTTGATTAGAGACGTTAAAGGGACTATAAGAGGAGCCTGTAGGACTGGGGTAAGTGTGGATGATATAATCTGTATGTATATTGATTTTAATGTTTGAAACCCATATATATAATTTTCTTTTGCTACTGAAGAAGAAGCATAGCTTCGAAACGCGTTTAGCAATTGGGTTTTTTATTCCAAATGTTGGATTAATTAAACTTTTAAAGAAGAGATCCAGAGTTTTTGTTTGTTTGTTCCTGAGATCAGTACATCTGAAGCAGGGCAGATTACCAATCCCTGCTCGCTATACCGGTTGTAGTCCATTCAACCGGGTACTACATATGTTGTAAGTACCATCCTTATTATTGGGGATTACTATATACATAATATTTGTTATTGCGCCCCTTTCTGGTGTGTTTTCCTCCTAGAGGAGACCGTGACTGACAGTGCAGACGCACAGACGTCTCTAAGACAAGATTTTCGCGCTTAGGCCTGACTTCCGGTCTCTGAAGATCAAGGATTACTTTAGAACCGGGTACTTCTGAGGTCTAATAGCACTATTATGAAGCTAGTCGCCATATGCTTAATTATTGGAGGGCGACGTTATCCAAGCTTTAAGAGCTGGAGTAAACAACAAATAAAACTTTCCATTGATATAACTCCTTGAATGCTTGAGAGATCTCAATGCATTGTGAAGCATTCAGTGGGTTAACTGAGGTTTTAACCTCCAGAATGGTCTTATAATGAATTGGAGACCTCCCTAGCATTCAACCGTATAACATTTTGGATGCCAAACGGGTATACAATGCTTTCCCCTCAGGCACCCAAATGGTTAAAAAGTCCATTCATATCAATGAGAGACATTATTTATCTACGCGGTTCACTTCACTTGTCCTTCGTACATCACACTCACTAAGAAGAAATGCCACAATTCTTTGGTACAGTCCAACTGCACCACAGGTGACAATTGCAGTAAAAATCACAATGATATAACGGTGCCTTTGACCCCTTGAGTACTGGAAGGTCTCCGACACATTCAGTGGGATAAATTGGGACCTTTAGCAATTTTGTGTTTAACTTCTGTGCAGCTGGTTTGCTCCATTTTTTCATAGTACAGAACCATAACAGTAACACCACTAAAAATGGATAGCTGATCCATGGTAGGGGGGCTATCAGGAGGGATCCTGGTGTCCCGCTTTGAGGTCTGATCGTGAAATATCGGCATAAAAGTGAAACATAGCTTATATGTGCTTAATGTTATTAAAGTGCAAATGTCGGCCTTATGTTATGGGGGTATCATGAGGGGTCATGAAACACCCCCCCCCCGAGGTCTAATGTGTATATGTTTAATATTAAACAGTTTTTAATAAAAAAAAATAAATGTTTAAAACACACACACACATATACAGGCAAGGTATCTTGTCCATAACTTGCCTATTAACCCTTTAGGTACCAGAGGGGTAGGAAACACATGCTAAGCATTGCTTGTCCTAACTGTCTGATACTTAAAGGGTTAAGTGTTGAATAAAAGACAGGTTCGACTATATGTCAGTCAATGAGTTGAATGTCGGATGGAGTTAGTATGTCAAATATATGCAATATACGTCAACATACTATAGGGGGGATGTCGAAGGGGGGACATTGTGTAGTGCTTGGTGTACTATTTCTGTTTATTGTAACCCTTTGAATGCCACAGGGGGGAGCAATGCATATCCCTATGGCATTCAATACTGTCCATGGTGCTGAAAGCCTACTCTGAGTTTCCCTACTGGCTGGGTAGGAAAGCACAGAGAACGGTGTTCAGACTGTCGTAGCTCTCCCTGCTGTTACTCCATAGGAAAGTACAGGGGAGATCCCAACTACGACAGCCTGAGGCAGGTGAAGTGGAGACTGTGAACTCCGACAGCAGAGGCTGCTATCAGAGTTTACTGAATGAGTAAAAGTGTCACATTATAATATCACCACACCCCCTTGCATACAAATGTATCTGATTAAGCTTAATTTCCTTATGGAAATGAGCAATTGTCGATTCAAAGAATACAAATTTGTAGACATGGTGAAGGCATGTCGGATTGATGTCGATGTGGGTATTTTTTTGTTGGCGTTCTGGTGAAGTGATGTTGTAGACACTTTGTGAATACTGCAGAGGTGCCTACGACACTGCTCCGACAGAACATCGACATTCATAGCCCTCTTCGACCTTTAGTGCATCTAGGCCCTAGAGTGCGTAGTCTAGGGGTGCCTGAAATGTAAGTCTGGTCCTGCTTTTGTGAAAAGAGTAAACCTTTAAGTAGTTGAGGAAGTATGGCACTCCCCTCTTCTTAAAGGATTAAATAAATTATCCATCACACTTGTGCTAAGTTAATCAATGCTGTACGTGTGGTACCCACTCTATAGCAATACATGGATGGGCAAGACCAATATATCAAAGTCCCCCCTTGATGAACTCCTCAGCGAGTATCTGTGAAGGCACACTGAGAATACACACTGTTAGGACAGTCCCATCCCTAACACATTTCGCCCAATGCATTGGAGACTTATATAGCAATCAAGGAGTTAAAAGCCCCATTTAAATCAACGGGAATAGTCATCCTACCATCTGTTGTGTAGTTTGTTTGTTACAGAATCACACCTCTTTAGCTTGATGAATAAGGCACCAATTATCATAATTATATACATTTTTTCTAGTTAAAATTGTATCCAGTAGTTTTTCAAAAGTATTGTTAATTATACAACCTGTTGTGTGTAATAAATCAAAGTACAATTTTCCTGTCAATTGTATAACTATGGGGACATTCAAACTTGAAATATGTGGTCAGGCCAGGGGGTCAAATGAGTGATGTAAACATCAAGTCATGTTTGGACATTATGGATACCATTTGACCTTTTTAACTCCACTGCCAGAGGGCAATGTAACATAATGCACTACTGACTGCTCAGACAATGATGGGATTAACAAAACACAATGGATTTGCAATGAGTGCTAAGTACTTGTCTGTGTAACATTTTACATCTCACTGTTGAAAAGAAATGGAAGTCAATAAATTCCAGTTAAATGCACAACGCCCTCATTCACATCAGTTTTAGCTTTTTTTTAACCCAGCCAGCGCCAGTTTGTTGCTATAACCATTTACCTGTTGTCATATGAATTGATGAGTTCTATAACCTGTATGGTCAATATAGCTGTGAATTGAGGAGGGACTTAGGCTGCATGCAAGAAAGTGGCGCATAGCTTTTATTTTGAATGCCTAAATGTATGCACTGTTTTTGATTGTTGATGTGTTGATGCAACAAACATAATAGCCTAACAACTTGATGTTGAAAAGCACAGTTCCTAAATATACAGATCAATTAGCCAGACTCATGAAAATTAGTGCTAAATGATTTGTTGAATTATTTGCAATTGTAATCCACTCACAAAATGGCAGACATTTTACCAAACATTTTAAAGTGCATACGCTCAGGGTCGGATTTACATCTCAGGAGCCTGTAGGCACAGAAATCTGAAGTGCCCCCCCCCCACATTGGCCATCTCCACTGGACACCTACACAATGCTCCAAATCTCCACATAACCATAATGCCCTCACGTTGCCCCCCATCAGCTCCATATTGCCCCATCAGCTCCAACTTGCCCAATCAGCTCCAACTTGCCCTCACATTGCCCCCATCAGCTCCAACTTGCCCTCACATTGCCCCCATCAGCTCCAACTTGCCCTCACATTGCCCCATCAGCTCCAACTTGCCTTCACATTGCCCCCATCATCTCCAACTTGCCCCCATCAGCTCTAACTTGCCCCCATCATCTCCATTGCCCCCATCAGCTCGAACTTGGCCTCACATTGCCCCCAACAGCTCCAACTTGCCCCCATCAGCTCCAACTTGCTCTCACATTGCCCCATCAGCTCCAACTTGCCCCCATCAGCTTCTAACTTGCCCTCACATTGCCCCCATCAGTTTCTAACTTGCCCTCACATTGCTCCCCATCAGCTCCAACTTGCCACCATCAGCTCCAACTTGCTCTCACATTGCCCCCATCAGCTTCTAACTTGCCCTCACATTGCCTAATAATTGTTCTATAAAAATATACTGCAAATAGTGACTACACCACTTTACTGTATGTTGTACCTGGAGACCAGGATGATTATGCACTAAGGTGTGATAAAGTAGAGGTGAGTGATATCACTTTTCAAGTTCCTATGTTATTTGATGGAGCCAATGCAGTAAAAAGTCTCAAAGGGAGAGATCTCAGTGCATAGGCTCAACAGAATATCATAGAAATTGGAGAAGTGTTATCATTTGAGAAGTCGGGGGTTGTGCACTAAGGAGTGATAAATAGGTGATAAAGTGGAGATGACTTCTCCAGTGATATCACTTCTCCAATTCCTATGTTATTCTATGGAGCCTATGCACTACAATTTCTCCAACTTTGGAGATCTTAGTACATAGGCTCTATAAAATAACATAGGAACTGGAGAAGTGATGACACTGGAGAAGTCATCTCCACTTTATCACCTCTTGATCACGCTTTAGTGAATAACCCTCGTCAACTCCTTTTTATCACCTCTTTATCACACTTTAGTGCATAAGCCCCCAGATATTATACTAGCTATATTATTTTGGTTCAAATACTGCAGCTCATTTTGTACTGTACAGATCTAACCCACCTTCTGTAGGGAGATCACTCAGATTTCCTGTGTCAGTTCTGTAGCAAGATTTACTGATCATCATATAGTAGCAACTGAATTATGTAAAATTCAGCTTGTGGGAGGTGAATTATGTAAAAAGTGATAATGGACCATCATACAATCTGCTACCATGGTAATTTCCTGTAATCTTGCACCACTTATGTGTTTAGAAGGATTTACAAAATCGTATAGCAGGGAGTTGATCTTTAAGTACTCTCTGCTGTCCAGGTTGTTTAAAAAAAAAAAAAAAATACACATTTAGGGGAATGCTGATGAGACGACTCAGTTAGTTAAAGGTATAGTAAAACTTAAAATGTAAAAAAAATATATGTTGTAGGGTTTAGCTCCCTGAGTAAAACAAAGGTACTCCCACTGCTGAGAGATATTTTATTACAAAATTATAACAGCCAAACTTTAATTTTTTTAGGTGCAATATCACAGTGGCCTGAAAATTTACAGTGGTGCTGTTGCTACACCATCCTATGGACTGCTCTGGTCTGTAGACCATAAATCTCCATACAATGGTGTAGCAACAGCGCCACTGTAAATTTTCAGGCCACTGTGATATTGCACCTAAAAAATTAAAGTTTGAGCTGTTATAATTTTATAATAAAATATCTCTCAGCAGTGGGAGCACCCTTGTTTTACTCAGGAGGATAAACCCTACAACATATATTTTTTACATTTGAAGTATTACTATCCCTTTAAAGGGATAGTAATATTTAAACCTAAAAAAATATGTTGTAAGGTTTATTCTCCTGAGTAAAAGAAGGTGAATCCCACTGTTGAAATGTTTTGCTCAAAAGTTATTAGAGCTCAAACTTTTATTTTTAGGGGCAGTATTATAGTGGCCTGAAATTGTACAGTGACACTGTTGCTACACCATTCTATGAACAACTCTGGTCAGTTGACCATAAATCTCCATAGGACGGTGTAGCAACATCGCCACAGTACAATTTCAGGCCACTGTGATACTGCACCTAGAAAATTCAAGTTTGGGCTCTAATAACTTTTGAATAAAACACCTTTCAGCAGTGGGAGTACTGTTGTTTTATTCAGGGGGATAAACCTTACACTATATTTCGTTTTACATTTTAAGTATTACTGTCCCTTTAATCCACCAGCTGTAGAATCAGTTCCAACCACAAGGTCACAGGTTCTAGTTCCAGCAGGGTCACCTCAGCCTTTCATGCTTCTGAGATAGATAAAGTGAGTACCATAAAATTGGGTAATAATAAATATACCCCCAGGACGCACTTGAAAACAAGAGGTAATCTCAGTGTATCCTTTGTGGTAAAATACTTTGATATTATTATGATTTGTATACAGGCTAATGTAGATCTACTCTGGAGCAAGCCCATTGCTTCATAGGTGACTAAAATGCTCATTGATTTACAAGGAAGTTTTAACCCCTTGAATTCCACAGAGCTATTCAACATATTGCATCACAGACCTCTCTGACATTCAAGGACTTAAAGGTCCCATGTAAAATAATATGAATTTAGGGAATTTGTATTTGTCTCTATGGTGCAATCAGTTTTCCCAGAATGAACTCAAGGTTTATTTTAAAACCCTTTAAGTGACAGAGAGGTAGCCAATTCATTGCAACCCAATGCACTGGATACCCATCTGGCACTGATAATTCACATTATGTATACAAACTTCATTACTGCTTCCTCTCACTCTTTCTTGGTTTGTGTTTCAGGTGTTGCAGGGAAATGTCGCTATGTTTACTATGGGAAGCATTCAGAAGGGAATAGATTCATCCGCGATGACCAGCTTTGATCTTCAAGGTCCTGAAGTTCATAAAACTTCAGATATTAGATCTACAGTGGCTCTGCAGAAAAGAGAGATATCTAAGAGCAATGCAGAACCAATGTGGGGAACATGGGCATATTCTGATTGAGACGAATGTCTAAATAACTGTACACTGGAACATCAATGTGTATCCATGTTTCCTAAAGTTTGATAAAATAAAATATAATTTTTAAGAGAGAATATGCCTTTTGTGTTGTTGATTATCGCTTCAAATTCTTGTTTAAAGGGATAGTAATGTTTCACAAAAAAAGCAACTCCAATTAATCTTCATAGTATTTGGACCATGGAGAGTGTTATTTCAATACTGTCAGAGTTGTAGTTGAAGAGTAATTGAATGATAAAGTATCCCCCCTCCCGCCCCTTTTACTTAGTGTAAGCTGCCTCCCCTCAGATGTGGAACCTGGTCTCTTGACCGGACAGCTCATAGCAAGGGACAATCTTCTTACTGTGAGCATAAGGAAAACCCTGCCCCCCTTGACAGGTTTTTCAGGTTTTTCTTAAGCTTACTGAAGAATGTCCCTCTCTGCGATCCATCTGGACAATCTTGCTGCTCTGAGGTGAGCAGTGCTACATCAGTAAAAGGGGCGGGAGAGGGATACTTTATCATTCAAATACTCTTGAACTACAACTCTGACAGTATTGAAAATAACACTCTACATGGCCCAAATACTATGAAGATTATTCTGAGCTGTTTGTATTGTGAAACATTACTATCCCTTTAACTCCCTGGATGGAAAATACATTGCGAGTAGTTCTGGGGCTAACCAACTGCACCATAGTAGAGAATGCGTTATAGACCTCTCAAGCATTCAAGGGATTTAAAACCCCATTTAATTCAAAGGGAACTTTGGAAACTGTAGTTGGTTTGCTTAAAAATTGATGGGGCCATATTTAATTACCAAATTTGTTGGTACCCAGTGGCCACAAAAAGCACAGGAAGAAGTTGTTGGAGGCTTGCTGAGGAGGCCTTCACCCTGCAGTAGATTGACAATGGCTGAAGATGATGATGATGATTTAATTATCCGTAGAGCTGAAATTCTGGAGTAAACCAACTGCACTGTATGGGAGGAATAAAAATCCCCAATTATTTAAATCAGTGATTGCTAGGAAGGTTTCAAATCAATGCGTTGGAGACCTCTAGCATTCAAGGCGTTAAACGTCCCATTTAAATGACTGGGAATTTTCTTTTCTCCTGTATGGTGCAGCTGGTTTACTTAGGAATGACACCTCTACAGCTTATTAAATACAGCACTTTGGACATAATGTTCAAAAGAAAACAATTTTGAAACCAACCAACTGCACCATTGGGGGAAAATAAAATCTCCAAAATGTCCAGTCATTTAGATGTGTAAAAGCTTTAGAAAAGACAAAATGAATTAGTTTTCCACTGCAGCTTATACATAGCTGATCTGTGTTTGATGTGGAGCACAAAGACTGTGCATGGCATGATACCCTGCTCTTCTCTCTTGCCTGACATTTCTATGGCTGTCAGGATCAGTCACCACAATGTGTGGAACATGTGGAATGGAGAGTGACAGGTCTGCCTAAAGCCTCTCCTGTCCACTGCTGTGACTGGCAGCTTAGACCAGTGATGCACCAGACTCAGACAGGAAGAGTGGACACAGAGTATGATAAGCTCACACAGTATGTGCTTTCAGGGGAGGCCAAAGGTCATATTAGATGGCTACACATGGATATGACACCTTGCTTCTCTAGGTAGGAAACTGACAATTAGGGTATGCAGCGAACTGGTATATAAGGCCCTGCGTTCAAAAGAAAACTAGTAATTGTGAAACACAGCATCACTAGGAACAAATGTTAATTCCACTAATTTCCACTGATTGAAACTGAGCTTTTAACCTGTTCAATGCTACAGAGGTGTCCAACACATTGCTTTGCAATGTGTTGGAGATCTCTCAAGAATTTAAGAGGTTAAAAGTCCCTATTTTAAATCAATGGGAATTTTTATTTGTCCCCAATGGTTGAGTTGGTTTGATAAATAATTATTCCAGTGTTTTAATTGAACATAGGGCCCATAGTCTACTGAAAGCCAATGTTAAGATACTCACTCGAAAAAAACAAAAGCCAGGACCTAGCCAGTGGTTTATAATATGTAAACTGGATTTAAACTTATTATATATAAACTGGACATTACAGCAATATATAAGCTAGAAAATAAATCAGTACCATAAACTGGAATTGGATGACTGATGAAGGATCATTTGGATTGTGTTGTCATATACCATAACTCAGCATGGTGTGTGGCCATCAGTGCTGACTCTGCCTTTGCAGTTTGGCACCCTAGGCCAGAGTTTCACAACAGCAGACTTCAAGAACACTTAACTAGTGATGAGCGAGCATGCTCGGCCGAAGCTCGGTTCGGCTCGAGCATCGCTCTGCTCGGCACATGGCGGTACTCGTACGAGTACCGCATGTGCTCGCCCGCCATGTTCGGGTCTCCTCCCCGCACGTTTCGCGGCTGCTGCGCAGCCAATAAACGTGCGGGGAGGCTCTGACATCAGTGTAATGCCAGCAGCCATGTTGGCTGCTGGCATTACACTGATTGGCTGGCCAGAACCCGTGATCGGGTGCTGTATAGCACCTGACCAGCGAGTTCGGCTCAGTCTTAGCCAGGGAGAGATGAGGATAGGAAGGGAAAGTCAGTGTAGGGAGAAGAAAAGTGTTTTTGAACTCTTTAAAGACCCAAAAGTCCTTTTTAGGACTGTTGTGTGTGGGGGCAGCAGTTATATTTTATGTGGGGGGGCACAAATTTAAAAAATAAACGTCACATATTCCGTTCACTGTGCCTAGCCGCAGATTAGCAGCACATTCTGTTTAGTGTGCCTAGACGCAGATTAGCGGCACATATTGTTTAGTGTGCAAAGTTTAAAAAATAAACGTCACATATTCCGTTCACTGTGCCTAGCCGCAGATTAGCAGCACATTCTGTTTAGTGTGCCTAGACGCAGATTAGCGGCACATATTGTTTAGTGTGCAAAGTTTAAAAAATAAACGTCACATATTCCGTTCACTGTGCCTAGCCGCAGATTAGCAGCACATTCTGTTTAGTGTGCCTAGACGCAGATTAGCAGCACATATTGTTTAGTGTGCAAAGTTTAAAAAATAAACGTCACATATTCCGTTCACTGTGCCTAGCCGCAGATTAGCAGCACATTCTGTTTAGTGTGCCTAGACGCAGATTAGCGGCACATATTGTTTAGTGTGCAAAGTTTAAAAAATAAACGTCACATATTCCGTTCACTGTGCCTAGCCGCAGATTAGCGGCACATATTGTTTAGTGTGCAAAGTTTAAAAAATAAACGTCACATATTCCGTTCACTGTGCCTAGCCGCAGATTAGCGGCACATATTGTTTAGTGTGCAAAGTTTAAAAAATAAACGTCACATATTCCGTTCACTGTGCCTAGCCGCAGATTAGCAGCACATTCTGTTTAGTGTGCCTAGACGCAGATTAGCGGCACATATTGTTTAGTGTGCAAAGTTTAAAAAATAAACGTCACATATTCCGTTCACTGTGCCTAGCCGCAGATTAGCAGCACATTCTGTTTAGTGTGCCTAGACGCAGATTAGCAGCACATATTGTTTAGTGTGCAAAGTTTAAAAAATAAACGTCACATATTCCGTTCACTGTGCCTAGCCGCAGATTAGCAGCACATTCTGTTTAGTGTGCCTAGACGCAGATTAGCGGCACATATTGTTTAGTGTGCAAAGTTTAAAAAATAAACGTCACATATTCCGTTCACTGTGCCTAGCCGCAGATTAGCGGCACATATTGTTTAGTGTGCAAAGTTTAAAAAATAAACGTCACATATTCCGTTCACTGTGCCTAGCCGCAGATTAGCGGCACATATTGTTTAGTGTGCAAAGTTTAAAAAATAAACGTCACATATTCCGTTCACTGTGCCTAGCCGCAGATTAGCGGCACATATTGTTTAGTGTGCAAAGTTTAAAAAATAAACGTCACATATTCCGTTCACTGTGCCTAGCCGCAGATTAGCAGCACATTCTGTTTAGTGTGCCTAGACGCAGATTAGCAGCACATATTGTTTAGTGTGCAAAGTTTAAAAAATAAACGTCACATATTCCGTTCACTGTGCCTAGCCGCAGATTAGCGGCACATATTGTTTAGTGTGCAAAGTTTAAAAAATAAACGTCACATATTCCGTTCACTGTGCCTAGCCGCAGATTAGCGGCACATATTGTTTAGTGTGCAAAGTTTAAAAAATAAACGTCACATATTCCGTTCACTGTGCCTAGCCGCAGATTAGCAGCACATTCTGTTTAGTGTGCCTAGACGCAGATTAGCAGCACATATTGTTTAGTGTGCAAAGTTTAAAAAATAAACGTCACATATTCCGTTCACTGTGCCTAGCCGCAGATTAGCAGCACATATTGTTTAGTGTGCAAAGTTTAAAAAATAAACGTCACATATTCCGTTCACTGTGCCTAGCCTCAGATTAGCAGCACATTTTGTTTAGTGTGCCTAGACGCAGATTAGCAGCACATATTGTTTAGTGTGCAAAGTTTAAAAAATAAACGTCACATATTCCGTTCACTGTGCCTAGCCGCAGATTAGCAGCACATATTGTTTAGTGTGCAAAGTTTAAAAAATAAACGTCACATATTCCGTTCACTGTGCCTAGCCGCAGATTAGCAGCACATTCTGTTTAGTGTGCCTAGACGCAGATTAGCAGCACATATTGTTTAGTGTGCAAAGTTTAAAAAATAAACGTCACATATTCCGTTCACTGTGCCTAGCCGCAGATTAGCAGCACATATTGTTTAGTGTGCAAAGTTTAAAAAATAAACGTCACATATTCCGTTCACTGTGCCTAGCCGCAGATTAGCGGCACATTCTGTTTAGTGTGCCTAGACGCAGATTAGCAACACATATTCCGTGTAATATGAAGAAGGCGGGTAAAAAGGGACGGGGAAGTGGACGTGATCCTGATAGTTCAGGGCGCGGGTCAGGACGCGTAGAAACTGTGCCTGGTGCCAGAGCACAAGACAGAAAGACATCCACCATACCTAGCTTCATGTCTCAGTTTACAGGGCGTCGCAGGACATCACTCTCGAGGTCAGACCACTGCGAACAGGTGGTCGGTTGGATTTCAGCTGATACTGCTTCCAGTCGGTTAAGCACCACCCTGTCTTCCACCAAGTCCACTCTCAGTAGCCAAGAGTCTTGTCAACACAATCCTCACCCTGATCATCCTTCCTCCCACCATAGAGGGTCTGGCCAAAGAAGTGATCCCACACTGGGATATAGTGAGGAGCTCGTCTCATCACCAATCCTTCATTTGAACCTCTCTCCAAGCACGCTTGCAGAGGAACATGAGATCTTGTGCCCTGATTCACAACCTCTAGAGGGCACCCAATCACAAGAAGATGACAGAGGGGAACGGCATTTAGGGTCAAAGGAAGTGGATGATGATGATGATGAGACACAGTTGCCATCAAATCAACCACAATTACTGTCTCAAGACCTTGATGAGGAGGATGATACACAGTTGTCAATGACTGAGTATGTGGTGGGATCAAGAAATGAGGAGGATGATCAGAGTGAGGAAGTGGAGGAGGACTTGGTGGACGATGAGGTCACTGACCCCACCTGGGAAGGTGGAGAGCCGAGCGATGACAGCAGTCCTGAGGGTGAGCCATCTGCAGCACCGCAACAGGCTGGAAGAGGCAGTGGTGTGGCTAAAGAAAGAAGGCGGACCGCACCAAACCGGCCCGCAAATGTTCCACGGAGCACCCCCTTGCGTAAATCTCCCTTGCCAAGGGCTAGGTGTTCCGCGGTATGGCGTTTTTTTAAGGAAAGTGCGGACGACAAAAGAATTGTAGTTTGCAACCTGTGCCACACCAGAATGAGCCGAGGCATGAACACTAGCAACCTCACCACCATCAGCATAATCCGACACATGGCATCCAAGCACCGTAATAAGTGGGAGGAACGCCCGGATCGCCAATCTGTGTCTGCAGGCCACACCACTGCCTCCTCTTCCCCTGTTTTCGGTGCCGGCCAATCGCCTGTCGAAGGCGCAGGCCCGCATACCTCCCGCCCTGCACCTGTAGCATCTGAAGCACCATCAGCGACCACATCCACTTCCCTGTCCCAGCGCAGCGTCCAAATGTCGTTACCCCAGGCATTTGAGCGCAAGCGAAAATACCCAGCCACCCACCCACAGGCCATAGCACTAACCTCACACCTTTCCAAATTACTGGCCATCGAAATGCTGCCATTTAGGCTTGTGGAGACTGAGTCCTTCCGCAGCCTGATGGCAGCAGCTGTCCCTCGGTACGCAGTCCCCAGCCGCCACTACTTTTCCCGGTGTGCCGTCCCCGCCTTACACCACCATGTGTCCCGTAACATCACCCGTGCCCTGACCAACGCAGTTACTGGGAAGGTCCACTTAACGACTGACACATGGACAAGTGCTTGTGGCCAGGGACGCTACATTTCCCTGACGGCACACTGGGTGAATGTCGTGGAGGCTGGGAGCCACTCGGACCCTGGGATGGCACAGGTGCTACCCACGCCGAGGATTGCGGGCCCTACCTCCATCAGGGTTTCCGCCAGCACCTACGTTATTGGCTCCTCCTCCTCCGTTTCCACCTCCGAATTCTCTGCGCGCAGCGCCACTCACCCATCAGCCGGTAGCTAGAAGCAGTGTAGCACTGCAGTGGGGAAGCGTCAACAGGCCGTGCTGAAGCTGATCTGCCTTGGGGACAAACAGCACACGGCCTCAGAGCTGTTGCAGGGGATTAGTCACCAGACCGAGCAGTGGCTCTCGCCACTCAACCTGCAACCAGGCATGGTTGTGTGTGATAATGGGCGTAACTTGGTGGCGGCTTTGGAGCTCGGCAAGCTCACACACGTACCATGCCTAGCGCATGTATTTAATTTAGTGGTTCAGCGATTTCTAAAAACCTACCCCAATTTGCATGATCTCTTAACCAAGGTGCGCCGCGTGTGTGCACATTTCCGTAAGTCATCAACAGCTTCAGCCGGCCTGTTGAAGCTGCAGCAGCGCTTACAATTGCCAGCTCACCGGCTGCTGTGTGACGTGAGCACGCGCTGGAACTCCACCTTCCACATGTTGGCCCGGCTTTGTGAGCAGCAGAGGGCAGTAGTGGAGTACCAGCTGTTACACGGTCGTCGCCTCTCCGTTCAACTTCCTCTAATCAGAAGTGAGGAGTGGGAATGGATGTCAGACCTCTGTGAGGTTTTATGCAATTTTGAGGAATCGACACAGATGGTGAGCGGCGATAACACTATTATCAGTGTAACCATCCCACTTCTGTGTCTACTGAAACGCTCGCTGCTCACAATTAAAACCGACGCTTTGCATGTGGAAGAGGTGGAAATGCGGGAGGAAGAGCTTACACAAGGTGATAGCCAGAGCACCCTCACTTCGTCTTCTCAGCGACAATTGGAGGAGGCGGAGGAGGAGGAGGAGGAGGAGGAAGACACGGTTGCCTCCGCTACAGAGGGTAGCCATGGAACTTTAGTTCCATCTCTTCAGCGTGGGTGGGCAGAAGAGGAGGAAGAGGATGAGGAGATTGAGAGTCATCCTCCTGGTGAGGACAGCGAAATCTTGCCTGTTGGTACTCTGGCACACATGGCTGACTTTATGTTAGGCTGCCTTTCCCGTGACCCACGCGTTATACGCATTTTAGACAACACGGATTACTGGGTGTTCACCCTTCTGGACCCCCGCTACAAAGAGAATTTCTCATCTCTCATTCCTCCGGTGGAGAGGACAAGCAAAATGGTGCAATACCAGAAGGTTCTTGTCGAAAAATTGCTCCAAAATTTTCCATCTGACAACGCTGGCGGCAAAGTACGTGCTACCTTGGCCAACCGAGAAGGGGAGAAAAGGGGAGCACACAGCAGTTCCGACAAAGGCAGGGCAACACTCTCCAAGGCGTGGGACACCTTCATGACACCCCGCCAGCACCCTCACCCTAATGCGCAGCCTAGTGTCACAAGGAGGGAAAAGTTTTGGAAGATGGTGAAGGAGTACGTAGCAGACCGTGTCAGCGTCCTCAATGATCCCTCTGTGCCTTACAACTACTGGGTGTCCAAGCTGGACACGTGGTATGAACTGGCACTCTACGCCTTGGAGGTGCTGGCCTGCCCTGCCGCCAGCGTTCTGTCTGAGCGGGTATTTAGTGCTGCTGGTGGCATCATAACAGATAAGCGTATCCGCCTTTCGACCGAAAATGCTGATAGGTTGACACTTATAAAAATGAACAAGGCCTGGATTTCCCCTGACTTCTCCACTCCACTGGAGGAAAGCCCCGGGGGAACATAAAGTCACTTTAGATATGTTATTTACAATGATGGGAATACTCTGTATTCCCATTCACCCCTTCCACCCAAAAAACGGGTATATGGTTGACTCTTAATCTTCTCATCGTCCTCCTCCTCTTCCATATGCCCTCTGATACAATTTTTAAATAGGGCCAGCTCACCAGCGGGCCGTGTGATACAATTTTTATATAGGGCCAGCTCACCAGCGGGCCCTGTGATACAATTTTTATATAGGGCCAGCTCACCAGCGGGCCCTGTTTGACAATTTTTGTATAGGTCAGCTCACCAGCGGGCCTTCTCATATAATGTTTAGGATGGTCAGCTCCGCAGCAGACCCTCACCCATAATGTTTTAGATGGTCGGCTCAGCAGCAGACCCTCATTCCTAATGTTTTAGATGGTCAGCTTAGCGGCATGCCCTCACTCCTAATGTTTTAGAGGGTCACCAGCAGGCCATTAATCCTAATTTTTCAAGGGTGTGTATGATGCCCTCCTTTATGTGTAATAAAGGGTGTATTGGAGTGACATTTCAGTCTAATTTTTGGCAGCCCTTTCACTTAGTGCATAGGCTTTATGAGTGTTGGACCACTACCTGAACTATTGTACCACAATGTGAATGAGGCCCTCCATTTTGTGATATACAGGTTGTATCGGAGTGCCTCAGGTCCTCCCATTGAATTAAATAGGGCTGGGGTGTTCGACAGAGCAGAAGGTAGTTCTTGGCTTCATCCACTAAGTCACTTCGTCACTTTTACTGAATGGATCAGACCCCACTGTTACGACTATAAATTTTGGACTTAACAAGGGCAAACGGACATGTTGTAAAACCTGTGGTAGCTGCGGCCTCCGTTCCTGAATGCTGTACCTTACCCGGGCCATAACCACGTTGAACACCTGCTTTACGCTGCGCACGTTTCCCTCTTAATCATGGCCCCAGTTCCGAAAAATCGATGAAATTTTTTGCAGAATTTGCAGATGATATACAAGTAAATATACAGCAAATACTGTTTGGTAACAATTTTTCGCCTAAAGTCGTTTTTATCTTCCTTTTTGTGTGTTTTACGGTCAGTCTGTAAAAATGGCGTACTACGGGCGAAACATCGTTCCCAGCAGCGACATTGGAGTCCAAGATGCATCCAGACATCCTCCCTATGCTGTCCCTGAACCATTTCTGTGGTGTTTCCATCATTTTCTGCCCTTTTCCTATGGACCAGGCACCCTCCCCTCATCAGAGCAGGGGGTGCCTGGTGTAATGCTCGAGTCCTCCCATTGACATCAATGGGGCTCGGGTGCTCGGCCGAGCACTCGAGCCTCCGGGGGCGCTCGGTCAGAGCACCCGAACACCCGAGCATTGGGGTGCTCGATCATCACTACACTTAACCCTTTGAGTGCCAGAGGGGTATGCAACGCATTGAAAAGTAATGCGTTGTGTACACCTCTGACACGCAAAGGGTTAACACTGCAGGTTTCATTTTTGGTGTCATTTTACCAGGGCAGAGGGGCTAGTGTCTGCCTGGAGGAGGAGTTGGGAGCAGAGAGGACTGTACCTGGTCATCAGCAATAAGGCGGAGGGGTTAGTGCCTGCCTAGTGGAGACTTTGCAGCAGAGGGGACGATACCTGCTCTGCAGTGACCTGTTCCAGTGAGTAGAAGTGTGAGTCCCTACCCAGGTCACTGCAATATAGAGGCTGGCTGCACCTGGAGTTCTTCCAATCCGGTTGACCACTTCTCCTCTGCGTGGTGCAGCTAGATCCAGTGGCAAACGGCCCAGGTCTGTCTGGTGGTCCTCTGAGGCCAGTCCGGTGTAAATTACCTGGTAGGTACCCCCCTAACGCTACAAGGGTGGGTACCTGTGGGGCCATCACACCCACTGCTCTCTTTTCTGAAAGACTGGTTATTATTTCAGCCCATTTACATAAATAATCACAACCACAATATAGCAGTGGTAATGGGTGCCCTGGTGCCCAGAAAGAAGCAGGAGTGGGAGCCCTCACAGAGCATATATAAGACTGGATTTTAGGCCTCGGAAATCAAATTGAGAACTTTCACAGAGCCATGCATGAAGCACAGGGTATTTAATTGTATATAACCCCAGATTATTTTAGCTGTTAGTATTTCTTTAAAATCTGCACTGATAGTGATACGTGAGTACTTCAGTTAAGCAACTCTGCCTTCAGCAATTGCATACTCTACTTAATGGGAAATGCCCTTAGTCCTACTCCCTACACTATACCTCACCCTTCACATAACCCTGCCATCTTCTACTGTTGCCTTAAACTACAACAGGAATGTCAAATATGCAGCCGGAGGGTCACATGTGGCCCCCATCTATTCTGCTTGCGGTCCACCTAAAAGTTTTGATTTAAAAGCCGGTGCTACGAGAATGCAGCATGAACATAACTCCACCACAGAAACAGAAAAACTAACCACTCTGCTCTTGTTACAGTTGTAACAGCCTTAGTGCCACAACATTGTACATATCAGACTGGTAACTATACTGGCAGTAAGACCAGTATGGACAGCACAAATTAACCCTCTGAGTGCCAGAGGGGTATGCAATGCATTGCTTCACATAGAAATCAAAAGCATCAGAGGGTCCTGCTAATGAATGCTTATAGTCTTCAGGATGTTAGGATGGGACACAGAAGATGTAATTGCTTTGGGGTGTAAGTATCTCCTGCCACACGAACTGCCAGTCAGTAAGAGGGAGACAGAAGTGTAGAAGTGCTTTTCAATGCAGTGGTCCAAATAAGTTTTGGGTCTGTTCAGGAGAAAAAGGCTCTGTGTGAGTAATGAGGCTCTGTTGGGATTGTAGGTGGGAGGGTGATGTAGAAAGAGAACGAGAGTGAGTAGAGGTTGGAAAAGCTGTTGTTCTGGCCTTGCTCATAAAGGTTAAGCAGTTGATAGGCTTCCCTTAAGAGGTGAGTTTTCAGGGAGAGTTTGAAGATCTGAGGGCTGAGTGAGAATGTGATGGAGAGAGAATTCCAGAGCTCAGGTGCAGGACAAGAGAAGTCCTGCAGGAGGGAAATGTAATGAGGAATGCAGAGAGAAGCATTGTTAGTAAGAACTCTGTAAGTTATCACCAGTGTTATGAATTTAATTCTAAAGGATAATGGAAGCCAGATTGAGGATTGGCAGAGAAGAGGGGTATTAAAGGAGAAATGTGTGAGGCAGATTATTCTGTAGGCAGATTTCATTTTGGACTGTAGTGGGGTTAGTCAGGTGAGAAAAGGCCAATTAGGATTGTGCTGCAGTAGTTGAAAAGGGAAATGATCAGTGTTTTGATTAGAATTTTGGTAGCCACTTGGATGAAAATAATAGATTCCAGAGATATTATATAGATGGAAATAGCATGAGTTGCAGATTGATTGAATGTGGTGTATGAGGGAGACGTCAGAGTTAAACGTGACCCCATGTAG
The DNA here is from genome assembly GCA_037306005.1 of Rhinophrynus dorsalis. Classification (NCBI taxonomy): domain Eukaryota; kingdom Metazoa; phylum Chordata; class Amphibia; order Anura; family Rhinophrynidae; genus Rhinophrynus; species Rhinophrynus dorsalis. The sequence goes on from CM074724.1 coordinate 125,149,110, forward strand.
CATGCTTTGGTGATTGGTATGATGGTAGCACTGTTGACAGTGTGGGAAATGTCAGTGGAAAGGCTGGTTGGAGAGGGAGGGAATAGTATTAGTTATGTTTTAATTTGGTTAAGTTTTAAATGGTGGAAGGACATCCCAGAAGACACAGCAGACAGAGAATTAGATACACAGGAGAGAGCGGGAGAGGTCTGAGGAGGAAAGATAGATTTGGGTCTCATTAGCATAGAGATGATGGTGAAATCCAAAGGAGTGAATTAGTTTCCCAAGGGAAGAAAAGTAAATTTAAAAGAGCAAGGGGTACAGGACAGTGGTAGGGGTGAAGAAGTGGAGCCAGAGTAGGAACACTGAAGAAGTGGTTGGAGAGGTAGGATGAGAACCAAGAGAGGGCAGTGTTACAGAGGCCTATGAAACAGAAGGCTTGGAGGAGGCTGAGTGGGTAATCTACTTTATCGAAAGCAGCTGATAGATCATGGAGAATGAGCTATGTTCTGCAATGGGGTTCTGCAGAGGTTGACATAGTGTTGCAGATTCAAACTATGTATTGTTTTCTATAAATGTCAGTGGAAATGAAAATGATGTGTAATTTTTTTCTTGAAAATATGTTACAAAATAGGTAAAATGATAATACAGTAATAATAAACATGCATGTGCAACGGGTTACATTTTTTAAATAAAATGGGGACATTGAGGTTTGCTAAAAAACTAAAGGGGGCTTCACATGAAACAGGCTGGAAACCACTGCTCTAACCCAAATTGCTTATATGTGTGAAATATGACAGGTCAGTGGCCCCACATGAACAGAAATGGACTAGCCCATATATCAAGGGTAGTCAATTGGTGAATACCCAGCTATTGGGGATTATAACTCCCATCATCCCCATCCAGTTGTTGGCTGGATAAAAGGATTAGAGTTGTAGTCCCCAAAAGCTGGAGGTCCACCAGTTGACTATGCCTGCCATAGTCCAATGCACAGTTCATTGTGAATAATCTTGTTTCTGCATGACTATGTCAGTCATTTTGAGTGATTTGTGTACTGAGGGCAGGACTACCCTTACAGCACTGTCTGGAAGGGACTCTTCTTGAGTAAAAAAAAAGAAAGACAATGTAAGGCTATGCCTCAAGGTTTGCAAACACATAAAGTTAATATCTGTTTAACTTCATATGCAAAACACGACAAATATGTAATTACCCAAATACAATTGTTGCCTTCCTGTTAACATTGAAACAGTGGCAGAATATATTATTACAAATGTGATGTTGGCAGGGAAATTCAAGAAGCATACACTCCATTGCCATTTTTTCATTAGCTACTGCACTTTTTTAAAGGAGCAGTAAACTTTTTTTTTATGAAAGCACGTATTTTATAGAGCATTTCCTGCTGAGTAAAACAAGGTCACTCCCATCACTGTCTGTTGTTTTATTCAAAATTTATAGCAGTTCAAATAATCAGGAAGTGAATTAAGTGTGTTTACTTCCTGATAGTTCTAACTGACAGGAAGTGACTGGCAGTTTCTATCACATTCTATGGAGAACTGTATGTGTCTGACTTTCCTGACTTTCCTCTCCATTGGAATCTAATAGAAAAACTAATTAGAATTTGACCTATAGAGGTCACTGCTAATGTAAAAAAACATAGGTTTAAACTGTAATAACGCTGGAAATATAAATCTCTCAGCAGTGGGAATACACTTATTTTACTCAGTAGGAAAATCCCCACAATATGTATATATTCATTAAAAAAGTTTATTGCTCCTTTAAGGAATCTATAACTGCATGGAATGGAATTAGCTATAATTAGGAATTGCAACCTTGAAGTGAAAGTACGTTCTTTCTACCTACTTTATTTTATTAGCTCAGGTTTATTTAGTACAATTTAACCTCTCTCTTCAGTGCTTAGCAGAATACGCTGTCAGAGAACAGGAAACATATCTCTTATTTGAAATGCCATAAGGTTTCCAGACTTTCAAACAAACATATCACTGGTCACGCAAGTACAAAAACTTGCTTACACTGTGTACATTGGTTTGTCCCCAGCAATGCCTGATAGGAAGAAATTGTGGCCAAAGAGGAGAAAGAGATGAGAGTTGAGTTTGTCAGTATGATTGTGATGCCTTGTGAAACTAACATGACTGGGACTTACTTTGCCCACAGAAATGTACGCTCTTTGAAAGCTTGTGAAAAGGCTGATCCTGCAGTTCTGGTCACACTGTCAGAGAGATTAAGGGAGGACAAAGAATATGGTCAAAAAGGCTAAACCGCCCCCTGTCACCCACTGTTAACTATTTATGTAACAAATATTTTCTCAAAGAAGAAAATAAATAAATCCAGTTTTTTTAGCCAGTAAACAACCGCTGTATTTATTTTCTTTGCTTGTCACAAGCAATGCTTCAGAAGCTTATGGAGGCTGCTATTACCAGTTAAAGTACGTGCAAATCACAAATACACATCAATTCAAATGTATTGGGTTAGGGGAGAAGAGTTAGTAATCCAGATACAGTCTTCCCCATCTTGTTTCATCACTTCTGTGTTTATTTAAAGGAGCAGGAAACTTTTTTATGAAAAAATTTATATTGTAGGGATTTTCCTATTGAGTAAAATAAGGGCACTCCCACTGTGGAGAGATGTATATTTCCTGAGTTATTACAGTTTAAACCCATGTTTTTTTTACATTAGCATTGCCCTCTAGTGGTCAAATTCTAATTAGATTTCCCGTTAGATTCTAATGGAAAGGAAAGTCAGAAAAGTCAGAGACACACAGTTCTCCATAGAATGTAATAGAAACTGCCTGTCACTTCCTGTCAGAACTATCAGGAAGTAACCACAGTAAATTCACTTCCTGTTTATTTAAACTGCTATAATTTTTGAATAAAACATCCAACATCAGTGGGAGTGACCTTGTTTTATTCAGCAGGAAAAGCTCTACAAAATATGTGTTTTCTTGAAAAAAAAGATTACTGCTCCTTTAATGTATTTCTTTCACGGCTTGCGTTCACCTGTTGTCGCTTACCTGCTTCCTGGTGAAAAAGTGGATAGTCATTTTTATTACACTTCATTCTAAGTGGACACAGTACTGAGGCACTCTGCTTGCTGTTTCCTTCTGATTAATAATGAAAATATTAATAACTAGTGTACAAATAATACCAGCTACATTACCCCATACTCTACAGAATTATCTTATCTAGACATTAAGCCCTGAGAAGGTACCTTGTTTTACAAACACCCACAAAATAAATAAATAAATACAGTCATATAAAAGACATTACAAATCTAGAAGGTGATTGATTTTCTCTTTACTTAGTGCTGAGACAAACCAAAATGAGCTGTACTGGTCAGTTTCCCTAGTTTTGTTTTACAATATACACAAAAAGAAAAGCATAGAAGCAGAAGGAACTTGGTATGTCTTTTGAAATATCAGTATCACCTTTGAGTGACAATACAGGTTACCATCATGTGATTCTGATATCTCATGAACTAATTTGTTTGGATCCAAATGTTCTGTATTTTACAAACTACTGCCACCAATAATGCCACTATGGATTTTAACAGCACTAAGTAAAGAGAAAATCAACTGCACCCTTCTGTATGTGTGAAAAAAATCAACTGTACCCTTCTGTAAGTGTGAGGTTTTCTTAAATAATTTTCCACTTGAGGTGTGAACTGCCCTGCTTAAAAGCATACTTTGTGTTCTTCTACTGTACGTTACAGTACTTGACCAAAATACATCACTCCCTACCATGTCACATCTCCATCTGTTTTATGTTGATGTTCAACATTCAATTCTATTTGGGACTCTCACATTCCCTTCTTCCTTATACTGTCCCAGGATCAGTTCCAGCAATATGTTATATCATCTCAAGGCTAAAGGTTGTCAGTCACATGCAATTATGATGGAGGTCTTGATAGTTTAAACATACTTTCTGTTTCAGAAGAAAAAAAATCTGTATAGTGTGTGTGCTGTCACCAAGCAATGGTTACTTTGAAGGTAAATGGCACACTCCCCTGTGCTCTTAGCAAACACATACTCGTGGGTGTTCTCAGTCCAGCAACTTAATATACATCCAATGATTTGACCACCACACCATCTCCATATTGTTATTGAGCAGGATCTGCTGAATGATAAACAGGCAATGTTTCAGACTACATTAGTCTGAAACATTGCCTGTTTATCATTCAGCGGATCCCGCTCAATAACAAGCCCCATTAATTATGTGTAGAAGTATATATATTGTGGTCATCCAACATGTGGACCAACTCAGGCCCAACTGAGCCCAAGGTGCAGCCCACTGAGATTTTTTAAAGAATCATTCTTTACCCAATTTGTTACCACACATGAACTAATAGGCCAATTTGACCTAACCACCTGACTGCCTCTACCATTGTATAATGGACACCCTACCGTTCTCAAGAATAGCACAGCCTGTTATATATCAGCATTATCATTGACTTGACCTACATTGAATAGCCTATACCTATTCACTTTTGTATGACTAACGTTGAATAGACTTTTTTATACTGCTTTTATATAATGCTAAAAAAATCCATATTTGTGAATAGTTAACAGTCTATAAGTCACCATTGTTATCTGAAAAAAATGAATGTGGCCCACACATATGAATTTCTGATCATATGACCCACACACATAATTAACAGAGCTTAACGCCTTAACAACCCTTGATAGTCCTGGCTCATCAAGGGTTGTTTTGCTTTAAGGACCTATGATGTGCCAGGACCATCATGGAGGCTGCACGTCGTTCGGGGAGCCCGGAACCGGATGCCACAAAAAAAAAATAATGGTCTGTGGTCCTTAAATGTCGGTTGCATGCTCGATTGGCTGTCCTTAAGGGGTTAATAAAAGACTCATATATTTACAAACATTGGCTTTTTATTTTTCATTGGGTCACACAATACAATTTTGAAATTGAATTTGAGTGGTGGTCAAATCATTACTCTAGTATAGTGAGAGCGCAAAATAGAAAATAGAAGAACAGTAAAAAGTATGTAAGTGTAATAATATATTTAAAAGGAAAAAAGGTAAAAAGTAAAATAATACACTCCCATGACACATCTTTGGCTGTATGCATATAAGGGGTCCCAACCCCGATAGCCAACGTGCTGTGACCACTTGATCCTGTGGTTTCGGCTGGTACTTGGAAGAACCTCTGTGTTTTACGATGATGTGATGCGCTTCACTGGCTCCTCGAACGCTGTAAAAGATCTTTCTCCAGTTTTTGTTGTTTTTCCCTCCTCCAGCTAACGTAGAATATGTTGGGGTGTAGTAGAATCTAGCTTCACGTGTAAAGGCCAACCCTGTCAGTACAGAGTGACACAGTAAACGGGACTAGGGGGCGTGGGAGGGACCTAGTTCTAACTGAGTTCTAGGGAAAGACCAACACGCATCGACAATTCGACATATATCATTCATGTATGTCTCTGTTTCTTGTACCTATCAGGCCTCAGTCACAACTCATATCAAGTTCACTGCCTGTCTGTCACCTAATAGTCAAAAATGTTTTTTGTTTTAATAAACTGTCTTTAATTTTCTATACATAATTAACACACATACTCCCTACAACTATAACTCCTTCTTACCCTCTTTGCCTGTCTGCCTGTAGATAGTGTCAAGATTTAAGCAGATGCTTTCTCTCTCCTCCAACATCACTGCAGTCTTCATTTTTACAGTACAAAATAAGAATAGGCCTTTTAGCATCAGAATAGATAGAAGGAGTCAGAGATACTCAGCTAGAGTCATGAGCTTGCAAGGGTATCAAAAGCTTACTGGGACTGTGTCCTCATGCCCAAGGTGCAATCTCTTTTAGCTCATAAATTCCATACACAGAGAAGAAATATTCTGAAGTATATCATACAGGTCCTGCACAAATGTCAGTCCAGTCACTAAATGCTTGAATATTCTTCTCTGGGCAAGAGAAGCAGCTAACCCCAGATGTACATTACAGCCTTGTTAGGACTCATCAGTGAGATACAGCTGATCCCTCCAGCACTTGTGAGCAAGGGGTCCACGTCTGGATTCCCCATTATCCCTAGGGTAACTAACCCTAAGAGAAATTTGCATATAGATAGAAGAAGTCAGAGATGCTCAACTAGACTCATGAGCTTGCAAGGGTATGCAAAAGTTCACTGAGACTGTGTCCCCATGCCCAGAGAGCAATTTGTTTTAGCTCACAAACACCATACACAGAGAAGAAATATTCTGAAACATATCATACAGGCTTTTTCGAAATGATAGACCAGCCACAATATGCCAGACAACTCTTCTCTAAACAAGGGCAGCAGCTAACCACAGACACACATTTCTACCTTCATGGGCCTCATCAGCAAGATGCAGCTGATCCTTCTAGGCACTTGTGAGCAAGGAGTCCATGTCTGGATTCCCCCATTACCCTTAGAGTGACTAACCCTAAGAGCAATTTGCATATTAGCTTTTTCTCTTGTTCAGAGAGGCGATGTCTGGCATTTCGAGGCTGGACTGTCATTTTGGTAGGACCTGTATGTTATGCTTCAGAATATTTCTTCTCTCTATGGCATTTGTGAGCTAAAAGAGACTGCACCTTGGACTTGAGGACACAGTCCCAGTGAGCTTTTGCATATTCTTGCAAGCTCATCAGCCTAGTTGAGCATCTCTGACTTCCTCTATCTATATGCTAATTGCTCTTAGGGTTAGTCACCCTAAGGGTAATGGGGAAATCCAGACGTGGACCCCTTGCTCACAAGTGCCTAGAGGCATTAGCTGCATCTCACCAATGAAGGCTGAAAGGTATGTCTGGGGCAAGTTGCTTTCCTTGTTTTGAGAGAAGTTGTCTGGTATTTTATCAGGATACATCAACAGTCTAATCCTTGTCTAAATCGCTACTTATTCTTTTGTAAAATGCATAAACTTAGGGGGTCTCTCTAAGAGTTAAGGATAATCCAGACGTGGAGCTCTTGATTTCAGTGCCTAAGGAGTCCAGCTGTACCTTTCTGATGAGGCCCAACAAGGCCCACCCTTTTGGGTGGGATTAGTCTAATATGTATGTGGAAATTTCTCCCCTGTAATAGCACTAGAGAGCTAAAACATGATGCTTCTGAGTGGTGACTAGCCATAGAACAGGCCATTGTGCTGATGTTCACCCTCAGAAGCAGCTCACATTTTGTATGCTTATTTTGAATACTCTTAGGGGGTCTCCCAAAGAGTGAAGGGTAATCCAGACATGGACCCCTTGCTCTCATTGCCTAGGGAATCCAGCTGCACTTCTCTGATGATGCCCAACAAGGCCAAAACGTACATTGGAGGTTAGCTGGTATTCCCATACAGAGGGGACTTGCCTGTCATTTTGGAACTTGACCATCCATTTGGGCTGGATTAGTCTAATATGTTCATGGAAATTTCTCCTCTGTAGTGGTACTAGAGAGCTAAAATGTGATGCTTCCGAGCAGTGACTAGTTGTAGAACAGGCCATTGTGTTGTTGTTCATCATTAGAAGCCGCTCACATTTTCTAGGCTTATTTTAAATACTCATAGGGGTTCTCTCTAAGAGTGAAGGGTAATCAAGATGTGGACCCCTTCGCCAAGGGAATCCAACTGCACCTCCCTGACAAGGCCGAAACGTATGTTGGAGTTAGCTGGTGTTCCCATGCAAAGGGGACTTGCCTGTCATTTTGGAGCTGAACCACCCTTTTGAGCGGGATTAGTATATATATATACATGGAAATTTCTATTCTGTAAGTGCACTAGAGAGCTAAAACGTGATGCTCCTGAGCAGTGACTAGCCATAGAATAGGCCCTTGTGTTGTTGTTTATCCTCAGAAGCCTCTCACATTTTGTATGCTTATTAAGTAAATTATTTTGACATGATCTATTATTCATGTTAACTCCTACTAGTAATGTTGTTGGTAGTCATATAAATGCTATCAGTTAGTAACCCTTCTAATATCTTATCCACTACAGAAGTCAAGCTCACAGGTATAACATGTTGTAGAGCTTGCCCCTTTTCAAATAATATTACTACATCTGCTTGATGATAGTGAGTAAGTAAGCCATGTACAGTATGGAGGAAATTAAGTGATTCTGTCTGTTTGCACATACCCTGCCATTGTTGTTTCTTTTATATATACAGACAAAAGAACATGATTAAAGGATTCAGCCATAGCTTTATACTCACTCTTAATTCATCTGTCTCAGTTTTAAGAGGACCAATATCAAGCTTCATCTTTTTGAAATTTATATACTTTTAGAACTGTTTAGGATTTTTCTTGCTCTCTTTTTCAATGGAGAGATACTCTTTTCTCTCCTCTCATCCTATTTCCTGTCTCTTTCTTCATGCCACCTGTTTCTGTGCTCTCCCATCAACATATCCCTCTCTTCTCTTATATCTGTTGTGGTGCTTGTGATTTGAGGAGGTTCATACTTGAATTCCAATGGCAAATCAGAGCGGGACATGCAAGCAAGGACAGAGAAAAATGAAGGCTTGGAGTGACTGAGCCTCTCCAAACCTAAATGTTGACTTTCATGCATTTGTGTAGCATTCTACACACTGAGATTCTATCTGAAGTGGAAGGTTCATATTACAACAAATCAGTGTTGATTTAATATGATTGTGTTCCCCTCAGACTGGGTCTTACTTTGTACCTATTCCTTGGCACATAAAGCAGCATGGCAACTTCCATGAACCAATGGAAACAAGAAGCACTCCACTCAAAAGTTGGATGCAGTCTTAATGCTTAAAAGCAATGCTTATAACACTGGTAATAATGTAATAAACTGGCCAATCTAACATGTTTCATATGAGGACCTCAATTAATCATAGACCAGTGTTTCTCAACTCCTGTCCTCAGGACCCACTAACAGGCCAGGATTTGATGATTTCCTTGTTAGAGCACAGGTGAGTTAATCATTGTGACTGAGCCTCTGATCACCACACCTGTGCTCTAGCAGAGAAATCCCTAAACCTGACCTGTTAGTGGGTCCCAAGGACCGGAGTTGAGAAACATTGGTTTAATCGAAGGGAGCAGTGTACAGATCTTAATCCTACAGCTTCTCTAGTGAATAGGTCCAAACAATAGGTAGTATAGGTAACAAACAATATAAATAAATCACATTTACCAATGCAGTGCACTAGACACCCTTATGGCACTCAGCTGGTTAATATGTTTTACTGAGATAGATTGTAAAGCTTTGTGAACTTCAGTCCTGGACAGTCCAACCTAGATCTTCCAGTACTGCCCTTCACAGATACTTCACAAATGCACATCTATCTGGCACATATGTTATATGTAAGCACAAATCTTAAAAATAATATGGCTTTAAATCCGTGAATCAGTTTTTGTTAATTAATTTAATAAACCTATGTCGGTAGAACCATGTCCATTGTGGCACCTGTAGATGTTCAGGAATGCATTGTAAAAGTTTGTCAAAAAGAGTAGAAAGTGAACAAACTTTCCCAAAACCAGCTACGATTGTAAATATACTCTAATTAAATAAAAATTAGTTCATAACTAGAAATTCTAGGCTAAGTGATTAGCACTTAATGTTTTAATATAAGATAAAAATAAATATTTATTTATGCATGAAAAATTGCATTCAATATAAACTGATTAATACAGTGATATATGACTCTACAACAGATTGCAAAAGCCCATTGAAAATGCCAGATTTACATCCAATGCACCACTAAGGAAGGCACCTTAGTTTCTCTCAGCCACACCCATGACACAACCCAAACTCCTCCCATAAGCATATCTCCTAACCTTATCTGTTGCCTGTCAAAGAAAATATCTTTATCCTATAAAATACATACACAAAAATAATCTTTTAACCACCCACGAGATTAAAATACAGTAATCATTAAAAGTATATGTAAACTGGTAAAGAAATCAGCCACATTAATATATTTGCTGGTAAATAAACCAACCACAGTAAATTAGGAGCAGGTATGTGCTGCAAGGGGATTTGGATAGTGCTGGCCACACTCTCATCTCAGCTTGTGTGTGTGGCCAACATTGCCACACACAATTAGGATCTAGAGGCTGTTTTCTATTCAGAATATACTTTTTACTCACATTATTTATGTAGTATCAAGACTGAAGCTGCTGTAATATGTGTTTTGCCTCTAAAATAATTATCTCAACTAGAGATTGCCTTGCTGCCAAAAAATAATCTTGTTCCTCAGAGTTAAATTCCTAAAAAGCTATTTAATATTTCCAATATATCTTTCAAATATACTCAGTTATCTGCTCCCAACAATAATCTTTTTTATATACCAAATTATTTCAGTTTGACGGCAAAGGGGAAATTGAAGGGTCTATGTGCATGACAGTGTAAGCATCAATTTTCAAAGCACTGAATCTCGAAAGGTCACCTATAGCCTCCTGTTTTCAGCAACTCATGCCTGTTCTTGTTTATTTCTACTGCCCCTTTGCTTCCTTCCTCTCTTAAAAGAAATAAATAAATCACTGTTTTATTTCTTCATTTTTTTCTTATTCTTCTTAAGGTCAGAAACGATTGACTAGTATGTGGGCCTGGACCTGACAAAACCTATTGGATGACAAAATGACATGCACTGGAGAAACCGACTTTGACAGGAGGACAGGACAGGATGATGAAATGGCAACACTATTCTTGCCCATCATGAAATGCCAGCTTCCTTACTGCAGTCATTCTCTTCTTATGCCCTACTAGTTGAAGAGCCCGTTATACAAGCCACAGTGCCAGCTGGTTGCGGTGCAGTCATGCACAGTGGAGACTGCCCACTCCGAGGCTAATACGGAGCGGGGTTCTCGTGCCATGCTCCTTATGAGCCGCGGCGCGGGCATTCTTTACTGCACACAACTGCACCGTGCGCAGCCGTCTCTACTGCGCATGACGGCTTGTGACAAACTTTAGCAAAATATTATATAGGATAAGTGCATCCTGATTGGGGTGGGTGGCCAGGGGCCGATTGTGGTCAGATACTGGCCTGGGGCATTTTTTAAAAAACTGGCCCATTAGTTGGTATTCCAAGATTTAAAAAAAAAAAAAAAAAACCCACAATTCAAATATTTCACTACACTTTATTTGTTATTATGTTTTGCATAAGAAAATGTTTTAGTAGTTGGTTTCCTCAAAAAAGAGAAAGAGGTTAAACAAATCTTATCACTGAAATGGGTGAATAGGGGAAAAACTAATATTTATTTAAAATAAACTTTATTAAAAAGAGTAAAAAGAAAGGGACACATTAAAGATCTACTGTTCATTCTGTCTGTACCCTAGCTAGAGTGATATAGGAGATGAACTGTATTGTGTTGGAGAATGGACATCTCATAAGCCATTCAGTGTATTAACTCATTGATTGTCATGGGGTATCCAACAGACCAATGCTTTGGATACCCCTCTGACACTCAGAGGGTTAATGGTACAACTTCCCCATCAAACCTCTTAAAGCCCATTCAAATATTCAGACTAAACCAGCTATCATAAGGAGGACAATTAACATAGCATAGGCACATGTCGACCAACAAATTACAATGTATCAAGTCTATTCATTCAGCAACAATTTGCACACAATGTATCATCTTTAGCTTGATCAGCAAGGCTCAAGTACACATTTTCCTTACTTTGAACATCTTTTTAACCCTTTGAATGCCAGTGGAGTATCCAACACATTGCTTTGCACACTGGGTATCCCTATGGCATTCAAAGGGTTGTTAATATTGTCCAATTATAAGATCATGAGTCGGGACTTTAACCCTTTCAGTGCCAGAGGGGTACGCAACGCATTGCAAAGCAATGTGTTGCATACCCATGAGACACTGAAAGGGTTAAAAAAATTGAAGACAGGCGAAAGAAAAGACGACAAAACGGAATGTGAATGATTTACTTACTGCTAGATCAGGTCCATGGGAGGACTCGGACGAAAGGCTGAGTCCAATGGAGAGGAGCAAGGCAGCAGCAAAAGCAGGTAAAGGAGGCAAGTTAACATCTTGAGTGCTAGAGAGGTCCTTATATATTGATTTTACAATGTGTCAAAAGCCTCTCTAGCACTGCATTAGGTTGGTGGCTGACACCAGAGCTTTTGGATCGCCAGCTGAGTAAATCACACAGACTTTCTACTGAATTACTTGTTTGTAAAAAACATTTGTGGTGGTATGTGTATTTTTTTTTGGAATGCATTAAGTGTTAATAAAAACAAACATGGCTGTCAGGTGGCTGGCTCACCCGACGGCACCTTTGAAATGCATCCTCTTTCAGAATGTGACACTGCACTGCTGTCACTATCTAACACTTCAGAACAATCATTTTGTGGAGTGGCCCTCCATTGTCAGGCAGCCACCGGCCCACCGGGGCATACCTGAATGCCCGATAGATCAATCCGCCCCTGTGGGTGGCATTGGAAAAGGGTGGGGGTGGTAAAGGAAGAGAGCAGATATTTAAAAGTTTCTGACATGTGTCAGGAGCTCAGCCATTGAGACAGTGCAGCCTGATGTACTAGGACATGACATTACTGGAGACATCCACATTAGCTTCAGGAAATGTGGAGTTTGGTGTGTGTCATACTGAATTCACATCAGGTCACATCCAGGGGAAGAGAGGAAAAAAAAAAGAAGCATGGACGAAGGCACAGATAACAAAACTTAAAATAAGAATAAAAAATCCACTGGGAAACAAATATTCTGGAAAGCTGAACTAAAGTTTGGAGAGTTAATACTCTTAATAATTATCATCATCTATTATTATGTAATTAGTTAAAAAGGAGGGTAGTTATTTTCAAAATAATCATATTTATTATTTATTTTTCAGTGATTCAGTTCCTTCTTTTAAACCAAAGGAAGTCAATTCTTAGACCTTCCGCTTATGGAGACTACAACTACCTCCATCCCCAACTAGAAGTTGTATGGTTAGGAATTATGGGAATTATAGTCTTCAGTAGTTGATGGTCCAAAGTTTGACAACCCCTGGATTAACCCAATAACGACACTTGACAGTTAAAGTACATCAATGGTCGATCAGACTGAACGAACCATGACGTACTATGACCGTCATGGAGTTCCGGGCTCCCCCCGCGGCTGCACGCCGTTCTGGGAGTCTGGAACCAGAAAAAGAAAAAAAAAATGCTCCGCAGTCCTTAACTCGATCGAGGACTTGATTGTGCACTTGGAGGTATACTTATTCACTTGTATATGTTTTTGGATATATATTTACATGGATTGAGTTGATAGTACTCGCTCCATGAATAGAAGATATAGATTATTTTGCACATATATTATATAGATTGATATAGACACGGGTTAGGTTGTGTGTATCTTTGCTGTGACTACAATATATGTGAGTTTGCAGATATTATTTGGAGATTTGTTATTTTATATGTGGATTATATATTTGTTCCTTGAGATGGGTATTGTTTGTATATTTTAATTAAAGACCTTCTTTTGCTTTTATTCGTATGGTGGATTGATATATATCTTTTTAGAGTTGTCACAAGCGCTGAGTATTGTATATATTCTATGTTAAACGTTTCTGTTGCTTACATGCATGTAGGTTGTCTACTAAAGAACATGAATGGAAACTGGTTCTAGTTTAATGCCTGCTCTTAGGCCCATTAGAAATTTGCAATCTTTATTTATGTCAAGCACTGTTACAAAATAAAAACATATTTAAAGCTGAAAGGTGTACCTGAAGGCTGTGAAGCAGAGCTACAGGTAACAGGTAACAGTTTCAATAAATAACACAATGGAAATTACTGTTATTGAAATTTGTGCCCAGTGGGGCTTATTACAAACCACAAAAATATTTCCTATTCCCGATAGCACCTATTTACTGCAGATTGCTCCCACTGTCTAGTGATGACCATGTGCTTGCTCTTTGGTACTGGGAATGGATGAGAAGGAAACACCCTTTTCCACCCACATCCTGTAATCTTACCTTGGACATTAGACTGAAATCTGACATTGCTGATAAATCCAGTCTTTCATCATTTAGAATCCCATTGCAGATTCTTTTAACTCTGCCATTGTAAACATTTTCATGTTCTCTATAATGAAATTAAAAGGATAGTAACACTAAGTATGTTAAAACATATATCTTGTAGGGTTTATCCTTTATTTCAAAAGTTATTGCAATTCAGACTTTAATTTTTTAGGTACAATAGCTCAATGGCCTGAAATGTTAGCCAGTTGACCATATATCTCCATAGGATGGTACAGCAACACTGTAAAATGTATAAAACAAAGAGGAGCTATTCAAAGGCAAAACAGATGCACAACATGCAACTGAGAAAAAGTACATTTCATTCAGACTGGAATATAACTCCATACTAGGGTGACCACATGTCCCAGAATGCCTGGGACTGTCCCTTAATTGCAGTCTGTGTCCCGTGTCCCAAGTAACCCCCCACTGGGACAATAAAGAGTCCTGGAATTAAACAAAACCATTTATGAGTGACTTGCTGGGTAGTAATGAAGTTTAGGTATTAATCTTCCACTCCGTTCCTGTGGTTCTCTGGTTGATAGCTCAATCACTTCCATCACTCACAGCAGCGCGCACCACCAGCCAATGAAAGAGGAGAACATTTGCACAATAGTCCTCATTGGCTGGCTGCTGCGTGTGAGAGCCGGCACTGCAACACATTGATGGATTGCGAGGGAGTGCATTGTGGGTGCTGTGGCCATCACAATGGAAGGAACAGCACAATCTCCAAACTGGCACAATCTCCAAACTGCTAGGTATGTGGTGGCAAACTGCAGCTTTCAAGCTGTTGGGGTACAATGACTCCCATAATGCTCAGCCTTTGTGTTGGACAATAACTCCCATCAGCCTGTAAGCTGAGGGTGATGGGAGCTGTTGTCCAACAACAGCTGGAACCACTGAATATATTTCCCTAGTATTTTTTGTGGATAAAATGTTTAATGGACACTGCCATACATACATATAGTTTATAAAATGTTGCTGCAAACAGGTTTTCTGGGTTCTAGAAGAATCACATCATGTGAAAGAAGTAATAAGTGCATCAAGCTCATTTGGCTGGTTAATATTCAGATTTAGAATTAGTCATGAAGCATGGTTTGATGGCTGTTTGGCATTTCAGTGAGATTGTGAAGTCCCAGACAAAATATCAGACCCATGAACTGGACACTTGTAGACATTTAGGACTCTGGCTGGAGTTCTTTCTTCTGCGGTTGGTGAAGTCTGCTTCCTGCAGTTCTCTTTTAGTCCTTCTGTGGCCAGATCTTTTAACAGTAGTAACATAGCATTGATGTTGCATCGCCTTGTTCTTGCACCTGCATTAGCGTAAGAGATAAGTACTTAACCAATTGAGTGCCAGAGTGGTACGCAACACATTGCTTTGCAATGTGTTGCGTACCACTCTGGCACTCAGTGGGTTAAGTGTCCCTGAATGGCAGAAAGGAAATGTGGTCACCCTACTCCATACATGCTAAAGAGGTCTTCAATGCATTAAGAATAGGATCATTTGATACTTTTCCCCCTCTGTTTTGCCCCAGACTTGCTCCACGTTTGTCTTTAGACATATGACCACTTGTTTTGTATGAGTTTGTTTCCAGCACACATCAAAGGCTGACACAGCATGCTGCAACTTTAATCTGACTTTGTATTATGGTTTTCAATTAAATTGCAATCCAGTTATCTAGATATTGCAGGTAGTTAGATTTGTTATTTGATGTTGGTGCCACTGTTTTTACTGAGAGAAAGGGATGCTGGGAGAAAACTGAAATTTGCTGCACAACAAAACCATTTTTAATAGAAAGTTGCCCATGTGAATTATGGGTGATAAAGAGGTACAATTCTGGACCAAATTAACTGCAAAATTCCAAATGATTAAAAGGGTGATTTTGGTTGTTCAGAAGTTAGAGTGGTCTCCAACTCAATGCTTCATGATTTGTTAGCGATCTCACTAGCACTGAAGGGTTTAAAAGACCAGTGTAAATAAATGGGAATAGTGGGGTTTTAATCCCCAACTATGGTGTAGTTGGATTATCTTATCTTTTTATGAATGGTCTTATCTTCATTATCCTTTGATAGCTCGAGTACCAAGTAACTAATTGCTTGAATGAGGTTTTTTCATTCTGTTTTTACATTACTTTTCCTGCTTGGAGATATGTAATTCTAATCTATATTATCTTCCATATCCAATTACAGGAGTGCATACTGAACCCCTTGGGTGCCAGAGGGGTACACAACGCATTGCTTTGGGTTAATTTAGCACTAATATATACACTATATAATAATATGAATATTCCACTGCACTGATTCACAGTTCCAGTCCTTGGGGCACACCAGCAGGTCAAGTTTTCCAGAGGGGTTATTCTCTAAGGTTTAATAAACAGGTGATACAGTGGAGATAACGTCTCCAGTGATATCACTTCTTCAGTTCCTATGATATTCTCTGAAGCCTATACACTAAGATCTTCAAAACTTAAAGGGATAGTAATGTTTCACAAAAACAGCTTCATAGTATTTGAGCCATAGAGAGTGGTATTTCAATATTGTCAGAGTTGTAGTTCAGGAGTAATTGAATGATAAATTATCCCCCTCCCACCCCTTTTATCTTGTGTAACATTGCTCAGCTCAGATGTGGAATCTGGTTCCTTGACCAGACAGATAACAGCAGGGAACAATATTCTTACTCTGAGAACAATGAAAACCCTGCCTCCCTTGACAGATTTTTCAGCCTTTTCCCTTATCTTAATTGAAGATTGTCTCTCTCTGCAATCTACCTGGGCACTCCCTGCTGCTCTGAGCTGAGCAGTTACATCAGTAAAAGGGGCGGGAGGGGGATACTTTATCATTCAATTACTCTTGAACTACAACTCTGACAGTATTGAAATAACACTCTCCAACACCCAAATACTATGATGATTCATTAGAGCTGCTTTTATTATAAAACATTACTATCCCTTTAAGAAATCTTAGTACATTGGTGCCATAGAATAACAAAGGAATTGGAGAAGTTATCTCACTGGAGAAGTCATCTCCACTTTATCATCTCTTTATCACCGCTTAGTGAATAACCTCTAATATTTTGCTAATTAAGTGCAGGCAGCTCAATTACAATGACTGAGCCACCTGTAATTAAGCAGGGATATAATGAAAACCTGAGCTGTTGGAGAGCCCCAATCTCTAATACTGAGAAACACTACTTTGTAATAATAAACTTCAGCAAACCGTTAACCCCTTAGATACATGAGGGATATTTTATTCATTGCAAAAGCAATGCACTAGAGACCGCTCTGGTTCCAAAGGTGTCAAAGGAAATTCCCTGTCTCAATAGCTTTAAAATGTTGATAGATTAATTTAATAAGAAAAACTAGATTGACTTCCCCAAATCAACACATGGTGCTTAATTCAATCAACACACTGAGGATGTAATTTATGAGCAAGATCTGGAGTAATTCTGGAGCAAAGGAACTGCACCACAGAGGACAAATACATTTTTCAGTTGATTTAAATTTGGTTTATAACCCATTGAATACTAGAGAGATCTCCAATGCATTGCAAAGCAACGCATTGGAGACTTTCCTAGCATTCAAAGGTTAAAACCCCAATTTAAATATTTTGGAATTTAGGACTTTTTTTGGTTCTCTATGGTGCAGTTGCTTTGCCTCAGAATTATCTCAGGGGAGAGACACTAAGGTGTGATAAAGAAGTGACTCCCCACTTACATGAATTTTGCACTTGTGCCTTTGTTCAAGAGATAACATCTTCAGTCAATCCTGGATGTCATGTACATGGAGGCGGACATGACAGTTTACATCAGTTTTTTCAAACTGAAGCAGCCGAGTGCATGAGTGTCCACACAACACCTGACTGTATTATTTGCTATAACACAGCTTGCTAGAGATGGGAAAGTTGGTGTGTCTTTGGAAGGTGGCCACCACCCCTACATCACACACCTCACTTTTATCGGGCAGTGGTACAGGAGAAATCAGCCATTTTAATGTATTTTGGAATAATATGACACAGACTGTGGCAGTTTGCTCCAGCCTCAAACAACTGCCATAATACATTAGAATGGCTTAGTTATCCTGCACCGTTGTTTGGTATGAAGAAGGTGTTTGATATAATGTGGGGATCAGGACAAGGCATGGCGTCTTCCCCTCCTACAGAACATGGTCCCACTAACTTCTGTTGAAGCCACCAACTTAACCTTTTTTAACCCTTTGAGTGCCAGAGGGGTACGCAATGCATTGCTTTGCAATTCGTTGTGTACCCCTCTGGCACTCAAAGGGTTAAGTAAAAAAAAGCATAAGGAAATACATGTTATTTGCTTTCGTACAATATAATTATTCTGGGAGGGGCTGGAAAGGTATGTGAGCATCCCTTTAATGATAAAAGGGGTATGGAGCACATTGCTAAGTAATGCATTGCTCACCTGACTGGGCCTTAAAGGGTTAAGATTATAATGTGCAGTGAGCAGAGTTTGAGGTCCTGTGGTCCTGCCAGCAACTGCCATGTACGCCACTATGGAGATGACATCTATGACTGATTGAATAAAGGCAGAAGGGCCAAATTCTTAAGGGCTATTGGGATTTTATGGATGATAAAAATATAATGATGATGTTAGATCGCATTTAAGAGAAGTAAAATGGTTCTGTGAGAATGTCACCCCATTGAGTACCAGAGGGGTGTGCAATGCTTTGCAGTACGTTGCATACCTCATTGGCATTGAAAAGGGATAAAAGTCTATAAAACAGCCTATTTTCATTGGTATAAACATAATTCACTCTTCTGTATTATACGGCCAATGTATATTACCCTGTGGGAGAGATAAATTATTCAGGATATAGTGTTACAGGTTCCTTCAGCACTGACGGGGTTAAACCTGAAATTATTTAAAGTGCTGCCAGTTATATAAAAGCACTGTGACATTCCCAGGGTGACATATTGCATTGTGACAGTGGCTGTCACTCTTCATTAGTCACTACCTTAATGTCTTGCTCCTTCTGGATGTAGAACGCTGGACTCGGGAAGCAATATACTCCACTAAAGTGGCAGGACTCAGAGAGATGGCAAAGTTCTTTGTGGACATTTTTCCTCATACCTGCAAGGGGTGCCTGGTTCAAGGAATCAGTCGTTCTGAACACTTACCAGCGCTTCCTTCTTTATATCTTCACTTTGACTTACTCAACCTCATTTCACACCTGTGAGGTTTTCTTTATTTTTATTTGGAGAAAACAAGATATCTTAAAGGGATAGTGCTACTTGAAACAAATGGCAGCTCCGATTCTACTTACATATTACTTTTCCAACCTAAATCTGTATTTCAATAGTATCAGTCTTGTAGTTCAACCACAATTGAGTGGGAAAGGATCAACCTCCCACCCTTTCCCCTGCATCACACTACCTCTCCAAGACAGTCCAGATGGAGAGCAGTGAGGGACAATCTTCAGTAAGCAGAAGGAAAACCCTGCCCTCTTCATCATCTTACTGCATGAGGACCCAGTACCGGATTCCACAATAGATGGGAGGCAGCTAAAAGAGGCACAAGGGGGATCCTTTTTCATTCAATTGTTGATGAACTACAGGACTCATAATATTGAAATACTATCCCTTAAAGTGGAACTGTCACCTTAAACCAACTTAGAAAGTTTAAAACATCTTGGAAAATTGCCTATGTGTTGTGTTAGATGTATTTTATGTACTGAAATTATTTTCAAAATACTAGCTTGAACGTGGCCATGAATGTTTGCCAGCTCATGACATTCTATAGCAAATATCAAGGACATTGCCATCCAGTCAGTGGTCATGCACACCAATATTTAGTGTGGGCCCAGAAGGATCTAACAACCAGCAAACATCCTGTGGCTAGAAACAGGTTTTTGTTGTTGCGAGGACCCACTGGAGGGTGGCAAAAAATCCTGCAGTTTAACAGGCTACTACTGTATGGAGCTGTCCACTAACAGTGGCATCCATGGAGGCAAATTAGAAAGTACAGTATGTCTGGCCCTATCATGAATGGGATATATGAGCAGATGACTTCACTGGGTCCCACTTCTGTCAGCTTAAAAATAAGCAGCTGTTGCCAAGATGGGCACTACAGCACAGACATTGGACTCATGGTGTGTTTGTATGAATCTGCTTTGAGCCCTGTGAACGCCAAGAGGTTGTTGCTAATCAGTTATATAACAGTATATTCATCCTGTAATAGTTACTTCCAGCAGGACAATACACCATGTTAAAGACAGCAGATTGTTAAAGGGATAGTAATGGATGAAAATAAATGCATCTCCTATGACTCCTCATATGTTTTTAGCCATGTACCTCTGTATTTCAATATCCTCAGACGTGTAGTTCAACAGTAATTCAATGATAAAGAATCCCCCTCCCTCCCCTTTTACCTACATAATGTGCTCTCCAAGACTGTCCGGACAGCTCACAGTGAGGGACAATCTTGCGTGTGCATAAGAAAAATCCAGCCCTCCTTCGTCAAGGGGTTCAGGGTTTTCCTTATGCTCACAGCGAGAAGATTGTCCCTCACTGTGAGCTGTCCGGTGAAGTGACCAGATTCCATATCTGTGAGGTGGTAGCAGAGAACAGGTAAAAGGGGCGGGAGAGGGATTCATTATAATCGGATTTCTGTTGAAGTACATATAAGAGGATATTGAAATACAGATGGCCAAAAACATCTGAGGAACAATCAGAAATGTGTTTATTTTCATCCATTACTATAACTTCCACTAACACGAATCTTACTCCACTGGCCTGCATAGTCATCAAATATCAACCCAGCTGACCATCTGTCGGTTATGGTGAAATGGGCTTGTCAGAGGCCAGTTGTTGTTCAATCAGAGGCATCTGCTGGGTGTGATAGAAAATACATAGACCAGTATCTGTTTAGTGATTCCAAAACCTCATGAAGTGTATGCCTCAATAACTGCAGGCTTTACCTGCTATAGATTAATGTACATAATAATCTGTATTTTATATTCTTTGTTTTTCTTTTATGTTTACTTACCTGGTCAGCTATTTCCTTTCTTTCTTTACTTCTGATTTCAGTTGCATGAGCTCCCTCTATCTGCTATCTGTAAACCAGTCTGTGGCCTGTATCTGAAAAGGATTTAACTTTGTCTGTAGCCAGCATTTACTGATAGTGAAATGCCCCCTTTTCCCACAGTAGAGCATGTGAATGATGTCATTTTTGCTCTTTTTTATCTTGCAGGATTTACTATAATTGTTTTAGTGGTGACAGGTGCTTGTTTTATAACACTTGCATCTCCGTTGCCTTGTGCATACAATGTTAATGGAAGCATTGAACCATGTGTTCGGCAGGGTGCTGTGTGCATAAAATGCAACTTTGCAAGTAGAACCATTAGCAAATGGAAATTCCATTCACTTTTCTCTCCATCTCTTAGTGAGGAGAAGTTCTTATTCAGTTTTTATTATTAAATAGATTTCTCCTCCACTGTTTAGCTTTGGAGAACTGCAAAATTAAATAAAAAAAAAAGCCTGCAGACCGCGTTAAGTGATTGGTAACTCTTTTCCTCTTAGTGTATTTTGCTATCTGTTCCCATGCTTCAACTGTTCAGCTAAACAGAGAGTAGAGAGTGAATAGAGCACATAGACTGACATTTGTATGATCCTTTGTAGTTATCTTTGCATCTCAGACTGGTTTTACAAGTTGTAACCTGGTGGTGTAACTGCAAGCAGACTCTACATTCCTCTGTGTTTTGTTCTATGAACCCTAGAAGTGTCCTTAATTGCCTCTGAATTCACCATTATGTCAAAGAACATGTGGTTGTTTAGTAGGCAGGGCCAGATTTATGTCCAAGGTCCCCCTAGAGAAGGCAAGCTAGGTGCTCTTAGCTCAAACCATGGCCACAACCCAATTATCACATGGCTGAGTCCCCAGTCCATCCACTATTTAATGGCACAGAAAATACCCTTGGACTATAATATTCAAGGGCAAAACTGAAGAAGTTTTAACACCTTGGACTCTAGAGAGAGATCTCAGCTCATTGCTTTGCTATGTGTTGGAGATCTCACTAATATTGAAGCTGTTAAATAATAGCCTTTAATGGGGTATATAAACTGGTGCAGGGACATTGAGATTGCTCTGGCCCTACCTACAACTCATAATGTTGGTATGGCCATCACAGCTTAACCCCTTAACCACAAGTGACACATCAGGTTAATCACCAGTAAACCCGCCTAAATGACCAGTGATGGTTTTTTGTGCTTACAGCGATCCTGCGGGAGAGCTGTAAGCACTAGCGGGGTCTGAAATTGTCCTCTCCAAGATTGGAGTGGTCTCTCTCAGACCACAGTTCGGCATGTCTTCAATCACGTGTGTCTGCACGCCGACCAACTTAAAAGCGGACCACTTGTCCTTAATGGGTTAAGCGTCCCTCAAAATTTAGAGCTGTAGGCAGTTGACTACTCTACCTATTGGGAAATCCAGCCCTGTTAGTATAATAACCTCCCACCCAGGGTTCTTATAAACTACTTTATACCCTGACAAAGAATAAAGTAGTGGTCCCACTTAAAAATTGTTGCCAATATGTCTCCAATCTCTTTAGCAGGCACGTGCACACATAGACAACAAGGGGGACTTGAGCACCTGCCCTTTTTGTTCAAAGTGGCCTTTTACCAAAAAAAAATAAAATGTACTCAGTCCGATTTTATCAAGAAGTGCCATTTCTTTCATTTGAGCCCCTGCCCCCCAAAATGTCTGTGCACGTCCCTGCTCTTTAGCATCCAAAAGGTTAAACATCAACTATGCCTGTTTTCCCCTCCTGTTAGAAATGGGCACTCAGAAATAGTAACTTCATACAATTTTGAGCTTATGTTCAATTTATTTCTTAGAATATAGGTTCACATAATGTTAACCGCTTATGCCCACAGCAACTTGTTGTTATATTCAATAAAGCTAAAAAGGTACAATTCTGTAACAAACCAACTGCACCATAGGAAATGAATACAAATTCAGAAAGCCCCTTTTAATTAAATGGTGCTTGTAACCCAATGAATGCTAGAGAAGTCTCAATGCACTGTGAAGCAATGTGTTGGGGACTTCTCTGGCATTCTATGGATGAAAAGACCTATTTAAATCAGTGGGGGGTTGGGGAAACTGTAATTTTCCCCCATTGTGCATCTAATTTTCTCCTCTTATCTCTTGGTCCATTGGGCAGACTGTGTTGTGTGCACCAGATCATCAGAGGTGTGTGTGTGTTTGTGTTCTACTAGTAAGCCCTGGGCAGCTGCCTACTTTACCCGATTAAAACAGCCCATCTCCCAGCAGTAATGGTAGGTGAATGAAAATGGCAGATGGCTCCCACATTGGGTCAAAAGCCATCGTAAGGGACCAGGCCTAACCTTTCTCTTCCTCTCTGACTGAGGAAGCATGAGCTCCTGGCTGCTGGAAGGGGGATAGGCAGGTAGTATTGGGAGTGGAGAAGGAAGAAAGAGGAGTTAGGGATATAAAATTGTCTGATAGTGGTAGGTCTGTCATACACCTGTGCTTTTCTTCAGCTCAACTGCAACCCTCATCAAGCACCAGCAGATTTGGATTTCTCCTTCTCTTTTTACCACATATATTCAGTTTGGATCAGGATGCATAAAAGAGGACAATTCAGAAGGCCCAATAATACAGAGAGGAGGATAACTGTTGCTTTTTCCTAGCACCAAGAAATAATAAACCAGGACATAAACCAGGCCAGTATCATTTACCTCAGCACCTCTTTCCTTGCCTTCTTCAGCTGTCTGTTAATTTCTCTTCTACTTTTACTGTTACTAGGACCAGTTCTATGCCTCTGCTTTCTCCATTCCACTGAAGGAACCAGGGATGAAGCCATAAAAGACATGGAGTGAACAGAGCATAGGGAACAAACCAGGAGCAAGAGAAAGATGAAGATTAATCCTCAGATTTGGGTTCTTTTGAATGTGACACTGATTAGTCTGGGCCATTGCATAGAGGGAAGGCAAAAACTTAAAATGTTTCAAGGTTATGAAAGCTAGAGGAAGCAAGGCTAAAGTGCAGCTAGTTAAATGTAAGGTCTACTTCAGGGACTCTGGCCCAGTGATCAGGTACTTCGGGGTGAGTTATTGCCAGTAGGTCTTTCATACTGTACCTGTGTTTTTTCCCACCCACCCTAACTCACTTCTTTCGTCTCTCCTTTCTAGTTAGATCTTCAGCAAAAGTAGCATCTCCTACAGAAGAGGTCATGCTCAGGCCAAGTTGTCCTCTGGGCAGTTAGAATCTATCTAGGGCTGTCATATGGCACTCCTGGGCCCAGCCAGTGTAGCAAGCCAAACATTGTCTGCGGTGCAGGGCCTGGTGCTCAGGCTATTGCCGGTATGAATGGGAAACATGGGTGGATCAGCTTACACTATTTGTCTCCTTGGTGTGTTTTGAGGTAGCCATCACTGGGGTGCTAATGGGCATGGGATAGTCCAGTGCCTGAAAAGTTCTCATGCCCATCCTCCGGCAACATGCAGCAGGAAAGCAAATGCTGTGCCATGTATAAATCCTTCACAACTCTCTTGATTATTGAGTGTTCACTCTGGTATATTTTATGCTTGCATATAGTATGCCAAGCAGTATGCAGGAAATGTACATTACTGATAGTAAAGACCCAAAGCAACACATTGGGGACTGAACTAGCATCAGACCTAACTAGCATCTGGAGACCTCAGGGGCAGACGGGCAGTACCCAGAGCCTTTGGGAAAAGGAGGTCATGGGCCCCCTTTACCTCACCCCAGTTATGCCCAACCCATATTTATTTCCCACCCCAAGTTTTTGCTATAGCCCACGGACCATAGGCTGTTACTGGAAGGCGTCTCCGGAGCTCCTCAGTAGCTCCCCCAAAAAAGAGTTGACTTTTTTGGACTCACTTATAGAAAGCAAAATATCAATATTTGCAGATGATACTAAATTATGCAAAGTCATTAATTCAGAACAGGATATTTTCTCTCTACAGAGGGACTTACATACAATGTCAGATTGGGCAAACATGTGGAATATGAAGTTTAATGTGGGGAAGTGTAAAGTCATGCATTTGGGAGGAAACAATCCCAAGGCTACTTATAAACTTAATGGAATAATTTTAGGTGACTCGTTGCTAGAAAAAGACCTGGGTATCCTTGTCAACTACAAACTTGGAAACAGTGACCAGTGTCAAACAGCAGTAGCAAAGGCAAACAAAGTCCTGTCTTGCATAAAAAGAGGTATTGAAGCAAGAGTGGATAACATTATTTTGCCATTATACAAATCATTGGTAAGACCTCACCTTGAGTATGCAGTGCAATTTTGGGCACCGGTTCTGAAAAAGGATATACTAGAACTAGAGAGGGTACAGCGGAGAGCAACAAAATTAATTAAGGGAATGGAGGACTTGACATATGAGGAACGACTAAACAAACTTGGTTTATTTACTCTAGAGAAAAGACGACTAAGAGGAGACCTTATCACATTGTACAAGTATATGAGAGGTCAATACAAGGATCTCTGCGGTGAGCTATTTATTCCAAGGCCTGCTCAGGTGACCAGGGGACACCTCTTGAGATTAGAGGAAAGGAGGTTTAAACTTCAGCAGAGGAAGGGTTTTTTTTACGGTAAGGTCTGTCAAATTGTGGAATTCATTGCCCAGGGAGGTAGTTATGGCAGATACAATGGACACATTTAAGAGAAGATTAGATACATTTCTTTCAAAAGGGAACATACAGAGTTATACTGTTTATCAGTAGGCAGATCAGGAAGGTCTGATAAAGACTAATTTAATTGGTAGCAGGAAAGCTATAAAATTCTTAGTTACTGAGGTATGAAGCGAAGGTTGAACTTGATGGACTTGTGTCTTTTTTCAACCTAATTTACTATGTTACTATGTTACTTGGCCACCGGGCACCTGGAGGTTTTTTTTTACAACTATCCCAAAGAACATGAATTACTCACCGACACAGAGTCGAAAGGGCACCAGTTCGAGTTGAATCAAAAGAGTAGGCGGCCAACGGATTGGCTGTTGGGGCCAGGTGACACAGGGAGCTGTCACTCTAAAATACTTTACCATGGACAGGAAATTTGACTCCCCCAGTGGGCACGCTCGTTCGGCGACAATCAGTCTACCTGGTCCCACTGGTCATAGGAATGGACCAGTCAGATTGGGTTTTAGCCCTGTTGCTCCAATTCCGATTGGCCAGAATTGGAGCAGCTAAAATCTCATTATGTTAATGAAAGACTGAATACAATCCATTGTCCCTTTGTTCTTATTGTTTACCATTCCATTGTAAACTTGTGTATTCCACCCAGACGTTATTCAACTGTGCAGTTTTAGCCATTGTTTATTGTATCCAGTTTTACTATAAAAAGCAGTGTGGTTTTCAATAAATTTGGTACTCGTGTGGAAGATATCTGAGTCGTGTCTCGTCCTTTGTGATGGTTTAAAGGGTCCCTTCTGACTCCCATCCAAGAGCTGTATTCACTGGTTGGCCGACTCCTCGAACCACCAACTTTGCCTTCTTGCCTGCTTAACGCAACCTGAGACCGGCAACCTGCCTTTGATTCGACGTTGACGACTTGGATTCGACGGTCACTCCGTTCCCTCGAAACAAGGTCAGCAACCTGAGTCTGACGGCTGGATTCGACGGCTAGTAGACTCGACCAGCACATTCGACCCTCCATTCACCAAGACCAGCACCTTCACCTGTAGGAGAGGGGAGCCCAGAGCGATGGCTAAGGACAGCCTGGCATCCTTAGCTTCTGTTATACTGGTGGCGAGCAGTGGGATTCTCTCTCCTATGGAAGGATTCAAACTGAAGTTGGATATTTCAGCTGGTGGAACATGGCCGAGCACTACAAGCAGCTGCCCCTGGCCACACTACAGGATTTGGTGGCACAACAAGGGTGCAGCATCATGGGATTGAAGAAACAGGACTTGATCGTGATTCTTCAGGAGGTTGACAACGAGACCGAAAGGTTAGCACTGAGTATGAGTTTACCTACAGACACAAGTCCTGGTCCTTGCTCCAGCCACTCTGAGTACCCAGAATCGGTGCGGTGGGATGAGGACCCAGTCACCAGGAAAGTCAGAAGTTAGCTCCAATTCTATGGGACCCATCCACCCCAGTAGGTCAGGGATCAGATAATGGGCATAGCAGAAGCAGAGTATATGTCTGAATTGACACAGGCACAAGCGACGGTTCCCAGCCCTGTGAGTGAAACCCCGTCAGACAGGGATGGTTTCGGATGGCGTTTTTCACAAAATGCTTTTGCCCAGTTCGATGATCAAAAAGGGGACATTGATGGATTTTTACAGTTATTTGAGAAACAATGCACCCTGCTTCACATTGACCCCCAGGACTGGGTTGCTATCTTGTTGAGCAAACTATCAGGAAGAGCAGCGGAAGCCTATCAAGCGATTCCAGAGTCAGACAATACCAAGTATCCTGAGGTTGAAAGGCGGCTGTTGCAAAGGTATGCGATAACCCAGGATACTTACCGCAGGTAGAATGGGCTTATGTGTCTGAGAGAGCCTTTAGGAACTGGATGCAGGGCTGCCAAGCTCAAACCTTTGAAGACTGTTGCCAACAGATCTTATTGGAACATTTCTACCTCAACCTCAAGGATCCCATAAGAGACTGGGTAAGGGATCAGGAACCATCCACTCTCACGGTGGCTGCCCAGCTGGCCGGTAAGTATGAGGATACACACAAAATGGGTACCGCCCAATCAAGTACCCTGGCTGTTCCCTCTCGCCCTACGGGAGGACCCCCAGGGAGGGCCCCAATGGCCACTTTTACCCCCTCTCGCCTGGGGTCAGGACCTGCCCCAAGACATTGGTCGCCACCCTGGCGATTTGGGAACTCAGGTCCAGAGTGTCACCTATGTCACCAGTGGGGACACATTCAGCATTATTGCCCCAATTCTCGCAATGGACCACCACATTACCCCGGGGCCCCACACTTTGGAACTGTGGGTCCATCTCAGCAACCGCAGGCTCGACAGGCCCACTGCCTGACAGACGAAGGGCCCAGAGGATTCCGCCCTGCACAGAGTTCAGAAGAGGACATCTGGCCTGTGCCCCTGGAGGCATCTCTTTTGACCAAGGAACCAAGAGACTGGGGATGTATCAGGAGGTTTCCTTGGCCCACGGAACCGGAACCAACAACCGGCACCACCATATCCAGACAGTCCACCTGAATGGATATTCAGTTTAGGGACTACAGGACATGGGTGCCTTTATCACTTTGGTTCAGCCCCGCTGTTTGGCCCCTTGCTCCCTCATTGAACAAGTTGTAGAAGTGTGTGTAGCGGGTGGCCGGATTTACCAACTGCCTATGGCAAAAGTTCATTTAGAGTGGGGAATGGGCCAGGGATTCTCGGAGTGATGCCCAGACTACCAGCCAACGTGTTGTTGGGCAACGAATTGGGGCATCTACAGAGCCAGTTTGTTCTCAAAGAAGGACCGGAGGAATTCCAGGCTCTCACCAGAGCAGCAACAAGGCACACCGGGGTAAGCAACACAGCTGACCTTCCCAAGCCCACTGACACTGACCCCCCATTACTTGGCTACCTCCTGATGAATTCCGCACTGCCCTACGGACTGACCCTACCCTAGAGGGGTATAGATCTCGGGCTGACACAGGGGAGACAGGGTAGCGGGGTGAGCAATTCATTTGGGACAAAGACCTTCTCTATAGAAAGACCCACTCTAGCTGCCAGGGACAGACTCAGGTCACCCGCATACAACTCCTAGTCCCCTCCCAACATAGAGCCACTCTGCTACGACTAGCCCATGAAATTCCCTTAGCTGGTCATTTGGGAGTCCACTGCATGGAATTCCACCTGACCAGAGCATTTTTTTGGCCCCGCTTATCGAAAGATGTCCAACAATTTTGCCGAACATGCGACACCTGTCAGAGGGTCGGGAAAAGAGGGGACAGACCACCAGTGCCTCTACAGCCATTACCTATAATCGGGAAAGCTTTCCAGAGAGTGGGCGTCGACATTATAGGCCCCTTGGCCAGGCCCAGCTGCACGGGGAAAAAATACATCCTTACCATAATAGACTTTGCCACCTGCTATCTTGAGGCCGTGGTCCTAGCCAACATTACAGCCCAGACCGTAGCAGATGCCGTAGTCAGGGTATTCACCCGAGTAGGTTTCTCCCAGGAGATACTGTCTGATCAGGGTACTCAATTTACGTCCAAGATAGTACAGCAATTATAGAAAGCCTGTGGAGTCAAACCACTGCACACTACAACGTACCATCCCCAGACCAATGACCTCTGCAAAAGGTTCAACGGAACCTTGAAGCAGATGTTATGGGCTTTCACTGACTCACAGCGAGATTGGGAAAAATATCTGCCCCATCTCTTGTTCGCCTACCGAGAGGTGCCTAAGGAGTCCGTGGGCTTCTCCCCCTTTGAGCTGTTGTTCAAGCGGAGGGTCCGGGGGTGTCACGGTTTGTAAAGACTCTCAGACTTAAGGTTTGGTAAAAAACTTAACTTTATTGAAAAGTTAAGGCAATCCCCATACGGTATCAACATATATGACAATACAACAATAAATGACAAAGAGAATAGGTTCTACCGGCCTTGCCAACAATACCGGGCAAGGCAACCCAAGTGACAGGTGCAATAACCATAGGCTCTACCGGCCTTGCCAATACCGGGTAAGGCAACCATGAGATCAACGTACTGGTTCTACCGACCTTACCAATACCAGGCAAGGCAGCCCAAAGGAGTTCTGAGTGTAGGCTCTACCGGCACTGCCAATACTGGGTAAGGCAACCTTAGGATGGCAGCAATAACAGGTTTTACCGGCCTTACCAATACCGGGCAGAGCAGCCTGAGGGAACACAGATAGTAGGCACTACCGGCCCTGCCTATACCGGGTAAGGCAACCTAAAGATGGTAATGTAAATAGGTTCTACCGGTCTTACCAATACCGGGCAGGGCAGCCTAAGAGAGGAGACCTGGCTGTCAGATGACTATGACAGAAGAGTGGAATAGGAACAATGGTCTCGCTAGCAGAAGTCTCTAGCCAAAGAATACAAGACAACTGCATAAGGAACTGGACTGTAACCTGCACTCAGTATCTGAATAATCAAGGAGCTAACCAGCATCCGCACGTTGGGACCAACAGTAGATTGAGCCACAGGCAAATGGAGCAAACCAGCGTCCGCACGCTGGAACCGACAGAAATGTGAGTCACCGGGTTAAATGGAGTAAACCAGCGTCCGCATGCTGGGACCAACAGGAACAAGCTTCACCAGGTTTAATAGAGTAAACCAGCGTCCGCACGCTGGGACTAACAGTAACAAACGCCACCAGGTTTAGTGGAGAAAACCAGCATCCGCACGCTGGGACCAACAGTAACAAGCGCCACCAGGTTTAATGGAGCTACCCAGCGTCCGCACGCTGGGACCAACAGTAACAAGCGCCACCAGGTTTAATGGAGCTACCCAGCGTCCGCACGCTGGAACCAATAGTAACAAGCGCCACCAGGTTTAATGGAGCTAACCAGCGTCCGCATGCTGGGACCAACAGTAACAAGCGCCACCAGGTTTAATGGAGCTAACCAGCGTCCGCACGCTGGGACCAACAGTAATATACGCCACCAGGTTAATGGAGCTAACCAGCGTCCGCACGCTGGTACCAACAGTAATAAGCGCCACCAGGTTTAATGGAGAAAACCAGCGTCCGCACGCTGGGACCAACAGTAATATGCGCCACCAGGTTAATGGAGCTAACCAGCGTCCGCACGCTGGGACCAACAGTAATATACGCCACCAGGTTAATGGAGTAAACCAGCGTCCACACGCTGGGACCAACAGTAGTAGTTCGCCAGAGCGAAACAAGAACAATGTCGCCTAGCGACAATAGAAAGAGCGAGGGTCCTCAGAATGAAGTGGAGGTTCCACGGGAGCGAGCACCGCTGTACTGACAGATGACCGGGACTGCTGGAGCCACGGAAAGTAACCGGAACCGGCTCGAGAGGCAAACAGGCAGGAGACTCAGGAACTCCGGAACGGTGAACAGTGGAACTACTGGAACACAGGAACACCGGAACACCGGATGAATGGAACACCGGATCACTGGAACACCGGAACGCTGGAACACAGGTACGCTGGAACACCGGAACGCTGGAACACAGGTACTACAGGCCCAAGAGCCTGACAAGCAGGTCAGGACAAGTAATGTCAGAAACACCACGAAAGGGCAACCTGGGAGTGCCCAGACTGGGTTTAAAAGGCTGTGTGAGGTGGGCTATTAGCAGACAGCCAATGAGGAACTCCCAGCAAGTGATAGACACAGGATAGCATGAATCACAGGCACCGTGATAGGGGGCCACTGAATCTCCTCCGGGAATATTGTGAGGGCAAATGTAAGTCCGAGGAAACCCCGGCGGTCACATATGTTGTAGATCTCGGAAAGAAACTAGAAAGTCTCATGAAGTTAGCCCGGCAGCATCTTCAGGCTGCCCACATTCACCAGAAGCATTACTATGACAGGCAGGCTAAAAACAAAGAGTTCAATCCCAGTCAGCAGGTCGTAGCACTGCAGCCCGTTAAATCCAACAAATAATAGACTGCCTGGGAAGGTCCCTACCAGGTAGTAGACAGACAAGGTGAGACCACCTATGTCATCGCCCGGGGGCTAGGCAGCAGGACCAGCAGACTGGCCATGTCAACGCCCTGTAGGCTTACCACCTGAGACAGGAAGAGACACTAGCCATTTGCACCCTTGCAGGAGAGGAACCAGGAGAGCAGGACATCCCTGATCTGCTGGACAACATCCAAAATCCCGAACCCTTGCACACCCTTCGGCTAGGCCCTCATCTGACCGCCACCCAGCAGGCCCAAGTTCAGGAAATCATCAGAAAGTGGCCCACATTGTTCCCTCCACCCGGCCTTACTTCCCTCACACAACACAAGGTAGAGACCCCAGGGCAGTTTTAGTGCCCAAAAAAGATGTCACCACTCGGTTTTGTGTCGACTACAGGAAGCTCAATGACCGTACTACCACTGATGCCTACCCATGCCCCGGGTGGACGAGCTGTTCGACAGTCTCGCTGGATCCGGCATTGTCTCTACCCTCGACCTTAGTCAGGGGTACTGGCAGATACCATTGGACCCTGAGGCAGTGGAAAAATCAGCCTTCATCACCCCTTATGGCTTGTACCAATTCAAGGTTATATCATTCAGGATGAAGAACACCCTGGCCACCTTTCAGAGGCTAGAGGACCATCTGGTAGCAAGTGCGCAGGAGTTCACTTGCACCTACCTGGATGACATAGCCACCTTTAGCGACACCTGGGAGGACCATTTGTTACATCTAGAGGCCATTCTGGGGAGGATTCACCGAGCTGGGATCACTATTTGTCCAGACATGTGCCAGATAGGGATGAGAGAGGTACAATTCTTGGGTCACCAGGTAGGCATCGGGCGTCAGCGACCCGAGCCCGCTAAGATAGCAGCTGTATTGGACTGGCCTACCCCTAAGACGAAGAGACAGGTGCTGGCCTTCCTAGGTACAGCTGGGTACTATAGGAAATTTGTACCGCAATATAGCTCCCTAGCCAAACCCCTCACTGACCAGACCAAGAAAGCCCTACCTCGACAAGTGGCCTGGGGACCTGAGTGCAAAAAAAACTTTCAGGCATTGAAGGAGGCTATGGGACGAGAACTTGTGCTAGCCGCCCGGACTTTAACTGCTCTTTTCTCATCCATACGGATACCTCCAACTATGGCTTAGGGGCCGTCCTGAGTCAAGTTAACGGTTCCGGAGATGAACATGCAGTTGCATACCTCAGCTGGAAACTGTTGCTCAGGGAAGTGGCTTATGCTGCCATTGAGAAAGAATGCCTCGCTCTTGTATGGGCCTTGAAGAAATTCCAACCTTATCTATACGGACAAGCAGTTTCTGTCATTACCAATCACAATCCACTAGTGTGGCTAAACCGTGTATCCGGGGACAATGGGCTGATGCTCAGACGGAGCATGGCACTGCAACCCTTCAATTTCACTATCCGATACCAGTCAGGACGGGACAACTGGAATGCGGATGGGCTATCCCGCCAGGAGGACATGTAACTATTCCCAAACTCACTCTCCCTCATGTCAAGTCAGGGACATACCTTGACTTGAGGACTAAAAATGGTGAGTAATATAACGGGCCATAGACCGTTACTTGAGGGCGTCTCTGGAGCTCCTCAGACGCTCCCCAAAAAAGAGTTGACTTTTATGGACTCACTTTCACACCGGGCACCCGGAGGGGTTTTTTCATGACTACCCCAAAGAGCATGAATTACTCGCTGACACAGAGTCGAAAGGGTACCCATTCGAGTTGAATGAAAAGAGTAGGAGGCCAACGGATTGGCTGTCGGGCCCAGGTGATGTAGGGAGCTGTCACTCTAAAAGACTTTACCATGGACAGGGAATTCAACCCCCCCAGTCAGCACACTCGTTCGGCGGCAATCAGTCTTCCTGGTCCCATTGGTTGTAGGAATGGACTAGTCGGATTGTGTCTTAGCCCTGTCGCTGAAATTCCGATTGGTCGGAAGTGGAGCAGCTAAAATCTCATTATGTTAAATTAATCAAAGACTGAATACAATCCTCTGTCCCTTTGTTCTTGTTGTTTACCATTCCATTGTTAAATTGTGTATTCCACCCAGATGCTATTCAACTGTGCGGTTTTAGCCATTGTTTATTGTATTCAGTTTTCTACAAAAAGCGGTGTGGTTTTCAATAAAGGTGGTACTCGTGTGGAAGAAATCTGACTCGTGTCTCGTCCTTTGTGATGGTTTAAAGAGTCCCATCCAAGAGCTGTATTCACTGGGGTTGAATTCACTTTCTTGCTGATGTCGAACACGACTCAGAACTACGACTCCAGCTTGGCCGACTCCTTGAACCGCCGACTTTGCCTTCTTGCCTGCTCAACACATTCTGAGACTGCTACCCGCATTCAACTCGGAAGCTTTGACTTGAGGTCAACGACTTGGATTCGATAGTCATCCATTCCTTCGTATCCAAGTTTGGCTGGCTGGATTCAAGGGGTTAGTAGAGTTGACTAGCACATTTGACCTTCCATTCACTGACAGCAGCGCCTTCATCTGGCCAGGTGTAGGAGAAGGGAGCCCGGAACAATGACGAAGGGCAACCAGGCGTCCTTAGCTTCCGTTATACCCACCATCCTGGCCCACCCCTTTTGTCTAATTTTATTACTGTCATTAATGTGAAGTAAAGTAAGTAATAGCACAGAGCTCCATTTCAACTATATTACTACAGAGGTTTCAGTTGAAAGTAAGTAATAGCACAGAGCTCCATTTCAACTATATTACTACAGACGTTTCAGTTGAAATGGAGCTGCACTAGTGACACCACAGAGCTTACAATTGAAATTTAACTACATTAGTGATACCACAGAGCTTACCATTGAACTAGAGCAACACAACTGACACTACAGAGCTTACAATTGAAATGGAGCTACAATACAAGTGTACCTCCATTCTAGTTGTAAATTCAGCAGTATCACTCGTGTAAATCCATTTCATCTGCAACAGCACAGAGCTTACATTTGAAATGTAGCTACACTAGTGATACCACAGCATACAATTAAAATGGAGTGACATAAATGATACCACAGAGCTTACAAATGAATTTGAACTACAACAGTGATAGCACAGAGTTTACTATCAAAATGGAGTTGCAATAATATTGTAGCTCCATTTCAGTTGTAAGCTCAGTGGTATCACTTGTGAAGCTCCAGTTCAGTTGTAATACCAGAGAGCTTACAAATGAAATGTGCTCTAACCAATGGAAGCAGAGGAACTGAAACTGTATTTGTTCTGATTTCAGAAACTCTGTAACCCTGACAGTGTTGACAAAAAACGAACAAGGAGGCCAACACTGGATTTTCCTGGTCAAAATTGGACAGGTGGTAACATTTAATGTAAAGTTAAAAAAAAAAAAAAAAAAAGAGGCAGACTGTCACTTTAAGTCAATGGGGAAACTGGGATTTTTTTTAATGACAGGTATGGTACAGATGGGTTGATCCATAATTTCTTCTCTTTTCTTTCAGCATACAGTCCAATGTGTTATCACTTGACAGGTGAGGTTGACTGTGCATATCCTTGTGATGTGACAAACCTTGGCTTAGCCTGAAATCATTGTTTAAAATGGTTGCTATCCTCTTTTTTTTTGTTTTTGAGTTTGCTAAACCCCCCCCCATCCCTCCTCATGTTATATTAAGTTTCCTGACATTCTGCAGGAGTGTTGTATCGTACAAAATGCATCATTTTGTTCTGTATTGAAATGGCTTGTAGTCTCATGCATTAATAAACACACAATTAATAAAACATAGGGAAAATATATTGCATTTGCACATTTGGCAAGAAAGCAGTGGAGGAAGTTAATGCAAAGAGAGCTTTATGCCTGAACAGCAATCGGGAGCTTTTTGATAAGTTTGCCCTGAGATGCACAAATAGAATTTCATACAAATAGATTTAGTGGGCTGTAACTCCGTGAGTGAGAGTTCCCTCAGGAGCTGAACAAAAAAATACCCTATTAATTATTTCCCAGGGACTAGATAAATGTTCGTACTAATTATATTACAGGCTCAGTGTTCTGACACTTAAAGGTTACTGGTATACGGGAAGACTCTTTGTCTAAAGAAGCTGGATGATAAACGACTCCGGGCAAAGAAAAGCAGGACATCTTGGGTGCAGGGGCACACCACGTGGTACCTCTAGGGCAGGACAGACACTTACTGACAAATATATAATAAAAATGCTTCTTAACCCTGTGAGTGCCAGAATGCTGTGCAATGCATTGCACGTACCCCTGGACCCCCAAGGAGTACATTTTTCCCCAGGTGATTGGCCTATGACATTTTGTTGGCATAAAGGCTGGAATTCGTCAAGTGATGTTAAGCGGAACTACCACCATAACTAAAGTTGCCCTCCAATACTTAGGCAGGTGGCGACTAGCTCAATAATCATTACTTTACCTCTGAAAAGTGCCCCCGAATAAAGCTATCCATAAGCTTCTGAGACTGACAGCCAGGTTGCTGCAGACTGCGCACCTGCGCTGTCAGTCTCTTCCGGAGCCGTTCTGGCCAGTGCGATGCCTATGAAGGTTCAAGATGTCCGCGGTGATGTCTGGCTTCCGGTCTCAGAAGCTTAAGGATAACTTTATTCGGGGGCACTTTTGAGAAGTAAAATAATGATTATTAAGCTAGTCGCCACCTGCTTAAGTATTGCAGGGCAACTTTAGTTATGGTGGTAGTTCTGCTTTAAGAGCAACATATCAGATACACTACTTTTCTTTGCAATCATTTACAGATACTGTTGGGCAGTGTTCTCGCTAATGTGATTAAAAGTGAAAAACCCTGTTATAATGAGTTTTTAAAACTGGGCAGAGCTGCATGGGGCATCTGTTATGCCAATGCAGCCCTGCAAAAACAGTCCTGAACCTATCACATGTGCTTACCTTAGAGGAAACACTGCCTTTGGGTATTTATTAATGTTCAATTATATTTATCTGCCTTATTGAGGAGAGGTACAGAAATACAATAAAAATGGTAGAAGTGTGATCATTTCATTGCATGTCTGTCCCCCTAGATTTCTGAGGGGTCTGCAAGCTAAAAGCTGGTGGATTGAAATGGTAGCTCTGTCTGGTGCTCGCACAATGAATGGTGAATTAGTGAGTGCCAGATATTGATGAACTGGTTAAGATTAATGTACAATGAAATCAAGATTTCTTGTGCCTTCAGCCAATTGCGTCTTGATTATATCTCCCCCCCGAATTCAGGACAGAATTACAGGGCTGTGTATTTGTTTATTTGTACATTAATCAGAAGTCTAACTGCTATTTAATGCCTTGACATCAAAGCTACGATTATAGATTTATTGGGATTTATATAGATTTATACAAATAATGGGCCTTGAAACATTAAAGGGGGGGTTTCTAATCTCACTGTTGGATATCTAATGGTGCCCTAGTATCTATGAAGGGGCTAAGGATACAAGAGATTGGCCAATACAAGTTTTTTCCCCTGATGTACCCATATGGAGTCATGCATTGGTCATTACTGTTTTGTGGTTGGACCTTTGTACTGCACTTGAAATTTATGAATTATATGACATATATACTATTTAGATGTTCACATATTGTGCACTGCATTGCAACTGCATTGCATACCCCTCTGGCACTCAAAGAGTTAAAGAACAGGGTTTTTTTTTTTTTTTTATTTATTTACATATACCCTGAAATGGAGCGACTGGAGTAGCACCACAGTGGACAAATACAAATTGTCATTGATTTAAATCAGATTTTAACCACTTGGATTCTAGATAGGTCTCCAGTGCATTGCAAAGCAAAGTGTTGGAGACCTTTCTAGCATTCATGTAGCTAAAAGCCCAATTTAAATCAATGGGGATTTATTTTTACATATCGTGCAGTTTGTCTGCCCCAGAGCGCCTCCAGTTCTCCTTTGTACACCAGACTAAATAACTCCCTTTAGACGGTGAAAGGGTTAAGGCTGCAAGTGATCTGCCAATACAAGGTGTTTTTCCCTCTGTATCCCTAGCTGCCAAATAGAAGCCTGCAACATTGATTTCCCTGTCTAATGACTAAAAGAGATGTTATTTTGATTAATTAGGAATTAGAGAACACATGGGTCTGCCTTCCTTCCCATCTCATGACATTTAAAGGCTGCTTTTTCTTGTTGGTTTGGGGATATGAACTGCAGATATTTCTTAAATGTTAAAACGCAAGAAGCTATCGAGGTCATGGAGGAAGTAGCCCACTGGGGCCAAGCACCATCGTAAGTCCATAAAGAGACAGCATCAATTGAAATTTTGCAAGCTGCACAATGTGTTAATTAGGGATGTCAGATGAAGAGTACTGGGAGTGGATGGAGTCAATTTATGGCAATTTTATACAGCGAGAAAAAGGAAAGCACAGCATCCTCTGAGCACCCTAACCTCGCAGCACCAGAAAGTCATTCCAGGCCCAGATAATCTATACTCATCTTGCAGTAGAACAGTGATTCCCAGATATAGTCCTTGGGGCCCACCCACAGGTCAAGCTTTCAGGATATCCTTAATTAAGCACAGGTAGTTCAATAACAATCTCTGAGACACTGACTAATCACCTGTTAATAGGTAATATCTTGAAAAGCTGACCTGTTGGTGGGCCCCGAGGACTGACATTGAGGAACACTTTAAATATATCAAATCAGGAACATCTAAGCAAGACCATGACAATGAATAATTAGAGGATCATTCTACATAAAACAGTCATTGAACCTTCCTGATAGTCTGCAGAAATGAGGTAATTCTGTAACTAAGGTAAGGCACAAAGCCCTTTAAGTTAAGTAGGCTTATAAAAAAAACACTCCCGGGCTGCACTGATTCCTGTGCCGTCCTGCAGAATAACATTTTCATGAGTGCCTCTGATTTAAAAGGATGTTTGGTCACCTTACCTCCATCCCATCAACCCAAAGAAATCCATCACTGCATGAATCTGTCCTGATAAGCCAGAGCTAGGCAAAGAATGGCAGCTGTTGGGGACTACACATTTCATAAACACCAACCAGCCATTGAATCCTAGTCCCCAATAGTTAGAATGCTAGGGTGACCACGTATCCTGGAATGAATTGGACTGTCCTGGATTTTAAAGGTGTGTCCTGGGCAACCCCCTTGTGGGACAATATAAAATTGAGTATTGAAGATTCTAGGGCACAGAGTTCTAAATAACTGAAGGAGAACTTCCCTTTGCCTACTGTGGCAGAATGTGGTAGCTTCTTGACAGAGCACTAAACACTAGAGAGAGAACCAAGCCTTGATTCTGACATTAACCATTGAGTGCCAGAAATGTAGCCAAAACATTGTTTTGTAATGCATTGAGTAACTTCCTGGCACTCAAAAGGTTAAACAAGAGCTACAGTGCAATGTTGGTTTAGTGTAATGCTAGTCTAAGGCTTTGGGCATGATGTACATATTCTTGTAGCCCACCATAGGCACAACAGTCAGTGAGCAGTGCTCCCTCTAGTGTTTAGAACTTTGTGGGAGATTCATAAGCTTGGTGTTATGACGATGTGGAGTTAAAATAGCCTAAAAATGAAGGTTGTCATTTAAAAAGACAATTGCGCCAGTTTTGGAAGCCTTATTGCAGCACGGTTGTGTTTTGGGAAGAGTGACGGTACAGCTGGCAAAAATTCTGGCTCAGTGAATTTATAAAGAAATGTTGTTGACTGCTAACATTTTGCATATGAACAGTCAGAGACGCTCAACTAGGAACAAAATTGCAATACAAATTTGCAGGCTTTCTAGGAATAGGTTAATTCCTAGTTGAGCATCTCTGACTTTTGATATACATATGCAAATTACCCTTGGGATTAGTCACCCCAAGGGTAATAGAGGGAATCCAGCATTGGACCCCTTGCTCACAGCTCTTAGAGAGATCAGCTACACCTTACTGATGATGCCCAACAAGGCCGAAATGTATGTATGGGGTTGGCTGTGCTCTTCTTCATTTCATGGTTGGACTGCTGTAAGGGCAGGACCAATATGATATGCTTTAGGATGTTTCCTCTCTGTGAAAGGCACTAGTGGGCTAAAAGAGATTGCACCCTGGGTAGGACACCATTCCTATAGAGCCTGCAAATTAGTATTGCAGGTTTGTTCCTAGCTGAGCATCTCTGATTTTTGATATACATATGCTAAAATTTTGTGGCATAAATTTTGCCATAATCTTCATGGTAGCTATAGTTTGTCCTTAACCATTCCAGGCATTATCATCAACTTATTGATGCCATATTTATAAAGATGCCCTTACTCATTTATAAATCAGACCTGCCATTATCGCCAGTTGCCATGACGGAATGACAATTCTTTTAGAAGTAGTAAGAGCATTTTATTTTTATAATTCTCCCCATTTGTGATATGCCAGAAAAAGAGTAGGTTTTGCCCTGATGTACAGTGATGTATAGTGACCCCTCCCACATAGCTGAGGACAAGTCCTCGGCTGATCTCATCTTCTCAGTGTGTCTGAATGGCAGAAGGGAAATGTTATAAAGTTCCCTATCAATGTATACTCTGTATTGCATGGGTAATTTTACATTCAAGAGAAATCCAGCACCCTCTGAGCCTGTCCTGATCATCTGCAGACATGGGGTCACCTGCTATCAGATAGGTTTCCCTTTATTTAGGGGTCTTAACCCTTTGAGTGCCAAAGAGATACGCAATGCATTGCTCTATCCATTGTGTACCCCTCTGGCACTCTAGCACTCAGGGGGTTACTATAGGATGTAAAACAAACAGAAGACAATCCTGTGCTATTTCATATAAAGTAGCCTGTGTATAGCATACATTATAACCTACAAAATACCTCCCTTATTTCAGGGTAAGGTTTAGTTGCGTAGTTTTGCCAAGAATGTATTATTCAGGTTTCAGGTTACATGCAGATAACAGAAATGGATAAGGCAGACCTCTATATAAATTGACTATTGACACTCACTGCAAGCGATCCCTTCTAAAGGCAGGTCAGTTATCCCATTAGGGCATTAGTTTAAAGCGTAACTTTCAGTTACTAATAAGTCACCCTTGAATTATTAAACATATGGCAACTAGCATGATAATACATGTATTACCTCTGTAAAGTGCTGCATTCTAAATAAATCTTTCATCCTAGGAGACTGGAAGTCAGGCATCAGTGCAGACATCTTGTCTGCGTGCCTGCTCTGTCAGTCCCGGTCTCCTGTAAGAAGCATTGCAGCGTACCACATGGTAACTGGAAGGACTGACGGCGCAGACCCTCAGACTGCACTAACCTGCACATCAGTCTCCTAAGATGAACAATTTCTTTACAATGTGGCACTTTACAGAGCTAATACATGTATTAGGATGCTAGTTGCCATATGTTTAATAATTCAAGGGTGACTTAGTAACTGAAAGTTCCTCTTAACTTTTAATATAAAGCAGCTTATGAACCACAGTATATGATTAAATGCATTCAATAAAACTTGGTTAAAATGAATGGGGTGCATTGGTGTGGCGGGTAAAATAAAACATAATCTGGCCAAACTGTGCAACAAAAATCTCAACCTGTAATAACTAGCTGCTGAAGCTTTGGTTTATAACAGAAGGCTGCTGCATACCCTGCATTATTGTATTTAATTATTTGTCTCAGGATTTAAGCCTTTGGGTGCCTGAGGGTTGCACAATGTATTGCTTTGCAATGCATTGGATACCCCATGGCACTCAAGAGGTTGATTATATGTAGAGGTAGACTTCTTAACCTGTCTGTGCATATAAGTAGGTGTAATGTACTTCCTG
This sequence comes from Rhinophrynus dorsalis, assembly GCA_037306005.1. Classification (NCBI taxonomy): domain Eukaryota; kingdom Metazoa; phylum Chordata; class Amphibia; order Anura; family Rhinophrynidae; genus Rhinophrynus; species Rhinophrynus dorsalis. Next base: position 125,190,369 of record CM074724.1, read on the forward strand.
GGGCTTAGTGGCTATTGACTTGTAGCCCATCATTACATTCTGTCACTGCTCAGTGTCACCTTGAGACCGATGTACTAAGAGGAAGTAGCATAATTAGGGAGAATACCAACTGCACCATAGGGAACAAATGCAAATATCCCATTGAGTTAAATGGCGATTTTAACCCTTTAATGCAAGATAGATCTCAGTGCATTGCTTTGCGATATGTTAGAAGACCATATATTAAACATTGGTTTAAGTACCCCATTTTAAGTAATGGTAATTTGGGGATTATTTATTTGTCCCCTATTATGCAGTTGGTTTGCTGCAGAACTAATCCACTTCTCCTCCTCTGGCACTGAAAGGGTAAAAATCAAACAAACCTTATTTAGAGACAAATTCTCATATTATGATCTGTGTACTGTATGCTTTGGAGCATTTAACCAATTGTTTTTTCTTTGGGACACTGCCCTGTATAGTATGGTACACTGCTCTATGTAGTATGGGAAACTACCCTATATAGTATGGGACACTGCTCTATATAGTATGGAAAACTACCCTATATAGTATGGGACACTGCTCTATATAGTATGGGACACTGCTCTATATAGTATGGAAAACTACCCTATATAGTATGGGACACTGCTCTATATAGTATGGGAAACTACCCTATATAGTATGGGACACTGCTCTATATAGTATGGGACACTGCTCTATATAGTATGGAAAACTACCCTATATAGTATGGGACACTGCTCTATATAGTATGGGACACTGCTCTATATAGTATGGAAAACTACCCTATATAGTATGGGACACTGCTCTATATAGTATGGGAAACTACCCTATATAGTATGGGACACTGCTCTATATAGTATGGGACACTGCTCTATATAGTATGGAAAACTACCCTATATAGTATGGGACACTGCTCTATATAGTATGGGAAACTACCCTATATAGTATGGGACACTGCTCTATATAGTATGGGAAACTACCCTATATAGTATGGGACACTGCTCTTTATAGTATGGGACATTGCTCTATATAGTATGGGACATTGCTCTATACTGTATAGTATGGGAAAGTACCCTGTGTAGTATGGGACACTGCCCTATATAGTATGGGACACTGCTCTATATAGTATGGTAAAATACCCTATATAGTATGGGACACTGCTCTATATAGTATGGAACTCTGCTCTATATAGTATGCGAAACTACCCTATATAGTATGGGACACTGCTCTATATAGTATGGGACACTGCTCTATATAGTATGGGACACTGCTCTGTATAGTGTGGGAAACCACCCTATATAGTATGGGACACTGCTCTATATAGTATGGGACACTGCTCTATATAGTATGGGACACTGCTCTGTATAGTGTGGGAAACCACCCTATATAGTATGGGACACTTCTCTATATATAGTATGGGAATCTACCCTATATAGTATGGGACACTGCTCTATATAGTATGGGACACTGCTCTGTGTAGTGTGGGAAACTACCCTATATAGTATGGGACACTGCTCTATATATAGTATGGGACGCTACCCTATATAGAATGGGACACTGCTCTATATATAGTATGGGAATCTACCCTATATAGTATGGAACACTGGCCTGTATAGTAAGGGACAGATACTGCTGTGTATAGTATGGGACATTACCCTATATATAGTATAGGACACTTCCCTGTATAGTATGGAACACTGCCCTGTATAGTACTAGACACTATCCTATATATTATGGGACACTACCATATATATAGTATGGGACACTGCCCTGTATAGTATGGGACACTACCCTATACAGTATGGGACACTACGCTATGTAGTATGGGACACTGATCTATATAGTATGAGACACTATGCTTTATAGTATGTGACATTGCTCTATATAGTGTGGGAAACTGCCTTCTATAGTATGGGACACTTCTCTATATAGCATGGGACACTATCCTATATAGTATGGGACACCACCCTGTATAGTATGGGACACCGCCCTGTATAGTATGGGACACCGCCCTGTATAGTATGGGACACTCCCCTGTATAGTATGGGACACTCCCCTTGGTACACTGCCCTACATAGTATGGGACACTAACCTATATATTATGGGACACTAGCCTATATAGTATGGGACACTGTCCTGTATTGTATGGGACACTTCCCTAAATAGTATGAGACACTGGCCTGTATAGTAAGAGACACTGGCCTGTATAGTATGGAACACTCCTCTGTATAGTAAGAGACACTGGCCTGTATAATATGAGACACTCCCCTGTATAGTATGGGACACTGCCCTACATAGTATGGGACACTAACCTATATATTATGGGACACTGTCCTGTATTGTATGGGACACTACCCTAAATAGTATGAGCCACTGGCCTGTATAGTAAGAGACACTCCCCTGTATAGTATGGAACACTCCCCTGTATAGTATGGGACACTGGCCTGTATATTATGAGACACTACACTATATAGTATGGAACACTGCCCTGTATAGTATGGGATACTGCTCTATATAGTATGGGACACATATAAACCAGCACTGCCTGATCCTGTCCTAATATTCTGCAATATGTAGGTTACATATAACAGACATAAACCAACATTGACTGAGCCTGTACTGATAATCTGTAAACTGTATGTCACCTATAATAGATATAAACTAACACAGACTGAGCTTGAATTGATAATCTGTAGTCCATAGGTAACCTAGCACTGTGTGTGCCTGTCCTGATAATCTGCCATCAGAAGGTCACCTACATCAGATACATGGAATCAGACTAGTGTACATGGCAATTTTCTATGACAAGCACCTTGATGTTCTTGGCAATAGCTGGTGAAGTGTGGAAAGTGGAGACAAGAGAGAGGGGGGTTAAAGACAGGTGGGCCAGAAAATAGAAGCCTATTTCAGGGAACTATTCAAAGGGAGCAGCATTTGTCATGGAGGCGGGTGACGGGTCTAATTAGCTTGTCAGTCTGACGGAGGCTGCACCCTGCACTGTGAGCTCAGAACGATGGACTGACTGGCAGGGCAGCTGACAGACAGTCGATAATACAGCAATTAATGTCATAAATAATTCGGGAGCCAATTACAGCGGAATGGACACTGAGCTCTAAAAAAGGGAGGGAGGGAGCCCTTTTATATGCTCACTGTCAGCAGAAACGACATCTTAGGTTCTGGCAGTAGAACAGCCCAGAACAACTTTCTCTAATATTAGGATGTTTTTACTGGAGTATGTTCTCAAAAAAAATTGTTCCAAATCCTAACCTCCTGCAGCCTTAGGCTTATAGAGATTAAACCCTCTGAGTGCCACAGACACCAATCTGGCACTCAGTGGGTTAATATGAGCAAGATAACCAATGATCATCAATGAGTCTCTCTTGTTCATTTGTTAAATGATGATTAAAATGCAAATAAGTAATTATATATTGAAAGAACTTGGAATGTGCAAGTAGGTTAGGGGCTCGATCCAAATTTTGGAGACATTTGTTTTTTCTGCCAACGGCATTTTTTCCAGCACAGTAAGCTATTCAAATGCCTGTTCTGTGAAAAAATGCTGGAAAAAAAAGAGCCATCATGTGGTAAAGGTAAGAGGTGTTTTCATCCATTGAAAATTATGAAAATGCCGTAAATCTCAATTCAGATGTCTGCGTTACCCATGAAAATCCGATAAGGGACTCAAGTTATAATAGGAAAGTTAACCCTTTGAGTGCCCGCGTGGATGTATTGAGATGGGGCCCTAAGCCCCATATCATTACATCCAAAAAATGAACAATGTGTCAAACGTTGGTAGAATTAACCCTATGAGTGCCAGTGGGGAATAATTACCCTGCCGCTATTCATAGGGTCAACCCGACTAAATTAAAAACTACATCCCATTAATAGTAACACTTACCATTAATCCTGATGTCCAGTGCAGTCCTCAGCTTCCTGGTCCTCTTCTGGCCTTCTTCATTCTTCTCTTCTTTCTTCTGCCTTCTCTTCAGTCTTTTTTCTTCTTTGCTGTAAATATAAAAACAAGTGTTAATAGAAGGAATAAACTATGACATCGTTTAACCCCTTGAGTGGTAAAGGTGTACACAAGGCATTGCAAAGCAATGCGTTGCGGACCTCTTTGGGCTCAAAGAGTTAAACAATGTATTCAGTACCAAGGAATAAATAAATATGCAGCCTTTACGTGTCTGAAAATAAGCCATCATACTAATAAACCTGTGCCAATAAGATATGTAAAATAAAAATATATATAATAATATTATGCTAAGCTTTATTAACTGTCTCCGCTGCTGTCTACAGCAGCAGCGGCAGCAGAGACAGTGCCGTGTGCCACGGGTTCCCCTCCTGATCTGCAATGAGGGAATTTGAACAGAGACTGCCTTTATTTGTGGGCAGTCTCTGATCCAATTCCCTCACAGCCATTGGCTGAGATGTGAATATGCACATCCCAGCCAATCAGATTTGAGCGACTGTGCTTTAAACTGATTGGCAAAGAAGAAGCAAGACTGAAGAGAAGGCAGAAGAAAGAACAGAAGACTGAAGAGAAGGCAGAAGAAAGAATAGAAGAATGAAGAGAAGGCTGAAATGAAGACAGAAGGAGAAGGACAGTGGATGACAGATAAGTGTAAGACACATGAGTTAACAATCGGTGCTTGGAAGTATGTCAGGCACCGATTGTTAGCTTTTGTACTGTTACGTTCCCAATACTACCTTTATTTAGCTGTGTTTTGGGAACTTAAAGTGTTTACCTTATTAAATAGATTTCTCCTTTCTTCCCAGGCTGACAGGCATGATGGAGCGCGGACATCTTGTCATAGTGACGTCTGCGCGTCTGCTCTGTCAGTCCCAGCCGGCTCTAGGAGGCTTTGCTAGGAGCCGTTCGGCCCCAGAAGGGACTGACAGAGCAGGTGCACGGACGTCACTATGGCAAGATGTCCGTGCTCCTTCCTGCCTGTAAGCCAGGGAAGAAAGAAGAAATCTATTTAATAAGGTAATAATTCTGCCGACTTGCGCTACTAAGCAGCTAGTCGCCAGATAGGGAGTTATTTAAGATAAACTTGTTATGCGGTGGTAGGTCCGCTTTAATGCACAAAACGGACGTTTGGCCACAAGACCATTTTTGTGGCCTAACGTCCATTGTGCTTTAAGCCGGCAGGACATTTGGATACCAACCAAGACATTTTCTTTTGTCAGTCGGTATCCATCTTGACCTACCGGCATTTTTATATCCAACATTTGGATCGAGCCCTAGATGAGATCATTCATTTGTTTTACCTCTTTGGTGCCAGAATTGAGCACAAGGGATTAATAGCTGGGTCACCTGGGACCCTCTGGTTCATGTTGGAATGCAATAGCCATCTTCCTGAGAATTGTAGGACATAGATATTCTGGAGAGTTCAGAGAGGGGCTACTAAAATGGTAAATGATTTACAGGATAGACTAAAGGATCTGAATATGTACAGAGCGAAAAGAGAGATACAGGGAAGTGCATTTCAAAGGAATAGAATGTTAGGACAAAGTGGTCAAAGCCTAAAACAAGGGGACAGAGGCTTAGATGTAATGTAATAATGTTTTACTTTAATGAGTGGATGATAGATAAGTGGTATAGTCTACCATCAGATTTTGAAGAGGTTAATAATTTGAGCGAGTTTAAGCATAAATGGGATCGGTATAAGGCTATTCTGAATATAAGACAAGACCAAGGACCAATTAAGGTTTGAGGTTTTTACATTAGGAAAAATGGGCAGAATAGATGGGTCCAATGGTTCTTATCAAATTCTGTGTTTCTACTGTTATCCAGAAATAGCTGGAGAAGCCACAGATTATCCACCATGTGGGTATGTGAGGTTGAAAAATGTCTCATTACTGCTACTATATCCTTGATGCTCTCCGATCTGATAGGGATAAAGGATTGCAAGGGGTTATGGGTAACTAGTAGTTGGTGCCTATATCTGAATTGGATACTTAATGAAACCTGTAAGCATTTTGGGCCATATACCGGAAGCTAAAGAGACAGGAAACAATATCAAAGGTTTAAAATCCCATTATCCCCTAACACGCATGTATTTCCGGTCCCCCTGCAGGTAGGAGGACTATATTTTTCTCTGAGGCATCTTTGCCCTATTTTTATGACAGCGTTGTCTTTCTTTTATTCTTCATATTTTATTGTAGTTGTTTTCTTTTATCTACCCCAGGGTGTCTTTCTAGCCTTTTTCCAACTTGGGCCTCTCCCTCCCTACGTTTGATGTCCCCAGTGGAATAACTAGTTATTGGAGAGGTCCTGGGAAAAGAGTTTGCGGGCACCTTAACACAAAAATCTTTTCCCAGAGGTGTACATAGAACTTATTGGGCTTTGGGGTTGATGGGTCCCATTGGGTCCTTCCCAAATGTCTTTTTAATTAGATGAGTAGGAGAAGCCTTGTCCCACAGTAGCCATAGAACTGCAAATACCAACTCCCGGACTTGTTCCACTGCACAAGTAGCAACAGAACCACACATACTAACCACTGGTTTTGTTCCATAACAGCCATAGAACCATACATAGTGATCTGGAAAGTTCTTAAGGTTTTTCAGCCCAGACAGCCCCTGTCTTTGGCAGGATGAAGGGGATCATAGAGGCTTAGGTCAAGATGGTGTCAGAAACTGGGTGCTTCGGGTTCTTCAATCAGGTTATACGCTGGATTTTACTCGCATCCCCAAAATAAATGTTTTCATCAGCTCATATCTGGTCATGTATTCATAAAAACAGAGGATTTATTTTTCGTACTTAGCCAATTACTGTAAGACAAGGTGATCATTCAAGTTCCAGTAAATTAATTTTTCAAAGTGATTTTTTCATATAACTTTTTGTATGACAGACAAAAGGGACATTCCATCTTGTGCTGAATTTAAAAAGAATAAAAACACCTTTATATGAATCCTACATTTCAAGATGGAATCTCTCGCAACTATCATCTCCATTTTACAGCAACAATATTGGCTAGTGTCCATTGACCTTCAGTATGCCTATTTACATGTTTCGGTTCCGAGAGCACAGTAGAGGATCAGCAGTTTCAGTCTGTATCAGCAACATAGTGTAGCAGATTCTCATAATCGATGTCAGTGGCACAAATTGAGGTGCTATCTTTCAAGACAAAGTGGTGCCAAGGAAATGGCCAAAAGACTGGTTCAGCATGCCATGCAATATTTTGAAGATAAGATGTATCTTTCAATCCTTGCTCAGTCCGTCTGGTTATCCTTTGAGACCACTTTCTCATGACCAGTGTGGAAAACATGGTGGCAGCTTCTTTTCCAGAAAACAAGATGAAACTGTAATGTTAAGCCTTTTACAAGATGTCACTCCTATCCTAGAGTAGGTAAGCTTCAATCTTCAAGAACTCATAGCGATTAGCAACTTACATTACAGGTCCACAGAACCACACAGCAGTGTTTCTGAACTGCTACAGTGTGGACACCAACTCTTGATCTTTAAAGCAGACAGTCTTCCTGCAGATAACCCTATGATGGGAGATTCGTACAATATAATAGCATACTTATTTTCTCCCATACTCATGCTTGCCAGGATCCTTCACATCATTTGTCCAGACAAAGTGGAAGTGGTGGGCATAATGGTATTGGTTGCCTCTTCTTCCTCAGCTGGCAACAGCGAAGTGTCAAGTCCACCTGACCCAAGGCACCATTGATCATCCTCCTCCACAAGATTTACATCTCACTGCCTAGGATGGAGTGGCAAAGAAAAGATTTAGGATTTTTTTCCCTCTGTGATGGATCTGCTGTTGAGAGCAGTTCTCTACTTTTGGCTACCTTCTACAGAATTTGGGAAGTCTTTTGCAAATAGTGTCCCAGTACATTATTGTCCCCATCAAAACTGACATTTAACAATAAATGACCTGTGACTTTCTATAGATAATAAACGATCAGGAATTAGTTACAAGTTCATGGCCAAAAGCATGTGTAACTTGCTCGTGAACATCGAGGCACCACAGACAGGGCAAGACCCTATCCGCCTCAAATCTGAAGTGAACGTGTTTTTTGTATACTATTATAGAGCAGAAATACTGTCACACCTCTGTTGTCAAAAAACCTTAGTGAGGGGAATGAGGAAGAAATGTATTGTTACATATCATGTTTTGATATACAGACTTTTTTTGGCTTATTCTCGTATATGTAGCCAAAGTATTGTTTTTTTTACTCTAGTAACTATATATGTATATGCAGCTATGCTGAAAACTATTAATAAGCTAAGTAGGACTCACTAGGTTTTTGTAAACATTGTTCCTCCTGCTTTCCTTTCTCATGATGGATCACCGGTGGATGACCTGCTCAAACTGGATATGGTCAGATGCCTACAGACCTACCTTAATACAACTTCCATCTTATGAAAGACTTTATGGATTCTATTGATTCCGTATACAAACCAAAATGGTAATGTTGTGTCCAAGGTGCCCCTCAGAAGATAGGTAACTTCAGCTATTATAAAGCCTTATTAGGAGTAATGCCAATCAATTCTGCAGTGTCTGAAAACCAATTTGGTGAGTCATTTCGGAGTGGAAAGAAAGGAAGGAATAGAAGACAGAAGGGTCTTGACTGAGAAAAGCACTATTATTTAACATATCTAGAATTTGATAGGCAGCCATTGGAGTGATTGGAGGAGGTAGCGATAACAGTAAGTTAGCTCCTGCTACAACTTTCTGTATGGACTGAAGTGTTTGAATTTGGGAGGCAAGAATATGAATGTTACATTAGTCAATGCAGGATAGGATGAGTGCTTGTGGAGGAACAGAGGAAAGGACAGATTTCTGCTATGCTATGCAAGAGAAAGCATCAGGATTTGGAAATAGTATTAATATAATGAGAGAGCTGTGTAATTTATTACCCTAGGCACTATACTTCTGATACTGGATTTTTGGTAGTGCCATTTACTCTCAATTGGAAGGGCACTATTGGGCCAGGTCTACTTGAGATGAGGATTAGCTCAATTTTAGACACGCTGAGCATGAGGTGCCTATGAGCCTTCCAGTATGAGATAGCCAAGAGTCAATCTGTGATATTAGATCCAATATCGTGAATTAGTTGAGGTGCAGATAAATAAAGCTAGTTGTTTTCTTCATAGAGGTGAATTAGTTAATTTCACCAAGTTTTATTGTGTACAGAGAGAACAGAAGTGGTCCTAGAACAGAACCTTTAGGAACACCAACAGAGAGGTGGACAGGAAAGGACAAAGGTAACAATTGAGACACTGAAGGAACAGTTAGTTAGATAAGAGGACAGCCAGTTCAACGCTAAGTTACAGATGCCAAAGGACTGAAGAATTTGGAGGAGGAGAGCCTGATCAACAGTGTCAAAAGTATCTGAGAGATCAAGCAGGGTATGTACTGAATAGTTATCTTGTGATTTGGCAGTGTAACATTGTACTTTGGCATTGTACTTCTTGTACTGCAAGATAAAGGGGAGGGTTAATCTACTACCATGGCCTATGATTTATGGTAAGCTAATACAAATGTCTCCATTTGTCCCCTTTTGTGCAGTTGGTTTAGCCCAGAATTTCCCCTCTCTTTTGCATATGGCCTTTATTTTCTTATGCAGGAAGCTAGTAGTGCAATTCTGGTGCAATCCATATGTACCATAAGGGACAAATGAAAATACCATTTTTTTCAAATAGGGCCTTTAACCGCTTGAATGTTAGAAAGGCCTCCAATGCATTCAGAGGGTTGGACACATTTATTTGTCCCCTATGATGCAACTGTTTGCTCCAAAATTGCAGCTTTACAGCTTCCTGTGTGAGGCCCTTAGGGCTTATGTGTATAAGCGAAGTGGTGTAGTTCTAGAGCAAACCAATTGCTCCACAGAGGAGAAATAAAAATCCCACCATTCACATTAATTTAACTGAGGCTTTTAACTCCTTGAATGCTAGGGAAGAATCAATGCTTTCCAACGGATTGCTAACCTCTTTTGCAGGAGACAACTGGAAGGGAGCAGGGCCGGCGCCACCTATAGGCGAGGTAGGCGCCGGCCTAGGGCGCACATGTACTGGGGGCGCGGGCATGCAGCGGAGAAGAGCTGTGCCCGCTGCCCACACGCACCACACCGGGAACGCAACACAGTGAGACCTGTGTCTCTACTGCGCTCCCTCATCGTCCTCAACTCTTTAGTAATGCAGAGCGCACTGGGAGTCATGATCTCCCGGCGCGCTTTGCATTACTGAAAAGAAGACTATGCGGAGCTCCAGGTATGTGATGCGGGGCAAGCTGGAGCTTATGGGTGGCAAAGTGGAGCTGATGGGGGGCAAATTTGGGGCTGATGTTGGGCAAAGAGGAGCTGATGGGGGGCAAAGTGGAGCTGAGGGGGCAAGTTGGAGCTGATGGAGGCAAGTTGGAGCTGATGGGGGCATAGTGGAGCTGATAGGGGCAAGCTGGAGCTGATAGGGGCATAGTGGAGCTGGTGGGGGCAACATGGAGCTGGTGTGGGCAAGTTGGAGCTGATGGAGGCAAGTTGGAGCTGGTGGGGGGCATCTCTTACAGGCATCTCCAGACCAGGGGCAGAGAGGACAATCATGAAATGAAGTGGGGTATAAGTGGGCGGGGTATAAAGGGGTGGGGCACAAGAGGCAGTGCCAAATGGGTGGCAAAATTAGGTTTTGCCTAGGGTGGCAAAAATCCTTGCACCAGCCCTGGAAGGGAGCGCATACACGGACCCGCTCATAATCAAACATCCATTGCAGTACTGGTGAAAAAACTCTCTCTTTATTGTACAAAAGTTTAAAAATATAAGACCAGGTCTTGTCACATCAATCGCCTGTACAGGACAGCAATAGAAAAAAAGAAAAAGAATCAAGTTAACCTCCTAACGCGTTTCTCCTTTTGGCACTTTTTCATAGGACTGCTTTGTAGGACTATAACTACAGAGGTGCAGTTGGACCCATTATCCAAAGGCCCCATGTGCATCAAGGTGCAATAAGTTCTAGTTGTGCCCCTCTCGTTATGAAAATATTGTTGTGTTAGGGGCCCAAAAACATTTACAACAGGGCCCTCCAATAACTCTGTCAATAACACTTCTCTCTAGCATTCAAGTAGTTAAGTCACAATTAAATCAATGAGTCTTTTTTTCCTTCCTTATAGTGCAAGTGGATCATAGTGTAGAAATGTTCTACAGGCACTGTTATGCATAAGGTCCTTAGCGTAACTTTTATTCTCATTTCTTTACAATGCACTCTGATTACAAATAGCCAGTGACACAGTAGAGGCACAAGGTCCAGCAGTGAAGGAGTTACAGTAGTTATCAGTGTGAGGTGACAGTGTGGCTGGAGGGGGTGGGGGATGCTGGCGTTTGGAAATTAAGATGTCTTGGATAGGGATGGATCTGTCTGATGGCTCTAAAGGTTGCAGTGACTTTGCTGGCACTGAACATATTGATTTTGCCGTTGGCTTGTTAGTGGAACATGCTGGGAGCTGAGAGGATCCCTTCCCTTGCAGGTCTCAAACACAGATCAGTGTCACTGCCAGGGGACAGGAGAGAGAAACGTATTACATTAAATGGTCATTTCTTTCACGTGCTTGTGGAACCAGACACTTCAATATAGACACAAAAGCACATATAATTATTATTAGTGTTATATTTATAATGTGCCTAAGAATTCTACAGTGCTATAAACACACTATTGTTTATTTGCTGAACAACGACCCAGAGCTAATAATGTGTGAATTGTCCATTTACATGCGAAAACTGTGATGAATGAAAAAATGTTTTGCTCAGTTTGCTTAATTTATATTTCAGGTGACTTGCAAAGAGGATTACATGGATGTTTACTAGGCGTGTAATTTACAGTAGCCTATTGGCATACCTGGGAACTTTTGAAACAGGGCTACCTGGAGGGTATCCCTGTCAGTGGCAACCGGGGAGGAAAATGACGCGATTCGCATCATAAAAGGGGCAGGGCTTAGTCACGGGGGGCGGCACAAAAAAAAACAACAACTGCAAAATACCTGGGAATGGAGGGTAAGAGGGCTGGTAGTGGGAGGAACTGGGCGGGATGGAGCACAAGTGGGCAGAGTTTCTACTTAAACTCTGCCCACCCGGATATTCACACACTGCCCCAGAGACCTGGTAATTCAGTTTGAAATCCATAGTCTCCGGGGCAAAACCGGAGAGTTCCCAGGTATGCCTATTGGAAATGTTAAACTCTTACATTAAAGAGATAGAATGTTTCACAAAAAAAGCATGGTATTTGGGCTATGGAGAGTATTATTTCAATACTGTCAGAGTTGTAGTTCAACAGTAATTGAATTATAAAGTATCCCCCTCCCTCCCCTTTTAACTGGTGTAAGACACCTCCCCTCAGATGTGGAATCTGGTCTCTTGGCAGGTCGCAGTAAGGGACAATCTTCTTACTGTGAGCATAAGGAAAACCCTGCCCCCCGACATTAGAGCTCTGTCTGGAAGCCATTTTTCTGTAGCCAAGCAGAGACATCACTTTGTGACAGTAGTCTATGCAACGTTCTTATAGTGTTTAGTCCTCTGAGTTCAGGAATCTTCATTCCGGGACATTGTACTGTCCCAGAAGGGGGCTGCCCGGGACAGGGGGCAAATATTTAAAATCAGGGACTGTCCCAGGCAATCCGGGGTGTGGTCACTCTAGTTGCATACCCCTCTGGCACTCAAAGGATTAAATGATAGCTGTGCTTTAATGAAAAGATTGCTGCAGACTTTCCAGGATCAGAGTCTGCTTTTCTTGATTGTACAAAGCATTTTGCCTGCAAAATGGCCTCTTTGCTACATCTGTGTTTCCCTGTGAACTCCATCTAAAACAAGGGAAATGTGAGTGTATGTGGGCATGTTGTTGATCTGTGACTAGGCTCAAAGTACATATAGGTGCAGTTTAGTTTGTATGTGTGCATAGGCATAGACATTTATTATACACACCTCCCAACATTTCAAATGGCCAAAGAGGGACACATGTTTTAGGTGGTGTTGCTGGGGTCATGGCTGGACGGCAGGACGTTATGAATATTTTATTTGTTATTTTATCACCTATTGAAGCATCTTTGTGTAACTGAATAAATGATATAGAGCAAGACCAAAGTATTTTGTGTATATAGACTCATTTATAAACACAAATACTGTAATTTACACAAATTTAATGTGAGTTTTATTGCTGTGGAAAATGCTGTGTATATGTTGCTTAACTGAAGGACATTGCAGCCGTGGTCTGGATAATGGAGCGGCAATGGGCATGCTCCCTTTATTTTTAATAACAGATCTTCGTAGGCCACTATTGTTTGGTCTTTGATGGAACCTCCAGTCTCACTGCCAGCACTTACTGTCACGCGCACCCAACAGACGTATGCATGCAGGTTGTGTACGTCATCAGTCATGCTGAACTTCCAGCAGCCTCCTCTGTTCCTCGGTGGCTGGTTGCTAGTACGCAACCACCCATGGCACTCTTCTCATCCGGACACCACAGTAATCCTAAATAATAATTCGCTAGGATGTTTGTCAGAAGCCGTCATGCGCAGTAGAGACTGTTCGAATCCACAGAATGCTGGGAGTTCTGTGCTGGGAGCATTCTGTGCTTTCGGGCAGTCTCTACAGTGCAAGACTGCGTCGGCGGCAGGATGCAGAGCAGGATCGGCCTCTTAACCCTTTGAGTGCCAGAGGGGTACGCAACGCATTGCAAAGCAATGCATTGCGTACCCCTCTGGCACTCAAAGGGTTAACACCGGCTGGACCTTGGCGTGTGTACACGGTCTTTTACATTAGTGGTACAATATAAAAATACAGAACTGGGTTAAAAGCATCCGGTTAATGTGTGATCACTGCATTATTTGTGGTGGGAAAAGCACAGCAAAAGGGATCATACATTGGGAAAAGGACCCTGCCCCAAGGAGCTTACAATCTAATAACATTATTATGCAGTTTTATCTGGCCATGTCAGAGAACAAAGCTCTGCTAAGATTAGATTCCCAACTAATCTCTACATCTAGTAAACTCATTGGAAAACAAAAAGCACAAGTCATGGGCAGTTTAAATACATATTTATTTAATGATCCATCACAGGACACACACACACACACACACACAAACATACATATACACACACACACACACACACACACAAACCTCTTCACACATGTACATCATTTTGAAGCTGAAGTATTGTCCAAACTGCACTTTTCATGATGGGAAGAAATATGTTGCAGACCTCTCTAGCATTAAACAGGTTAAAAGCCTGATTTAAATTAATGAATATTTGTATTTGTTCCCTTATGGCACATTTAGTTTGTGCTATAATTACACTTGTTCCTTTTAGTACATCAGCCTCATTGTTTAGTACTGTGCTATAGGAGGGAATTAAAATGAACCCCTAAATTTAATTGGTCCTTTAGCCTCTTGATTGGGCCATTTAACCAATCAAATGCTTTGCAGACCTCACAAGCATTCAAGGGGTTAGAAGTCCCATTTAAATCAATTAGGTGTTTAATGTGTCACCTAGGAGTGGTTATTTTGATTCCAAATTGTTCCAGATCTTCTTCATACATCAGCCTCACAGTGTCAGTGCCACCTCAAGGTTGCATACAAAGATGGCAAAGCATACAAAAAAAGGGAGTGTGTGTGTGTATTTTTTTTTTAAATATAAATAGATAGATACAGATATAGGGGGAATACAAGTGGGCATACAGATGCTCTTGTGGTACTCCCAGCTGTGATTTCCTGGCAGGTCAATGAGTATGACCCCTCACTTTTCATCTAGTCTTGTATCAACCCTTTGAGTACCAGAGAGTTATATTTAAACCTCTAAGGCATTACAGGGTTATGCATAATTACAGAATGAGGTGACTTGGCATCTTTAGTCTCAGAAAGTTATTCTTCTGTACCTTTTTGCTCCTAAACGTCTTTATTACTCTGCTTTGCAGTTCAGCTAATGCCACTAGTTTCTGAGGCAGTTTGCTGTTGCTGGTCTTCAATACCCCTCATGATGTGAGCTGTAGCCCAACACAAGCTGCAGGACCACAGGTTGGCCAACACTGCTGTAGAGCTATGTGCATCCAATTCAGGTGCTGAGTCTGCATTGCTCATTCTTGCACTCTGCACCATCACCGCTATTTACATAGACCTCACCTTAGTTTTGCTTAAAAATGTCATAATTTTTTTTATATCATAGTAACCCTTTGTGGATATGTGGTTCTGACAGTTTTGAGACATTTTCAGAGCTCTTACAGCTGTGAAATACATGTAGTGCTGATTAAACAAGCATCCAGCATGTCTTCCCATAAAGTGCTGAGCTGCCGCTCTCCCCAGTCACTAACTAAAGCCTTGGAACAAATACTTTAAGAAGTAAATCAGGGTGCAGGCTGCCACTTCTATTAACCTTCAGCGCAGCCGCGACACGAGGGAAATGAGTAACGAGAAATAATAATTCAAACTTGTAAATCTTGCTTAGTATGCAAGGCGAAAAAAAAAAATAAAAGGGGGAAATCTATTGGATGTTGGTAGGCAGCTGTTAGCAGTTAATGTTAATTCATAGTGTGGAAATAAAATGGGGCAGGGAGCAGAGTCTCAGGGCTGTTCTTTGAGCAGCAGTTAAAGGGATAGTAATACATATTTGTCGAATATGTTATATATATATATATAATCATGTCCAAGGATTGGCACTCACGCTTTCCCAATAGCAATAATGCCGGGTGCAATAGTGACAAATAGTATAGAGTGAATAGGCTATGCACTCAAGGTCTTAAAAAATAAAAAAAAATTATTAAACATACAGGAACATTTCGGTCCGCTATAAGGACCTTTATCTAGCTTGATAAGACCGTGAGTGCATAGCCTATTCACTATATATATATATATATATATATATATATATAAACAAACAGTTGCAGCCATCAACTGCAGGGTGGAGGCTTCCTCAGCAATGCGGGTTGGCAGATAATTAAACCTGGTTAGGCCTGGGTTTGAGCATATTGAGCTTCTTCTACAGACGGGTCCATAACCAACTAAGCAGTTGGGTCCATAACCAACTAAGCTAACTACCATACATATATATATATATATATATATATATATATATATATATATAGCTGCTATTTGCTTGTGCAATATGTAGTTGATTATATTTTTTATTATTCACCGTGAGTGTATTTTTCTTCTCTTTATGTGGTTATACATGTTTAACCCCTTAACGACATATGAATTACCAGGTACGTCCCGCAAAAACTGTCACTTAGTGACAGAGGACGTACCTGGTAAGTCACGGAAGTCCGCGTCTCCGTGCGGCTACACGCTGCTCGGAGACTCAGGACTTCTTTAAGAAAAAAAAAAAATGTTAGGCGGGCATTAACGTGACAGCCGCGTACGAACGAGGCTGTCACTAAGGGGTTAAACTGCACCCGGATCCTATATTGTCAGTGGAGCTATGTGAGTGCAAGCACTAAACATATATATATATATATATATATATATATATATATATATATATATATACATATATATAAATAAAACACAAATTAAGATTAATGGATACTATCTACATCACTTATTCAGACGGTATTATACTCTTTGTTAGTATTCCTAAAGAGATGAAAGAAGACACTGAAGAGCTACAACAGGACAGCCAAAATTTTGGTCTGAAGATGAATATCAACTTCATGTTTAATAAATTTACCACACCAAAGAAAGTCACAGTAGATGGGCAGGAACTAGAAGAACAGGACTAGTACGTTTAGTATGGACAGTCATGTCAACAGAAGGAAACACCAGGATGGAAACTGAGCAATGAAAACAATTGTGATAGCAAGCACTTTGGAAAACTTAGTAGTGCTGTCTTTCAGCTAATATACCACTATGCCTCAAGAGAGGTTTTTTTTTTTTTTACCAGTGTGTCATCCCAGTTCACACATATGGCTGTGAGAAATGGACACTGAACACCAAAGCCGTACAAAAACAGAAGGTTATGCAGAGAAGTATGGTGAGTTGGATTCTGAACATAACAAAAAGAGACGAAAAACATGTGCATGGATTTGTCAGCGAAGGTCTATGACATCATTCAATGAATAAAATGGAAATGGGCAGGCCACGTAGCAAGAAGACCTGATGATAAATGGACCAAACAAATTTTGGAATGGAGTCACTCAATATTAAACCCCCAAGAAGAAGTCCAAAGAGAAGATGGGTAGATGAAATTCCCAAATTTGTTGGTACATGGTGGCAATAAAAAGCATAAGACCAAAGCTGCTGGAAACTTGCTGAGGAGGCCTTTATCCTGCCGTATACTGACAACAGCTGAAGATGATGATTTATAAATATATCACAGGGTTTATTTTGCTGAGTAAAACAAGGGTAAACCCACTAATGGGAGATGCTTTGCTCCCTAAAGTTGTTGTAGTACAAATTTGCATGTTCTGTGTGCAGTATCATGGTCATTAATGTTATAGTGGTGTTATTGCTTCAAACATCTATGTACAGTTTTGGTCAGTTGACAAGAACCTTCCAGTGCATCCTATAGGTTCTTCTCCTCAGGGCCTGTATTCAATAAGTTAAAGGGATAGCAATGTCAGAAAAAAAATATTAACTATATGTAGATACAATTAAAAGAGAGTATGTGCACTTATTTGTATCTCTCAAACAGTTATGGCTTGAGAGATATAGAAAAATAAAGTTCTCTGCTCCCTCCCCTTTCTGCTTGACAAGCTGTAAAGCTGTCAGAAGCAGATTGTGGTTCCTGGATCAGACGGCAACTCTTCAGCAGCACCGACATAGTGATACCTAAAAATAAATACTTCATTGGAATGGTCTACAATGTGTACCTGGTTTGCAAGCACACGTTGTAGACCATTCCAATGAAGTATTTATCTTTAGATATCCTTATATCAGTGCTGCTGAAAAGCCGCGTCTGGTCAAGCGACCAGAATCTGCTTCTGACAGCTTTACAGCTCATCAAGCAGAAAGGGGAGGGAGAGGAGAACTTTATTTTCCTATATCTCTCAAACCATAACGATTTGAGAGATACGACTAAGTGCAAATACTCTCTTTTAAATGTATCTACCATATAGTTAATACTCTTTTTCTGACATTACTATTCCTTTAGAGAGGCGTAATTTTGGCAAACTAACTCCACTATAAAAGACAGATAAACATTCCCAAAATTACCTTGATTTAACCCCTAAAGAACCAGGGGTGTGGACGGCACTAAAGGACCATGGACTTTTTTTTTTTTTTCTCAACCGATCCAGGGATCCCCGTGTGGCATGCAGCCATGTGGGGAACCCTAAATTCCATGACGTGCCAAGGGGTTAAATAGGGTTTTTAACACCTTGAATGCTAGACATGTCTCCAGTTCATTGTTTTCTCTGTAGTGCAGATGGCTGAATGTAAGGGAGGTCTAGCAATGCATTAACCCTTTAAGTGCCAGAGCGGTTACAGACCTCTATAACATTTAAGGGGTTAGAAGCTCTGTTTCAGTCATGGAGATTTGCAGGATTTTCATTTCAACACAATGATGCAGATTATCTGCTGAAGAATTGCACATCTAAATGAATACAACCCCAGGAGGTTGCTAACTGAAGTGAATGACAGATATTAAACACTGCAGGTATTTCTAGCAACTACAGTGTCAAGTACAGTTTTGGGTCCCTATGGGCCTTCATCAATAAGCTGCCCAGGTACAATTCTGGAATATGCCAACTGCACCACAGAGAAAAGAAAAAGTATGCTCACACTGATTATAATCCCTGAATGTTACAGAAGTATCCAGTTCACTGCTTCATAATGTGCTGGAGAGCTCTCTGGCATTCAATGGATACAATTCTCTGTTTAAACCATTGGGATTTCAGGTTGACCTCTACTGTAACATTAGTTTGTTGATGTGACAGCCTGGCTTGTTACTGTTAATAGGGAACAGAGATCTGACATCTCACCTCCCTCTCTCAGTCTCTGGGTTACTTTCTATAGATGGCCCGTGACTATGTCCTCCCCTTGATGTAATCACACCACACAGAGGGTATGTACAAATCTTCAAGAACAGCTTATTTGTTGTACTAAAAGATAGGCTCACAAAATGTGAGAAGCTTCTGAGGAAGAACAACAGCACAATGGCCTGTCCTACAGCTAATCATTTCTCAGAAGCATCACATTTTAGATCTCTAGTGCCATTACAGAGAAGAAATTTCCATGTACATATTAAACTAATTCCGCCCAAACGGGAGGCCCAGTTACACAATACTAGGCAAGCCTCCACCAGCACAGGAATACCAGCTAACCCCCAACATATGTTTTGGCCTCATCAGGAGAGTACAACTGGATTCTCTAGGCACTGAGAGCAAGGGGTCCACTTCTGGATTACTCTTCACTCTTAGGGAGACCCTCTAAGAGTATTCAACATAAGCATACAAAATGTGAGAGGCTTCTGAGGATGAACAACAGTACAATGGCCTGTTCTACACCTAGTCACCGCTCAAAAGTATCACGTTTAGCTCTCTAGTGCCATTACAGAGGAGAAATGTCCACGTACATATTACACTAATCCCGCCCAAGAGGGCGGATCAGTTCTAAAATGACGGGCAAGTCCCCCCTGCACGGGAACACCAGATAACCCCCAACATGATGATTCTAAGTGGTGACTAGCCATAGAACAAACCATTGTGCTATTGTTCATCCTCAGAAGCATCTCACATTTTGTATGCTTATTTTGAATACTCTTAGGGCATCTCCATAAGAGTGAAGGGTAATCCAGACATGGACCCCTTGCTCTCATTGTCTAGAGACTCCAGCTGCACCCTCCTGATGAGGCCCAACAACTCTGAAACCTACATTGGTGGTTAGCTGGTGTTCCTGTGCGGGGGGGGGACTTGTCTATCATTTTGGAACTGGATCACCCTTTTGGGTGGGATTAGTCTAATATGTATGTGGAAATTTCTCTTCTGTAATGGCACTAGAGAGCTAAACCATGATGCTTCTGAGGGGTGACTAGCTGTAGAACAGGTGACTCTGCTGTTGTTCGTCCTCAGAAGCTTCTCACATTTTGTATGCTTATTTTGAATACTCTTAGGGCATCTCACTATGAGTGAAAGGTAATCCAGACATGGACCCCTTGCTCTCAGTGCCTAGGGAATCCAGCTACACCCTCCTGATGAGGACCAACAAGGCTGAAACCTACATTGGGGGTTAGCTGCTGTTCCTGTGCAGGGGGGACTTGCCCATCATTTTGGAACTGGATCTACCTTTTGGGTGGGATTAGTCTAATATGTATGTGGAAATTTCTCTTCTGTAATGGCACTAGAGAGCTAAACCATGATGCTGCTGAGGGGTGACTAGCCATAGAACAGGCCATTGTGCTGTTGTTTGTCCTCAGAAGACTTTCACATTTTGCATGCTTAAAATGTAGGCTCACAAAGTTTCTATGCTTATGTCTGAATATTTTTAATACAGGGGCAAGCAATGTGAGACCATCAGGTGCTGCCAGACTACAACTTTTATCATGCCGTCACCAGTCAACAGCTGGTGGGAGATGATGGAAGTTGTAGTCTGTCTACAGCTGGTGGTACTCACCTTCTCCATCCTATCTTTAGTACATACTAGTACACCCAAGTCTGCAAGCATATCACGTTAAAGTGAACAAGCTCCAACACCACCTGTTTAGCATGTATAATAACCAAGACAGAAGGCATTTCACACTGATATCCTCTGTGACCTCTCAAATATGGAGTTAAACAAAAGAGCAATACCTTCCCACAATGCCCATAAGCTCCCACATTGCTACCAGAAGAAAGCTGCAGGTTTTTTACGTATAAAATTCGACACATATTTGCATACCTGGGAACTTTCATTTGTGAAGGAGACTCCTCTGTTGTCGCTTGGGAATATAATTGCCGCAAATCAAGTCAAAAGGGGGTGGGGTGTACTCACAAGTGGGGGTGGGGCTGTCTGGGGCATCACCCAAGTGGGCGGGAAGTGGGAGGAACTGGGTGTGGAAGGTTGAAAAGTGGGAGGAACTGGGTGGGAAGGAGCAGAAGTGGGCACAATTTTAAATAAAACTCCCCACATACGGATAATCAGCCTCTGCCTCGGAGACTTGGTAATGCGCTCTCAAAACCAGAGTCTCTCGGGTAAATCCGGAAAGTTCCCAGGTAAGCATAGCTGTCAGGAACAGCATATAAAACCAGTACTTTGCTGTTATTTTAGCATGAATGTCCATTTGTGCATACCCCTTACTGGGTCATATGCATAAAAAACAAGAGGAAAAATACTGGGGCAAACCAATTGCACCAAAAGGGATAAATAAATATTCCCCAATATTTTTTTTTTTTGTGCATTAGGCCCACCGAGTCAGAGTAATCAGTACAAACACACACACACACACACACACTCCTCCCCCTCCATTTGATCCTCACACAAATACACTCCCACATATTTACTCAAACTCACACACAAGTATCATTAGTAGAAGTCAGCAGTTTTATTAACAATAGATCATGTTAAATGAATTTACCTGCATTCTACAAAAAGATACGTAGTAACATGGACAAGGTATATAGCAGGACCAGGAGTTGGAGGCACTCACTCTTCTATATTAATTGCCCAGGTGCACAATCCTCAAGAATTGCATAAAGTGAAAATAAGAGGCAGAACCTTTGGGACTTGTTAACCAAATTTATTGATAGGTAATAGGTCATTAAGTGGGTCGACATTTTGATCCTATAGCAGGATCTTTATCAAGACCGTCTTGATAAAGATCCTGCTATAGGATCAAAACGTTAACCCACTTAGTGACCTATTACCTATCAATAAATTTGGTTAATGAGTCCCACTGGTGCTGCCTCTTATTTACACTTTATATATATATATACAGGTCTTAAAATTTGAAGTCCTTTGCTACTAGCCAGACCTGAAAAGTTACTCGCCACTGCACGCCATAGCATACCCAACAGGGCTGAATTTCTACTCGCCAGGGCTAACTTTTCACTCGCCATTGGCTAGTGGCGAGTGGAAATTTTGAGCCCTGAATTATGTATATACACTAAATGGGAAACTACTTATGCAATCCAGTTGGAGAAAGATTTAGGAGTGTAGATATACAAGAGACTTCACAAAGGTGTGCAGTGTCACTCAGATGCTGAAAGAGCAAGTAGGGTTCTGTCATGTATTACAAGGTATAAAGATGCATGGATGGAAATATAGTTCTATCTCTATATATAATTTCTTGGTGATGCCTCATCTAGAATATGGAGTTCAGTTCTGGACACCAGTTTTTGAAAAAACAAAAACATCACTGAACTGAAAAAAGGGCAGAGAAGTAAAACAAAACTAATAAAGGGACTGGAAGATCTGATTTATAAAGATAGTTTGTTTGGGTTTGTTTACATGAGAGAAGAGACATCAAAGGGGTGATATGATTACTATTTACAAATATATTTGAGGTCAGTACAAAGAACTCATTGATGAACTGTTTACTTATAAAGGTGAGCAGGTCTTGAGGTACCTTGACGAGGTTGGCAAGTTTAACATTATTTGACCAAATTATGGACTAAATCCTCATTTATTATATATGCCTAAATCAGGGCACACAAATATACACAGTTATTATATATGCCTAAATCAGGGCACACAAATATACACAGTTAATATATATGCCTAAATCAGGGCACACATTTGCACATTGGTATGCAGGAGCGCAGGTTTGTTCTTTGTTTTGTATGTGCACATTGGGTTTCAGCCCAATGTTTTTTGGGGGTACTGGAGAACCCTTTCATTCCTTGCTGCTATCTAGATGCCACTTATTTAGCACTTTTTTCATTTAATTAACTACGTGTATATATTATGGTAAGCTAGCTCTGTGGGCTTTTTTTTCTGTTTTTGCTTCTGTTTCTACAACTCTCCTTTGCTCATTCTAGCTGCTTTTCACCTACTTCATTTAATTTTCACTAATAGTACACACATAATGATATTTCACATCTATTTTTTTTCTTAAAGGCCCTTAAAGGCATGGTTATTTGGCCTGCTTTTTGCTTACATACAAACCTTGTCTGTTTGAAATTGTTATTCCTCTTGTGGCCTGTGGGGGTGGTAAACTGGCTTATAAATAGGATTGAAGGACCCACAATCCTCTTTTGCCAGTATCCATTTCCTGCAGACCAAAGAAGTTTAATATCAGGGAAGTCTGCTTGTTTACACCTTCCAAATAGTTTGTCCTCTTGTTTTTAATTGCACACACTGTCATTTAAGTATTGTCCATCAAGTCATCAACCAATGAGCTACACGTTTCCTTATAACATCTTATCAAAGCCTTATATTTAAAATTTTTATTTTTAATTTTGATAGGGATTTAAAGGTGTTTTAGAGTAGGTACTTGCCAGATCTTGAGGTACCTTGATGAGGTTGGCAAGCTTAACATTGTTTGGCCAAATTATGGACTAAATCCTCATTTCTTATATGTCTAAGTAAGGAAAGTCAGGGCACACAAATATACACAGTTATTATGTATGTCTAAGTGAGGTCACACATTTGCACATTGGTATAAAGGAGCACAGGTTTGTTCTTTGTATAGTATAAAAGGAGCCTGAAGGTGCCGGTATTGGTGGGGTGTGGAGAAATAATCAGCTGAACAGGGAATCTTTTTTGGGGCGTTTGTTTACTGGGATTGTGGGGGCAGTTAATAAAAAATAAATCCTAAATACAATTAAAAAAAACCATAAGACATGGTATAAAATAGGTCTGAGGAGGGTGCCTGTGCTGGTGGGTGGTGTCTGGGAATGAATCAGTTGAACAGGAATTTTGTTTTGGGGGGTTTCTTGACTAGTATTGAGGGGACAGTTAATAAAAAAAATCAATAAAATTAAATAAGAAATTTGTATGTAAAGTGATAGAGACAGGAACTCCCTGACATAAGCTGCCCCTGGGGTGGACTGATACTTGCCTTGATAGATTATTTTGTAGAGGATAATTTGTTAGATTTGTTGTTAGAAGCCCAAGCCCTGAGGAAACATTGATTTGTAGGACTTATATTTATTAGAGGCACAAGACCTGAAGAACCATTGATTTGTAGGACTTGAGCTTGTTTGGCACAAGCCCTAAAGAAACATTGATTTGTAGGACTTAGGCTTGTTAGAGACAAGCCCCTAAAATTGTTTATTTTTTTGTAGGACTATGTTGTTTTTTTTTTGTTTTCCTTTTTTAAAGAGGAAAAAAAATGTCCTACTGGCCTAGTACCAGCAGGTCATGTTGACCAGTGGCCACTGGCCATTGCCAAGTGTCCTGCTGAGTCCATAACTGCTATTTGTGCTGCTGCTGCTGATGAGTTGTTTAAGCAACAGGATAATTAGGCAGCTGAAAGGGAATGGGATCAACAATAGCAGTAACATGGGTGAGAGATGATGAAGGCTCCACTTGCCACGACTAGCTCCAGTGATGCGCTTGAGGCATACCCCTCCTGAGTATTTACAAGACACACTAGCAGCAGGTTCAGCAATGGTGGCAGCTGGTTCAGCACTGGTGGCAGCAGGCACAGCACTGGTGGCAGCAGAGGCAGCACATCTGACATCAGGCACAGTATTGGTGGCAGCAGGTTCAGCACTGGCAGCAGGTACAGCACTGGTGGCAGCAGGGGCAGCACGTCTGACAGCGGGCACAGTATTGGTGGCAGCAGGTTCAGCACTGGAAGCAGGCACAGCACTGGTGGCAGCAGGGGCAGCACGTCTGACAGCAGGCACAGTACTGGTGGCAGAAGGTTCAGCACTGGCAGCAGGTACAGCAATGGTGGCAGCAGGGGCAGCGCTCTGACAGCAGGCACAGTACTGGTGGCAGCAGGTTCAGCACTGGAAGCAGGCACAGCACTGGTGGCAGCAGGGGCAGCACATCTGACAGGAGGCACAGCAAATGGCAGTAGCAGCAGCATGGGCAGCATGTCTGACAGCAGGCACAGCACTAGTGGCGGTATCCTTCTCATAGATCGAGTCACGGAAAGCGCGCAGTTAAATGGCGCGTTTCATATGGCGCGCGTCATCATAAGTCGCGTGTCTTAGGTCGTGCGTAATTTCTTGACGCATTTCTAATATCGCGCGTCATTATAGGCCACATCTCTATTGTCGCGTGTATTACATGGCGCATTGGGTGTAATGGTTTATAGGACGCATCTGTATTCTATAGAGTGTAATGGCTTATAGGACGCATTCATTGCATTGTAGTGGATGCACTGCGTCAACATAGGGGGCGCAACGGACACATTGGGTGTAATGGCTTAAAGCTGCTAAATGACGCTTTTATGGGCATTATAATGACGCCCTGCGTCAAAATACAGCGTCATCCATGCAGCGTCATCCATGCAGGAAGTACAAAACCGAAACAGGAAATACCATTAACAGACAGCAGTGTATATTGTGTATTGTGTGTAGTAGTGTGCAGTTTGCTGTTTGTGGCAGCAGGGGCAGCACGTCTGGCAGAAGGCACAGTCAGTTGACCTGTCCTGCTCTTACTAGTACTACCCTTATCTTCCTCCCTTTACATTAAATTCTCCAAGATTCCTAGGAGTGATTTAGGGGGACTGGACAGCACTGGTTCAGTAGTGATCACTTCCTCCTCCTCCTCATACTCAGTGGACACATAGGGATCCTTCAAGTTCCTCCTTTTACTATTTTTAAACCTTCTCATAGTGATAGCAGTCACTATGAGCCTCTCCTGCTTCAATTTTCCAGGCAAATAACAGCAGAATAGCACAGCATGTCCATCTCTCCCTGTAGCTGCTTCTATTATGTTTCACTTCCTCAAATACGACACATTTTTATAGCGAAAAAGCAAAAAACACATAAATCAATGGGCGGAAACTTTCTTGCCATTGAAAAAATAGCGAAGAATTTTGGCCATTGGGTGAAAACAGTGAAGATTTTAATCGTTGGTTTAAAAGCCGATTTTCCTGTGAAAAAGTGGACAATAATGTGTTTTTTGCGGGATTTCTTGTGGGAACACAGCAACAACTTTTGCCCACCCCTAGATCTAACATAACCACATATTACATATAGTTGATGAAATGACATGATATTTAAAACTATATAGCCCAATTTCATTTGTTGTTGTTAGTGTTTCTTTAAGGACACACTCATCCTATATAAGAATTCGCTAGGATGTTTGTCAGAAGCTGTCATGCACAGTAGAGACTGCCCAAATGCACAGAATGGTGGGAGCTCTGTGCTGGGAGCATTCTGTGTTTTCTGGCAGTCTCTACAGTACATGACTGCATCGGCGGCAGGAAGCAGAGTAGGACCGGCCTCTTAACCCTTTGAGTGCCAGAGGGGTACGCAACCCATTGCAAAGTAATGGGTTGCGTACCCCTCTGGCAGTCAAAGGGTTAACATCACCCGGACCTTGGCCCGTGTACACAGGCTTTTATACTAGTCTGACAATATAAACTCTGGAGGTTTAAAATCACACTTTTATCTCTCCATCGCTCTCCTTCCCATAGGAAGACATGGCTTCCCATACCTTGCAGTCACCAGCCACAGCACTCTGGGTAATTCATTTCACAGCCTTTGCCACTAAATATTTATCATATTTTAAATGGAAGTAGACTTTATGTGCCGTCAAATCCCGCTCCTCTATTCCGTGCCTGGTCAATAAAAACACATTTTTTCAACTTTTAATTGAACCATTCCCAGTCTGGTCACGAAGGAAAAGCCTCCCCATAAATTAGGTGCTGCTTAAGTGCTCTGCTGGGTAATTTTACTTAATTAAATCAGATTTTTTTATTTATTTTTTTTTTACAATTTCTACCACATCTTCCTTGTAAAATGAAAGACCTGTCGTGTTGAGTGAATCACAGGAGTAAGAAATGTGTAATTGTGCCTCACTGTAAAGAATTGGTTGAAAAATATCCCATGGAGGGATGTACAAATACACCACTGCAGCTCCTGTGATAGCCTTCAGTATGTACTCCTGCTCTTCAGGATATGTACTTGAGCATATGGTCTCTTTAGAGCATACAGGGACACACACACTGCTATAGCTCAGACTTTAATTTCAGCAAGCCCTGAGCTCTTCACTTATATCATGTGCAGAGAAATAAATTGAAACTAATTTCCTCTGTGCCTTGTTAGTACATAACATTAAACAAGGCACAGTGAAAGGAACGTACTGAAACATTGATATTCCCATAAATTTCCCTTGTCACATGTGGTATACAGAGGACCATTTTGATGTAAGTAGATTAGTAAATTAGCATTAGACAGGTGTAGGGCTAGGACTAAATTTTGGTTGTAACATCTTGATTACAGTGGAATAGTGTTAGTACAGCACCGTGTGTGCATCCGTGTGCAGCACGTACGCGTGTGATCCAAGGTTACCTGTCTTTGGTGTTAGACAAGAAAGTGGGTGGTTATGGTAGGAGAAAATAACTGTCTGTGTTTGGGGGAGATGACTATTGTAATACAGACTAAAGTGTGAAGAGAAGGAGAGACAAACCTCTGAGGCTGATGTACTAAGACCTGGAGTAATTTTGAAATAAGCTTACTGCATCATGGGGACAGATATACTGTAAAATCTCAGGTATACTAAGCACCTGTGTATAATATGCAGGTGTACATTATACCCAAGATTTTAGGGGAAAACAAGACTGCTTATGTATAATACGCACCCTTGTTTTCCCCTGTCACACACACAAAAAATAAAATTACACTGTTGCACTGCTTCCTTCACTCCCCGCTTACCCATGGCCTTCTCAAACCCTCTGTAGTCCAATTCGTTATCCTGACAGGGTCCCAGCAGGCGGTATGCTTGCATCTGCTGCCCGCTTCCAGCATTGCCCTGTCAGGACAACTTCTGCTTTTCCAATGATAATGTCTTGCGAGGACCTCAATATCATAGAGCCAATGCGCATAGCTTGGATTTATGGTATTGCACTGCAAGGACCTTGCGGTCCTCTCAAGACATTACCTTTGGCGAGGCAGAAGAGGTCCTGATAGGGCAATGCTGGAAGTGGGCAGTAGATGCAAGCATGCCACCCGCTGGGACATACTGTGGGAAAGTGGACACAATGAGGAAAACATACTTAGGGAAAATGGATGAGCATTCTGGGGGGAAAGTGGACATGGAGAGGCAAGCATACTTGGGGAAAGTGGACACAAAGTGATGAACATTCTAGGTGAGAGTAGACACAGAAGCATGAGTATATTGAGGGGGAGCAAACACAGAGGGGTGAGCATACTGGGGGAAAGCGGACACAGAGGTATGAGCATATGGGAAGAAAGTGAACACAGAGTGGCGAGCATACTGGGGGAAAGCCGACACAAAGTGGTGAGCATACTTGGGTAAAGCCGACACAGAGGGTTGAGGATACTGGGGTTGAGCATACTGGTGGAAAGCAGACACAGAGGGTTGAGCGTACTGGGGAAAGTGGACATAGAGTGGTGAGCATTCTAGGGCAAAGTGGACACAGAGTGGCAAGCATACTGAGGGAAAGAGGACACAGATCGATGAGCATTCCGGGGGAAAGTGGACACTGAGGGGCGAGCATACTGGGGAAAGAGGACACAGAGTGATAAGCATACTTGGGGAGAGTGGACTTAGAGAGGCAAGCATACTGGGGAAATGGTCACAGGGTGGCAAGTATACTAGGGGAAAGTGGGCACAGAGAGATGAACATTCTGTGGGAAAGTGGAAATAAAGAGGCAAGCATACTGGGGGAAGAAGTCGGAGCAATGAGCTTTCTGGGGAAAAGTAGATGCAGAGTGGCAAGCATACTGGGGGAAGCAGACATAGAGTGATGAACATTCTGGGGAAAAGTGGACACAGAGGGGTGAGTATACTGGGGGGAAGTGAACACAGAGCGATGAGTATACTAGGGGAAAATGGACACAGAGTGGCAAGCATTCTGGTGGAAAGTGGACACAGAGCAACAAGCATACAGGGAGAAAGAGGACACCAAGTGGCGAGCAAACTGGGGGAATGCGTACACCAAGTGATGAGCATTCTGGGGGGGAAATGAACACAGAGGAGTAATCATACTGAGGGAAAGCAGACATTGAGTGGGTAAGCATTCTGGGGAAAAGCAGACATAGAGTGGGTGAGCAATCTGGGGGAAAACGGACAAAGTGTGGGTGAAAATACTTGGGGAAGTGGAAACAGTGAGCGAGCATACTGGGGGTAGCAGATGAAGAGCAATGAGCATTCTGGGGGAAAGCAAACTAAGAGTGGGTGAGCATACTGCAGATCCTTGCAGAGATTTTCAGCATTCTGGGGTAAAGCGGATACAGAGGGGTGAGAATACTGGGGGAAAAGTGAACAGACCTGGAGCACTTGACTTTGGATGGCCCACAGTTCAGATGGTCTGGAGGGCACAGTATTGCTGTCTATAAGCAGTTGGAACCTCATAGATGCATAAAGCCGAAGATGGACCCATGTGAACGCATAGATTGGAGCTTTAAATGTTTTTACTATTATCATTAAATACTACATTTAATGCTCATTTTATCTCTTATCTGGTTTGCTCATTTTATCCTATCTAAATTTTACATAATACATCTGCTAATGTTATTTTCTTAATCACCATAAAAATCTTCCCTTATTTTACTTGCAGGTAAATATTTATTAATTGCATTATTGGTATATTTTAACTAACCAAGTGGTACTGGATGAGTTCACATAAGCATGTCTGTGAGCCTTTATATGATAAGCATATGAGAACACTGGAGTGAATGTATAATTCTGCCAGTGTAACTTCACTGGTGTGAACTTAAAACACCATCAGCTGCAATGGAGACTATGCACTAATGCACATGATCACCTTTGTGTATACCGGTGCACGCAGTCTGCCTTCAAGAAGGCTTCAATGCCAATAAGCCAATATGTCTGGCCCTATACCATGCACAAGAAAAGGGAACAAAGATACAGCAATTCTTTAGTACCTTTTTAGCACATTAAGTAAAACAAGGGCAGAAGGGAAGCACCAAACCTTCTATACTTTCCCCACACTGCCCTCCCCAGTAAGCAACAGGTATTAAAACTCTTTGGGGGCAATTCACACTAAACTGTGATAAAGAGGTGAGAAAGTGGAGATGGCTTCTCCAATGTTGTCACTTCTCCAGTTCCTATGTTATTCTATAGATCCAATGCACAAGGATCTCCAAAGCTGAAGAAATCTTAGTGAATAGGCTCCATAGAATAACATAGGAACTGGAGAAGTGATAAACTGGCGATGTCATCTCCACTTTATCACCACTTAGTGAATCTTCCCCTTTGAGTGCCAGAGAGGTATCCAACACATTTTTTTTCAATGAATTGGATACCCCTTTGGCACTCAAAGGGTTAAGGTGAAAATTTTTGGCATGTCACTTAATAAAATTGTGTTCGGTAGGCATAAAATTAGAAGATAGATTCCAGTGCTTGTTTTAGTCACTTGCTCAGATACAAGAAAGTAAATCCCTGACTTTGCAGTTTATAGTACTAAAACCTTTACACCTTGCCTGGAAAAATATTACAGGTAGTCTTTTGGAAAGTTGTATGTAAAATGATATGCATTGTGAGACAGGAATTCTCTCTATAATTTTATGCAAGATGTAGAGGAATGTGTCCCTGTTAGAGGTGAAGGGTGAATGGCAAATGCTTCTGTTGCAAAATGGGAGGAGTTGGAAATCTTGGCAGCAGCTGTAGCTACATTTTTTCTTGGAGAAATCATTTCCCTCCCTCTGCTACTTTGTATCAGGTTGTGCTGGAATTTAGTGTCTGCGGATATCTCTGGATGGGGCCATCATTCCAGCAGTGCCTCATCTTGGTGCCTCGTTTGGAAGATTCATGAGTCCCATACATCATTGCAACACCTTCGTCTACCCATATGTTACTTTGATGCATCAGGCCAGGGCTCACACGGAACACATGCATCAATGGATGGTAGTATCCTTGGGAACAGAGGGCTGAGAGGCAGCCGAAATTACATTAGAAAGAAAAGTACTGCTGCCATCCCACTTAGCTGCTTTATTCCATAGTGTATGTGCAAGTAAGTTTCATTTAGGGCCTTATCCATCAAGCTAAAGAGATGTGATCCTAGAGCAACCCAACTGCACCACAGGGTTGAAATTAAAATTTGGTTTAAATGGTTCGTTTAACCTCTTGAACAATAGATAGGAGACCGATCTTGCAATGAAGGGGTTAAACACCCCATTAAAGCATTGAGCGTTTTCAGTCCCCCTCTATGCTTTAGTTGGTTTGCTTATAAATTGCACCTCTTTACCATGATGAATAAGAGCATCATTGACAATTAGATATATTCATTATAATGCAATGCATTGCAAACCCCTCTGGCACTCAAACGGTTATGGTCAATGGTGATGCATTGTAACAGACACAAGAGGGGAGATGCACTAAGGAGTGATAAACAGGTGATAAAGTGCAGATGACTTATCCTGTGACATCACTTCTCCAAGTCTTATGCTATTCTATAGAGCCTATGCACTAAGGGTTAACCAACTTTTCAGATCTTAGTGCATAGGCTCTATAGAATAACATAGGAACTGGAGAAGTGATGTCACTGGAGAAGTCATCTCCACTTTATCACACCTTAGTGCATAACCCCATGGTGTTTCAGGTTATGCTATCTCCTCGCAAACATTTCCACATGCTTTAAACCCATGAATGCTTGGGACATATAAAACACATCGAGAAGCAATGTGTTAGCTATAGCTCTGTAATCCAAAAGGATATTAGTACTGCAAATAGGTTCCTGCTCATTCTACATTTGAGGTCCTCAAAATAGGGCAGAGAGGGCAGCACACCAGGGTCCACAAGTGGAAAGTTACACCCACAATCAGCTAGGTACCATCTGGATTGCCTTCTCCCTGTTTGAAATATAATACAGTCTTCTCAATATGTGAAGTTAGGTGTACAACAACAACAATGTGTAATTATGGATGTGGAAACTCATTATTTTGTGAAATTACTGCATGTGGAAGCACTTTGAATTGTGTGAAGCTAGGTGTGGACTAACAACATTCTATGAAATGATTCACAATTTGCAATTATTATAATTTTTTTGTTTAAGCATAAAAGTGGAACTGTCATGTTCTAAACTCCACCTCCATTGGTCCATACCCCAAAAAAGCTTTTAAACACCCATAAAGTCTAAATCATTCTGGACTCCATGAAGACCTTATTTGCCTTTGGTAGCAAGAGGGAGAGTGCAGCAATCTTGATGTTTAGAATGATTGGCATTGTTCTCCTTCCACCCTCTACACTAAGCCTGTCCCAGTGTTTCCTCAATGGTGGCCGCTCACTGGATCGCCCTCTTTGCCCTCACCATTACAGTATATACATATTCCTAATGTGCCAGCCTTGTTGACCACCCTTAAACTGGACTTTTATCCCCTTGAATGCTAAATAAATCTCATTGCCAACCTTTCTGGCATTCATGGTGTTAAAAATCTCTAGAGGTACTGAAGCAATGTTAAAAGTTCTAGTTCCACTCTGCAAAAGTGCAATTGCTGCTCTGCACACTCCCTGCCAAACCCCAAACACTCCTCTCCTTCTCTGCTTGCTCCAGTTACGCCTCTTGTCTCATAATTCTCACCGCGCTCAGATGCCGCACTCTGAATTCCGCTCCCTCTTAGGTCCCCATCTTGCTAAGGTTGCTGGCAATTTGGGAACCTAAGAGAGAGCAGAGTCCACAATGCTTCATCTGAGCGCAGTGAGAATTAACCCTTGAGTGGCAGAAAGGTATCCAATGCATTGCATTCCAATGCACTGGATACCTCTGGCACTCATAGAGTTAAAGGGATAGTAATACTTCGTTTTAACTTTATTTTATTTTGTAGGCATTAAAAAAACATGAAGAATGATATAAGTCTTATCTCCCAAACCTTTATGGTTTAAGAGATATTCACAAGCAAAGTGTCCCCCTCCCGCCCCTTTTACTGATGTCACACTGTTCAGCCACAGCAGAAGGGAGCTGCCCAGGTAGACTGCAGAGAGGGACAATCTTCAATTAAGATAAGGGGAAAAACCTGAAAAGCTTGTCAAGGGGGGCAGGGATTTCATTGTTTTCAAAGGAATAAGAGTGTCCCCTTCTGTTATCTGTCTGGTCTATAGACTGCATTCCACATCTGAGAAGAGATGGCTTACACTAGGTAAAAGGGGCGGGAGGGGAAACTTTGCTTGTGAATATCTCATAAACCATAAAGGTTTGAGAGATAAGACTTATATCATTCTTCATGTTTTTTTAATGCCTACAAAATAAAATAAAGTTAAAACGAAGTATTACTATCCCTTTAAGAGAAAGAGAGGAGTGCTCCTAGGGTTTGGCAGAGAATGTGCACAGCAGCAATCCGGGGTGCTAAGGGAGGGGAGATATCCACCAAGGTTGCAGGCGGGGAAGATGAAGGAAGTGCTCTCACTCCCAGGTGAGAGCTGGGGAGGGAAGTGGGAGGAGATTTTCTGGAAAGGGAACGTCTTTCAGAGCTGTGCGGTTCAGCTTGTACCGCAGAAAGACTGGTGACATCACTGGGTAATTTATAAAAAGTAATAAAATATTATGATTAAAAAAAAAAATCATCAGTAGATAATGGTAAGAGTTACATCCAATGCTGTAAAGTGTCTTGAGGGTGAAATTCCAACTTTAACTTGTAGCAGAACAGCAACAAAGATTTAGTTATTATTTTACCCACTGGATGCTAGAGAGATGAGTTGAAAACCTCTTCTGAATTCAACTGGTTACAGTTTTCCCTCTTTTTATACCCTACCCAGGGTACAACAGTGACTTAAAGGGCAGAGTGCCCGATTGGCATATCTACTCCACTGGGAACAGACCTGTTGATGAAGCTCCCTCATTGGTCCTCAGAGAAGAGACCAAACTACAAGAGTGAAGTGTCACAATTCAGTCTCCCTGTCCTGCACAACACACTCTTTAACAGAAAAAACAGCTAGTAACCATATAAACCAATTTGAATTATCTTTTAAACAAACTGAATTTTTCTTTGGATGACAGGTCCACTTTAACCCTTTGAGTGCCTGCGAGATATCCAATGCATTACAAAGCAATTCTTTGGACACCTCCACTGGCACTCAAAGGGTTGAATTTAAAGTTACAATGACTTCCTTCCAACCTAATGCTTTGAAGGCCTTATGTATTTCCATTCAGCGTACAATTATACTTTTCTATCCCCTTGAACGCACTGGAGATGTCTCAAACAACCAATGGGTTAAAATGTCCCGTATACATTTTTTGTATGTTGAATTCAGTTTAAAATGCTATCACTGCATGCTATCTTTTAGAGCCTCAGAGCACACTAACCAGATACCAGAAGTGGAAGAGTTAATGGTTTCATTTGGAAAAGCAACAGAAGACAAAAGCACTTAACCTTGAGAACCAATACTATATGTGCGATGTCTTTTTTTATGGTGCTTAATGCATTGTTCTTGGATATATAGTGCACTGCAGAATTTAGCATCACCTTCAAACTACTGGCCCAAACCCTCATGTTACTATTAATGACTGCTAATAAACCCTCCGACCGCACATTGATTACAATAAGCCCCACTGAATTCTACCAGTTTGTATCATATTTATGGAGCTATGACTCAATCTTACAAGGAGTCCTTGTAATGTGGTTATTTCCCCTCTCAATTGTGACAATAAAGCAATAATAACATGACTGATTAATAATCTTTGAAATGACAGGCTTGTATTTCTGGGGGTTATCAGTCTGAGAAACTGTTGATTATGAGAAGCCATAAGAATTTGTTTAGATAATTTGTAGCATCAAATGGAAATGCTTATAATTGAAACCTATGACCATCTGATGGTCCATGGACTGGCCTCCCGAGCTGCTAGGATTTTAACCTTTTGACCACATGGCCTCTGAACCCCTAGGTACACTGTGGATCTACACAGAGATGGCTTAGGTTCAACAAAGGCCCTGGGATTCCCATGCTGCCCTTTCCCATGGTGGGCTATCAGGGTGCAGGGAACATGGTCCATGGATCAAGGGATGGAGGGGAGTGGAGCAGCTCCGGGACCTAGGACCTGGGACAGATGAACAAAGGGGACTGATAGAAGGAACATGATCAATGGAGAGCTATTTCTGAGAGCAATGGACAATGAAGACACAAGAAGACTAGAGGGGTTGTGCATTAAGGTTTGATAAAGAGGTGATAAAGTGGAGAGACTGCTCCAGTGATATCACTTATCCAGTTCCTATGCACTAAAATTTCTCTAGAATGGAAAATGTTAGTGCATAGGCCCCATAGAAAACATAAGAATTGGAGAAATGATATCACTGGAGTATGAATCTCTGATTGATCGCCTCTTTATCACACCTTAGTGCATCTCCCCCAAGGACGTAGGTATTATTGCACAACTGACTTTTATTTACTTTCCCCACAAAATAAAGTGGCAGAAATTTTGCATCTAACTGATTAATCAACACCAACTCCTTTTACATGAACACTATACTGTAAACTCTCTCCAGTGTGTGTGTGTTTTTACTGAATTCCATACTACCTGGATCAAAATTTGGCCAGCAAAAGAGTTAGAAATAGGCTATTTTTTAAACTTTTTTCTGACTTTTGATATTACATTAGGCCTTGTAATACAGCATACAAAGGCTGAAAATTAATTCCAGCCAAAAATATTTGCTAAATGCTATTTTTCATTTCGGTATTTCTAGCTGGTCAATTCTGTAATCAATTTCTGACCAAGGGTCAAAACTGGATTGCATTTTTACCCCAAAAAAACTCCCTTTTGGAATCCTTTAGGAGCACTGAAAAATCCTCAGAAATTACTCTAAACTGAGGCTATGGTTATGAAGAAAATCAGCTGAATTTCTGTTGATTTCCTAGTGCTGGATCAGGTAGGCAAAACCAGGGCTACAATTGAGCCTCAGTCACCTGCATGCTCTTCCATGTGACCGAATCCCCCCACACACACACACCCCTGCCACCCATGGTTAATCTCTCCAGAACTGCAACAATGCAGCTGATTCAACAGCGAAGTGCTTAACCACAAGTAGTTTTGAAAAAACGATTCCATGCTAGTTGATATTAGTTTATACTGGAAGGGGTCATACATGTGTGATACATATCCCCTTCCTCAAGCCAATTTGAGAAAGGGGTCATCATATACTATGCATGTGTGAACATTTCTTTCACATATATAGCTGGCTGTGAGTGTATGGTGTATCTCCCACCTCCCGGTCAATTGGGTGGTGTTCATTTTATTTTTTTTTAGCAGTGGCAAGTGTGGGTGTGGGTTTTTTTTTTTTTTTCATTTCTTTTATTAGTACATATGTGGAGGACCAGGAAATTACAGACACCTCTGGATCTCCAAAATCAGGAACAGAATATTTTAACACACCAACACCATTTCTTGGGCATGGGGTGTGGAAGGGTTTCCATTGACCATTTCAAGATTTTCAATTAATTTAATATGGGGGCTCTGGACCTCATATTCATTTTTTTACATATCCTTTCCTTAGTGAGAGCAGAGGAAGGAGACCTAGACCTTAGGGAGAGCAGAGGAAGGAGACCTAGACCTTAGGGAGAGCAGAGGAAGGAGACCTAGACCTTAGGGATGGCACAGGATGGGGTCCCCAGACCCATTCTTTTGTGTTTTTTTTCTGATTGATATGAGGGGCACCAGACCAGATATTTAGTTCAGTCATTGGCTTTCCTTTTTTTGTTCCATTTTATGTCTTTATGCATTAATATAGAGAAAATATACCCCCATATGAATGTGTTTTATTTTATGTCTACTTAAAATTTAACCCAATGATTTTCATTTAATTTGTTAAAGGATTAAAGTGCCCTTCTTTAAAGAAACAAAGAATTTTGGGTTCCCATGATCCCTTTTATTTTTTCAACACTCCATCCTGAGCAGATCAAGATGGAGATCATCATGGAGATCATGATAGATGTTTAACAAGTAGAACTCATTCTGAGCTGTGGGCACAGGAGTAGTTACGAAGGACCTAGGCAGTGTGAGCAGGGTGGTTGCTTGCAGTTGGGGACATTGGGGGAACTGTGGTCCTTGAGGAGTTTTGTGGCCAAACATGCCTTTGTAGACCACCCTCCAGGAAAAGCTTATCAAAGGCATGCTGCCACAATGTAATAGCAGAAAAACCATTTGAAATGCTTTTCTGAGCCATTTATGGTTGATACTCTGTTCAACTGGAAACTCAACCTGCAAAAAGTATAGGAAAAGGGCATTTTTACATCCTTTTTCCTACCATTATTATTCGGCATACATATAAAAATAGTATTGAATCCAGCTATCCTGCTATTATATACAAGCAGAATGGCCTTTATGAAGCTGTTTTCTCCAGCCATATAGGTCTTCTAAGCTCAGGACTGCCAAGACTGGGAAAAAAGATTATGTAACCTCAAGACCAAGATAGCCACAGCCCCCTCAATCAATGCGTTCCAGTCAGTCCAGCAATAGCAGATTTAAATATGGTAAAATAAAAAGATTTGTTTGATTTAAGGCCCAAATGACCTTAAATAAATAATAGGGATAATATCATTAAACCCCCATGTCTCCAATCTGAGCAAATCAGGACAGAGAGTGCTCAAAAAATAAAGGGGGTTTTGGGAGATGGATTTACCCCACATGAACTATGTGAAAAAGAACAATATTATTAATATGAAGCAGCATGGTTTTATGAAGAATAGATTATGTCAAACTAATTTACTTGCATTTTGCAAAGAGTAAATAGTAATTTGCATAAGGGAATTGCTGTTGGTATAGTATAATTCTGCAAAAGCATTTGATACAATGCCTCACAACAGGTTACTGCATATGTAAAAGGCTTCAGTTTGGGAAGTGAGATCATGGATAGAGAATTGGTTAAATGATAGATGGCAGAGATTTGTTGTATATGGATCCTTTTCAATTTGGTATAAAGTTAGAAGTGCGGAGCCACAGGCTTCAGTCCTGGGCCCAATGCTTTTTGATTTGTTCATTAATGATCTAGAAGTGGGAACTGAAAGTAATGTCTCATCTCTGATGACACAAATGCCGGAGGG
Organism: Rhinophrynus dorsalis; assembly: GCA_037306005.1. NCBI lineage: Eukaryota > Metazoa > Chordata > Amphibia > Anura > Rhinophrynidae > Rhinophrynus > Rhinophrynus dorsalis. The sequence continues at coordinate 125,228,337 of CM074724.1, forward strand.
TGGATAGTGCACTTGAAGCCAAAGATGGAGGGCCCTCCTGCCTTCTTCCCCTTATTTGCGGTGGCCAGTCCCTGGAAGAAAGGAAAGGAGCATAGTCAGCAGGAAGGGAGGGTGGAGGGATCACCTTTCTGTCTCTCACCCCCCCTTGGGGACAGGGAATGTAGAGTATGGGGGAGTTGGTTGGGGATAAAACAGTGAACCCACCTGTACAAGAGTATTAACTGTTTGCACTGTGATAACATGGCATCCCAAAGGTTTTGGTTCATTCCAGGGCATAACTGGTTTTGTAGCCAGGGTACTATGCAGGGAAATGGGTTTTGCCAGTCATGTCACCAGTGTGCATGAAGTGGCGAGCCGCAGCAGACGGTGGTGTTGGGGGGGCGGTTTGGACTAAGAACATCTAGTATATGGTCTCCCACCTAGGTATGTGCTTTGGCTAGGGGTTTGTGGTTAGTGCCATTCCCATGCCAGGACACCATGGCTCAGGAGCATCACATTATGCTAAAGGATTAAATAGTTAAATAGGCCTTATGTAATCTATAACCTCTTTTTCCCATCAAAAATCTTGTTCCCTGGCATGCAGGAGGTTGTGTGGGGACTGCCAGGCATTCATGGTTCTTGGTTTGGGAAGAGTGGCAAGGTTGGGCGTATACATCTTATAAGCTGTGTAAGGAAATACATACAGAGCAGGATTTTTTTTTTCTGCAAAATGATTTAGATAAACTGAGTGAATGTGCAGAAAAGCTGCAGATAACATTTAATGTAGATAAATGTCAAGTTGTGCATTTGGACTGTATAAACAAACATGCTACATATACACTAAATGGGAAACTACTTGGGGAATCCTTATTAGAGAAAGATTTAGGAATACTGATACACAATACACTTCACAGCAGTGTGCAGTGTCATTCAGCTACTGCAAAAGGAAATAGGGTACTATCCTGTATAAAAAGGGGTAAAGATGCATAGGATGCCTCTATATAAATCCTTGGTTAGGCCTCATCTAGAATATGGAGTACAGTTTTGGGCACTAATACATACACTAATACATTAGGGAACTGGAAAAAGTGCAGAGGCATGGAACAAAACTGATAAAGGGATTGGAGGATGTGAGTTATAAAGAGAGCCATGTTGGGTTTGATTAAATTAGACCATATATTATACCACTGTGTTGATAAATTTGAGATTTTCATTGCATAGTTAGGAAAAAATATGGATAATCTTGCTTACTATGTCACTGTACCCTATTCCAAGCGAGTCATATCTAATACACATATTCATCCCTATCTAAGCTGAAAATTTCTCTGATGAATTGTTGCTAATAAACGCATAGAAGTTATTGCCTAGTGAAAAACACTTAAAAACACAGTTTATAATATCTTTATGAGAAAACTCACTTGCTTTCAGTGTTGGCTTGCAGTGAGTGGGTGAATCTGTCTCCTTTATAGGTCTTTTCCATCCATGTCCACAAGTCAAATGGTGTTTATATATTAGCTTGATTGCAAAAAGACATACGCCAAGCATGCCAAACAGAAGGCCAAATACCATATTTTTAACAACCTCTTTACAAGTGACAATAAATGTGCAAATATAAATTTGAAGCGTATTTTATTCAATTTACTTTATAATTGTGACATTAAATTGATTATAGTGAAAAATCAGCTAGAATGAGAAGAAGAAGAGATATGCAAGAGTAATGAAGAGAAGAAACTCACAGCGCTAGTTCACCATAACATATACGTATATTATACAAATGTGAAATAAGAACCCAAGTGAATAAGATATAGAGAGCAGCAAGGAACGAAGGGGTTCTTCAGGCCCTGGTATCATCACATTTGGTGGCAGAGAGGGATGCCCTCTTCCTAAAGGGATCCAAACCACCACTGGGACAATCTCCATTGCGAGATTGGGCTAGAGCCAGTGGCAGGTGTACGGATGAGCTCTAGAAGAGGCTGAAGTGATCTACCCTAAAAGAGATACTAGCTGCCACAGGCGGAGAAGCAAGTGGCCCCAAGAAGACGGCTTTGGTTGAGACTTTTTTGCAGATAGACCATCTATCAGTTGGAGCCACTAGCCCTGCAATCCTGCAGTCCAACACAGGATCCAGAGAAAGCCATATAGAGCCCGATGATGCTTTTACTTGAGTTTGCCTTTTATGGACCCAACCCATCTGCTGAGGTGGTTGATAGAGTCATCGCCATAGTGACCTAGGACCAACAGAAAGAGAGGGATATCTGAGGATTGTTGAGCTGAGGAGACGCTGGAGAGATTCAGGATCTCCAAGAAGCTGTTGGTCCACAGGCTGAAAACTTCCTCATTGTGCCTTCAAGTGTTTGAGTAGTGCACCGGTGACATAGATGGGTACCTGCAATATTTTGAGAGACAGTGTGCCCTTCATGAAGTTGATCAGAGAGACTGGGTAACCATTCTGAAAGCAAGCTGACTGGATGAGCAGCTGAGGCATATCGAGCTCTACCTGATGAAGTCAGCCGCAATTGTGCTGAGGTCAAATGTTGCCTGCTTGCACAGTATGCAGTTATTCCAAATACCTACCGGTGGGAGTTCCAGGATACCCAAAGGTGAGAACAGGACTCTTATGCAAAATGGACGGTGCTTGTGCCAACTGGCTGCAATGTAAAGACTATGGAGGATTGTTGGCAGCTCTTCCTACTGGATCAATTCTTCCAACATATGCCTCCTGTAGATAGTGACTGGGTAAGGAACCATGATGCAGTTACATTAGAGGAAGCAGCCAAGTTGGCGGACAAATATGTGGAAACCCAATGGAGTGGGCCCTTCCCCTCCTCAGTCCCCCCCACCTCAGGATCTAATGCCACCCATCTAGAGGTCCTGGTACCAGGACCCCAACCCATTCTGGTCACTTGCAGTCAGTCCAGTGGAGGGTGCAGCTCCGTCCTACAGTGCTATAATTGTTTTCAGCTGGGGCATGTTTGGAGCTATTGCCCTCAGAGATCATCCAGGCATAGGCCCCTGCCCCAGAGGCCTGTATCTCCAGCACTCCCACCCCAGACCGCACCATGACAAGCCTACTGTGTGGAAGAATATATTGAGGTCTGACAGAATGGGCCTTATCCCTCTACTATACCACCCAAAAGATTTACTGCTGGCACTTGAGTGCTGGTCCAGCTACCACATTCCAGCCCCATTCCAGCCATTTCCAACCAGCCCAGTAGAAGGCATCGCTATGGCCTGCGGTTCTATGATTGTCTGCACCTTGGGTACTTTCTGAGAAATTGCTCTCATAGACAGTCCAGGCATGGGCCCCTGCCCCAGAGCATGGCATCTCCACCAGTCCCATACCAGAGTGCAGCTATAAAAGCCTACTGTACGGGAGAGGACTCTGGCACCAAATCTATGAAATACAATTTATTCAAAGCCACGGGAGTGGATTACAATATTTCCCCTTTTGGCAGGGATGGAGTGTGGTGACCAATCCACGAGGTGAGCCTGGTCCAAAGTGCCAGCAAAGATAACTGAGGACACGATGTTTAGACAGTGCTAGTGAATGGGAATCCAGCAAAGGAGGTTGAGAGGCTCCGGGGCCACTTTCACCATAGTAGAACCCCACCGGGTCCTCACTGCCAGAGAACTGGCCAGACAGTGGCAGTATGAGATGCCAGAAGAGCCATACACCAGATTCTCTTGGCTCAAGTAACACTATATTGGGGTGCTCGTAAAGGAGACTGTGAGTTGGGAGTGATGTCTGGCATCCCAGCTGTGGTACTGTTGGGAAATGATTTGGAGTATCTTACCAATGCCTGCGCAAGCTCCCTGGCTGTACAATCCCAAAGGTGGCTGCATTTCTGAAGAGGGTTGCGGGAGAAAACGGATGGTTGTTAAGGTGCTGGAACCTTTACATGCAACCCTACAATTTTACCTTTCAGTACTGACCAGGTAAGTACAACATAAATGCTGATGGACTATCTCAACAAAAACATGCCTGAAAGAATTTGTGGACAGTGCCGAGGCAGATCCATCTGGGATAACATGTGGACTGTCTAAGACTTGTGTGGGGGAGTAGAGTGACCAGATGGAGTGATTTTTGGACACCTGTGGGGGAATCAGCATTGTGCAGTGTGGTGACATTCATCTCCAGGACTATAATATTTAAAATATTGCTCATTGTGTTGTATATTATGTGATATAATATAATAGTGTGTGTGTGGTGTTTTACTGTAAATCATTTGAAGGGATTTGGCAGTGGGGAAGCAGAGTGCCAAGTCCCTACAGCTTGCTGCCATGTCCTTCTTACAGTATACTCCATGTCTGTGTAACTTGTGTTAAAGCTTGGTTTTATTTTCTGTGTTTCCCAGTATGCTCAGCTAACACCTTTGCTGAAACAACAAAGGAATGGTTGGAATATTGATTGACTCCTGCTGTGCTTCCTTCATCCGCATGGCTTGAAAAGAGACACTCTGAATGGACAATAAATAACATCCTCTGATTGATCAACAGGAACACCACTGTCCCAAGGCCTACTTTATATTCTTATCTTGATAAGAGTGTCTGGAAATGTAGGCCATTCCCTGACTGGTCAAGTGTACCAACACTGTTCCAAGCCATTTGCGTTGTAATCTTGATAAGAGTGTCTGGAAGTGTATATAACAAGTGTGTTTCACCAATAAATTCTCTTCTACTCTCCTTAATACAAGTCTGAACTGTATTTCTGGAGGGGGCCTAGGCTGGGGATTCTCATCTCAACCACTGAATTCACTTGCCTCGATGGTCTACTGGTATGTGGCCACTGGAAACTCCACCTGGGGTTCTGAAGCTAAATTCGCTTGTTCTGCCAATCTATCGGCGAGCAGCATCCAGTTGTTCCTGCCTGAGTGTCCAGGAACTCCAGACCAGCAGGAAGTAGCATGGCTAGAACTGGCCGTGAAAGAGGGACAGCTGCAGCAGTGGTGCGTACTTTATAAATGAAGTCTATTAATACGCTGGAATTTAAAAAAAAAAAAAAAAAAAAAGAGTGAAAATGGAAGCAATACGATTCGATAAAGACATATAATATCACCCCTGTGGGACTTAATGGACTGTATGGCACATCTTCTTCCATGTGCCTAGGATGCTTACAGGAGAAATTCTTTTGTGTAGGGAAAAAGAGCTTCTTGGAGGATTTCTGTCTCACCTTTCTGCTCCTCGTCTCTTCACTCAGTGAGTGAAGCTGGTTGGACCAGTGTCCGATGCTGCAACAAATTAAACTAGTGTGCCACTGAGGTGTATTGGTCTGGACAGAAGGATCCAAAGGAGAAAAAAAAAAATTCAATTAGAATATAGATAATGAATGGAAAACCAGTCAGACTACCCCGGGAAACAGGGAGTCACCTCTTCTACTACAGCCGACAACCTCTATATTCGCAACCACCACCAAAATATGTCAATGGGTGTTTTAACTGATCGGCTATTGTTCAGAGGTGAAACCTGACCCCAACCGTACACCGCTATATGTGTCAAACACACACCAAAGCTATCGATCAGTGTACCCAGTGTATCGGACCAGAATTCATCCAACAACTATACACCCATACAAATCCATACAGTGAGAAGCAACAAGAAATCATAAAACTGCAAAAGTAGTATGAAAATCTGTTGTATATCGTCCAAATGAGACTTACTAACATGTAAACAGTTGTCCATAATGAAATAAAAATGGATGACAAATGAAAATAATCAACAGATAAACACATGGATGGATGAATAACGTATACAAACACTTGTCCTTGATGAAGATGAAATAGATGACAAATGAGGGTTATGAAAAGACGAACAGATGAGTAGATGAATGATGTACACATCAAGTCTTCTTATACCACCAATAAAAGTAAGATAGTTCCACCTAAAGTGTTCCCCGTGCAGCTCTTGTCATATGGCCTTTTTCCACAATAGTCAGAATCTCTACAGAAAAAAAGAGCACAACAGGAAAGCAATGTAAAAATGGTGTTTATTTTCAACAACTTAACACAAAAAGTATTGCGCTTACAAACCGGCAGACAAATCAGCGCTCATCGCCCTCCAGGGTAATAATGATGCAGATACGTGTGGGGATATTATTGTCTCTATTGTTGTGTTATCCCTTACAGCTTTATCTGGTGCTTTCTCCTGTGATGCTCTCCTTTACACCAATTGTAAGATCTAGCAGTGACCGTGGGGTCTGAAACGTTGAGGACTAGTGTGGACTGGGAGGCAGAACGAGTGGAGACAAACAAACTAAAGATATTATTCTACATCATTGGTGATGAGCGCTGATTTGTCTGCCGGTCTGTAAGTGCAATACTTTTTGTGTTAAGTTGTTGAAAATAAAGATCACTTTTAGATTGTCCCTTGGACCTTATGTCATGAACATGATAGGAAGTCATCAAAATGGCAGGCATCAGTTTAAAAATTGTCTTCTACCAATAGGATGTTCATGAATAAACTGATGTATACATTAATTAATAAATGCATAAGTACATCCACTTTCTATTGCTGTTGAGAGACAGTCCAACAAAGTTGATATGTTATGTGCAATGACTGTTCTATGGAAATCGTGACACAAATAGGATGTGTATTTGCCTGCTGAATTAAAAAGTACAAAATATACATTATAGCTGGGCAGTCTAAGCACATAATAGTGACACCACAAAATAAATATGAACTCATAAGCTGATGTCTATACATAAGCAATGTTACCTGCATCCACAACTTGGTACATCAATAATAGTGGAATAAGTATCATAAATATGAGCTAAGGGGATGATATGTAATCATTTGGCTTTTAGATGGAAACAATAATAAGAGCTAGAACACATCAATAACTAGGCTCAGGTTGATGTGTTTTGAATTAGAGTAGAAATGTAGACTAGACATACAGCACCTCCTTATAGCTATTTTAATTATATGGTGCTGTGAGCAAATATGTATAAATCTTGGGAGGCAATGGAGTGAATACATTTTGTCATTCCATTATCTGACCCAGAATAGATGATAAACAAATGACTCCTTAACACTTCCCACCACAAGCTTGGGAATAAAGACAATATATTTCCCCTCCAATGGTGAGAAGTAGGTTTAGGTGGGTAGTCTGTAACAGTACATCATACATTCTAAGAAAAACAAACATAGCCAAAAGGATTTTAATGTTTGCATCTGTATCAAATCTCTCCCATAGGTAATGTCAAAAACCAGAATCCTGAACCTAAGGGCAACCGATGGATGGGATACCCATGGTGAGCATACAAGCATTTGGAACAAATAAAAACATAAGCATCATATGCACAAGGGGTAGACAAATCAAAATAGACATGAGTCTAGATTTAGGCTGCCCTGTTGAGGTGATACTCGTAGAACAGATGGATATAATAAAGTAAAAGGCAGCATACAGCATGAGAAAAGCTGACTGCTAAAATGAAGAAAAGGGTAAATCTCATCACTCAATGCTATCTAAAACTGTCATTTAATGACCAATAGCAGATGAACAACACTAGAGAGAGTTCCCATAATGCCTAGTGTGGTCCTACAGAAAGATAGATGGAAACACTTGGCGACCATTGCAGAGTGGGACATCAGAATGCCGCACTTTTGATGCGGACAACATTCTGATATCATCCTTTTTATGTAGGTGACATTATGATGTCACTCTTTTGATGGTTGCCAAATAAAGGGAGACATTTCAATAGGGTACCCTTGAGATGACTTGCATGGTAGAAGAAATGCAGGGGGAAAGGTTGTAACAACTAGGGATGGGCGAAAGTTGTCACTGTGTTCCCGCAAGAAATTTTGCGAAAACCATGTTGTTATTTGCTTTTTCGCAGGAAAATACGCTTTAAAACTAGCGCTTAAAATTTTCACATCTTTCTTCCATTGGCCAAAATCTTTCGCCATTTTTTCAATGGCTAGAAATTTTCCTCCCATTGATTTACGTTGTTTTTACATTTCCGCTATAAAAACGTGACCTATTCGCGGAAGGCAGACATAGAAGCGGCTACAGAGCGAGATAGACGTGCTGTGCTGTTCTGCTGTGATATTTTGGAAAAATTGAGGCAGGAAAGGCTCATAGTGACTGCTATCACTATGAGCAGGGTGAAAAATAATCAGTGGAGGTGCTGGAAGTACCTTTATGTGTCCACTGAGTTTGAGGAGGAGGAGGAAGTGAGCACTACTGAACCAATGCTGTCCAGTCCCCCTAAATCACCTCAAGGGGTCTTGGGAAATTTAATAGGAAATGAGGGAGAAAAGGAAATGGGAAGGGAGGGAGGGAGGGAGAAAAGGGAATGGGAAGGAAGGGAAAAAAGGGAATGGGAAGGGAGGGAGAAAAGGGTAGTACTAGTGAGAGCAGGACAGGTCAGCTGCCTGTGCCTGCTGCTAGACATGCTACCTCTGCTGGCACCATTGCTGCTCCTGTTTAAACCAGTACAGTGCCTGCTGCCAGTTCTGAACCTTCTGCCACCAGTGTATCACGGTGCCCGTGCTCCTATTGCGACATTCTGTCAGTCTACACTCTGCTTTACTCCTATTGGCTATACTGTGCTTGTCCCGCCCAGTATGGCCTTTATATGCTGGGATCTGGCACCTCTCCGGTGCCCTTTTGTGGTGTTCCTGTACCAGTGCTTGTTCCTGCTCTCAGTATTACCAGTGTATCGACCCGGCCTGCCTGACTACTCTGCATCTCATCTCCTGCCTGTGAACCGACCCGGACCGCCTGACCATTCTTCTTCTCCTGCTCCTGTGCACCGACCCAGCTTGGCTGACGTTCCTGCTCCATGTACCGCTCTAATTCCTGCTGCTGCTGAGATGCAAGGGCAGCAGGATGCTGACAAGCAGGCTAGTGTGCCACAAACCACTGTGGACACAGTGGTAATGGGGACAGGTTACACTTGCCAGCGGCAGCAATACTCCCGGTCCTAGTTGCAGTGCTGAATCTGAGGCAGTAGCAGCAACAGCAGCAACATTATCCACTGCCACAGAAAGTGAAGGAGAATGTGGAGGAGAAGAAGAAAGAGGCCATTCTTCTCCACCTGTTCCCAATCCCTCCACCCAGAAGTCATGGGTGTGGGACTATTTTTCTCTTCTGGCAGGCACAGTGCAGTCATCATCAACCATGGTACAGTTCAAAATTTGTGACAAGTTAGTGAGGAGGGGAAATGAGGGAACACACCTTGGCACAACCTCCCTGATAACAAACATGAAACACAGACACTATGACATTTATGTCAAACATGTTAAAGCCAAACAGACAGACACTGGAAGTTCTATGACGAGTGAAACTAGTTCACCATCAACATCACCTTCTTCCTCTAGGGTAACAAGTACATCTCCTGCCAATCCACCTCATTCATCGTTACCTCCCCCGCCAAATGATAGCCACTCTGTTAATGTTAGGATATGGCAGTTCATCTCTACCCATTGCATACTGTGTGGTGCACTGACCACACATGCCAGTGTGGTGGAGGAGAATCAATACCAGGTTATCAGGTGGCATCTGAAGAGATTCCATCCCACAGAATATGCTAGGGAGGGTTCATCATTACTATTAAACTGTCAGCAAGTTCTCATGTGTCCTTAGCGGGGTCTGGACAAGGCGTATAGTGACAGCGGCAGTACTTGGGTTCTGGTGTCATGGTGTTTGGATACAGTTGTGCTCCCAGATGTTATTTACCACACATACTGTGCACCTTGCAGTTGCTGATGAGAGCCACAGTTCCTGCTCTCATGGGAAAAATGTATATTCTAATAACAACACACCCATGATTTTGGAGGAGGGACTGGTGGAGAAAATTTTTTGGCCAACTTCTTCTTTTCTCTGCATACACTGGGGGCTACTTATTATGTTGCTACTGCCTCAGGCGCATCACTGGAGCCAGTCGTGGCAAGTGGAACCTTCATCATCCATCTCCATGTTACTGCTTTTGTTGATCCCATTCCCTTTCACCTGTCTAAACATCCTGCTGCTTAAAAAAACTCAGCAGCAGCAGTAAGAACAGCAGTTGCAACTCAGGACTCAGGAGGACATTTGACAGTGGCCACTGGCCAATATGACCTGCTGGCTTTAGGCCAGTACCGCATTTTAATTTTTTTCTCAGGACTTGTGTTTTTTATAAAAAAAAAACATAGTCATACAAAAAAATAAACAATTTTTGGGGGGTTTGTTTCTAACAAGCCTAAGTCCTACAAATCAATGTTTCTTCAGGGCTTGGGCCCAGAGCCGGCCCTTACATGGGTCCCGATGGGTCCATGGGACCCAGGCAGCACTTTGACAGGGGCTTCTCAGGCTTCCTCCTCACTTGTGTTTTTGTATCATGTCTCAGCCATTCACATTCCCCCACAGAGCCACTTTCTAAGGGCACAGCAGTCCCCAGGAGGAGAATTGTGAACAAATGCCTTACCTTCAGCTCCTGATGGGAGTTTTACTAAGCTCTGCTTGGCTTTTACGTTGTGCCCTCTCTCCATGTCTGAGCTTGTTTCCCCCTTTTTGTAGGACCGGGGGCCTGTTTGGTGTGTGGGGGGGTGGCACTTAAGGGCCTGTCCTGAGGATAGTGCCTGGACTGCGCTGCTGCGGAGTATCCTTCCCCCATCCATTCTCCGGTATGCTGGGCTTGTATGTTCCCCTGCCCCTGGGCTGTGAGGTTAGCAGGGGGAGCCTCAGCAGCCAAATGGAACTTATACACTTCCATGGTACAGGACCCGCCACGGCTGCATCACTGGAGTGGCTTCCAGACCAGTATGGCTGCGACAGGGCAGGAGTCTGTGGAGGAGCAGCCTCTGCCATCAGTTTTCTACAGCCAAGTGACGGCAGGACCAGATTCAAGGCCCAACCAGGGCCTGCAGGGTTGGGGACCCATTGATGTTGGCTGGAGTTGTGGAATGTGGGTGACGGCCTGGGGGTTCCTAGCCACTGGTCTTATACAGAAGAAGAAGAAGAAAAAAAAGTGTGTATGTGTGTGTGTGTATGTATTGGGGTGTGTGTGTGTGTATGAATGTGTGTATGTAATTATAAATATACATGTGTGTGTGTGTGTGTGTGTGTGTGTAGATATGAAAAAAATGTATATGTGTTTGTATGTATTGGGGTGTGTGTATATGTGTGTATGTAGTTATATATATATATATATATATATATATATATATATATATATATATATATATATATATATATATATATATATATAATGTGTGTGTGTGTGTGTATGTAAAAAAAAAGTTTCTTGGAAACACCACAACCAACACCAAAAGAAATCAAATAAAAACATAAAAAAACAGGTATACCTGTATTGATCAATATTAGAACATGTACTTAATATTGATCAATGCAGGCGTACCTGTTTTTTTTGTGCTTAATAAATTGTTTTGTACTCTCAACATCTCTACAACATCATTTACTCTATTTATAGATTTTATTATATTTTTTGAGATTAGAGTTTTTTTCTGTTTTTTCTCTTTGTGTGATCATTCACTCCAGGATCACAGTGGGTTCATAGCTACCTTCTCTTGTATAGGTGGATGTCTATAGATAGAGCACCCTTTACACTGTATTTGTAATAGTATCAGAGGATTTGCACACATCTTTGGCAATTAAGGGTTTAAGACCCTTATATGGATAGAGGTGGCCAACATGTGGCTCTCCAGGTGGGCGTGGTTTTGGTGGTGGGGGCAGCATTTCATCTTTGGACCAAGGCAGGACAATGTCTTGAGAGGGCCCTGCTTGGGCCTCTAATAAGTCTAAGTCCTACAAAGGCCTCTAACAACAAATCAAACAAATCATCCTCTACAAAATACTCTATCAAGTAAAGTATCAGTCCACCCCAGTGGCAGCTTATGTCAGAGGGTTCCTGTCTCTATCACTTTACATACAAATGTGTTATTTTATTTTATTAATTTATGTTTTATAAACTGTCCCCCCATAGCAGTCAAGAACCCCCCCCCAAAAAAAAACAAATTCCCCGTTCAAATGATTCATTCATTCACAAACACAGGCACACTCCTCAGACCCCTTTTATACCATGTCTTATGGGTTTTTTTATTTGTATTTAGGATTTATTTTATATTAACTACCTCCCCACAATCCCCCACCAAAAAAAATCATCCCCTGTCCAACTGATTCATTCCCCACACTCCACCAACACAGATACCCTCATGCCCCTTTTATACAATGCCTTTGGGAAATAAAATAATATTTGCTACGTGTTGTGTGTACCTTTTATGTTCCCATTGATTTCAATGGAATGAGCTAGGCGAAAAAAAAGCGGAAAATCTGCAATTTTCGTGGGAAGTTTTCGCCAACTGGAAAGTGCCTTTTTTCGCCAATTTCATTTTGAGGTGGACATTTTTGCCCATCCCTAGTAACAACATAGCTGAATCTAAAGGTCCCTTGGTGCAAAACATCACAGGCCCATTGCTTCATTTAGGCCATCGTGGCTGAATGAAAAGGAGTTGGTCCCTCCGAAAATCAGTCACATTAATTATACTCACTGTGATGGCAAAATTAAAAAGTAGTGAATAAGAAGAGTATGCTGTGGCGATTATATGATAGACTGAAGTTTTGGAGTTGGCAGGCTCTGGCTGCAGGTACTGTGGTGAACTCATTATAAGAATAGAGAATGCTGCCATCCCTTACCTGTTTGCTCATCCAGCAGGGCTGTTTTAACATCACTTGAGGCCCTGGTGAGATTGTGAATGGAGGTCCCAGATACTAGTAAACATTTTGGATCCTCTTAAATGTAGTTGTAACCTTTTTTTCTTCCTATTTGCGAAAAAAGCAGTCGCATATATTTGTGTTGTCCACCCAGGACAGCCTCCCTCTCTGACCATTTGACCACATTATTAAACTGGTTAGTTTCTGTAAAACTGGAGCTGCTGGGAGCCCAAGGTGAGGACCCCTCAAAGAGAAATTCCCAGAAGCCCATACATTAAGTCCCCTTGACATGCCCCTGATTGAAGATGTTTCTTGAATAAAGGCAAAGGGTAAAAAGTACACTTCTCCAAATATGATCGGTCACACTCCTTTGTTAAAACTTAACTTTTATTCTTGTCAGAAGACATATAATATCCAATGTTTCAGTCAGCAATTTAGACTTTCATCAGGGTTACTATAAAAATGTCTCACTCGACATATTACCTTTATAACGCCAACCATCCGTACCTGACTCGGATCAGAATCTCACCTGGTCTCCATGTTGTGGTGATTGAGTAAAATTCATGAAGGCCATGAGGATTTTCTTGGTATAGTAAGATGTGTGAGGACTTTATTATTCCCAGGTGTTAATTCTCCTTTCATAGCTCAAAACAATAATCTGTTTTATCGTAGTTGCAAATCAGAGCCCCAGACAACAATAAAATTCATCTTTCTCTACTGTTGCCTCAGAATACTGCCTAAATCCACAGCATATTGCTGCTAATCTAGCTTGGGGTGTATTATTCAAAGCCGTGTGAAATGGTTCGTTCATTTTACAAAATAGCACTCTTCCTTTTAATGAATCTTTCCTCCTCTTTTATCTCCCCCATCCTCCTCTTGATCTCATCCCAGTGTTTCTTCTCCAATGAAATCTTGGCTGTGTTATTCTTAGATGGATTTCGTGACTAATGGTGCTAATCAATTTTCTCCCACTAGTTTTTAAGACCCTATATTTCTCCATTTTATTACCTTTTAAGCAGACTTCCCTACAAATCTCTCCAAATGGATGACGTTATGATCACTGGACCCTGATGCATGCACAACTCCCTTCTTGTTCATTATCACAGCTTGCCCATTCTCAAAAAGCCAGTGTAGCTGTTCAGTATTTATCCACCTACTGGTTAGTTACAAATAACACACCAGACATTGTGGGATATGTATCAGTTCCCTCTGTTGTGATTCAGCTGATAATTACCATCCACTTCTGATGCATTCAATACACTGCAGTCTACCACAAAGAGTAAAAATTAAATACATCTTGAATTTGCATCTCACAATGTACATTTTATCATCACATTTCTATTGTTGGGGTCAATAGTACAATAAATGTGAGATGCAAATGTATGCCTAAACTGGATGTGCTAGGGTTATAGGGAAGGGTTATACAGAGCAATAGGAGATGATAGTTAATTAAGGTGAGATTATACAAATACATAAGAAAGGCTTTGTTACTTGTATTTCTGAAAATAGCTCCAGGCACTATTTTCTCTTGGATGTTCATATTGCAGAATATTGTTCTGTAGTCATCCATAGTATCACTAAAAGAGCCAACACAATTAGTGATGCCATTCTGCAGCAGCGTGGGTAAAAGGGTGGTATTAGCCATAGAAAAAGCAGAAGACTTGTATTATACCTTTATTGGCTGAGAAGCTCTAGGGTGCAATCTTTCAAGACCACTTAGGTCTCTTCTTCAGGCATGATAAGAATTATCCAGCAGTGCAGACATTGGGTCCAGTGTATTAAACTGGAGCAATTCTGGTACAAACCAACTTCACCATACAGGAGAAATAAAGTTGCCAAAAAATTGCCATAATTGTCATTGATTTAAGTGGGGGTTTTAACCCCTTGAACGCTAGAAAGGTCTCCAATTCATTGCTTTGCAGTGTGTTGGAGACCTATTTAGCATTCAAGGGGTTAAAAGCCGCATTTAGCTTAATGGGAATATTTATTTGCCCGCTATGCTACAGGTGGTTTGCTCCAGTTTGCTTTTATATCCTACTGTCCTCTAGTTTGTAAGCTCTTCTAGCAGTGTCTTCATTACCATTTATTTTGATCAGGTTCTTTACGTCACTGAGTATCATGTTTAAAGGCAAATTAAGCAATTCTGGGGCAAACTAACTGCATTAGGATGGACTTTCCCATTGATTTAAATTGGATTTTTAACCCCTTGAATGCTTGTGAGGTTTCCAACACATTATAAAGCAATGCACTCTCTTAAGCTGAGCTAAGAATGAGAAGTCATCCGTTAAGACTTGAGGAAAGGCGCTTTCAACTTAAACAAAGGCAGGGATTTTTTACAGTAAGCGAGGTAAAGCTATGAAACTTTTTTCCTCGGGATGTTGTGCTTGCAGATACTGTAACTGTTTTCAAAATAGCAATGGATACCTATATAGAACAGAATAATATTGAGAATTATGACAGATGGCTTCAAAGCAGATAGGTTGTTGATCCAGGGAATTATCTGACTGCCATTTGGAGTCAGGAAGGAATTTTTTGCCCCCTTGGGGCTAAATTGTAAATGGCTTCAATGGTTTTTTTTCTGCCTTCCTCTGGATCAACAGGGGTGTTTTTGGCATGGGCTGGACTTGATGGACACGTCTTTTTTCAGCCTCATAACTATGTTACTATGTTGCTGTGTTACCTCTCCAGTTTTTAAGGGGTTAAAGGGATAGTAATACTTCGTTTTTAACTTTATTTTATTTTGTAGGCATTAAAAAACATGAAGAATGATATAAGTCTTATCTCCCAAACCTTTATGGTTTAAGAGATATTCACAAGCAAAGTGTCCCCTTCCCGCCCCTTTTAATGATGTAACATTTTTCAGCCAGGGCAGAAGGGAGCTGCCCAGGTAGACTGCAGAGAGGGACAATCTTCAATTAAGATAAGGGAAAAACCTGAAAAGATTGTCAAGGGGGGCAGGGATTTCATTGTTTTCAAAGGAATAAGAGTGTCCCCTTCTGTTATCTGTCTGGTCTATGGACTGCGTTCCACATCTGAGAAGAGATTGTTTACAGTAGGTAAAAGGGGCGGGAGGGGGAAACTTTGCTTGTGAATATCTCATAAACCATAAAGGTTTGAGAGATAAGACTTATATCATTCTTCATGTTTTTTTAATGCCTACAAAATAAAATAAAGTTAAAACGAAGTATTACTATCCCTTTAAAGCCCTGTTTAAGTTAGCCAGAATTTAGGGAATTTGTATTTATTTAGTTTGCTTCAGAATTGTTCCACTTTATACATAAGAGCCATCGTTTTCTTCTCTCCTGTTATTTTGTATAGCATTTCAGAATATGTTGGAGCTCAGTTAAAAAAATATTACATAAACCATACTAGGACACAACAAATTAGTACTTTTAAAAGCAGTTTGGGAAGAGCAATATGTTGGTGGCCTATATAGCATTTCAGGGCATAAATGCCTTATTTAAACAAACGGAAATATTTAACTCTCCCTTCTCCCAATTATGTTGATGATATGTTCCGGAATTGCTTCTCCTTTTCTTACTGCATAAGCCACAGATTCTTAAATGCAAACTGCACATTACTTACTGTATACTGTTCATTTGTTTTAGTGGTTCTCAATCGTTTTATGCTCAAGGGGTTATGTTTCATTTGTCAATAAAAGGTACAAATATATACATATCATTATTTCTAGATTTCACTTCCAGAAGGATGAAAAATAACTTGTTATGCATAACAATTTCCATAAATATACATCTGAAATAAAAAATTCACCTTTTTTGTCAGTCTTCACAGGAAAAGTGTAGCACCCTAAGCTGGTGCCCAGGACATACCTAGTGCCACAGGACCCTCACTGAGAACCACTGACTAGCAGCATTGTCTGTGTTTAACACAGGCATCTTATTATCTGCAAACCTTCTTGGTAATGGGTGTGCTCTCGTCACAGCTTTTTCTCTCCATTGTATTTGACTTCTTTGCTGTCAGAAAGGTTGACAAATCTTTGAGCAATGGATTGCTGGTCCCTCTGGTATAAAAGAGGTTTAACATTTTATAATTTTGTATCTGTACAGTTTAGGAAGGATTGGCTACAAGATGTGACCCTGCTCTTCTCTGTGATTGACTAGGTCACTAATTGAAACTGATCAACTAATGCGGTTACATAGAGGCTCATCCAAAGTGTCGGTTTAACATTTGCTGGGGGTAGGAGACACTCCTCATGTCTTTAGTGATGAATATGGGTCAGGCATTTCGCTGTCAGATGCTTACAATGTTTTTATGTTTATATAAAATCTTCCCAAAATAGGCAATGCATGTCAAAGATATATATTCTACTTCTGTGTGCATCTGCTTACTCACGTCTTTCAGAGTCCACACAGATTAACCATTTGAGTGCCAGATGAGTAAGCAACACATTGCTTTGCAATGCGTTGCGTACCCTTCTGGCACTCAAAGGGTTAAATGAAACGTGTGGCCCGGCATTATAGCCTCTCTGCCACCAGGGCCACTTTAAGCAATGGGCAAAGAGGGCATTTGCCAAGGGCCCACTCTCAAAAGGGAGCCCACCGACAGAGCCGCCTTAGTAACTGTGGCGGGAGAAGGGACAGAGCTGACAGGTAGGTGCAGTCGGGTCTGGGTCTGCAGTGCTGACAGGCCCTTGCATACCTGAGTGCTCTCACAGTCCCATAGTGTTTTTCAGTCTCTGTGCTACTGCTGCCACTGAAAGTCACCCTCCAATTTTCAGTGGCAGCCTGGCAGAGAGAGGAGTGAAGAAAAGAGCACAGTAAAGGGAGTTTTCTTCCTGCCTTGCTCAGGGCCTGCCAGATGACAGCAAGCACTTCCTGTCATCCAGCTACCATATAACCTGCCACAGGAAGCAGCATCAGAGAGTGCCAGCAGAATGGTCATAATTCCATCCACAGGCAGGAAGGCATACACTGCACCATGGTATTTTAGGGGCATTAAATTGTATTTTCTGAAAGTTTAAATGAGAGCATAGGTCTTAAAATGAAAGTGAGAGTGACAAATATTTTACCCAATAGTAAGGTTGCTTTGAATAACTTTTTGTTGGTTACTTTGCATTCTGTGTGGTATTTTGTGCATTTTCTTTTTTATATTTTTATGAGTTGAATTGTAAGGGGGGGGACGATCATGAACTTTGCCCTGGGCCACCAGTGTCTTAAAGCAGCCCTGTCTGTCACAATATTGCCCACGGGGTGTATGAATCCCCCAGACCAGTCCATTTCCTGTGCATATTTATGTTTAACCCTTGAGTGCCAGTGGGGTACGCAACACATTGCTTTGCAATTCTTTGCGTACCCCTCTGGCACTCAAAGGGTTAAAAGTCCTCTGTCTATGACTTTGCTTAAGTACACTGGCCTTTATGGCATACTAGCACATACAACTCCCCCAAATCAAGCCTCTAAGAGCAATTCTGAGTGCAACCTCTATAGCATGGCTAAGAAAATATAGTGTATGGTTGTGTGATCCATTTCTATGAGTCTTGTTTTACATCATGTACTTACAAGGCATGGAATAAATTAACTTTAATATGCTGTAAGTGCTAGGCAGGTGCAATTCAGTATCACATGTCCCTAGCACCTACATTAGTACATAAGAACATTTGTACATTTCCCTTATTTAATTCTAAATTAGACTTTTCCATAGAACATAAAACAGGGGACATAAAATAATATACTGGGAAGACTAAGGTCCATTGTCAGATGGCACAACCTAATGATACAGGATATGTTTGTCACAGTACCCAGCATAAATGAAGGACAGACACAGTATATGAAATGTAAAACCACCTTTATTGAAAGTAAACAGAAATGAAATGCCAATGCCCACACAACCCCAGACCCAGGACTATGATCTCAGGTCTACTACCCGGAGCCGCACGCTGTGCTGAGCGCTGGACTATTGCACTAAACACAGGGTAATTGAAATGTGCAAAGTCCCCCAACAGAGATCCTGTAGACAAGGCTAGAGTCTAAAACAGGAAACGCAACCAGAGGCAACAGGGTGCGAGCAAGACTAAGTAGCGTAGTTTAGGTGCGAAGGGTAAGACAACTGGGGAATGAACAGAGCGAGTAGTCAGCCAGAGCCACAGGTCGAACCGAGTGGGTAGTCAGACAAGCCGGGGACTGCAAGAAGTGAGTTAGTCAGCCAGAGCCACAGGTCAGAACCGATGTGGGTAGTCAGACAAGCCAGGGACAACAAGGAGCAAGTCAGTCAGCCAGAGCCACAGGTCAGAACCGATGTGGGTAGTCAGACAAGCCGGGGTCATACAC
This sequence comes from Rhinophrynus dorsalis, assembly GCA_037306005.1. Classification (NCBI taxonomy): domain Eukaryota; kingdom Metazoa; phylum Chordata; class Amphibia; order Anura; family Rhinophrynidae; genus Rhinophrynus; species Rhinophrynus dorsalis. The sequence goes on from CM074724.1 coordinate 125,247,252, forward strand.
GAAACAAGTTAGTCAGCCAGAGCCAAAGGTCAGATCCGATGTGGGTAGTCAGACAAGTCAGGGTCATACACGGAGCGAGTAATCAGACAGGCATGGGTCACAATGATACACAAGAGCAGTAAACGGAAACACCATGTAAAGGCAATGACTACTAGGCCAGAGGGGTTTATAAAGCAGCAGCTCAAGGCGGGAATCAATTAGGCAAATGAGACTAGGCCCATAAACAGACAACGTACCCGCGCCCGTTCTAGTGATGTCAGAATGCGGGAGTAGCCGGCAATCATGCCGGTCGACATCACTCCAGAGGAAGGAAGCACAGGATCACTTATGCCTATAAGGGAGACCGTGATAATGCTGTTGACTTGAATGGTATACATGGCAACACAACTTTAGTGATTATTGCATCTTTCCTACCGCTGGAACTCTTCAGCAAGAATTTTATTGCTGTCCTTTCTTTTTGAATCCACCTTTTTGGCAGTACCTGATACATCTTGCTGTTGGCAGGGCTGGATTTCTTAGGCAGAGTAGGCAACTGTCTAGAGCTCAACATTTTGAAGGGAACCTCAGCAGTGCTAGCCACACCCACATTCTGAATTGTGGGTGTGGTCAGAGCGATCTCAATGTCCCGGCACAAGTTTTATTCCCCTTTGCAGACTTTTATCTAACCCTTTGGATGCTAGAGAGTTCTCCAATGCATTGTGAAACAAGGAGGTATTTTTGTCCTTGCTTGTTGTAGGCCAAGGGTATATTCTGCCCCAGGAATTAGTGGATGCGACTAGGGGTGGAGTTATGTGAGTCATGGGGTGTGGCCATGGGCTGACCTAAGGGTGCCTAGAGTTCCTTGCTTAGTGGTACCTGTGATATAAATGCAGCCCTGACTGTTGGGCTCTACGTGCTAGGCCAGGACCAAATGTGCCACCAAATCTCGGGATATAGTGAATCCACTCAGCAGAGTAGCATGTAAATAAAGTATTTACCTTACCACGACTAAGACAAATACACACACATTTTAAATCAATGATCTGTATTGAACAACAAGATGTATCAGCATGACAGCCTTCAATACTTCAACACTTAAAGGGATAGTAATGTTTCATAATAAAAGCAGCTATAATTAATCATCATAGTATTTGGACTTTGGAGAGTGTTATTTCAGTTCTGTCAGAGTTGTAGTTCAAGAGTAATTCAATGACAAAGTATCCCCCTCCCGCCCCTTTTACTGATGCAACACTGCTCAGCCAGAGCAGAAGGGAGATGCCCAGGTAGACTGCAGAGAAGGACAATCTTCAATTAAGAAAAGGGAAAAACCTGAAAAACTTGTCAAGGGGGGCAGGGCTTTCATTGTTCTCACAGGAACAAGATTGTCCCCTTCTGTTATCTGTCTGGTCTATGGACTGGATTCTACATCTGAGAAGAGATTGCTTACACTAGGTAAAAGGGGCAGGATGGGAAACTTTGCTTGTGAATATCTCTCAAACCATAAAGGTTTGAGAGATAAGACTTATATCGTTCTTTATGTTTATTTAATGCCTACAAAATAAAATAAAGATAAAACAAAGTATTACTATCCATTTAAAGCAGAGCTTATTCTCTTCTTATAATAATAACCTCCCACTTGTCTTATATGGCTGTGAAATCCTAAGGGTCACTTTTACTGTTTTCTCAGCTCCTTGATTCAAAAGAGAACATCTTCAGCTGTCCTGTTCATATAGGAGGACATGGTAGTTGCTAGCAGGACCACAGGACCTCAAACTCTGCTCACTTCACACAATCTTGTCTTTAAGGACCAGAAAGGTGTGTGTGTGTAATGCATTGCTTTTCAATATATTGTACACTCCTCTGGCCCTAAAAATTATGTAGGTTCATGCATGCCTGCTTCAGTTTGAAAAAACTGTCTGCACATACTATTTCAGCCTCCATGGACATAACATCTAGGATTGGTCGAAGATGTTATCTATTGAACAAAGGTGCATGGATGAAAGTCTTAGGACTATTAGGATTTTCTGGCCATAATATTGTAAGAGTGGGGTTCTTATCAGGAGGTTTTAGTTATCCTTTAAGTATTTTCCACACCCAGAGTTCAGTACCAGTCCACAGTTCAAGGTTATCTGCAACCCCACTCTCTGATTTACAGGGCAATCCTTCTAAACATCGCAAAGTTCAGATTCCCTTTGGGGTTCACTCATGCTGTTGTGGCACCTCACTTGCAGACGTCTTTATTTTCTTGTGATCTTCAAGCCCATCTCTCTGAATCCTCTTCATTGCTTCTCTAGACAGACATCAACATAGTGCTTAATTCCACTGGTAAAAATGAGAATTGGTACCATGTTAGCTGTAGAAATACAGGAGGCATATATAGTCAAGTTGATACCTTTATTGGCTAACTAAACAGATTTAGGATGCAAGCTTTTAAGACCTCTTAGTTCTCTCTCTTCCTCAGGCATGTTAACATGCCTGAGGAAGAGACCTAAGAGGTCTTGAAAGCTTGCATCCTAAATGTGCTTAGTTAGCCAATAAAGGTATCAACTTGACTATATTGGCCTCCCATAATTCCACAGGAACATCTTACACTTACAGGGATCTAATTTACACTATGACTCAGCTAGAAAGAGTCAGGTAGAGGTGTGTTACTAACTGTCTGATACTGCTTTCATACCTACTTGAGGAAACCTTTCTCTTACACAGAGTGACATATCACGGAGTGTCCTACTGCTAAAAAGGGCTGTAACTTTTTTTTTCCCAATATATTTGCTATATTTGACAATTCACCTACAACTGGTAACAAATTCAGCACCTACATTCCTCTAAATCCTTTGGATGATGACCTTGTGTTACCTGTCCAGCCCACAGGAAAGAATGTTCCCCAGTAAAGTCTCTGGCTTGATTTTTTGTATATGCATTTAGTATTAAAAGTGGATCTGTCACCCTAATATAGTATAGTTAATCTTAAAGAGAAGCAAAAACTACCTATAAGTTGTAGTAATCTTTTGTTTATAATAATGATAGTTTGGGATGAATTAACCTCTATTTATTGGTGGCACAATGTGGCACTTTATGCTAATTAGTTTTTGTGTTGTCCATTATGGCAATTAATGAATTTAGACCGAGCCCACACACTGGGTGTGTTTCTAATAAATAGTAAGTTATCAGTTTGCCCCCAGACCAAACTAATTAGCATAACCTGCAGGATTGGTCTCTGAGCCTGGCTCTCCCCAAGCATGGCACTGTCCATGGTGCTGATCTTGAAACCCAGGGGCGTGGTAAAAGTCTTTTTGACAGAAGACATATAGTGCATAGTACACAACTGTGCAAACCAATTGCATTGTAGTGGATACATTTAAAAAAAAAAAAATAACATTGATTTAAATGGTATTTTAACACCATGAAATCTTCAACAAATTGATTTGCAATGCATTTGAGACCTCTATGGCAAGGGGTTAAAATATAGTGTAGGTTTATTTTTTGTGCAGTTACCCCTTTCAGTATCAGAAATGTTATAAAGTATTGCACAGCAATACGGTGCAAGCTGCCTGGCTTCATCTGGATTAAGGGGGATGTTTAAGCGAGTGTGCTGGGTTGTTGGGTGCAGATGGAGACACTAGGCCTGTGCTGCAGGGAAGGCCTATGCTATCTGGACAGCAAAGGGGGGCTTGGAAAGACCCTCCTGTGACAATGGAGTAACAGAATGGCCATTTGTAATGCTTTTTGAGCCTTTTAATATGCATAACAAATTGCCAAATTAAGTGTACATATTGACCATAATTCAACTGCAATAGTAAGGAAAAAGACTAGAAAAAAATACTTTTTTTCTGCTCTGATGTCCGAATTGTCATTCTGCTAAAATAGAATCTTGGCCATTCTTTGCTCTCCCACCTGAGGTGTACAGGCCGATAGGGCATGAAAAGGAGAACTAAAAAACCTTACTGTGGCCAGAAAATTGTAACAATCCCTGTGAATGTTGCCCTTGTGCTTTTGTCCGAGATAACATCTTCAATCAGACCTGGCTGTCATATCAATGGTGACAGACGTGACAGTTGTTACCAGTTTTAAAAAACAGAATGAGGCAGAATGAATGAAGCTACTTAACCCTTTAAGGACGATATAGTATGCAAAGCATTGTGAAGTATTGCTTTTGACTCCCCTCTGCCTCTGGTCCTTAATGGGTTAAGATTATGAATGATTAGAATATGAGGTCCTTATGATCCTTCTATGTCTCTGTAGACATGATGCTGAACTGTGTGTATGTGTGTGTGTGTCTGTCTCTGTGTGTGTCTGTGCGTCTGTGTGTCACTGTGTCTGTGCCTCTGTGTGTGTCTTTGTGCTGTGTGTGTATGTCTGTGTGTCTCTGTGTGTGCTTGTGCCTGTGTGTCTGTTCCTGTGCTTGTGTGTCTAAGATTATGAATGATTAGAATATGAGGTCCTTATGATCCTTCTATGTCTCTGTAGACATGATGCTGAACTGTGTGTATGTGTGTGTGTGTCTGTCTCTGTGTGTGTCTGTGCGTCTGTGTGTCACTGTGTCTGTGCCTCTGTGTGTGTCTTTGTGCTGTGTGTGTATGTCTGTGTGTCTCTGTGTGTGCTTGTGCCTGTGTGTCTGTTCCTGTGCTTGTGTGTCTAAGATTATGAATGATTAGAATATGAGGTCCTTATGATCCTTCTATGTCTCTGTAGACATGATGCTGAACTGTGTGTATGTGTGTGTGTGTCTGTCTCTGTGTGTGTCTGTGCGTCTGTGTGTCACTGTGTCTGTGCCTCTGTGTGTGTCTTTGTGCTGTGTGTGTATGTCTGTGAGTCTCTGTGTGTGCTTGTGCCTGTGTGTCTGTTCCTGTGCTTGTGTGTCTAAGATTATGAATGATTAGAATCTGAGGTCCTTATGATCCTACTATGGATATGGATATGACGCTGAACTGTGTGTCTGTCTGAGTGTGTGTGTCTGTGTGTGTATCAGTGTGTGTGTTTATGTGTGCATCTGTGCCTGTGTGTGTGTCTACAACCCCCCTCCTCATGGCTGTGAGAGGTTCTTAATTTTGCACCATAGTAATATTCAATATATTAACCTCTTTGGTCCCTCTAGGTCAAAGAATGTTATCATGAGACTGGAATAAATAATCATTATTATTTGCAAATTAAGTGTTGAATGAAATACATTGCTATCCTTCTGGCACTCAGAGGGTTAATAAGAATGTTTTTGTTTGCTAAATCGCAAACACTGCATTTGTGTAATGGAGCAAGGTTAACCCATTGGATACTACAGTGATCCACTGCTTTGCAACGTGTTGCTCATCCCTCTGGCATCTAATGGGTTAAAATCCAAAACCCCACTGTTAAACCTTTGAGAGCAATGTGCTGCACATCCTTCTGGCATTCAAAAGGTGAAATAGTTGCTAAGGAGAAATTACTTCAGCTCTCAACCCTTTGAATGCCAGAGGGGTATGCAACGCATTGCTTTGCAATGCGTTGCATACCCCTCTGACACTCAGATGGTTAATAATTCTGTTCTATGTTCTGCCGGAGGGGTCATCATTGTTCGAGTGGGACACTAAGGGCCATATGTTGGAGATTTGTCTAGCAAACAAAGGGTTGAAATCTCCATTTAAATGAATTTTAGCTGTCCCCTGTAGTGCAATTGTTTTGCCCCATCATTTTCTACACTTACATTTTGAGCACACAGCCCTAAGAAGAGTCATTTATTTAATAAATAACATGCAGTTGAGTTGGGAGAGCAAAAATGGGCAAAAGCTTCAGGTGGTGGAGGTATAGGGCACGCTTCATATACCTGTCCATCAAGGCATGCCATTCACCCAGTGATGGAAAAGACACTAGAGATGATAAAGTGAAGGAGCGAGAAGGTGCAGCGGAACAATGCAATGAAGAGATAAGATTTGAAAGTTTTACAGCTCACAGAGCTGTTACCTGCTGCAGCCCTTCTATCATTTTTAATTCGCTCTTTTACAGCCATCATTGCTCTGACAGTTTGATGCAGTCATGGCAGAGCTGTAATGTTCATAAAATGGCTGTAACCCTCTAAGGAGAGGAATTCGCCCTCTGGGGGATCGTTCATGTTTTACTGGTATGTGTGTACTGTAGGTTTGTTCCTTGAATTGCATTTTACTTAAGGACATATACACAAGGATGGAGAGAAACAATTCCGGAAAACCAACCCTATAAGATAAAAGGCCAGAAAGTTTGTCACAATGCAGTCTTGAGCAGTAGAGACTGCCCACATTCGGCCAGTCTCTACTGCGCATGATTGCATCACGTGAGTGAGGCGGCGCAATCGCGTGGAGCAGTGAGGTAACGGCAGTACGCAGAGCAGGTCGGGGTAATGTTAACCCTTTCTGAGTGCTAGAGGGGTACACAACACATTGCTTTGCAATGGCACTCAAAGGGTTAAGAGGCCGGTCCTGCTCTGCGTACTGCCATTACCTCACTGCTCCATGGCCGTGCACACAGGCTTTTACACTAGTTACATCAAAAGGGATTAATAAAAATTCCCATTGAATTGAATGGGACTTTTAACCACCTAAATGCTAAAGATGTCTACAAAGAATTACTGTGCAATGCATTGAGACTTTTTTAGCATTAAAGTTGTTAAGTGTTCCAGAGAAGTATTCATAGTATTGCAGCGATAACCCTTTGGCACTCAAATGTTATCAATGGGAATTTTTATTGTCAGAAAACAGTCTGTCAGTTCTGCTAGTGTCACCTAATAATTTGTTGGCAGACTAGGATAAAGTAGTTTGTTATATTACCCAGAGAATTTGAGATAAGTGTGCAGGTGCAGGACTTTAAATTCTTCCATCTTTCCTAATGAACTCCTCAAATGCACATCTTTTTCCTTACTGCTTACATAACAATATCTTCAAATAACATCATATGTTAAAAGAGTTGCACTTGTTCATATATTAAAAAAATGTTTCTTCAATGTGGCATTTATATTGGCATGAAACGTGTAGACATACAGGGGGAGATGCACTAAGGTGTGATAGGAAAGTGACAAAGTGGAGTCAACTTATCCAGTGATATCACGTCTCCAATTACTATATAGAGCCAATGCCCTAAGATTTCTCCAACTTTGGGGATCATAGTGCATAGTCTCTATAGCATTGGAACTGGAGAAGTGATATCACTGGAGAAGTCATCTCCACTTTATCACACCTTAGTGCATAACCCCCCCCCATTGTGGTCTTTGTTTGATGGTGCAGTAAGACTCTCAACAGCACTTTCTTTTGATGGTGTGCCCCACTGGACAAATATATATTTCATTAAAACATATTAATAAAACTGCATTTTTAAGATATATGGTGTTTTTTTAGATGTGGGTTATTGTGTAAAAAGTTCTGACAACATTATCTTCTAACTGGTTATATCTCTTATGAATGTCGTGATAATCATTTCTGTCCAAGTTTTTCAAATTGCCAACCTTTGATATCCTGTTGTTGACATTTAATGGTACCAAACTTTGCCTTGTATATAAAATGATATATGCATTGTCCCAGGACAGTTGTTTTCAACATCTGTCCACCAGACACACCAACAGATCAAGATTTCAGGACATCCCTGGGTAATCAGTGGGTCAGTCCTTGTGACTGATTTACCTGTTCTTAATAAGTCTTAAAATATGACATTTTGGTGTATCCAAGGAGTGGAGTAGATAATAATTTTTCTCATGTGCTATCGACTGACTGTGTGCATGTATCTATTGAAAGGATAAGTACAAAACTGAAGCACAGCTGATTGGAAAGGTTGGGCACATACAGAACCACATACAAGAGCTATTTGTACTTTATCCCTTAGTGTTTGAGTTATAACAGCTTGCACACTTATCTGATGGAGACCAACTTATGTTCAGTAAAGGCAATCTATATCTCTGAGTGCAGACAAAGTAAAACAGCCACATCAATGTACCCGTTCGTGGCATCTTTTTCAGACAGAAGCAGGTAGAATTCATGAGCATCCTAATTCCTAGTAATAACCACGTTTGCAGTGAGGTGATGTGGTCCTGCTTATATCTGCATCCAAGAACATGACATCCAGGACTGAATAAAGATGTCTCTTGAACAAATGGCATGGGTGCAAAGTTCATAGGAGCCATTAGGATTTTCTCTCCATAGGAAGATAGTGAAGTGTTATTATTAGTAGATATTAATGCTTCTTTAAAGTGCTGGGTAGTCAGAATCTTTGTATTTCTGTTGAACCTACCTGTGTTTAGGTTGTCTGTTAAACCAAGTTACACTGTTAAAATGAACCAATAATACTGGCGAGAGTAGCAGTAAAAACATGACAATGAGACTTAAACAAACACTTTTTATTGAAAGCTGGTGGCAGCTGATATTCAGAGATCTCAGGCTGTAACATCTGTTCAAGTCAGGTCACTGAGGTCACTGCTCCAATCAAGGGGTATTATCTGGAGAGATGTGGTCAAGCTGCACAATTGAAATTAGGCCTACTCATGATTATTAACAGTGGCATAACTAGTCATTTGAAGGCCCCAGTGCAAACATTTTGGGTCCCCGATCTAGGCATAATTAGAACCTATAGGACTTTGTGGCAGATAGAGCCTCCATGGATGCTGGACTCCTATTCAACTATTCAAAAATCCCTTCACTTGAGTTTTCTCCTGTCACTCATCTCATTCCACAGTATTTTAATGTTTGTATTCTACTTCTTTAATTGTATGAATAAATGTGCAGGAGCAGCTCTGACTATAAGCCACTGAGTGCACAGACACAGGCAGGATGTCTTACAGTGAGTGCCTTGTTACACAGTATTTTAATAGTATGTTATGGACATTGCAAGTAAGTCATGAATGCGGGCTGCAAATCAATGCGGCGCCGTTTCAGGAAGCGACATGAGAATCTCGCTCTTTCATGTAGTGCGAGATTCTCATGTTGCCATTTGAATCATGGCGACATTGTTAATGAGTTGTGTGGACACACAACGTTTTCTATGCACCGTTTTAAATAGATACCATTCAACTGTATCCTCTGCACCCCATGTAGTTACTCCACTGACTACAAAATATTTCTGAATATTGATTCAGGGATCTATACCCTTCTACATAAAGTTGTCTTACACAATGTTTTTATCGATGTGTCTTGAGTAGGCTTACAATATCTGCTGTGAAGGGACCAAGTGAGCTTTGTTTGATCTATTATTGTTGGGTGCCATTAAAGGAACACCAACACCTAAAATGATCTTGGGTTATACATACCTAAATACCCTATACTTCATGCTAGCATCAATAAAAAAATCTCGATTTATTTTATGAGACCTAAAATCTAGTCTTTCCTATACTCTATGACGTGCCCATTCCTGCTTCTTCCACTACTCCCTGACTCCCATTACCACAGCAATCTTGATAGGTATCTTGATAAGTATATTAAAAGTAATAGTACTATATTGGCTGTAAATGATCAGAGATAAGTTAATAGCCTTTCTGAATAAAGTTGTAGTGGATGCTAATGTCAATAAATTAACTACTAGCTCATCTCTCACTTCAAATCGTGCATCCAAAATAAAGCAAATGGTGTCTACACAGAATAGTCCACAAATGCATTCGAAAAGCAAGTTTAAAGTTAGAGTTTATAAGTCTAATACAAAATGGTAGACTTTTACAGATGCTAGATGGAAATATGTGATATTTTAAAAATATATAACCCATTTCATTTTATGGTGTCAGTGTTATTTTAAGGACCAGATGAATGTGCCTCTGGTCTTTAAAGTGTTAAAACATGATTCCAAAAATGTATAAAACATTTTTCATCTGGGATTCATAGAGAGAAATATCAATCACATTTCATCTTACAGGACGTAATAAAATGGTGTTCACCATGGCCAAAATACACATTAGAGAAAATGTACGACTGAGCAAACCAGCACTCAAATAGATTTCTAGCTCTGTGCCTGACTGCCTGCCTGCCTAACGCCAGATTACTAAGCATCATACCCTGAAACTTCTCCCCTTAACACTCCTTGCATTGAGATGGGGGGATGGGGCAGTTACTTTCCTCTATTGAATGAGGTATGGGGTATTGGTTTAACTTTATGCCATTGTTCCAGAGCATGGTATGGGGCCAGTATAAGGGGCTTACTGACATCAAAGTTCTAATGAACATAGACTGTGTCTATCAGTATGCATGAACCTTCTGAGTGCCAGTGGGGTGTCTATTGCATTGCATTGGTCACCCACTCTGGAATTCAAAAGATTAAAGCAATGATACACTGTAGTGCCTACTCTGAAGTCCAGCCACTGAAATTGGAGGCTCAGGGCTTCCACTGCCCTGATTTTTTGCTAGGGTGCTATAAGAGGAGAGTTCTGTGACTGCAGCTTCCATTGCCCAACAATTTTTACTTTGTAGTGAATTATGATTTTACAGAACAATTTAGGTAGAGAGATTCATGCTTAGATTTGGATATAGCCTAAAGCTTATATTCAGGGTTTATAAAATTATGGTCACAGTCGCTCAACAGAATAATATATTTAAGAGGAGAAGGATGTACTTAGGTGTGATGAAGAGGTAATAAAGTGGAGATGACTTCTCCAGTGATATCACTTCTCCAGTTCCTATATTATTCTATGAGGCCAATGCACTAACATTTCTCCAGCTTTGGAAATCTTAGTGTATAGGCTCTATAGAATAACAGGAACTGGAGAAGTGATATCACTGGAGGAGACGTTCCCTGTTTATCAACTCATTATCATACCTTAGGGCATAAGCCCTGTTTTGTCTATAAAATGCATTTATTATACTGCATTCTGTGGGAGAGCTTGAGTTAATGGCACCAGGGGGGTCAGGCACTGAGGCGTGATAAAGAACTGATAAACTGGAGATGACTTCTCCAGTTCGTATGTTATTCAATAGAGCCTATGCACTAAGTTCTCCAAAGATGGAGAAATCTTAGTACATTGACTCCATAGAATAACAGAGGAACTGAACAAGTAATATCATTGGAGAAGTCATCTCCAAGTTACCACCTCGTTATCACACCATACTGCATAACCACCATCCTCTTCATAATAGTTGTTAGGAACAACACTACCTGCTGACCATAATAGAACATTTAATATAAAAAAGGGGAAAAAGTTAAAAATATAATCAGGGCCAGAGTTCCCATTAGGCAGAGGAGGTAACTGCAAAGAGCTCCAAATTTTGAGGAGCACCTCAGCTGTGCTGGCCACACCCATATTCTGAATTATAGGTATGGTCAAAACCATCACAATATCCCTACTACGGATTAAATATTCCTTTATATGTTCTTGTTTAGTCCCTTGGATGCAACAGAGATCTCCATTTTTTTTATTTTTTTTTAAACAATGCAATGGGGATCTTTGTAGCAACCAAGGGGTTCAACATTTTTCTTTTTTTTTCACTTGTTAGAGGCCAAGGGTATTTTCTGTACCAGAAAACAGTTTATCGGCCTGGGGGTGGGATTCATGTAAGGAGTGGGGTGTATGACCATGGGCGGAGCTATGCGATATAAATCCAGCCTTGGATATAATAACTTTTGAATTAAAGGGACAGTAATATTTAAAAATTACTATCCCTCATGTTGAAACTACTAAAAAACTGAGTTAAATGAGACCAGCGGCATCTCTCAATCTTTTATGGTTTGAGAGATATCCGCTTTCAGAGTTCCCTCTTTTTGGCTTTTCCCCTGATGTCAGGGTTCTAGTTGAGAGCAGGGGAATCCTCTCCTGGGATCAGCTGGCTGCTCTGCAGCAGAGTGGAGATCGCTTTAATAAAAAAGAAATCCTTTACTAAAAAGGTCTTCTATGTGTGCTTGGTTTGCAAGCACATGTAGAAAACCTTTTAAGTTAAGGATTTATTTTTTATTAACACGATCCCAGCTCTGCTGCAGAGCCTCTGCTGGTCCCGGGACTGGATTGCCCTGCTGTCAGCTAGAATGCTGATGTCAGGGGAGAGGGAACTTTGAAAGTGGATATCTCTCAACTATAAAGGTTTGAGAGGTGCTGCTGGTTTCATTTAACTCAGTTTTTAGTGGCTACAACATGGGGATAGTAATTTTTAAGTATTACTATCCCTTTTAAAAGCATCCCAACAGTACAAGTAGCCTTGTTTTTTGTCAGCAGTAATTTATATGTTTTTCCATAAAAAAATTACTGGGCATTTGAATTACAACTCACGACTACATGGTTGTTGTAGTTTATCATTGTATGTCTATGCAACACGATGAAATGTTGTGTGGATGTAGATTTTAGCCAGTGGATACATTACCGCCCATAATGACCTTGCTGCTGATGGAATATATAGAGAGGAAATCAGAACAAACTAGAAAGAGAGTGTACAGCAGGGGAAGGAGAATTTGCAAACCAAGAATTAAAAAATATTAAAGTTAAAGATAATAACAGTTGGCAATGGTATTTTTACTGCTGGAAGAGTTTTTATTCAAATATGATTGCAGCTCAAACTTGCATTTTTTGGTGTAGTACCTTCATTGTCTGAAATTTTACAGCGGAGCTGTTGCTACAGCATCCTATGGAGGTTTATGGTAAACTGATCAGAGGTATCCATAGAGTGCTGTACCAGTAGCGCCACTATAACACTTCAGGCCATGGACGTACTGCACCCCAAAAATGCAAGTTTGAGCTGCAATAATTTTTGAATAAAAAATAGCTAAGCAGTGGGAGTTCTCTTGATTTAAAACCTGCGATATATATCTTTAATATTAAGCATTACTATCGCTTTATAGTCATCTTCAGTCTACGGCTTTTGCTCATGTAGAATCTAAACTTTGTTATATTTAAAGGGATAGTAATACCTTGAAACAAATGCAGCTCTGATTTATCCTCATATAAAAAGGATCATGTAACGCTTTATTTCTGTAGGCTCCATGTTGTACTTAAAAAGAAATTCACTGGTAAAGACTCCTTTTACAGCTTGCAAGCCGCCTCCCTTTAGATGTGGAATCTGATCATGGGACCAGACAGTGTGCAGCGAGGGACAGACTTCATTCCCAGAGTATAAGGAAAACCCTTCTCCTCTTGACGCAGGAGGGCAGTATTTTTCTTATGCTCACTGAAGATTGTCCCTCACTATGCTCCATCCAGCCAGCTGAAATAGGCAGCGTGCCGCGAGTAAAAGAGGAGATAGGGGGAATACTTTAGCAGTGAATTCCTTTTTAAATGCAACACGGCGCATATTGAAATAAAACGTTTCATGATCCTCATTATAGGATTTGTTTGAAGGTATTATTATGCCTTTAAAAGTGTGTATACAATTTGTACAGCAGCATACTGTACAGTGTCATAAGAAGATGACTCAGAAACAAAAGATCAACCTATTACAAAAGCCATGTGGAAAATTTAGTATCCTACCCTTTAGTTATATCTATATTTATATAAAATTTTCTGATTTGCTGTGCACCCTTCCCCTTGATGGCATGGAGGCAGTGATTGCCCACAACTAGATAATTGCCATAGGGCAGTGATTTTGACAGGAGTGGTCAGGAGGTGAAGTTCGCCTGGCCACATAGCTGCAGCAAGATTCACTGCTGATCTTAAAGGGATAGTAATGTTTCATAATAAAAGCAGCTCTAATTAATCATCATAGTATTTGGACTTTGGAGAGTGTTATTTCAATTCTGTCAGAGTTGTAGTACAAGAGTAATTCAATGATAAAGTATCCCCCTCCCACCCCTTTTACTGATGTAAAACTGTACAGCCTGAGCAGATGGGAGGTGCCCAGGTAGACTGCAGAGAGGGACAATCTTCAATTAAGATAAGGGAAAAACCTGAAAAGCTTGTCAAGGGGGGCAGGGCTTTCATTGTTTTCATAGGAATAAGAGTGTCCCCTTCTGTTATCTGTCCAGTCTATGGACTGCATGCCACATCTGAGAAGAGATTGTTTACAGTAGGTAAAAGGGGCGGGAGGGGGAAACTTCAGTCAAGAAATCTTCATAGTAGTAATTTGAGTTTTATTCCTTTGAGCACCAGAGAGGTATTTAACTTATTGGGGGAGATTCACTAAGAGATGATAAAATGGAGATCACCTCTCCAGTTCCTATGTTATTCTATGGAGCCTATGCAATAAGATCTCCAAATCTGAAGGGATCGTAGTGCATAGGCTCCATAGAATATCATATGAATTGGAGAAGTGATAAACTGGAGAAGTTATCTCCTCTTTATCACCGCTTAGTGAATCTCCCCCATTGTGTTGCAAATTGTTAACTACCTCTCTGGATTTCAAAGGGTTATGCACAAATTGATGTATCAAGTGAATTATAAGGAACGTACATGTAATAATAAACCAGGCTTAATTAAATTACAGCTGGAACAAACTTTGTGAAGCCATCTTTAGGCAAACCCTACCTGAATGAGATGCTGAGGCTGAGGTACTAAGATGAATTGGAGTAATACTGGGGCAAACGAACTGCACTAGAGTGGACAAATACAAATTCTCATTGATTTAAATGGGGGTTTGAACCCCTTGAATAGTAGAGATGTCTCCAACACATTACTTTTCAATGTTCTTCTCTGGGATTCAAGGGGGTTAAAGCCTCATTTAAATTAATTGGAATTGGGGGCAATTTTTTTTTACCATCCCCCCCCAGCATGGTTCAGATCAGTGGTTCTCAATCTTTTTTTGTTCGGGGCACCCCTAACACGTCATCTACAACATTTGGGGCACCCCTAACATATTTAATGTACTTTATCCAGGTCATAATGAAGGTACCATACATAAATATACAGTTATTTTTAGGTCTTACAATCATAATAACAAAATTAAACATAATGTGCATAACAATTTCTATAAATCTTTATTTAAAAGTCCATTTTTGTTAGTTTTCATAGAAAACATGGGGCACCCTAAGATGATGTCTGTGGCACACCAAAGTGCCACGGCACCCTGGTTGAGAATCACTGGTTCAGATGTATAGCTCCAGTTCATCTTAATACATCAGCCTCATAGTCCCCCTGATTTAATACATTACAAGAAATTGAATTAAAGTGACAATCACCTGCCAATATTATTTTTTTCATCTCTTTTAGTTTGCTGATATTGAGCTCCTTGGACCTCTGTTTCAGGGAGATTTCATTTGGGAACTGCGAAAGCAGAGATAGTTATACATTGCTGCAGTCTCCCTGCTGTACTGATTGATCTGTATGCTGCAGAGTCAGACTTTTTTTACACAGTTTTAAGCTCCATAGAATAACATAGGAACTAGAGAAGTGATATCACTGGAGAAGTCATCTCCAATTTATCACCTCTTTATCACGCCTTAGTGAATAACTCCCATGATTTCTGTAACCCAAATACATTAAGGCTAACTTTTAATTTTGGTTTGTTAACTTGCAATCTTCTATTATTTCATTAAAGGGATAGTAATACTTTGTTCTATCTTTATTTTATTTTGTAGGCATTAAAAAAACATGAAGAACGATATAAGTCTTATCTCTCAAACCTTTATGGTTTAAGAGATATTCACAAGCAAAGTATCCCCCCCCCCGCTCAGCCAGATCAGAAGGGAGGTGCCCAGGTAGACTGCAGAGAGGGACAATCTTCAATTAAGATAAGGGAAAAAGCTGAAAAACTTGTCAAGGGGGCAGGGCTTTCATTATTTTCATACAAAGAAGATTGTCCCCTGCTGTTATCTGTCCGGTCTTACAACCAGATTCACATCTGAGAAGAGATGGCTTACACTAGGAAAAAGGGGCGGGAGGGGGAAACTTTGCTTGTGAATATCTCTTAAACCATAAAGGTTTGAGAGATAAGACATATCATTCTTCATGTTTTTTTAATGCCTACAAAATAAAATAAAGTTAAAACGAAGTATTACTATCCCTTTAAGTGACCAAAGTAATCATCATATAGGCATTTGCTTTTCTCTAGCAGACTACAGAGCAGGGAAAAGTTAATACACGGATATGTTCGCATACTGACATATCTATTACATATTTAGCATCACATACCTTTTGGCTTTAAGGAAATACCTTTGACTGTAAAAAAAATTGCAACTAAAATAACATTTTATTTTTCAAAAACCTGTCATCATGGATGATGACATAAGTATTTTTTTAAGTAAACACCTTTTACACCAAGGTCTTCAAGGCATTAGGGGTTATGCAGCAAGGCAGTGATTCTCAACCAGGGTCCCGTTTTCTTAGGGTGCCCGATCTCTTCTATAAAGATTTTGATAAAATGCAATTACTGAGTTTCAGTTATATATTACTGGTAATTTTTCTGCACAATATGTTTGTTTCTGTTATTCCCAGACCTAAAAATAACTGTATATTTATGCATCTCTATCCTCCATTACTTGCTGGTCAAATTACCTATAAAATATTAGGTATGCCCTGAATCTTCCAGACTTCATGTTAGGGGTGCCTTGATCAAAAAAAACATTGAGAACCACTGCAGTAAGGGGTGATAAAGGAGATAACGTCTCCAGTTCTTATGTTATTCTATGGAGCCAATGAACTAGCATTTCTTCAACTTTAGAGATGTTTGTGCATAGGCTCCATAGTCTAACATAGGACTTGTAGAGTTTATGACACTGAAGAAGCGATCTCCACTTTATCACACCTTAGTACATCCCCCTATCACAGTCTACCTTTGAGGCCTAGTTAGTCTGTGCTTTCTTCCTATGTTGTGTGTTGGCCGACATCCTCGGGGCCACCTTTGCATTACTATATCTGTTACAGGCACTGGCTCGGACGCCTATTTATGGGCCTATTCTGGGTGGCCTAATTGGGCCCCACCTCCTTCTGCTCCTTTATAATCCTCCTTGGGGTTAGGAGTCATTGCCTTTACTTGGTGTTTCTGATAGCTTCTGCTTGCTCCGTTGTGATCCGTGCCTGTCTGAGTATTCACTGTGTGTATGACCCTGGCTTGTCTGACTACCCACATCGGTTCTGAATAGTGTCTCTGGATGACTAACTCGCTACCATGATTGACCCAGGCTTGTCTGACTACCCACATCGGTTCTGACCTGTGGCTCTGGCTGACTACTTGCCCTATGTATGACCCCAGCTTCCCTGACCAGTGGCCCTGGCTACTTACTGCTCAGTGTAGCCTTCGGTTGCCTTTCCTGAGAGCCTGGTTACTTTCACTCCTTGTAGTCCTCAGTTTGCCTGACCCGTGGCCCTGGCTCCTACTCTCTCAGCATAGCCTCCATTTGCCTGACCAGTAGCCTGGATACTCTCGCTCCATGTAGCCCCCAGCTTGTCTGACCTGTGACTCTGGCTGCCTTCTCACTCCCTACACTACCTGCTTGCCTGACCTGTAGTCTCAGTGCCTCCTGGCTCTGGTCTGCTCTCACTCTCTGTTGCCTCCGTTCGCAGACCAAGTGGTGACTTACACATATTCTACCATTCTTCTGTTGTCCCACTTGAGCCGCTTCCCTAGTCTAGAGATCTTGAGTAGTGCAGTGCACAGCACAATGTGCAGCTCCAGAGGGACCTTGGGTCCTATTTACATATGTCTGGGGTTCTGTGTGGGCTCTACCATTATTGTTGTTATAATAAATAAAGGTGGTTATATTTTATCTTTGTGTCTGTCCTTATTTGCCTGATTACTGTGACACCCCTCCATTGTTTCTCAATATGTTGGATACCTTTGTAGTATCGAAGAAGTTATATAAGTTGTCCAATGAAAGAGTATGTACACTGTTAAATAAAAAGGATGCCATAAACCAGGAGAGTATCCTTTTGGAATGGTGCCACCTATATGGTGAGCATCATTACGACAACATCACAACATTAGAATGGCATCCACAATATGCCACCATTCAGAATGTCACCATGTTAGTATCTGTACAGTTAGCATATTATCTGTTTGGTTAGGGTTAGTCTCTTTTAGGTTTGGTGGGTGGATTAGGTTACTTCTTAGGTTTATATTTGTTAGGTTAGGGTCAGTATCTCATAGGTTTGGGGTTTGCATTTTTTTAAGTTAGGCCATTAGATTAGTATCTGTTAGGTTAGCTTAGGGTCAGTCACTGTTACGTATGGGGGATGGTTTACCTTAGAAGTTAGGTTAAGGGACATAGGTTAGGGTCAGGTGAAGTTCAGACTTGCCAGATGTGCTTTGGGGTAGAGCTAAGTTAGGGTAAACTCAGGGTACTTAGGTTGCAAAATTTTTAACAGCAACATTTTAAATGCACCCTTTTCATGGTAGTGACATTTGTAAGTCACCACTTTAATGTGTGCTATTAATGACGCAATGTTTCAATAATTAGTCAACCAGAAGTAGATTTTTGTGTAGAAATATATGAATTGTTATGGTCAGGTCAATAGTTCAGCATGGTGGGCATTGCATGCACAATCTGGCACTCTAGGCAATCGCATACTCTGCCTAATGAGAAATACAGTCCTTTTTGCACAATTGGTTCATCCACTGAGTGGAAATCCCAGATGGCTTCAATGTAATGTCTGAACTGGCCATTTCTGATGAAGTTCTATGGGGATTTTTTCTGTTAGTGTACCTCAAAGACACGGTATTACTGTATTGTGGTGGGTGGAATCTTATAAATGCTCCAGAAGAGAGTTTTGGGGGAATATTTTCCTAGAAAAAACACTTGACACAAATGGTTTCCAGGCACTGGTTAGGGCACAGATCATGGCCCTAACAACCAAAGTACTACTTAGAGGTACTCCCTGCATGCCAACCCACCAATACAAATCTCCCAAACCCTGTCTCCCTTCCCCTAGGACCACACTGTGTTTTTAATCATTATTATTACTGCAATATTTTGTGCAGATTTTTGGTGAAAACACATGATGTAAAATCTAGAATTACCCAGTGTGAAATACCCTGTGTTGTCTACTTTCCAGAAACATATATCTTTGTGGACTTATGTTGGGATTGTGATCTGGTAGGACACAAACAGTGGAAAGTGGTGGGTGACTGGGACCATGGCCCTACCAACTTTATTACCCTCTCAGAGCAAATGTTCCATATAATCCAGGGATATGCAACCAACATTTTTAAGTTGTTGTTGTGCTATAATTTATATAAACTGCAGCCTATCAACAGAGCAGTAGCCCAACAACAGCTGGGGGATATGCATTAAGAGGTAAAAAAGAGGGGATAAAGAGGAGATTACCTCTCCAGTTCCTATGTTATTCTATGGTGCCCATGCACTAAGTTCATCTCCTCTTTATCCCTTCTTTATCACATCTTAGTGATCCTCCCTCCTGGACATTAGGTTGCCCACCCCTACTCTAAGCTATTGCATGATGCATCGGCAGATGTTTGTTTAATTTGTTTTCCTCAAGAATCAGATTTCATTAAAAGTGATAACACTTATGCCTGCTTCCTCAGAGCCTTCAATAGGCATATGCCATTAATAGCATTTATTATCTACAATGGAAACAAACTACTAGATTAAAAAAATTGTGAACAACTGAAGAGCTTGTGGAAGAAAGTGCATAAAGAAATGACTATGACATTTGGAGAAGATTTCGTGAAAACACGCAGTGAAAAGTCTAGAATTAAATACTTTGCTTTGAAGAAATATATACTTTTTTGGGTTTACTTTGGGATTGTAACTTAGTAGGCAATTATCTGAAACAGGCATGGAGTGAAAACACCAAATAAAAAAAAGATATAACTTATCCAATGTTAAATACCTCAGGTTGCCAACGTTCCAAAAATATAAGCTTTGGTGAGTATATCTTATGTAACTGAACTGCCAAGCTATCACAAGAAAGACCCAGACTGGACAAACACATCTCTGATATTTTAGCTTGGAAAATGGGATGCCTACCTTGTAATTTGGCTCGATAATTTGGTAAATTTATGGTACCTCTATGCATATCTCGTATTTTGGAGAAGAAGCTGAAAAAATGTTGATTTGTCTTTTAAAACTAGTTGTGTGGAATATTAATGGGTAGAATCATGATAGAATGTATATTCTTTCCATATTTTTTTATATTTTGCGAAAAAATAAAAATACAGGATATCGATTTGGAAATACCTTTTGAAAACATATAAGGTAAAACCTGCTTAAATTAACACACAGCAAAAATGTAAACATTTCCTTTGCTAATAAAGTGTAAAGTAACCCTGGTCCTTAAAGGAATGCCAACATCTCCTAATAGTAGACTCCCACTTATGTTAACACTTTGAATGCCAGCGTATCCATCTGCCACTCAAAGGGTTAATCTTGGTAGGAAAATCTTAATGGGCACTATGAATCAATTCTGCTTGGTATGGTTCTCCAAATTAAATCATTTATTTGTTCTGGATATTCAGTCCATGGAGGTAGACATGATTCCTTTTACAGGACTCCAGGACCCATAACTCCTTTTCTGGCAGAGTAAGATAAGAATGGGTTTCTTATTTGGAGGTGTTTTTTTTTTTTTGTGAACATATTTTACCAGGAAGAATACATTGAGATTGGTTCTCATTTTCAAGTATGTCCTGGACTCATTTTATCTATCTCAGAAGGGTGAAAGGCTGAGTTGATCTTGCCGGCACTAGAACCTGCAGCCTGGTGGCTTGAACAGATTCTACAGCTGGTGCATTAACCAAAGGAGCCACTCACTGTTAGTTTCTCTTTTAAGAGATTAAGCAAGTAAAAACATGAAAATAAATGTTGATATATGAAAGAGAATTATAAAACATTCATATATATTTAAAAAAATTCATATCTTGATAGAACTTTAGATATATGGATTTGCTTGTCATTGCTGCCTTTTAGCAGGCTGAGGGAAACATTTTGCTTGCACTGCTCAATGCTCAGAAGTCTGTACTGTTTGCAAGCAAACAATTCCCCAATCAACTGAAAACCAGCACATGCAACATACATCTTATACTTACAGAAATTTTAATTTGATTAAAAAAGAAAAACAGCCTACATGTACTATTTTATTGTGAAATTAATTACAATAATGTACCTTTATTGAATTCCCATGTTAATTTGTTTCTGTGCAGGGCAAATGTATTACCCATTGTTCTATTAAAAATCCCTCCACTGACAAAATTAAAGTGGCCTATCACCCTATGACAAATTTAGTTTGGTTTATTGAATTAAAATCTGCCTTTCTCTGTCACCCAATGTGGAACACAGAAACTATGGGAATAAAGTTCTTTCTTTCTGGATAACAGTGCAATTCAAAAAAGGTATGGCCTCTGAGGCGGAGACTATATTCTTCCATCCATTTTGCCATTCTGCTCTCAGTTTCAAGTGACCTGCCTCATGAAAGACGTTGGGTAATATTCTCTTTTTTATTTTTAGTAATATGGGGCTGCATAATCACCTATTAGGCAGATTACCGTTCACTGGCTTCCTTGGTCATGGATTTTCGGGTTCACATATATATTTTAGGACCTTTGGAGGTTGACTTGTTCTCTAAGTATATGCCTTGCTGTTGAGCTTTTCTGAAGCTCTGCATGTTACATTATGGGAGTCTGAAGACAGAAGGTGGGAGAGTTAACATTTTCAGTAAATGGTCCCATTCTTCTGTCCCTGTTATTCTGGTACCTGCTATTATGTGTTGTTTTGTCTGCATTGCACACTATTTAATTTCTCTTTTCCTCCCCCAGCAAGAAAGCATGTTTATCTGGCACTCACAAAAATTCTTCCTCGCCAGTCCTGATGGAGCAAATTGTTTCTCTTTGTGGCCAACTAAATGCACTCTTGATTGCAGATGCGGAGAAGGCTATGAAATGGACCAACCAATGGTACCACCAATTCTCCAACAAACCCTACACAATGTTGGCCATGAAGCGTAGGTCCTCACGGAGACTTAACAACATACCAGCCATCCGACTCCCAGATGGCACTACCACCCAAGACACCCATCGCATCTTAATGGCTTTTCTCTTTTTCTTCTCGGACCTATAGTCTGACTCCCATGCTCCAGATGCAGTTCCTCACAAGGTTCTCCCTTACCTCAGGGATAGCAATCTTCCAACCCTTGATGATAACTAGAAAGCCATTCTGGAGGCCCCAATCTCGGAAAGCGAAATCTCCCAGGTCATAAAACAACTTAAGGTTTCTAAGTCCCCCGGATCCGACGGCTTCACCAGTAAGTACTACAAAGTTTTCCATTCCTAACTTCTCCCTTTCTTATCTCAACTTTTTAATTCCCTGTGGGAGGGGGTTTCTTCCCCCAAGTCAATGCTACAAGACTCCACTGTCCTCTTCTTCAAGCCGAACAAGGACCCTCTCAGCTGTTCCTCATATGGACCCATCTTCCTCATCAACACCAACATCAATCTATTTGCATAAACATTGGCAAACTCTCTCCCCTATTCTGCCCTCCATCATTCACCCGGATCAGGGGGAATTATTCAAGGCCAGCAGGCGTTTGACTGTGTGAGGCGTATGGTGATGCTGATCCATCACACTGAGTTATCCAAGATTTCTTCTATGGTACTTTCTCTTGAAACACACAAAGCTTTAGATAATCTCCATTGGAAATTCATGTCCACCACATTGTACCAGTTCAACTTCCCTAAATTCTTTCTACTGGCTGTCAGCACATTATACTTTACCCCAGTTCTTGATTGCCGGATTCTCTTCTGCTCCTATAGCAGTGCAGGGCGGTACCCGCCAGGGGTGCCGTCTGTCACCCCGCCTATTTCCATTCAGTTTGGAGCCTTTTACGGCCCACATCCGCCAAAGCCCGGATGTAGCTGGGATCCCTATAGGCGAAACTCACCATAAACATTCTCTATTCACTGATGATATTCTTCTGACGCTCTCCAGGCCATTAACTTCTCTCCCTAAAGGCATGCGGGAACTTCAAATTTATCAACGCTTGTCTGGGTTCAAAATCAACCAATATAAATCCCAAGCCCTGAATATCAACCTCCCTCCACCTACTCAAAAATTGCTCCCACTCAACTTTGACTTTAAATGGCAAATATCCCACCTTCAATATCTAGGCATTAAGTTGACCCCATCATTTCAGTCGATCTACTCAGCTAATTATACTCCACTGTTACACACCTTGATGGCTGACCTTGAACAGTGGCTTCCCTACAATATCTCCTGGATGGGGAGAGTTGTCTCAATAAAAATTAATCTCTTGCCCAGATTTTTATACTATTTCAGGGTGCTACCTATTCCCTTCCCAGTGGCTGGCACCAATACGCAGCAGTCGAAAATTTTGAGGTTTGTATGGGACAGGAAGCATCCCAGAGTTTCCTCCAGGGTCCTCGTCCTTCCTAAATCTCAGGGGGGTCTGAGTCTGCCCCAGATTTTCCCCTACTATGTTGCAGAGAAACTGGCCCAACTTGATCAATGTCCCCTGACCATCTCCTATGGGTGCAGATAGAGGATCAGCTCCTCTCCCCAGTACCTATTCAAAATGGTCTATGGATCCTGAAGTAATCCAGACCATGGACACTTTCTGCCGCTCCTGCGGTGGCCCACTCACTAAAACCTGTGGGACTTGGTGAAGCACAAAAACTCACTAATGGCTCCCGTCTCTGGCATGATTCCCGTACTGGGGAATCCATTATTCCCTCCCGGGTTGGCTGCTAAGGACTTCCACAACTGGACTCCAATCAAACATTTTTGCCTCCACCACTTTTATGATCACTACCAGCTGCTCTCATTTGAGTTTTTACAAGATAAATACGGATTGCTGACTTCCAAACACTACCACTATTTGCAAATAGCTCACTTTCTGTGCTGTACCCTAAAACCCCTCCTACCTGGTCTGACCTGCTCCAGGTCCGTTCCCACTCATGGTCTCCTGTCCTCTATATAAGGCCATATTGCCAATAATTCTATTGACGACAAAACTAAGCAGATGCTGGTCTGGGAACATAACTTGGGCTTCGAACTCTCACTGAGCTCTTGGGCTAAAATATGGTCCGCTGCTGCCAGCAGTTCTGTTTGCACTACTCATAAGGGAAGAGCATACAAATTGCTTCACAGATGGTACCTGACACCTAATAGATTGCATAAAATAAACTGCTCTCTTCCTTCGGAGTGCTTTAGAGGTTGCCGGGAAACAAGTGACTTAGTCCACATTTGGTGGGGCTGCCCGGTGGTGCAGGCCTTTTGGACCATGGTACTCCAACTCATACGCAAAGTCATGCAGGTCACTCTGCAGCTAGACCCCTAGATCCTGATCCTGTGCCCCGAGGAACTCCCTAAACCTGTTAAGAAATTGATTGGCCACATCTTTTTGGCTGCATTAAATCGGATCACCTCACACTGGGAGAAATGGCTTCTTCCGGATAGAATGGCCTTATTGGCCACTATATGGCACCTCTATACCATGGAAAAACTGACAGCACAGCTAGTTACTAAGTATGAATTGTTTCTCTCCATATGAGAGCCTTGGCTGGACTTCACCAACCCAGACATTGTGGTGCAATCCTTATAGATAGGCACTCCCCAATCAAATTGGGGGAGACAACTTCCCCTTGTGGAAAGCCATTGATGCCCATCTCTGACTCCTCTTGGCCCCCTCCCTCCACCTTTCAGTATGAGAGACACAATTGTCTCCCCCCCCCTTTTTTTTTTCTTCTTCTTCTTCCCTGCCCCCTTAACACTCTGCCCAGACCTGTCCTCCCCGTGTTCTACCTCTTTCTAGGTCCTGAACTCCGGTCTTTGGACGGCGGGTCGGTCCGATTATTGCACTATTACTCTGGACAGGCACTTATCAGTTCACAACCTTCACGATCTGTACTGAGACCTCCCCCTTCCTCCCTCTACCCCTCTCTCACCTTTCCCCCCTCACCCCACTCCCTTTCACTATGCTATCTGTTAGCCTGTTGACCCACTGGCGGCTCGCCAGATTCATTTATACCTTACTGTCCTCCCTCTACTGTTCTCTCTTAGATACTTGTACATTGCTTGCTTTGGCATGGAGGGGCGGTGCGGCCCCAATGCACCTGGAGTGTACATCTCTCTCTGGCCCATACTAATTTTTCTGGGGGATGGTAAGTGGAGTGTACGTAGCCCCTGCTTTGATCTGTTCTCCCTTTACACCAGCTGGAATGTTCTCTTCGGCCCTTCATCTTCACCATCAACCCGCTCACTACTATCCCAACCCCACATGAACCCTGTCCCATGGACAGGTATACAATTGTTGTATTTTCATAAGTCATATGGGTTGCCGTTGGCCTGTGCTGTTGTGTCCCACTGGGCTATGATATACTTTATGTGGAGGACATAGCTACGCTAATGTACTCACATTGTACCCCCCCACACACTTTTCTTTTCTAAACTTTCCCCTTGCTCTACAAAAATACCAATAAAAACTTTGAGTTTAAAAAGAAATACAATTTGTCTTTTATTACTGTGTGCATTTACTGTAAGGCTCTTTAACCCTTTCTGTTCCTTAATCTGTTTCAACTTATTTCTGTGACTTCTCTTTTGTGTGTAGATTTGTTTGTTCCCTTCACTTTTTCTACTGTTTCGCTTGATGCTAACTAACTTTTCAACTTTATTTTTCTGTTTTTATTGTAATACTTTTGACACGACTCCTTTTAAGAACGGACGCCCGCTTGACGGACATCTTTTTCACACTATTCTTCAAATAGACATAACTCTGCCCCTGTTTGGTTTTCTGTGGTTCAAAGTGGGCTAATTTTGAATCAAATGACCTATTCTTTCCAATGGTCATCCTGGGAACCCTGCTTTTAGTTGTTAAGAGTGCTGGAGAACCACAGTTTTCTTAGCATATGTATTGGAAACTACAATCCCCACAATTCCCTGTTTCCCTGGCTTTTCAGGGGTGGAAGTCACCTTGGTTTCCTTTTACATGTACTACACCGAGGCTGGTATGTCCTGTCTTCCTGCCATCAACCACTTGTAGTCAGACAAGAGCTTTTTTATTTCTATGAGTACTTTTATCTTACTTTCCTGCTACTTTGTCCTACTTTTGGAGGATTCCTTTGTACATGTCAGATCCCAAAGGAAACATGGGTAAATTCTAAGCTAAATATTCTGGGTCTCCCTTAAACCCTTTGAACCATTGCTCCTCATGCCAGACTGGTCTTTTTAGTAACTTATGTCCTTCTTGTCTGTGGAACCTACTCCAACTGCAATTCTCTCCAACGGGGCCCTCCTATACAGAAAGGAACCAGTTTGGGTTAAGACTCTGCTTTTTTCAGTTGCCTCCATCGCTCAATCTATTCAGTGGGTTCTTAATTCTTGGTCTGGGTTCCCTAACCCATTGCTCTTCATGCCAGACTGGTCTTCCTAGGGAGTACTCTAGTAGCTTATAAACTTCTTGTACTGCGACACCCACTACAGCTGCAATTCCCGCCAATGGGGCCCTCCACTGGAGAACAGGAACCAGTTTGGGTTAAGACCCTGATTTCTTCAGTCGCCTCCACTCCATCTCCTGTGGTTCTTAAGGATCAGGCAGATAAGATCTTAGATTGTTTACTAAAGGCTAATTTTGATGCCACAATGTGACCCATTTTTTCTACTGCTTGGGTCACTAAAGCTATGGCTACCTGAGGTGAACATCTCTCAGATATCATCCAAGGGGATGTTTCCATGGAGGAACTGTTAGTATTGCTTACCAAAATTCTGGAGCAAAAGCATACCTTACAGAACTGACGTCAGATTTTCTGGAAAAGCCTTGGCTTTCACGGTAGCTGCTTGTCACACATTGTGACTCAAAATTTGGATGGCTGACCAGTCTTCCAAAAAAATCCTTGGGGTCTCTTCCCTTTGTTGGGAAAAAACTTTTTGTAGGCAAAAGTACCCTATTACCTCAAACGCACCTCCACATGACTCACAGGTTACTGTTCTGTCTCTGCCTGTTGGGAAATTCAGTTGTAGATCAGAATACCTCATTGACTTCAAAACCCTTCCGCTTCACCGTTTCTTATTGTCTAGAGTTCCTCGGGACAAAGTTCAGGCGCATCTGTTCATAGCGTCAGTATGCTCTCTACTATAAAAGCAGGTTCTGATCCTCTTTCCAGTGCAAAAGTGCTTCACCGGATTCTGCTCAAATCTG
This sequence comes from Rhinophrynus dorsalis, assembly GCA_037306005.1. Lineage (NCBI taxonomy): Eukaryota > Metazoa > Chordata > Amphibia > Anura > Rhinophrynidae > Rhinophrynus > Rhinophrynus dorsalis. Next base: position 125,274,154 of record CM074724.1, read on the forward strand.
ATTTTTGTTTCCAAAAAAGTAGGAGGCTGACATCCCATTCTGGACTTAAAGTATCTCAAGAACATTGCGTTAGCACAATGGTTCAAAATGGAATCTCTTCACTTTGTCATTGCAGCTATGTGTCCAGGGGAATTCCTTGCCTCCATAGACATCCAAGATACTTCTGATTCATCTGGATCATGTTATTTGCTATTTGCTTTTTAGAGCAGGATCATTCTGTTCACTGCTTTTCCCTAGCAGCCCACATTCACGCTCAAGGAGATTTCTTTTCTTTTTTTCAGTAAGTTGAACAAGATTAATAAGGTAAATGCAAGCATATAGAATTACACCTTAAAATGTTATTGCATTGTGCCACACTAGCAGTTATCACGGACAGTTCAAAACTGCATTCAAGGCTGATAATCCCTTACTAACTCAATACAGGTAGAGTTGTGATCACCAAGATAATTAAAGGGATAGTATTGGCAAAATATTGAAAAAAATCAGTATTATAGCTACTGAAAAATTATATTAAAGGGATAGTAATACTTCATTTTAACTTTATTTTATTTTGTAGGCATTAAAAAAACATGAAGAATGATATAAGTCTTATCTCTGAAACCTTTATGGTTTAAGCGATATTCACAAAGTATCCCCCCCCCGTTCAACCAGATCAGAAGGGAGGTGCCCAGGTAGACTGCAGAGAGGGACAATCTTCAATTAAGATAAGGGAAAAAGCTGAAAAACTTGTCAAGGGGGGAAGGGCTTTCATTGTTTTCATACAAAGAAAACTGCCCCCTTCTGTTATCTGTCCTGTCATACAACCAGATTCACATCTGAGAAGAGATGGCTTACACTAGGTAAAAGGGGCGGGGAGGGGAACTTTGCTTGTGAATATCTCATAAACCATAAAGGTTTGAGAGATAAGACTTCTATCATTCTTCATGTTTTTTTAATGCCTACAAAATAAAATAAAGTTAAAAGAAGTATTACTATCCCTTTAAATGCCCCCAATCTTTATGGTTTGAGAGATATTCACTGTTAAAGTCCTCTCCCTCCCCATTCCCTGACATCAGAGCTCTAGCTGACTTCACGGGAATCCCGTCCCGGGACCAGCGGAGGCTCTTCAACACAGCTGAGATTGCGATATTGAAAAAGAAATACTTCAATGGAACAGTCTACAAAGTGTGCTTGGTTTGCAAGCACACATTGTAGACTGTTCCAGTAAAGGATTTCTTTTTCAAGATCTCAATCTCGGCTCTGCTGGAGAGCCTCCACCGGTCCAGGATTCCCCTGCAGTCAGCTAGAGCGCTGACGTCAGGGATGGGGAGGGGGGGGATCTTAACATCAAATATCTCTCAAACCATAAAGGTTTTAGAGATGGGACTAGGGGCATTTAGTATAATTTTTCAATAGCTACCATACTGATTGTTTTTCAATATTTTGCCCATACTATCCCTTCAATAAGTAATAAGAAAAAGGGGAGAAGTCAAAGGAGCTAGAGCAGAAAGACAGAAGAAAGAAATAAGGGAAAGGAGGGAAGAATGAAGTCTGGTCTACCTTCTGGTACCCCGGTAGCCCACCGCTAACAGAGGGTGAAACAGTCGGAGCACAGAGTTGCAGTAACACTCAGTAAGTGGAATGGGATTAATGCATGGTACTCGACCAGCCAGAGTAGGCTACATGGTCCTTTATTGTCTATATCATAGAATCACTGCACTGACTGATAATTCTCAACTGATTGTGAGAACTCTAGCCAAGTTGTCCAAATTTGAGTACAAAGGGCAAGCCCTGAGGTGGCATAGGCATGGATTCTCTCCAGTGCAGCTATAGAGTTTAATTCAGAGTGCCATTCCTGCAGCATTGTTGGAGATGCATCCTTCCAATGTAGTGGAATTAACTGTGTTGCTGCTTTAGTACCCAAATTTAGGCAGGGCTGGTAAGTCAGCATAATGGAAAAATAGGAAGGGTAGTACGTCAGAATCAATATAAAGCCCCAAAATGGTGGTAATCTGTTTCCCGATCCAATAGACAAGGAGGAGCAAGGCCACCACAGGTGGAACATGGAACCTATCTCTAGCCCACTTCTCCAGCAGAGTGGTGAGCATGAGGGAAAATAACTAGTTTCTGAGGGGTGTAATACCGCCTTGTTAAAATTATAATATTAGTGTCTTTAGAGATGTCAGGTGCACTATTTAGAAATTGTTTAATGGCTGTCTGCCATTTAGATAATGGCCAGTCCAGAAAAATCTCAGTTTCCCATTAGAGCAAAAATCCTCCTTTATCCCTGGGATATGTGTTATTACGTCACTTATTAATTTTTGCTAGAAGGAGATTGTGATATACGCCCTTTTCCACATCTTGTTCAAACAGGGTAAGGTCCCTCAGAGCCTGCCCCCTTGCCAGCCCATCAGTTAAGAAGTGAGAAACTTGTCTATATTGCTAAGTCTGAGAGGCAGGCAAACAGTGATTTCCACTGAAATAATCAAAAGGAGGAAATCCTGAATCTAATGACAATTGTCCTAAAGTGTGGACCTTCAAGAATCTCCAGATATTGAAAGAACCAGGCACAAGGCCTGGTGGGCTCAAGGAATGTCCTTGACTCCTTATCTAGACAACCTTTTAATCAAGGCTCCTTCAGAGGTAAGCCTACTCTCCCATATTCAGCAGTGCATCTGCATACAAGATATACATGGTTGGATACTCAGTCTCAAGAAGTCCACTTTGTTGCCTTTCCAGATTCTACAGTTCTTAGGCATGAGATTCAATATCATCCAAAAAAGGGTATTTCTTACAAGATCTGATCTCTGTCCCTTCAGGTGTACAGAGCAATTGCCTGGCCTCCTGTGACAGTTCAGAAGTACATGAGTGTTCTAGGCTTTCTAGTTTTGGACTTAAAAGCTGTTCACTTTGCTCATTTTCATGAGGGAATGCTGGTCCAGACAGCATTTCACAACTGTCTCATATCATATCCCTGTCTCCATGGATGAAGGAAGAACTTCCCTAGTGGCTTCAGTACTCCTGTCTAACACTAGGACATCCATTTGTCATCCAGGGCTGGGTGATGATCACCACAGATGCCAGCCTGACAGGCTGGTGGCTACCCTGGACCCCCTGATGGCCCAGTGTCTTTGGACCAGAGAGGAGAGTCTTAAAGTATCCTCTGGTGTTCACCATGGATGTGCTGTCCATACTTTGGAATTTTCATATAGCAGATGGGTTTCCTCTGATCTCCCTGATCCCCACTGTCCCGAGGAAGGTCAGGATGGAGACAGCTCAAGTCACCATGATCACTTCCTTCTGGCTTCATTGAGCCTGGTTCTAAGATTTTATAAATCTTTCCACTGAGGAATCTTTTTCACTTTCATTTAAGGCTCGATCTTGTGACCCAAGGCCTGGTATGCCACCCTCAGGTGAATTAGCTGGATTTGAAGGCCTTCTTTTTGAAGCCAGCAGCTTAATGCTTCAAGCTAGAAAGTTGATGTCATCCAAGGCCTATCATAGGGTCTTGTCTCTATTCTATAAGTGGTGTGTTGATTGTGGATTTCATCCACAGCCTTTCAGCTTCCGGTAGTTTGGGCTTTTCTTCAAGATGATGCTTGCAAAGGTCTCAGCCTTAGTTTCATCAATGTACAGATCTTGTCTCTCTCTCTCTCTCTCTATCTGTTCTTTTTCAGTAACACATTGTATTGCTCTGATGTTAAGACCTTTGTGCAGGGGGTGGTGTACGCCTATCCTGTTTTTTAGGATCCCAACCCCCCATGGGATTTGAAGCTGGTGTTGGGAGTGCTTCACAAGCCTCCTTTTGAACATCTTCCAGCTACATCTCTGCATTTTCTGACCCTCAGATGGCTTTTCTATTGGCCATTGTTTCTGTTCAGTTGGTAGCCAAACTTCAGGCCTTGTCTTGCAAGTCCCCTTTTCTGTTTTTTTCAACCAGACAGGGTGGTTTTGCGAACTCCCAAGGGCTTTTTGCCCAAGGTGGTTTCATAGATTCACATCAACCAGGAAATTGTCCTTCCTTCTGCCCAGCTCCTTCCAACAGACAGGAGCAGGATCTTCATCTACAGGACCAGGTACATTGCTTAAAGTATTACATTCACTGCACGCAGCCTTTTTGTAAATCTGACACTCTACTTGTCATCCCTGAGGGCCCTCTTGCAGGCCAGGCTGTGCCTTAGTTTACCATCGCTTCCTGGATCAAGACGACCATCTGTCAGGCATATGTATTCAGGAAGTAAACTGTTACTTCTAGAGCCACAAAGCACTCCACCAGATAAGTGGGCACCTCTTGGGCTTACAAGAATCAGGCCACTGCTGGGCTGCTGTGTAAGGTGGCAATGTGGTCATCTTTGCACACTTTCACCAAACACCGTATAACTCTTCTGGTTTTGGCTGAGGCCAGCTTTGGCAGGAAGATCCTGCAGGCTGTGGGGCCTGTATAAGAATTCTTCTAATATTTTTTTCTTCTACTAAATTCTGAACCCTGTTCGTTTGTGTTCTTGTTCAGATGATTGGTGTTCCAGTTAGTCCTGTGGAATACTGGTCTCCAGTGGAAGGATTTTTCTCTTTTTCCATTTCAGGAATCTTGGTGGATGCATTGGTATATTCCTATGGTTCCTGTGTTCCACATTAGACGGCAGAAAAAAAATAATTTTAGTGTACTTGTCATTTAATATTTTTCCCTTAGTCCATGTGGAACACAGGACTCCCACCCACAGAAATAAATACACTTGGTCTAAGTCCTTGGGCAGCAGGGTCCTCTTGGGATCATTGTTCAGTGGATTTATTTCTTTCCTCTTACTTCTTTCTTTTCACATTGCTAAACCTTGAAACTGAGAGTAGGAGGGGGTAAAGTGGAGAGAAGAGGGAAGCCTCCACCTCAAAGGCCTTACCTTAAGTGCCCTATGCTCCAGGAGGAGGAAACTTGACCCCAGGGTTCCTGTGTTCCACAGGGATAAGAGAGAAGTATTTAATGGTAAGTACATTAAAATTCTCTTATGTTATAACTACTTTTCTGTAAAATAATGTTTTTGAGAAATTTGCCTTTATGTTTTAGTGGCAGAATATGACACTTTATGCTTTCCAGCACAGTATTTTCCTGTGTCTGGCAAAAAGAAGAGAAAAGGCTTTTTTCTAGCATTTCCCTTCTTCTTCTATTGTATGATGGCCGGTACATATTCTGAATTTTCAAATCCGGCATACATACCAAAATAGCACAAAACAACATTGCAAATGGCCATTTCGCTATTACATACAAGCAGAATAGTGTTTTAAGACTTCTTGGTCCAACCATATAAGCATAACTGGGAACTTTCCAGATCTGGCCCAGAGACTGCGGTTATTATAGTTAATTACCCGGTCTCCAGGGACAGAGGCTGATTTTTCGGCTGTGGTGAGTTTCCTGGGTAAAAGTTTCCAGGGTAACTCCTCCCACTTCTCCTCCATTCTTCTTACTTGCCACCCTGTTCCACCCACAGCCTGCAAATTCCTTTAGTAAAATCCCCCCTTTCCTCCTCTAAATCTGATAAAGTCCCACCCACCCGACTAAGCCCCACCTATAATGAAATTTACATGATTTAGATTTGCCCATTCCCAGCACGAGCCCTCTCTGGGGCTCCAAAGAAGAAAGTTCCCAGGTATGTGAATAGGCCTTCTCACACTATGTTTTAAACTCAAAATTGGATAGGCACTAGAATGAATATCATTGCTACATAAAGATAATTATCCATCAAATGATGGAGTGCACTCAAAAGCCAAAAAATGAATTCACTCACTCAAAGAGTAGAGCGCCCCAGGGAGAAAAAGAAAGAAAATATCCCCCCAGAGCAACTACAGAAAGCAGCTTCTCAATGAGGCAGCTCTATATCAGCAGCGGCGTGGGCAGTCTCCATTGCGCATGACTGCCCCGCCACCGGGTGGCAGTGGCACTGTGCCCCGTATAACGGGCTATTCAACTAGTAGTCAAATACAAAAATATGAAAGTTTATTCAGATACAAGAAATATACCAATTACATAAAATCAACTAAAACCACACAGATCCGAATATAAAATCCAGATCTATAGAATCCCTGATAAATATGAAAAAGTGCGCTAGCATAAATACAGAGTCTATTACAAAACATAACATATTCCTCAAACAAAATAATTGAATGCCCCTGACGAAGCCAATATGGCGATACGCGTGGGGAAGGTCAGCTGGTCCGGATAGAATCCATTGATCTATTTAGTCTCCCTGGATGTCCTGCTCAGAATCTTGTTTATATGGGGGTTGATGATAAGTACCCTTCCTTTTCTTTATGATTTGTTACATTCAATTATTTTGTTTGAGGAATATGTTATGATTTGTAATAGACTGTGTATGGACAATGGATTTACTTCTACATACTAGGTACTGTGTTTGATGTGCAGCCTTGAGTTTATGACATGTTCTATTTATGCTAGCGCACTTTTTCATATTTATCAGGGATTCTATAGATCTGGATTTTATATTCGGATCTGTGTGGTTTTAATTGATTTTATGTAATTGGTATATTTCTTGTATCTGAATAAACTTTCATATTTTTGTATTTGACTATATTTGTTTGGCTACTGAGTGCCTCATTGAGAAGCTGCTTTCTGTAGTCACTCGGGGGGGATATTTTCTTTCTTTTTCTCCCTGGGGCGTTCTACTCTTTGAGTGAGTGTTCTCACACTATGTGGCCTACAAAGACCATGACAGCCATAGACCCTCTCAGTGACCCTACGTGCACACAAGCACCTTCCTCAAAATCACTCAAGTCCCCCTTAACCACACTGATGGCTGCATAGTTTGCCAACACTCATTAGACTTACCAGGCAGTCCATTAATCCCTCTATTGATGGCTTGGCTGGGAATGCATTGCAATCAATGTGTTTTAGCCCCAGCTACGGTGGAGTTGATCTTGGTAAAAATGAGAAAAAATATTTAAGGAGAAAATGGCCATAAATATACTTCTCCATACAGAGCAGGTTAGGAAATAAACAATAAAACAAAGAGGCCCTGGGATTATCAAAAAACTTTTTTCCCTTGAAAGGAAACTTTCATTACCCTCCTTTAACGAACAAAAAAATAGAAATGCAGTACATTCACCACACTTTTTTACAGTTAAAAATACAAGTAAATACATTAATATGGGGAATATACATTTTTTATTGAACACAGAGATTAACCGCTCCAGTGCTGGAGCAGTGGCTTGCTGCAATTTAGCAACTGAGTGGTTAACTGTTGATGAGGCGCATGCATGGGAACATGGGGGATCAGGCAGTGGACCAGGGGGACATTGTACCCCCTTTTTCCCTTGCCTGATCCAGACGGCTCAAAATGGCTGATTTTTTGCCTCCTTCCTCGGGCTTCTTATAACCTCGCTTTGTTGTTGTTTTAGGCCATTTTTCAGCTCTCCGAAAGGATTCCAAATGAGTGTTTTGGGGTAAAAACTATTTAATTCTTCCTTGGTCGCAATGTGATTGAATTGATATCTGCCAAGTGAGAAAATATCAGTTGAACTGCCAGCTGGAAACACATATATATGCTATCGAATGGTGCTCGCATTAGCCCATCTTCCTTTGTGCTGCACGGCAGGTAGAGAGGAGGAGGTAAGAGTGGACTACGTACCTCGTTGCTGTAATTTTGACAGGCGTAGCAGGGGGGGTTTCACTTCCCCCACTCCCCCCTTGACCACTCCTGTCAAAATCACTGGCCCTTGGAATCTTGATGCAGGCTTTGCCACCCATGGCACTCCTGTTAAAATCACTTCAGTAATTTTAACAGGAGTGGAAAGGGGTACTTTGTGGTGATTGGATGGTGTCTGGGTGAAGTCACAGCAAACCAGAAACAGATAGATAGATCGATAGATATACTCAACCCAGAAGAACTCCTGGCCTCACAAGAGACAGCACACTGGAACAAGCAGAGTAAAAACAGTTGTTAATTTATTGCATCCATGACATCAGTAAACACATTTTTTGACTCTACTTGTTCCAGTGTGCTGTCTCTTGAGAGGCCAGGAGTTCTTCTGGGCTGAGTATATCTTTATACCTCTTCTAATTTTTCTATGGGACATGCACCTAATTATTTAAATAGGTATTCAACCCAGTGAGTGCCACTGTCTGTGTTCTTTTGTGTGTGTATATATATATATATATATATATATATATATATATATATATATATGCTCTAAAGTAAGAATGCTTTCAAAAATAGACATGTTAATAGCTTATTTTATAAATTAACACAATGCAAAGTAAATGAACAGAAGAAAAATATAAATAAAATCAATATTTAGTGTGACCGTCCTTAGCCTTCAAAACAGCATCTATTATTCTAGGTACACATGTACACAGTTTTTTAAGGAACTTGGCAGGTAGGTTGTTCCAAACATCTTAGAGAACTAACCACAGTTCTTCTGTGGATTTAGGTAGCATCAGTGGCTTTTCTCTCTCTCTCTCTCTCTCTCTGTGTAATCCCAGACAGACTTGATGAAGAGATCAGGGCTCTGTGGGGTCCATACCATCACTTCCAGGGCTCCTAATTCTTCTTTACGCTGAAGCTAGTTCTTAATGACTTTGGCTGTATGTTTGGGGTCATTGTCATGCTGCACAATACATTTGAGGTCAATCTGATGCCTACCTAATGGTACTGAATGACTGATAAGTATCTGCCCATACTTCTCAGTATTGAAGAGACAATTAATTCTGACCAAATCCCCAACTCTATTTGCAGAAATACAGCCCCAAACTCGCAAGAAACCTCCACCATGCTTCACTGCTGCCTGAAGACACTCATTCTTGTACTGTACTGTTCTCCAGAGCTTCGGCAAACAAACTGCCTTCTACTACAGTCATATATTTAAAATTTTGACTCATCAGTCCATACCACCTGCTTCCATTTTTCTGCACCCCAGTTCCCATGTTTTCGTGCATAGTTGAGACACTTGGCCTTGTTTCCACATTGGAGGTATGGCTTTCTTCCACGAAAACCACTTCTGACCAGACTTCTCTGGACAGTAGATGGGTGTACCAGTGTCCCACTGTTTTGTGCCAATTCTGAGCTGATGACACTGCTGGACATCGATTGCGAAGGGAAGTAAGCATGATGTGTATTTCATCTGCTGCACTTTCCTTGGCTGACTACTACTGTCTACTGTTCCCAAATTGCCCATTTTTTTGCGCTTCCTCAAAAGAGTTTGGACAGCACATCTGTAAATCCCCTGCCTGTCTTCAAATTTCTGCATGGGAGAGACCTTGCTGATGCAGTATAACTACCTTGTGTCTTGTTGCTGTGCTCAGTCTTGCCATGGTGTATGACTTTTGAAATTAAACTGTCTTCAGCAACTTCACCTTGTTAGCTGAATTTGGCTGTTCCTCGCCCAGTTTTATTCCTCCTACACAGCTGTTTCTGTTTCAGTTGATGATTGTATTTCAACCTACATATTAAATTGATGATCATTAGCACTTGTTTGGTATGATTGTTTGATCATACACCTGACTATGCCTACAAAATCCCTGACTTTGTGCAAGTGTACCTAGAAGAATTGAAGCTGTTTTGAAGGCGAAGGTCGCTCACACCAAATATTGATTTGATTTAGATTTTAATTCTGTTCACTCACTATGCATTTGGTTAACTGATAAATATAAACTATTAACGTCTAGTTTTGAAAGCATTCTTACTTTACAGCATTGTTTCATACCTGTCAAAAACTTTTGTACAGTACTGTATATATATATATATATATATATATATATATATATATATACACACACACACATACATTTATATATATCTATATCTATATATGTATATGTATACACATATATATCATGTCAACTGCAAAAAGATGTGTAATAAGATAATGTATGGTGCACAGATTTACAGCCTGTACATATGTTTAGCTGAAAGTTATTTTCCATTCATTTGTCCATACAATAAATGTTGATGTTCTACTTGAAACCGGTTTGTTATATGTAGGTTTACAATTTGAGTTCCACCATGATTACTTGTTCATAATTAGGTTTTATCAACTGTAAAAATCTTTTTAAACAAAAATTATTTACAGTTTGGGTGCTAGAAATGCCTTCAATGAAATGCATTAGAGACTTTTCTAGCAACCAATGGATTAAAAAGAAACCATTTTACCCATACTTGATGAAGTTTCTTTTCACGTTTGCATATGAAACATGTATTGCACCAAATTTTAGGACTTGTACCTGTATTTACTGTACATTTACCAGATGACATGTAGAAGTATGTTACCAAAGAAATATGTTGCTGCCCTTTTAGGAAATAAAAAGACAGGGTTAATACAGGTTTTAGGGATGTCCCTAGTCATTGGCTTGGAAAGTTTGAAACATCATCTATGCACATCCAGGAGATGCCTTACAACCTGCACTGTATAAGTCTTTTGGGAATCCAGGCAGCTTTGAAAGAAGTGATTTCTAATAATAAAGTGAAATAGGGCCCCGATGATGTATATAAAAACATCCTGTTACCCATTACTAGAGCAATGGTTCCCAAACTTGTACGAACACTAATAGGTCAAGACTTGAAGATTAATCAAAATGTTTTAGTCTCTGATTAACTCACCTTAGTAGGTAAATCTTTAAATATTGGCCTGTGAAAGGTCCCTGAGGACAGGTCTGAGAAACCCTGTTCTAGGATATTTGATGCATGTCAATTTCTAAATGTGCAGAATTAAGGTCAAAGCACATTACATGTGGAATCACGTTTTGAGCCTCTGGAATGTGTCGGTGGCTTCTCTTGAAGCAAGGATGTTAGATATGAATTAAGCACTTAGCAAAGGACATCTTATTCAAAATGCTCTGTTGATGCTGATCACATAAAAGAAACAAAACAACATAAAAGAAATTATTTCAATAAAGATTATCCAGATGTCATACAATAATCTGTAGCAGAAGCATGGAACAGAATTCAAGACAATGACTTCCTCTATCCACCTTTTCCCCTGATAGCGAGGCCTACAGAGCATTGAATGTTTGGTAAAATACTCAGGGAGAAGCTCTGCATGTCTTCTAGAGAGGAGAAAGTGACTTTATAGTAATTAACACTTTGACACAAAAGTGAATTAATTCATTTATAACTCTCCCAAACAATGGCTGTTACTTTTTCCATTATTGGTTTTTGGGCAAAGACTCGACAAAAAATATATATTTATATATTTTTTTCTTCTTTCTAATGAATAAAAATAATTTAAAACACTAGAGGCTATACATGACTATATAGATGCTGTTCATTTATAAATTAAATATTTTACACTTCCTTCTTGCAGTCTTTGTTTGTATTTCCAACAGACATACAAAGTCTTGTGACAGACAGGCCTGTTCTGTGACATCACCTCTCCGGTCTCCTTTTATGCTCGCAGTTTATAATTATTAATTTTTCACCAGAGAATCCTCTTTCTGCAGGCCTGGACAAGTCTTCAAGCTTATGTCTTTTTTAAAAAAAATTGTTCTCTTTTGCGAATCAACATTCATCTTCAACCTCTCGGATTGGCGGTATCAAGCTGCTTGTTGATTTGTACTGATTAATCTGATTAGCCATGTGTGTGCTCATTGGCTTAATCTGAATGTTTCTGGGGTATGAGTTTTCCGTTTCATCTGTATACCATTTCTTTTCTGCTGTGGAGCAAAGTTTTGGGGTAAAAGGGGAGGAAGCAGGGTGGGAATCATGGTAACATGCAGGAATGGACAAAAATCAGTTTGAGAAAGAATTGGCAAGTGAGTTGAATGCAGACATAGAATGGGAACATAACAACATGTTGAAGGCATGTGAGGTTGTGACAAATAAAAGGAGCGTTGAGAAAAAGAATAGTGGCATAAGAGGAGAAAATGTAAAGTACATAAAATACACAGTGAGGTGTAAAATGTTCCAAAAATCAAATGTGATAAAATGCAGAATGGAAATGGTGCGGTAGAGAGTGTAGAGACAGAAGCGTCACAAGAAATTAGTACCAGCAAGACAGATGAGAACAAAGAATGGATGGATGGGTTTTAAGGAAAGATAAAATGGGAGAGAAGGAGATTGGCATAGTTAGTGCAAGAAGCCAAATAATTCAACTGTCATCACAAAAATAAACCAAAACATGAGCAAAAAAGAAATAAAAGAAAACCGTGAAAGAAGGCAGCAGTGATGGGAACTGGGAAGTGCAGGTCTGTACAATACAGTCAGAGTCTCATAGGCTAGCTCTGCGTAAACAATGTACTGCAAGGAACTGACTAAACAGCATTGGATGAAATAAATGGTATTCTTTATTTGTAAAATATCTCTTATTCCCCCTCTGATATCTTGTTTTTAATCTCAAAAATAATTATGATGATACCTACACTACCGTTTAAAAGTTTGGGGTCTCTTAGAAATGTCCTTATTTCTGTTATGAAAGCAGCTTGACCATATGGTACGTAAGATGGGCACCATCAAGCCAATACAAATTGTGGGAGGTGCTTCAGGAAACATGGGGTGAACTCTTTTCACAGCTAGAATGCCAAAACTCTGCAAGGCTGTAATTGCTACAAATGGAGGTTTCTTTGACAAAAGCAAAGTATGAAGGACACAATTATTATTTAAATTAAAAATAATTATTTCAAACCTTGACAATGTCTTGACTGTATTTCCTATTTATTTTGCAACTCATTTGATAGAAAACAAGGACCTTTCTAAGTGACCCCAAACTTTTGAATTGTAGTGTACATTAATATGCTTAAAGGAGATGTAACACATCTTACTTTACTATGGCCAAAAACTCCTAATTGCCCCCGTGCCTTTGTTCAAGACAGAACATCTGCAATCAGTTCATGGAGGAGGACATGACAGTTGCTAGCAGGACCACTGGAGTCTAACTCTGCCCACTGCATATTCTAATCCTTTAAGTACCAGAAAGGTGAATAATGCATTACTTTGCAATGTGCTGCCCCTTCTCCCGGCCCTTAAAGGCCTACGCATCCTCATGTCAGCCTCTACGGACATGACATCCATTGAGGATGCTACCTCGAACAAAAGCACAGAAGCCAAAAAGCATAAGTGTCATTACAGTTTTCTAGCTATAGTTATGCAATCGAGGGTTAATATTAGGCGGTATTACTTCTTTTTTAACCTATAGATCAGCAGCTAAGCACTTGACCCTATTTCTGTGTTAAGCCTCCAATTAGGGAACTTTAGTTTTAAACAGGTTTGACAATACAATTGTATTTACATAAATATTTTTGCCTGCATATAACTTGTCTAAATTGTATTAACGGCTAATGAATTTCTTACTAAAGGATGCAGCACTCAATCTCCTGCATTGTAGGCCTCTATACACGGCTCTGTTTATTCATTCTAATATTGTAATGAATAACTCATTTAACCAAGTCTATAGCTGAGCTTTCTGATTATTTATTTTGTTAAGGAGCTACATAATGTACTGTTTTCTGATGATCCAACTCCTGTAGTAATTGTAAACCAGTGAGCCGTACAACAGGGGTTAAATTTTGCTAGGGTAAAAGTGGAATATTTTAGTTTAATTCTTTTTATTTTAAAGCTCCCCAGATCTCTTAGAACAAATCACAGGTTTTGAATTATGAATGAGGTTTTAAAGAGACGGATCTGGATGCTTCATTTTAACAGTGGGTTGTATTAAAAACCTGAGATGTGTACACATCAAAATAATTTCAGCTCCATTTAAAAAGCCATTTAGTCTGCATCTGACACATCGTGGGACATATTTCATTCGGGAACAGCCAACTGTGCCTCAAAGCAACCTTTCAATGATAGGGCGTTAAAAGCCTATCTCTGATCAGATGAACACATTTCATATATAATGTTTAGGATTATTATTTTTTAATACCCTTTTTATCTACTTCTCCCACTCTTCCCATCTTGGCTGATGCTGCTGTTTCTGATTATCATTCCGTTTTTTTGTTGGGTAAAAGAGAAAGTTGGCGGTTTAAAAAAAAAAAATACCTGGAAGCTTAATACAGTTTAACTAATATTGTTATCTACCACAAGAAAATGTAACTTTCCACTTTCATGGAAAGATTTTGAAAAGCTGTTGCAGTAAAAATTTGCAGTACCTAAATTTGCCCTAGCAAATGGCAAACTACTGGCTATATCAGGCATAGACAACCTTTTGAGACTGACTAAGCGGTGATAAAGAGGTGATAAAGTGAAGATGACTTCTCAAGTGATATGACTTCTCAAGTGATATCACTTCTACAGTTCCTATTTTACTGTATGGAGCCTACTAAGATCTCCAAAGCTGAAGTAATCTTAGTGAACAGGATCCATAGAATAACATAGGAACTGGAGAAGTGATAAACTGGAGAAGTCATCTCCACTTTATCACCTCTTTATCACAGCTTAGTGAACCTCCCCATTTTTTCTCCAGCTGTTGAGGACTCCGAAATCCCATCATCCCCAATGAACCAATAGCTAAGGGATAATTGTAGTTACCAACAGCTAGAGTCAAAGATTGCCTAGGAATTATTACGTTTGTCCATTCAAAAAGCTGTCAAAGATTCACATTTTTACATTTTTAGGTTAACCCTGACCCCATACATATTTATATTCATTTTATCCGCTAGAGATTTAATAGCTTTAATTTACATCTCTGCTAATAACAGAACAGGCAACTTATTTCCCTTCACTATTTTCCTGGAAGAGGGACTGGTAATATGTTGCAGCCCACCTCCAGAAGCAAATGTGTAAAGCTACTTCAATGAGCCATCATAAGGTGACTTAATTTCTCCCTAATGAAGCTAAGGTATAAGTTAGACACCTGCCAATGAAAAAAGTTAGTTATAACACCTGTTAACCCACTGGATACTAGACATTACTTCAATGCCTTGTATTACAATGCACTGGAGATTTCCCTAGCACCTAAAGGAGTTTCTATAAGGAAAGTGCTGTTTGTGGAAGTTGTCCTAATATCCAATGGAATACGATTCTAGAACTTGTTATCATGCAGCTGTATAAGGCATATGACATCATTTAAAACTTTGAGTGCCCGAGGGGTAAGCAAAGCATTGCAGAGCAATGTGTTACGTACCCCTCTGGCACTCAAAGGGTTAATAATTTAGATGAATTATACTTAACATATATGCAGAACTGACTGAAAATGAGCCATCAAACATACATACACAAGGACCCATTGACATACAGACATAAAAGATTACAGCAATGTCAACAGATCAGTTTGAGGAATATGAATGCTAAAAAGCAAGTTCTTATAGCAAAAGACATGTTTGGACAAAAATAGATATTTAAGTAAAGGTTCCTTCACCTTAATATAACTAAAACAGTCTGTTCTGTATCACAGGAGGAGGTGATATCAGTTACTGTGCTCACCATACCTATGAACTTTGATGTTCACAGCACCTGAAATTACACCTGGTCCTGGAGATGGGAATGTCCAAATGAGGTGATTTGGGTCATAATGTGTACAGGGCTTAATGGATTAGTAACGTCTATTTAAAAGTCGTTTGCTGAGTCTTCTTTATATTACAAGTAACAGATCGAGCTATGTGTAAGACCTTATACTTTTGTATAGTTCAAAAGTAATTAAGCGATAAAGATCCCCCGCCCACCCCTTCTAGCCACCTCCCACTGAATCTCTAATTAAGTCGTGCGACTCGACGGCTGCAGCAAGGGACAAAGCAAGTATAAGGAAAATCCTACCCCCCCCCCCCCTTGACAAAGGAGGGCAGGATTTACATTTGCTTATTGAAGTTTGTCCCTCGCTGCAGCCATCCTGACCAGACTGCAGATTCAGAGTGACATGACCAAAAGGGGCGGGCGGGGGATCTTTAGCTCTCAATAACTTTTGAACTACACAAAAGTAAGGTCTTACACATAGCGCAATCTGTTAATTTTAATATAAAGAAGACTCAGCGAATGACTTTCAAATAGACATTACTAACCTTTTAATGTGAGTGGGAATGGATTGAGAATAGGCAGGGTTTGTCCTGAAAATAGGAGGAATGGGATGGGGAGGAGGTGGAAAATGTGGGGGAATGGGATTCTCACACGGAGAATCACTACCATCCCAGAAACCTAGTAATTGGCTCAGAAAACAGGTATGGTGCTCACCATGGCATGTCTTCAACACTAGCCTAGACTCTCAGTATGCATCATGCATTAAAAAGAAATTAAGCAATTGTGGAGAAAACCAACTGTACCATGGGAGGGGATTATGATTCCCAAAATTCCTACATTATTAAATGGGGCTTTTAACTGTTACAATGTTAGAGGTGTCTCTGATACCTTGTGAAGCAATGAGTGAAGATCTCTCAAGCATTTAAGGAGTTAAAAGCCCCAATTTAAGCCAACTTGAATTTTTATCTGTCACCTGTGGCACAGTTGGTTTAACTCAGACTTGCTCCACTTTTCTTAGTACATCAACCTCAGTATAGCTAACTATATATATAAAAAGCATTATACATGGTCCTACCCACTATAGTTATTGCAGTATAGTGCAATGGCAAGCTATATACCAGTGGTGGGCAATCTGAGGACCTCCTGCTGTGGAGGACTACAGTTTCCATCATCTCCAGTCAGCCAGCAGTTAGCTGTGGGTGATGTGAGTTATAGCCCTCCTTAGATGGAGAGTCACAGTTTGCCCACTCCTGCTATATACACTGGACACTGCAGGCAGAAGTGAGTTTGACCTCTCTAATGTACAAATTCAGGGTTGGCAACTTGAAACAATCAGTGAGAGCTCCCACTTCCTGAAAAAGCCATTAGTATATGATATGGGTATGATATCAACCAATTAGAGCAGACAAAGTAGTCCCATTCAACTCGAATACAGAACAAACTATTAGATGTATATGTAGATAAAGGACCATGGCCTGGATTCAAATGCAGATGGTAATTTTATCTCTGCTTTTATCTCCAGGTATCCCCATAGACTTCAATAGGAACATGATTGATAAAACGGGAGGTAACATTTATCTCCAGCATTTGAATCCAGCCCCATATGCACTAAGACAAAAGTGAAGCCGTACTGAGGCAAACTGTACCCAGAAGGAGTAAGAAAAAAGTATTATTGATTTAGATAGGGCTTTTAACCCTTTGAATGCTATAGAGGTCACCAATATATTGCTTCTCAGTGTGCTGGAAACCTGTCTAGAATACAAAAGGCTTCAACGTCCAGCTTAAATCAATGAGACTTTTTGGTCCTTTGTGACTGGTTCAATTGGTCTGCCCCATAACTACTTGAGTTCTAGTTTTGTTACACAATGGTGAGAACACTTTTTCTTAAAATGTCTTAAGTATCTGGGATTCTTAAAAGATACACTTTCATATAAGAATACCGGTAATTGTTTTTTTTTTTAATATTTACTATCACTGAGTCCAAGACACCACAGAATAGGGCTGAGCCACCTGGACTACAACTCCCATCAGCACCAGCCAACTGCTGGCTGGCTAGGGAAGATGAACATTGTAGTCCTTAATAGCTGGAGGCCTCAGACTCCCCACCACTACCATAGAAGGAAGGCAACTGGTAGTAAAAATATATATTTGGTGATGCCTAGGCAAATGTAGTAATATAGAGAGAAGGATGTAAGCACTTGGATGCTATAGAGATCACCTAGCATTGCACTGGAGATATCGTTACCATCCAATATATTGAGAAGAAGTGGGGTTAACCCTTTGCATGTCAGAGGGATACCCAACACATTGTGTACCTCTCTGGCACTCAAAGGGTTAAGGAGAATAAATGCTAATTTGTATGATCTGTAATTACCTTAACTAAAATTTAAACCATGGGGACTGTGATCAGATGCACAGTGCTTATATAAAAGTACCATGGGCAATAGAGCTCTGTTTTTTTATTATAAATCCTGGTTAAAGACATAATAATGCTAAAATACATGTTGCTTGAAAATGAATGAGCATGTTGCTATTTATAAAAGTATATACTGCATGTGATGTTTTCAGTAGACTGGAAAAAGCAATATTCATTTACAATACTCACTTTCTGGTCAGAAAGCTATACTCTAAGGTAAAGGTGGGCAGGGGTCAATTTTTCCTAGCCTTCAAGTCCATCTGGCATTTCATATACAGCAGTACTGCTAGACTGTAGGATATACTAAGTGTAGTATTGATACAATGTATCACTTGTTCAGAGGAACGCAGGCAGAATTGATACTTTCTCTGCACAACAGGGAATGTATCAATTCACCCTGATCAGACAGAGATACATAAGCACATCATTTTCATTCACAACTCACTTTCTATTACTTGTCAGGAAGGGTGTTAGACAGGGGTTCTATCTGTTTTAATTTGTTTGTAGGTGCAAAACAACTACAACCCTCTGAATTCATTTTCATAAGAGATGAGGCCATCGGTACAAAATAATTGAAAAAAAAAAAAGCAAAAAGGAACAGAGTACAATTGCCACTAAGTGTAATCTGTTTATTAAATCAAATATGGCAATAAAAACCAAATATAATATATCAAATGGATCTAAATGAAAACAAACATAGAATAAAATAACATATCATTCTTCAAAACTGTACCTATTAGGTGCGTAGGTGCAAAACTGGGACACAATCAGAGTATAGACTTTGTATTAGGGAGTAGAACCAACAAGTATGATATAAGCTGGGAGATAGGGTATGGATATTATCTCTCATAGGTCATACTGACCAAAATTATGAGAAGTATCCCAGTGGGACTAGATATGGGGACACCTTCTATCCACCCACCGTCAAATCCCCTGCCTAAATACGTTCACTTAAGATATACTTCAGAGTGTTGATTCTATTTCCTGGTACTCCTTTATCCCACCTTCACTCCTATGTACCTGAATGTACAGTTGTGTAGAGGGATATATTATTTAATTATATTTTATTTTATTCTTGTTTTAATTTAGATCCATTTGATATATTACATTTGATTTGGATAACACTTAGAGGAGATTGTGAGATGTTCTTTTTTTTTCTTTTTTCATGTATTTGTCCTGAGCGGGTTCCTGAGACAGAATACAGAATCACAGAAGAAGCATACTGAAACATAAGTGTCCCTTATCTATAGAATTTGATGGGATCTATAAGGAACATTTGAATATGATATAGCTTTGAAGTGATGACCTCATCTTTTATCATCATTTCATGGTGATCATCCATCCTCATCCTCAAAATGTGCTGTATCCATTTCATCTAATTCATTCTTGATGTTCAGTAGAGGTTATATCTGTTAATCTATTTTGCTTTGGACTCAGTCAATATCTCTATGAACTTTTATGTTTATTTTTTACATTTACAATTTTATGAGTAGATTGCTGTAATGATCATTTACTAACACCGTTGGTGTTTTGTTTTTATCTATAGACTTTCAGTAGGACTGGTATAGATATATTCATCAGTTTCTCTATTTTAGTTTTGCTATTATTCGTATTTGACTTATTATTGTCATTCCCACATCTTTACTTCCTTTTGTTTTATTGCGATAAGAAGGTGCATTGTTATATCACATTACTGTGATTATCCTAAGCATTCTTTGATGACATTTTGGTGATAAATTCTTTCTGGCTTCATCTTTCCTTCTGAAAGTATTACTAGATATCATTAGTTCCATTAACCGATTTATTCTACATAAGGGCCTTTTATTACGTATTTATTTCTAATTGCTTCTATCGTTAGCCTTCCGGCTCAGTCATTAGCAGGTTAGCACCTCTCTATATCACTTTTTAGGACAAAATAATTGCCCAGCCCTGCTCTATCGCATAAAGCACAAAAGAAAAAGAGTTCTGCACTTCAGTCTGCTGAAAAATGCACTGATAATAAAAGAGAACCAACACCTCCTCTTAGCAAAAAAACCTAATGGCCCCTATAAATTTTGTCCTGCTGCTTATGTTCAAGAGACAGCATCTTTACTCTGTCCTGAATGGCATGTCTGTGGAGGCAGGTTTTTCAATCTGAAACAGGAAGGCAGAGTGAATGAGCCTACATAACTCTTTAAGTAATGTGCTGCACACCCCTCTGGTCATGTGTAATGAGCAGAGTTTGAGGTATTGTGGCCCTGCCAGCAACTGTCATGTCTGCCTCCATGGATATGGCTTTCAGGGCTGACTGAAAACGTTATCTATTGAAGCAAGGAGCAAAGGCAAATCTCATTGTAGCCATTGTGATTGCCTGGTCATAGGTAAGTGGGTTATTATTATGAGGAGTTAATTCTACTTTAATAGCATTATGTAGTTTTGCATTAGTGAGCCTTAAACACAACTCTCGTACAGTACAAAGTCAAGCAATATATTACTTAAGTCCTGTCTGGCACACACAGCTTCCTGTGTGTTTACATTCTATCTGGTATTCACACAGAGAGACACACAGATAACAGGTACAAAATGGCGGTAATGTGAAGAAGGGAGAGGGGAAAGTTTAGGAATGTGGTACAACCAACAAAAAAAGCACAATCAAGCCACATGCGAGAAAGCAAGCAAGCTGGTAGTGAGGAGCCACAGAGAGGCAGAGCGACAGCACAGCCACTTCAGATGAGGACTCTGGTAAAAGCTGGAATCAAATTCAAACAACGTTACACAGAACACAAGAAAAAGTACAGGAAAATACCAAACAATGGGAACCCCTTGGCAGCTGGAATGGCTTGCAATGTGCTTCAGGAGAAAGAGCACTATTGGGTATATCTGTAGTGTTCATTACCTAATACAATGAACAGTGCTTTGCCTGTTCATGTAATGTGCAAGTGTGCAACCACATTGCATAGCCCATTCACATTATATACAGAGCAGGACCTTCCAGCAGTAAAGGGGCTTTGATAAGTGACCCCTGTCATCTTAGATCTCCTCTATCTGCATGTCGCTCATAGTTCCACAAGGGGTTTCACAAGGACAGAGTTATAGAAGGAGAAGGAAGCCCACAGAAGCCTCTAGTGCATGCAGAACTGGGATGATCCATACCTTGGCCCATTCTATTCGTCCTTGTTGCAATTTAGAGAGAGAAGTAAGCTAGGTGAGTTGTTTTCCAAAGCCTTAAATACAATTTATATCCCTGCACTCAAGTTATTTGGGAAGAGAGACAGGGGAGTGTGGGGGAGGGAGAAGTCATTGTGTGGGTCTTTATTTTTGTGTTCTGTGGTGTGGTGCCTTCAATGTCAGGTGTATATTTTATACATAAAGGTGTTTTATTGCAGCAGCCATGAAGGTCATATTCAGAAAGCCAATGAGATACAATTTTGGGGCAAACCAGCTACACCATAGTAGACAAATAACATTCCTATGATTCCTGTCTATTAAGGTGGGACTTTACATGATCTGAAAACATCAGTCAAAACTGTCTATATGTGGTATAACCAATGTTCCAGCATATGAATAGTTTACAAAAGGGGGTTTCCAGTTTGGTCCTCAAGAGGTATCAGCAGTCCAGGATTTAAAGATTTCACTGTTTGAGCACGGGCGGACCAATCAAAATGAATGAGCCACCAACTAACTCACCTGTGCATAATCAGGGAAATCATAAAGATCGTATTTTTTATAGAGCTTCTCCTGCTGAGTAAAGCAAGGACAAACCCACCTCTGTCAGTTGTTTTATTCAAATGGTATAACAGTTCAAATAATCAGGAAGTGAATTTATAGTGCATTTACTTCCTTAAAGTTCTAACTGATGGCATGACTCAGCATGTTCTATCACATTCTATGGAGAATGGTTTGCCAGTGACTTTCCTCTAACTAACTGGAATCTGACCACTAGAGGGCACTGTTAATGTAAAAAAACACACGTTTCAAAAAAATAATAACTCTGAAAATATGCATCTCTCAGCAGTGGGAGTACCCTTGTTTTACTTGACACTTTTATTTCTGAAAAAGTGAATCTCTCAGTGCAGCAGAGAGCTTAATTAACATAAGAACGGATTACCATAAATTAGCATATGAAGCCAGGCTCAGAGAGCTCATCAAACATACATAAAAGTGTGACTCTCTCCTAAACTATGCATTGACTCGTCTTTTGGCTACCATGATACATAGGAAGTTTTGAGTGAAGATTTTTAAATATGCAAACTTGAATTTAAGGTGACAGGTCCACTTTAACCCCTCGAATGCTAGAGAGGTCGCCAAACATTGCAAAACAATGCTTTGGAGACCCCTCTACTGTTCAGTGGATTAAATCTTTGAGTGCCAGAGAGGCAGCCAACCCACTGCCTACCTCTCTGGCACTCAAAGGGATAACTCCTTGGCATCCGCAGTCCTGGGAAGTAACATTCCCTTAAGGACCGCTTTGAAGATTCAGACGTGCCGGCACACGTGACCTGTGACGCGTACCGGCACGCCGCACTGGGGACTGAGAGAGACCGCTCCAGTCTTGGAGCAGTCAATCTCACTCCCCGTGGAGGAGCGCTGTAAGTAAAATGTACGACATGCTATGACCGTCACCGGTCCTTAACGCAAAAACCATGTGATGGTCACAGCACGGAACGCAGTTGTTAAGGGGTTAAAAGGCCAATTTAAATCAATTGAATTTTTTATTTGCCCCTATGGCAGCTGCGCCAACTGCTCCACAACTGCACCTTTATAGCTGTTGGAAAGTCTCAATAGAAAATTATCAGCAGAGATGTGCCAAAAAAAGCCAAGTCCTTCTAGGACTTGGGAAGACTCTTAAAATAGACTTTTGGAGACTCTGAGCTTCTTACTGTGTATGATACCAATGCAAAGTACAGCATATTCCTCTAGTCACAAAATAGTTTCAATACCCAAGAAATAAAACAGATCCTTAATCCATTAAGCATCATTCAGTTTTACAAATTGAAATCTGAATGTTATTAGAATGTACTACTGCTCTCTTGCTATTGCTCCTGATGAATGACTCCTTTGTGGGCAGTTACATTCACACATATCATGCTTGTCTTAGATTTAGTGTTCAGGCCTTAATATTGCTGGGTTTACCAGCTCTACATACAAAGTAGGTAATCAAATGTACTGATTTCTGTACTTTTTTCCCTTTTTAAAGGATTTTGCCATGGTCCCTTATGATGTCAACTCAAAATATTTATGTCGGAGCTAATGTGCGTTTTGTTAAATGTATTGCACTTCTGGATAGCAATACTGCTACATAACAGTATATTCAGTAAGCCTGCTATTTAAACTTTAAAGGAGCAGTAAACTTTTTTTTATGAAAAATACATATTGTAGTGCATTTCCTGTTGAGTATAAAAAGGGTGATCCCACTGTTGAGAGATGCATAAACCCATGTTTTCTTGCATTAGCAGTGCCCGCTAGTGGTCACCTATCAGTTAGAAATGTCAGGAAGTAAACACACAGTAAATTCTCTTCCTGATTATTTGAGCTGTTGTAAATTTTGAATAAAACAACTGACAGCAGTGAGAGTGCATTTGTTTCACTCAGCAGGAAAAGCTCTATAACATACAGCTTTTCATTAAAAAAGCTTTACTGCTCTTTAAGAACCAGAAGGGATTGCAACACACTGCAAAGCAGTGCAGTGCACACCCCTCTGGTCCATAAAGGGTTACGAAAGGTATTAGGATTACAATGTTTTACATTATACATCAGAAGCATTCATGCAGCAACCTATTTGGTGGCTCCATCTTACATTTTATAAAAGTTACTGAAGAGGTTAGTGAAACAGGTGCACAACGATAGAAGACATTTTACAATAATATTGTGTGTTCAATTCAGCAGATCAGAAAATCTATTTCTAACACCTTTCCACACAGTTCCACTGGCCATGAATGTATTAACATATGGGCTGAAGAACGTTAGAGTTATAGTCACTGCCTTTGAAGTAGTAAACACAGTTCTTATGTTATTTGGCTACATCCCTTCTTGTGCCTTAGATCAGAGGAACCCACCTTTTGTCACCTATATGTCACAGTCAAAGTAATGGTGAGCTTCAAATCAATCAGTGCAATCTTCCTTTAGCAGCTCTCTCTTTACAAAGCATATCTCGACAATTTCTACCCCAGAAACATCTCTTCTCTTTTTCTACCCATCCTCTAGCTTTTCTTAGCAACTAAAACATTGCTGCGCTTCCCTTATTTACAACCCACCTCTTTCCCCCATGGTCCAAAAAAAAACTAATTCCAAAAGTAGGCATTTAGCCACACGAAATGTATTCACAAGCAACAAGTTACTCAAGTTGAGGAATCATGTATTAGATGGTATGCCCATTAGTGTAAGATACACATTGTGACTGCCAGACCTTTTAGAACCCTGACCATGAACTAAGCAATATACATATGGGATATTAACCCTTTGAGTACCTCTGGCACTCAAATGATTAAGGGTTAATATTTTACTGTGCATATATATATATATTGACTCAGTAGAGAAGTTAATCTAATATAGACCTTTAAAGGGGAACTATCACCCCAGATAAAGTCTCCCCCAACAATTAACCATCTAGTGATAAGTTTAACAATAATAGTATTAGCCAGCATAATCACCGCGCTACTGAGAAATCCTACTTGTGCTGAGACTGATGGCCAGGCAACACCACAGACATCTTTTCTCACAGACATCTGAGCGCCTGTGCTGTCAGTCCCGGTCTCCTGTATGAGGCGTTGCATGGTACCTTTAGGTACCAGAAGGGACTGATGGCGCACAGAAGCCTCTAAAGCGCTGACGCCTGGCCGTATGCAGTATTTATGCTGGCTAATACTACTATCGTTAAGTTTATTGCTAGATGGGTAATTGTTGGAGGGAGACTTTATCTGGGGTGATAGTTTCCCTTTAACTGACTACGCAACAGAATAAGGAAGATATGAAATATATTTGTGCATTGTATATAATGTGTTCACTTCTTTCCATTTTATAAGACGAGGGCTTTTTAAACCCTTGAGGACCAGAGTGGAGTCCAGTGCATGGTATTTTGTATGCTCTGGTCCTCAACGAATTAGCAATCTAACATTCAAATGTACACTTTGCTATTGATCCAAACTTCCCTTATCTCTTTATTACACACTAAAAACCAACACTTTTTTAAAAAAGTTCTTAAAATGATGAGTTTAACCCTTTTGAGTGCCAGAGGGGTATGCAACACATTGAAGAGCAATGCATTGTGTACCCCTCTGGCACTTAAAGGGCTAAGTCTAGAATTCCTCCCAATGGCTAGTATCACAAATTGTGGCAGATATACTAAAATGAACTGGAGCAGATCTGAATCAAACCAACTGCACCATAAAAAACATTCCAAATTACCATTGGTTTCCAAAGGGACTTTTAAAGATATAGTAATGCTATATATATATATATATATATATATATATATATATATATATGTAAAAAGTAATATTGTAGAGAATTAAAAAAGAAACCCATCAATGCCATTCCTATCTCTATGGTTTGAGAGATTGAACTTTTTAAAGTTTCTCCCTCCTCCACTTTCCCTGACGTCAGCGCGCTAGCTGACTGCAGGAGAATGTGGTCCTGGGACTGGCGGAGGCTACTTCATTGGAACGGTCTACAAAATGTGCCTGGATTGCAAGCACACGTTGTAGACCGTTCCATTGAAGTAGTTCTTTTTAAAAATCGCTGTTGTGGCTCTGCTGAAGAGCCTCCGCCGGTCCCGGGAACAGAT
Source organism: Rhinophrynus dorsalis (assembly GCA_037306005.1). Classification (NCBI taxonomy): domain Eukaryota; kingdom Metazoa; phylum Chordata; class Amphibia; order Anura; family Rhinophrynidae; genus Rhinophrynus; species Rhinophrynus dorsalis. The sequence continues at coordinate 125,299,694 of CM074724.1, forward strand.
TCTCCTGCTCTAAGATACAGCGCTGATGTCAGGGAAATGGAAGGGAGGGGGAAATTTTAAAATGTTTTATCTCTCCATCCATAAATGTTTGAGAGATAGGAATGGCATCAATGGATTTCTTTTCTAATTCTCTAAAATATTACTTTTTACATGCTAACATTCAAGAGGTAAATAACCCCATTTAACTCAATAGACACTTGATTTGTGCAGTTGGCTCGCTCCAGCATTGCACCAGACCTTCTTAGTACATAAGTCTCCATTTTTCTTAGTACATATCTATCTCCTTGTAGGTATATTTGCATGATGAAACAATCTTGTTTCATTGACTTTAAAAATAATATCACAGATATGATGATCTTGGTTCTTTTTTTATTTTATTTAGAAATGTTCTTGCAGAATGCACTCACAGAACATAAACAATAAAGCAGAATGAGGAAACTAAGCAAAAACGTGCAGCTAACTCACTCTAGTGACTGGTTCCTTAAAGGGATAGTAATGTTTCACAAAAAAACAGCTCAGATTAATCTTCATATTATTTGGGCCATGGGGTGTGTTATTCCAATACTGTCCGAATTGTAGCTCAAGAGTAATTGAATGATAAAGTATCCCCCTCCTGCCCCTTTTACTGATGTAACACTGCTCCACTCAGACCAGCAAGATTGTCCAGATGGATTGCAGCGAGGGACAATCATCAGTGAGCATAAGGAAAAACCTGCATTTCTTTGTCAAGGGGGGCAGGGTTTTCCTTATACTGACAGTAAGAAGATTGTCCCTTGATGTGAGCTGTCCAGTCAAGAGACCAGATTCCAAATCTGAGGTGAGGCGGCTTACACTAGGTAAAAGGGTGGGAGGGGGACACTTTTTCATTCAATTACTCTTGAACTACACCTCTGACAGTACTGAAATAACACTCTCCATGGCCCAAACACTATGAAGATTAATCGGAGCTGCTTTTTTTTGTGAAACATTACTATCACTGTAAATACAAGGTAAAGTGCAATAAGGCACTGTGTGGTGTCCATATGAGGATTCTATGAGGTGATGGCACTAGTGTGTTTTTCTTGTTTTTTTGTTTTTTTTTACATATGCATACAGACAGCAAACAGTTTACTTACATAACAGGATAAAGAACCCCTCTAAAAATACAGATTTAAACCTAGGCAAGTGGATGTCTAGTTGAAAATGTTTAACCCCAGAGGATCCCAATAAGTGCACAATCTATAAAGATGTAAGCAATCATTATTCATATTTCTGGTTTAACTTGGCCCCTCTCAGTGTTTGTTAGCCAGACAAGGACATTGGGGAACTGAGATGACCGGCGACCATTCTCAATTTTCCAACATCAAGATTTTAACTTTACTCTTCACAACATTAGGGTCTATTATTGATAAAATATAAGGAGATACACATTTGTGTTTCAGGTACAACTGTAGTGTTCTTTTAAAAAAAAAAATGTGCACACAAACTAATTATTTTAGAGGACAAATTCAATAATAACACCCATAAGTGCTAGCATATTATAAAGTATACACTGTGCTGATAAAATAAGCTCTTTAATATATATATATATATATATATATATATATATATATATATATATATATTTTACAGTACAAAACAGCTGTTAGCCCTAGTTTAATAAAGAGTAATAGGAAAATGTGTTATATGTCTTCAGAAGATAAAGCATTAAAATTTACGAAAACCCCTTAGCTTTGTGTGATTATATATATATATATATATATATATATATATATATATTATACACACACTCTTTTTCAGCATGCAGTAGGTGATCAATTGTACCCAAACTCCTATTCTATTTTGTCAGAGCCTTAGTTTTTAGGCATTAGTGTATTTAATGATCCCCATGCTTGAACACTGGTAAATTAATCACTCACTGTCATTTTCAGTGAACCACTGATTACACAGCAGTGAGATAAGATTACAATTTACAAGTATTACAGGGAGGGATAAGATTACAATTTAGAAATATATTCAAAACCAATACAAACAAATCTCTGTGGAACTTTTTACTCAAAGAGGTGTGCAAAAGAAAAATGGGGGGCATTCATTAAGATTAGAGGAAGGAGCATTTGACTACAGCAAAGGCAAGGGTATTTTACAATATAGTCAATAAATATGTGACATTATTTGCCTTGGGAGGCTGTATTGACAGAAGATGTAGATACTCTCAAAAAAGTATTGGCTTTTTTTCTTTATCTAAGAACAATATAGAAAATTATGACACTTGGTTTCAACACAGGGAGAATGCTGATCCAGAAGAAATCATTTACTTTTTTCGGTCAGGAAGGAATGTTTTTACCCACTTGAGGCGTAATGAAAAATGGCTGAAATGTTTTGTCTTCATCTGGATCAACAACAGAAATCTGGAAAAGGTTGAATTTGATGGACATATGTTTTTTCAACCTCGTCAGTTGTGTAACTATTATCTGAATGTTCAAATGAAAAGGAGTCATTCTGAGGCAAACCAACTGTACCATAGGGAAGAAATAAATGTTTCCCAAATTTCCCTTAATTTAAATAGGGCATTTAATCCCACTGAATGATAGAGAGGCCTCCAAAGCATTCAAAGCAATGCAGTGGAGAAATCTCTGGCATTCAATTGGTTAAAAGCCCCATTTAAAGTGGACCTGTCACCTTGAATTTTCTTTACATATTTGAAAACTTAATTCAAAACTGCCTATGTGTCATGTTAACCAAAAGTCCAGCAGATGTCTAGTTTAGTATATACTCATACATTTATTTATGGAATAAATGAAAGCAAAAGTCTCCTGGTGCAGCACAGTGCTTAATTAGCACATGAAACATCACAAAACCTTATCTAGTATATGAAACATCACTGAGAAAGGTTCACTAAGCATATTAAACTCACTGGAAAACCTAATTAGCATGTGAAACATCAATACCACTGGGTACTACCATTAGATTACATTAGCAAGCATGAATATCTCCTGAACTGTACATTTGCTGGTCTTTTGGCTAATATGACACACAGGCAGTTTTTAATGCTGTTTGCAAATATGCAAGATTAAGTCAAAGTGACAGGTCCACTTTAGGATCCCCCCATGGTGCGGTAGGCTTGTCCCAGAATTCTTACACTTTTCTTTATGAACATACGACCCTATGTAGCAGTTCACTGGCGAGCGTGAGCTATATATACTTGCTCTAGATCTGGGGTTCTCAGCGTGGGTACACTTTGGAGGTACATCTCATGATAATCAGATTTTCCTGCTATTGGCTGCAAGAGTAAATCTGCCTATAAAATGCGTGGGTCTGTTGATATAGATAATAGTGATAAAGTACTGTGACAAATGCATATACTGGGATACAATCGGTGCTCTTCTCTTTATATACTGATGCAGAACAGACCATTGTTTGGAAACATTCAACCTTTTGAATGCCAGAGGTGTGTCTAATGCATTGTAGTCACCTTACACTCACACGGTTACCTACATGCAAAACACTGATTTATGCAGAGTGAAAACCCTGCACTGATCTTCAGAAACAAAATATGGTATTTAACCCTCTGGATGCCAGAGAGCACCCCAAAGCATTGCACTGGAGAGCTTTCAAGCATTTAGGGGTTAACCTAGTAGTATGGCAATTATCTTGTCATCTTTTCAGCCATAATTCATAATAATACAGCTTTTTAACTCAGATTCTAAGAGTGTATAACTATTTGCCAGTGGGCTTGTACACACTAATCCAAACTGCCCTGCCAATCCAGCTACAACAAAAGAACACAAGGGTAATCACATTACCAAGATCACCAAGGACAGCCTGATGTTTCCACCTTTTTTTAAGCGCCAAAGGCGTATCCACCCCCTCTGAAACTAAAAGGGTTAAATGTGTATCACAGTTATCAGTCAATCCCCTTCGGGACATAATCTTTCCCAAATCACACATTGATTTAAATGGGACTTTAAACGGATAGTAATACTTTTTTATAAGAACCTCTAAAATTGTAGATATTAATAATAGAATTAGAATAAGCTACTTCCCATGTCTCAAAACATCATAGTTTTTGTGTTCATACCATTTAAACTTCTCCCTGTTTATGAAGAACTACTTCATTGGAATGGTCTACAAAGTGTGCTTGGAAACCAGGCTCACTTTGTAGACCATTCCAATTAAGTCTTTCTTCATAAACGTTGCAATTTCAGCTCTGCTGAAGAGCCTCGCCTGGTCAAATGACCAGATTCTGCAGCTAGATCTTGAGCGCTGACGTATGAGAAAGGGGAGGGGGGGGGTTTAAATGCTACGAACACAAAAACGATGCAGTTTTGAGACATGGAGAAGTAGCTTATTCTAATTCTATTATTAATATCTACAATTTTAGAGATTTTTATAACAAAGTATTACTATCCCTTTAAAACCCATTCAATGTAGTAGAGCAATGTATTTGACCTCTCTAGCATTCTTTTTCCCTCCCTGTTCTTTCTCTTTCCTTATCCTTTTTCTTTCTCTCTCCCCCCCTCTTCCCGTGCATCTTCTCTTCCTTTCCCCTGCTCCCACCTTTCTCCCACCTTTTTTTCCTCTCCTTGAGGCTTTTATGCCCTGTCTACCCGTGCCATGTGTTCTCTATGCCTCCTTTTGCCCCCGTTATGATTTAGGACAGTGCAAGCGGTGTCCTACTATGTGGAGATGATACATCATGATTTTGGACCTTGTCTCTTCATCTGTTCCCCTTCCCCTCTCCCCCTTCTTGATCTCTGCACCCCCTCCCCCTTTTTTTGATGTTCTCTAAAACCCTATAAAACCAAGTTTGAAGGGATGTTTTTTGCTGCCCTCTATTGTGTAGTTGGTTTGCAACTGAATTGCTCTTTTCTTTTGTGCATAAAGACCTTTGTGTCATTCACGAGTCTCCAGTTGATTGGCTTAATTTAAATTATAGTTTTATTTAATTCATATCATGCAATTGGTTTGCTTTTTAAATTATAGTTTTATTTAATTCATATTATGCAATTGGTTTGCTTTAGAATTTCTCTTTATACATATGCTCAACTGTGTGCCATATTTACATCTCAAGCATGTTTATCTCAGGCACCCTTATTCCTACCCATGACCTCACCAACGCTCCTAACATAGCTCCGACTCCAGCTCCACCTGCTGTTCTCTGGCAGGAAAAATACCCCATATCCTTTCGGTGCTTGAGATTTCTCCAATTGCTTTGCAATGCTTTAGAGATCTCTATAGTATTCATGGTGTTAAATAATGGGTAGTAAATGGGTATGCAAACTGTTTAACGGGATAGTAATGTTTAATACAAAGTGCTTGCAAACCAGACACACTTTGTAGACTGTTCCAATGAAGTAGTTATTTCTAAATAGCGCGATTGTGGCTCTGCTGAAGAGCCGCATTCTGGTCATATAACAGGAATCTGCTGCTGTCAGTTAGAGAGCTGACTTGTCTGAAACAGCCTGGAGTGGGGAACTTTACCCAGTTATAGCTCTCAAACCATAAAGGTTTGCGAGATAAGACTTATATTGATGTAATTATTTTTTAATGCCTACCATATTAAATAAGCTTTAAATTAAACATTACTTTTCCTTTAATAGACAGACTGCCATAATCCAGGAATGAGTGTCTGGTGCAGGGGCACTGGGATTGCTTTGGCCACTTCCACAATTCACATTGTGGGTTTGACCAGAACAGCTGAAAGGTGGTAGCATGTTTGCTGTAGAAAAAGCAGTAGACTGGTAGGGTCAAAGTGATACCTTTATTGTAAAAACAGTTTGCATGTGTGTATAACCTGCGATGAATTTTGTATTCAGCCTTCACTCTAAATATGCCTTAAGAAGAGACCTATTTGTCTTGAAAGCTTGCATTCTAAAGCTACCCAGTTAGCCAATAAAGGTATCACTTTTACTCTACCAGTATCCAGCAGAACAGCTGAGGCACCACTCAAAACTTGGAGTTCTAGGGGGGTGTCTAATCTGCCCAATGGGAAATCTGGTTCTAACAGCAAAAAGTTACAAGGGATAAGCAAATAAATATATAGAATTTAAAATTTATTTTGCATCCTCTATTTATTTAAATAATACAATATAAATTTAAACTTGATCAATCATTCTTTATCAATAATGGTATAAAATTAAAAAATGTTAGATTTTGGTTGCTTATTTCTAACACTGTCTAATAAGCCTGGTTATTTTACTGATCATATATATACTGAAAATGAGCTCTTAAAAGAGACACTAAAACAAAACTATGCAAACACACACTAATGTTTTAAAGACAGTACAGGTGATTAGATTTTGGCACAGACTGTAAAAAATACATATGGCACTTCAGATACATGTATGTATGCTGGTCATACAGATACAGTAGTAATAATAAAGCCCAAATATTAGGCATGGAATAAGCAGTAACAATTTGAGACAAACGGGGACATCAAGACATAACCAAACTATGCAGTGAAAAAGCACATTCAAAAGCACTGCAAACATTTGAGTACCACACTGAAAAGTAGAATTTGGCATTATTTTCATTCTTAAAAGGAAACCATTCCCTTGAAATAAGTGGCTCTTAATTTATTTAATCAAATGATTTGTTTAGGAATGTGTGCGTCATATTGCATTCAGCTCTATCTGATTCTCTTTTGCATTTGAACTCTGCTGTAGTCTATAACTGAACGGGAGCATATTACTACATTGAAAAACCTCTCATGTTCCATTCGCATCATAAGTGGAGTGCTCTCTATAGCTAATCTCATTCAGCCAGATAAAGTATATGGTTTATTTTGTTGTTGAAAACTAAATACAGAATTAAAATGGTGCACATCAAATGCAGGAAACTGCAATTACTACTATGCAAAAGAAAGATATAAAAAAATAAGTGACTCATATCTAGGTAAGTGCTTCTGTTAAATAGATTATTTCTGTAGATACCGTTCCCCTTTATGCCATTATTGCAGAACTTTATTGCTTTAACTCAAGACTAGTCTATTTTTGTACCTTTAGGTGTTGGGCCTACAACTCCCATCCTGCTCAACCTACAAATGGCTGGAATGTAATCCAAGACCAACTGCCTTTTGTCTATACCGGAAACATTTGTAGGATTTATTTTGAGGTAAAACAAAGCCACATTTTAGGAAATATTTACTGTTATCTAATTATGGTTGTGTAGCTTGTGAGGGCAACCATGCACTAACACACTGGTGTATTATTTGCTTATTTAAAAAGGGGATTGCATAGTGTCATATGTGAAAAAAGGGAGGGAAATTTGATGTTACATAAAACATATATGAAAATGGATTCTATAAGCATAAACAGGCATGGAAACTGACCTCTCACTTGTAAAGATAGTTTTTATATCTGTTTCCTGTAGTAAAATTCTCAAGTTAACAAATTTTAGCCAACAAAAAAAGTAAAATTAAATCTTTGGACATCTAAATATTGGAGACTAAAATTCCCACTGTTGGTAGTTATTAGAGACTACAACTCCCATCATCCTCAACCAGCCAAAGGCTGGGAGTTGTAGTCTTCAACAGTTGGAGGTCTATAAGTTGATTAACACTCCCATAAAACACGTTTTGTCCCTAGCAAACACCTTCAAAATAAATAAGAATGTAATGGCCATAGAATAATAATACTTGCTCTTTGATGAAAAATGTGCAGAAAAGACCAAATTTCTTCTTAAAGAATCAATAAAGGTTTGTTGTTTAAACAAAACCTGTATATTTTGCACTTCGATTGCGGAGAAACTAATCATTTAAAAATTATAACATTTTGAGCTGTCCCAAAAGGGTTGTTACTATCACACTCTATGGGGAGTGTAGGTAGGGTAGGCTGTCAAACTGAAAAAAAGTTGAGGGCCACATACTTAACAGTTCCCTTCTTGCAAACGTTGAAATCTATGATGCACTGTCTTGACACCTCAGCCTTAGTCCACTTTTCAGTGGTAGTGAAAGAACAGACTGACCCCCAACCTTGTTCCACTGTCCCACTCATAGTCACAGAAACTCAGATACACTGCCTGACACCTCACCCTAGCCTTGTTCCACTTACACTGGGATCCACTGAACCAACCATACAATGGAAAATATGCCAGTACCCCAGTCTTCTTACACTGGTAGTCACAAATCACAGATACTGTATGATTCCCACCCTTGCCCCACTGGTAATCATAGAATCATAGCCCAATCTTCTTTCACTGACCCATTAGCCCACATGTTTGATATATGAGTTAGAGACTCACCTCTATCTTATTAAGCAATTGGAAAAACTGTGTAGACATCAGATGGCACTGTTATATCAATATAATAAACATAACTTTGGAACAAAACCTCTCACCGCTATGGAGTACCATGGTTTTATTCAGCAAGAGAAGACAAACAATATATCATTTTTTTCATGCTCTCTAGCATTCAAAGGAGAAATATCCCATTTTAAAGCAATGGAAATGTTTATTTCTCCCCTATAGTGCAGTCGCTTTGCTCCAGAATTACTCAACTTTTGTTTTGTGTATAAGGCCCATGGATTCACAATACTGAAAGCTCATTAGCCATGTGAGCAGCAGAAGTGTGCCCAGCTCATTGCTCCTGTGTGGCCACTGTGCAATGCTTTACTTTGTGTATATAAAATATTGGTAGAGTGTACACAACTTTAGTTGTATTTATCTTACTAAGGACAGGAACGGCCTGCAATTTATTTGTGAAGAAATGTGTTGCCTACTTCTCTGGTTCTGAAAGGGTTAAATGAAACTGGCAGAGTGTAGAGCTCTCTGTGTATAGTGCTGGCAGTTTTATACATTGGTGGCTATATGAATGTATGTATGCATGGGCAGTGTACACAGTGCTTTATTTCTGTGTATATGCAGCACATGACGTGCGCATTGCTATGTGCACTGAGTAGCCATCTATATGAATCTCCCATATAAAAGACGAGTTACGGAAATGCATATCCAATTGCACCCTTACTTTACTCCGATACCAGGAAAAGCTCCTTTACTTGCCCCTTACTGAATCACTGCAATCACTTCTTATAGTCACTCAACTACTGTACCAACCAAATGTTCTGCCTCTGAGTTCCTTAAAGCACCTGCCACATTCCTCTCCCTGTTTTGTCTCACTCTGTGGCTGGACAACCCAGGAACAAGAATCACTTAGGGCCACATTTAATAAGCTAAAGAGGTGTAGCTCTGGAACAAACCAAATGAACCATAGGACACAAACAGAAATCCCCCAAATCCCCATTAATATAAATGCCAAAAGTAACCCCATGAATACTACACAGGTCTCCAACACATTGTAAAGTACAGCAGTTCTGAGGCAAATAAATTGCATTGTGGGTGACATATAAAAATCCCAAGATTTCACTAATTTAAATGGAGTGGGTTTAACCTTGAATGCTAGAGAACTCTCCAACACAATGCAAAGCAATGCATTGGAGAATGCTTTAGTATTTTAGGGGTTAAGAGCCCAATTAATTCAGTGAGAAGTTTCATGCATTTCCGATGATGCAGTTAGTTTGTCTAAAATTGCTATTCTTTAGCTTGTTGAATACAGTCTTTAGGCCCCATTTACAAGACAGACAAAGTTAAAGACAGCAAAGCATAAGAAATGCATGAGTTGTGAAACACTGTTCCCTATTAGGCATTTCACTCAGGCATCATGTGCTGCAGCTGTCTAACAAAAGCCCGATTTTCCAACTTTCCTCCCACACTGAGATGAAGCAGCTACAAATTTATAGTATGGGTATCAATGGAATCACATTGAAAATTGCAGGTAGCTGTGTTTTCAATGTTGGCTTGTCTCTTCTATATATATTGAGAGAATGGAATGCTGAGAAAACCTTGTTACACTGTAACTGTTGCACTAAAACAGCTTCTACATTTTCAAAATGCAAAAGCCCCAATACAAAAAAAATCTTGCTATAATTAAGTTGTACTCATGGAACAGCCTCCAAGCAAAGGTGGTTGGGAAAAATACTGTTAGGGAATCCAAAAATGCCTGGGATAGACCTAAGTCTATACTGAGAAGTATGTAAGACTGTGTATTTTATTACATAGGGGAATTGGCAGCCTGGACAGGCCAAAAGGTTCTTTTCTCCCACAAAAATATATGTTTCTATGTAATTTGCCCATGTTTAAGAGCACTTAAACCTTTTTATTAACCATCAACCCCATTTGTTATAGATTGTAAATTTAGATTATAAACTTTTACTTTTAATCTTCATTGTATATCATTTGGATCTGTTGTACCCCACATGTATATAGTGTTCTGTTTTTCTGTTAAACAAGTGACCAGAGCTATGGAATCTGTTAGCACTCTATATAAATGAATACTAATACTTATAACCCCATGATAATCAGAGGTGTAAGCAATTTGTCTACTCACCCCAATCACTGAAAAGGTGACCAATACAGAAAAAAGATTAATGTAAGCAGTGCATACAATTTGGTGTGCTACCTTGTCTGGTGTAGATGCTTTTGCAGTAAAGTGAGGTTGTAATATAAAGTTGTATTTTCACAAATTATACATGCATATTAAGTTTAAACAGTTGACCTTTAAAGCTTATCAGAAGGTCTGGGTATCTAACCAGCCTTTTCTGACCATACAGAGGACCCCATTACTGGGTTAGGCTTAGTATCCTGTCTTCAGTACAACACAGAGTTGTAATTGCATAGTATAAAATAGCATGTCTTTGTCCAAAACCATTTCTGTACATGTTAAAGACATAAGTGTTAGATAAGAATACAGCAGATCATGTCATGATGCTACCTATTATCAGTGGCTGAAAAGGGCAATGCCTCCTAGACAGAAGAAAATATTGTTATCGAAATAAACACAGCACTAGGGAACTTATCTCTTACACTACTAGGCGGCCCTACTAGCACAAAAATATAGTTAGTTTTTTTAAATTTTTTTCCACTATCTGAATTTCTACAACGGGTTTCTTCTTCCTTCTGCCTTTTTTCCATTAAAGTCTACTAATGGAAATGTGAAGAAGCAGTATGAGTTGTGAGAGCTGGGTAGGATTTGAGCAGTTGGCATCAGAATAGATAAAGTGAGAGCAAAGACTTAGCCAATTTCCAAAGCGACAGAAGAAGCTTGGTCAACATTTGTTATGTGAATAGGTGACATCATAACAAAATAAAAGAACAAATCTGATTTATTCTGTGCCCTTAACATGGTACTGTACTTATCTCAACTTTTCCTAGGAGGCAAGGCACTGATGACAGTTTGCAACAACATCTGTTTTCTTTTGATATTCCTCTTATTTCACCTATTTGGGGAAAGATACATCTACATACAAAAATAATCTCTGTGGTTTAAGTGTAAAAGTAAAAGCGCTTTCACCGTTCACTTAAAATTAATAGTAATTATTTTACTTGTATATATTAATATATTTTCCTGCTCTCTGTTTTCCCTTCTTTCATGAGTTATTTCAGTTCCTCCCTTCCTTTTGTTTTCAGTGATGTGAGCTCCCGCTACTGGCAGTATGAAAAAACAGTCTGCTGCTCACCTGTGTCTGCAAAAGATCATAAGAACATTATTCACTAAATTCACTAAGCTGCAGGAAATGCAGCATATCACATACACTGCTCTTCACCAGAAGAGTATTTGATGATCGATTGCATTTACCTGCCTTTTGCATGTGAGGTGGGGAAATATGATTATAAGTGACATAAATGCCTCCCTGCCATCAAAAAACATACAAATGCATACAGAGTTGTATATGTATGCTTATAGTCACCCCTACTGAATATAATGGGATGTTACAGCTTAGAACTGGTGGATGAAAGTTGTGGATCTATCTGGCTACCGCTCATTGAAGAACAATCGATGGTCAGCTACAATCAAGCCACTGCTGTGTAGAAAAATGGCAAATGTGTAGGAATTCCTTTTATTTCATTACTAGTTTTAAAGCCTGTGTACACGGGCCAGCACTGGCGGCGCTGCAGTCATGAGCAGTACTGACTTCCCACACCACAGCTGATACGGAGTGGGGTGCACCAATTTCAGACCATAGTCCTCTCTGCGCACCTTCCTGGGACTAAGCGGTCCCTCTTCGTCCCAGGAAGGTGCGCAGAGAGGACTTCAGTCTGAATTCGGAGCTCCCCGCTCCATATCAGCCGCAACACTGGCAGTCTGTACTAAGCATGACTGCAGAGCTCACAGCCACCTCTACTCCGCATGACGGCTTCTGACAAACCTCCTTAGCGAATTATAATATAGGATGCGTTAAGTCAGTTATGGCTGGATGAATTTTGGTCCCTTTGTATGTCACGTTTGAACTTTTTTAGGAATTCTTAGGACCTTTGCATATGACTAACCCCTTGAATGCTCAAGATATTTCTAATGCATGACAATACTATGAGATCTGTGAGCCCTAGGACTCAAGGGATTAAAGCAGGAGAAAGGCAGCAGACGGCTATGCAAAGAAATACAATGCAAGCCCCCATGCAGTCAGTTGGTACATTACCCTGAAGATGTTGTTTTACAGACTGATGTTAATAAGATATCCTTAAGCTAGGTTCACATGGGTAACATTAATGAAGAGATTTCAGTGCTCTGCTAAGTGGCCCAAAACAGATTATCTTGCTGTCTGTGGGGTTGTTCACACAGCGAACTATCACTTTGCATATCAGAGAGCAAATACAGCATTCTACATCTTTACTGCATTCTACACAGAGTCGATCTGCATGGCAGCTTATGGGGATCACAAAGGAGACTATATTGTTATGGTGTTCATAGCAGCAATCCAGTCAGTGGAGGTTCATGTAGACATCAGCCAATCATGTTCGGATGCCGCTTAGGTGTCTTGTCCATCCAATCATTTTTGGCTGATGATAACATGTCCTACCCATCATTCTGGAATCCCCCCCACCCCACACCAGGATCACTGGGGGAACACATGAACACTTGAGAGGAGTTAACACAGGTGGTTGATCGATTCTACAATTACGCACTCTTAAGTTGCCCATGCAAGCTTAACCATAATGCTTAGCTCACAAGGGTAACTTTGTTGCAACAATAGATTTCACGGAACCGATATCATTCTTGTCTATGGGGTAATCCACATGGGTGAATTTTTCATCTACAATAACTTTCAATGATAAAGTTGTGTTGCTGCAACATCTTGCAACAAAGTCACCCATGTGAACTAAGCCTAAATAAGTGGTAATTTGTACATGCACACTATCTGCAAGTTTTAGTTACTTGGTTCATAAATTACTTTGAGTTGGAAACTTCTCTGGCACCCAGGAATTTCAGATTTTATTAACATTGGGACCTGGAAACTGAGATGACCACTGCCAGCATACTACTTTCCTTTGTAACTTTTATGATTTCACTGCATTTCTTCCAAAGAATGCTAATACTCTTTATAGATGAACAAAACAATAAAAAAACTATTATTAAAAAAAAAACACTAACATCTGATTGATAAAGGCTGGTCAGAACATCCTATCCTAGATCTGCATGTCCAGTGGGGCCAGAAATGGATCCAAGTGCATAGAAGTGTAAGGCCAACTGAACCTGTATCAGGGCTGGTTACATTTGGTCTCTATTAGGTCAGTAGACAGGGAATACCATGCAGGCAGGACCAAAATCAAATGAGGAAGGACAAGGGGTGTACATAAAGGAGGGAAAGTGCATTATAATTAGGAGCAGGGATGGGCAAATGGATGCACAAGAGAGGAGACAAAATCACATACTAGGACTACTTTTAAATTGTTTTCTCTTTAGCTGCAAGATACAAATGTCAGCATAGTAACTGAGGGTCATGAAATAGCATTTGCCCAACTGCCTTATCACCCAAGTCTCCTTTAAAGAGCACAGGGTGCTGCCATATATGGTTGCCACCATTGCTGGTAAGAACACCATCCTTCCTCTTGCTGTCACAAACTAATATTTGGGTCAAAGTCAAGTTTTTACCAGCCTGTCGGTACAATTCCAGCTAGGTAGCAATGTTACTGCCATATGACAGCTGTGGCTGTAACTCCTGTTTGTTCCCAACAGCCTAATCTTGTGGATCACAAATATCTACCATAGAAATCCAACAGAGATGCTTTGCTTCCATACAAAGTGTTTATGGATTGAGCGATAACTGCAATTGCTATTAAAGGAGAACTAACATCTCATAATAATAATAAACTTACTATGACCAGAAACCCTAATGGACCCTATGAAATATGTTCTTGCACTTTTATTCAAAAGAAAACATCTTTAGTGAGTCCTGGATGTCATGACCAAGGAGGCAGACATGACAGTTGCTGGCAGTTTTTTCCAAACTGAATACATGAATCTACAGAGTAAATGAATCTACTTAACCAGTTAAGGACCAGAGAGGTATGCAACACCCTGTAAAGCACTGTCATTTCCGTCAGCATGGACATGACACTCAGGCATGATTGAAGATGTTATCTCTTGAACAAAGGCACAAGGCAAGAATTCATGGAGGCCAAGAGGATTTTATCACCATATTAATGTAAGTGGGAACTTATTAATAGGAATAGTTAGGTCTCTTTTAAAGGGCAATTGCAATTAAGTTAGGTGTGAAAGCATTTTATCTCCCCTAAGCATCCTTTGACTCAGTAGGAAAAAAAAAAATAAGAGGCCAACAATACATTGGTTTAGCTGTAAATATTGGAAGTAAATCAATAACCCCTTCACTGCCAAAGGGGACTGCAAAGCAGTGATCCATGAAGGGATTAAAGCGATCCACTCCAATAATGTTTCTCTGTCCTCCTGACCCCTCTCCCACATAATGTGTCCCTGGTCACAGTCTGTCTTCCAACACGTACTTCTGTTTTTCACGGCCATCGCGTGCCTTGACGCGGTTCTGACGGTTGGCGGAGGCAGTGTGGAGGATGGAGGTAACGGACGAGCTTTTTTTGCTAGAGGAGTGTGAGGAGTGTGAAGAGTGAGACAGACTAGCTCGGGACTGACTGGCGTTATGGTCGAACTGCATCAGGCAGAAGATGAGGTCTGTGGGCACCAGCTCAAACTCATATGGAGGGTTTGTGATGACGTACCTGGAAGAGAAGGTGAGGTAAGTCAGATCAGAGCTCAGCCCTATTCAGACCTCATTACAATTACAATGCTATACAGTATATTGGTGATACAATTACAGAGTGAGGTGGGAGGAAACGTATTAGTGAACGAAAGTTAGTGTCTGATCAATCAATATTAGCATAAACACATATAAACAAGCATATTAGTATTTTGAAAGCACTTTCTTAATCAACAAGGTTATTATAAATAGACCTATGCTTTGGAGACCTCACTAGCATTTGAGAGGTTAAAATTGCCATTTATTTAAAGGGTGATTTTTATTTATCCCAAATAACGCAGTCAGTTTGCCTCAGAATTACTCCCCTTTTCATCTGTACATATGGCCCTAGGTCTAATCTGAATCATTAAATTGCTAAGAACTGTATATGTGTGTGAATGCTGTATAACAGAACTATGAAGTGGACCTAACACCTTGAATTTCCTTTATATATTTGAAAACCTCATTCAAAACTGCCTATGTGTCATGTTAACCAAATTCCAGCAGATGCATAGTTTAGGAAGTATTCACAATTTTATTTCTGGGAAAAGTGAAAGTGAAAATGTCCTGGTGCAGCACAGAGCTTCACTGGCATAAGAAATGTCACTGAAAACTTTAATTAGCCTATGAAACATCAAGAGCTTCATTAGTATATGACACATCACTGAAAAGGCTTCATCAGCATTTGAAGTGTCACTGAAAAGCTTAATTATCATATGAAACATGACTGGTACCACAAGGGTACCACAATTAGCATACATTACAATATGGTGACAAGTATGGATATCTCGTACATTTGCTTGTCTTTTAGCTAACATGACACATAGAAATTTTTTTGCTCAAATTTCAAATATTCAAACTTGAATTAAGGTGAAAGTTTCACTTTAAGAACACAGGTACCAAAAGGATGAACCTGCAAGTCTGTCTAACAAGTGCACAGTCACGACACTATGTTGCTGTTTTATAGCTCCTAACAAGTCCCTGTCACCGGAAAGTAGAGATTCCCTTCCAAAGGCCTGCTACAGACTTCTCCTGGGAGGGAGGATTACCTCTCAGGAGACCTGCTGTACACCGGAAAAGCAAGAGAATAAGTGAATGTCTATATTGTGGACATCTACCAGTTGCTAAGAACAACTGAGTTTTACTATAGATTTCTACATGTCTGTAAGTCTCTATGGGCTCTATTCAGGTATCCAGAGGAGCAAGTCTGCAACATAGGTGACAAAAAAATTCCCCAAATTCCCAGTGAGTTAAATGCCTTGGAGAAATCTCTACCATTCAAGAGATTAAATGCCCCATTTAAAGTGGAACTTCCACTTTGCACATTTAAAAAATGTCATTAAAATTGCCTGTGTCATGTTTGCCAAAAGAACTAGCAGAGCAGTGGTGCAAGGCTTTTAACTAAATTGAACACGACCTGAATGTTAGCCTGCCTCAACCTCACACTGCATTCATCATGTTACAAGACATGAACTGCCACTCAGTAGTGGAATGGTACATGACATCATGAAGGGGTGGGACCACTACACCACTAAGGGTGCAGAGGCTGTCACCTCACTGATGTCAAGCCAAAGCTCTCCACAGTTTGAGGAGAGGAAGCTCAGAATCCCCATCCCCAGGAAACCGTGACAAGTTTGTAACAATATTTAAAGAAATAGGCACCGTATTAAAGGACAAACAGGCACCGTATTAAGACGCACAATGTGTGTTTTAATACTAAAGCAGGTATTTTTGAGCAAAGGGTGTCCCTTTATGTTGGTAATACTGTTTAATATACATACTTAATAGGTCTAGGGTTATGACTGTACTTTATGAAGCGCTCGTACATGTACTCGCTAAAATTATTGCTAACTACATTAATGTGACTATGGGCATATGATGAAAAGAAAAGTGAAGTGAGCAAACCAACTGTACCACAGTGAACAAATAAAAAAAACTCCCATTTATTTAACACCTTAAATGCTAGAGTGGGCTTCAATGCATGGCAAAGCAATGCACTCTAGACCACTAGCATACCTGGAGTTAAAAGCCCCATTTAAATCAATGGTAAATTTATTAATTTGTATTTCTCCCCTATGATGCACATGTTTTGCCCCAGGATTAAGCCTTTACAACATAAGGCCTTTTCTTTAGAACACAGTACCCTAAATCAAGGGTGAGCAGCCTGAGGTCCCCCAACTGTTGAGAACAACAACTCATATCCCTAGGCAGTTGTTTTCCTCAGGATGCCCAACCCTGCCCTAAACTATGTGTTTTACCATTGTACTGACAAATACATAAAATGTGAAAATAAGACACTGAGAATACAATTGTTTCTGCTATATGCATTTAGGCACCTGACCCCCACCTTTTGGTACACTGGCTTGGTGTGCTGAGATGGGCATCTCGAAGCCTGTATATACCGAAGCACAGCATATTGTATGTTTTCAGTGCTTTGCAGTACAGATCTCCATAACATCCACCATCCTGCAGCAAGAAGGAAGCACAATACAGAACACAGTTACCTTCCCTTTATACAAAGCAAGGTGATGCATTAGTGACAGGCAATAAATCTGGAGTACTGAAACGATTCATCTTGATTCAACGTGACATATGGAAACATGACATTTATGATTCAGTAAAACAGCACCTATTAGCGTCATATTCAATGAGCTGTAAGCACTGTACTGGTCAATCATATGCTTGCCTCAAATAAGCTCAGAAGTCATTTTATGCAAGATACCACTTACGATCATTAAAAGGCTGCATCATGTTGAATATATGGATAAGTACAGATTTAGAAATAGTCTGAAACACAGAAAGCTAAGCTAAGCGTGTCCTCTTTGACTTACAGAGGGGAATGAGTACCATTAATTGGGTAATAATAACATCTATTATTTCAGCTGCCGATTTGGTTAATTCCGAGAGCGTGCGCTGAAAGCGCTTTGAGTCCCACTGGGAGAAAGGCGCTATATAAATACTAGTTATTATTATTATTATTATTATGTACAAATCCACTAGTGATTTAACATATCAGCTTGCAAATCCAGTTAAACTATACTTATGTACAGCCACTTAGTAAATATTTGTGCAAACAACTCTGCCAGTGTAATACTTTAATGTGAACAAGCTAAAAAAACATGAAGAATGATATAAGTCTTATCTCTCAAACCTTTATGGTTTATGAGATATTCACAAGCAAAGTTTCCCCCTCCCGCCCCTTTTACCTAGTGTAAGCAATCTCTTCTCAGATGTGGAATCCAGTCCATAGACCAGACAGATAACAGCAGGGGACACTTTTATTCCTATGAAAACAATGAAATCCCTGCCCCCCTTTAGAAGCTTTTCAGGTTTTTCCCTTATCTTAATTGAAAATTGTCCCTCTCTGCAATCTACCTGGGCACCTCCCTTCTGATCTGGCTGAACAGTGTTACATCAGTAAAAGGGACGGGAGGGGGACACTTTGTCATTGAATTACTCCTGAACTACAACTCTGACAGAATTGAAATAACACTCTCCAAAGTCCAAATACTATGATGATTAATTAGAGCTGCTTTTATTATAAAACATTACTATCCCTTTAACACCACCCCTATAGTAAACATTAAGAAAAATAATTTTTCTGATTTCTTCTGTGTCTAGGTAGAACATGGGTGCTGAGGAATGGCATAAACCACCACTACACACCACATTGATGATATATTGGGGTTAACGTCCCACAAATGCAAGCACTTATCTATCGTGTGATTTAGATAGAAATACAGCACCAATATAATGTCTGCAAATATAAACATAACACCAACATACTGGTGTCAAAACCTTAGGAAAGAAACGGATAACACAAAATAAACATCAAAAATATAAAAACTTCGATAAAAGGATATACAATGGGATATTATTGTTGTCTAGGGTCCCACAGTGTATGAGAGGAGGATATATATTATATTGTGAATTTCAAGTCCTTAACTCTTCACTTTTCATTAGAGCAGGGCTGTCCAAGTTCAGTCCTCAAGAGCCACCAACAGCCCAGGATATTAGGATTTCCCTGATTAAGCACAGGTGAGTTAATCAGTGACTCATTCATTTTGATTAGCTGTGCTTAATCAGGGAAATCCTTACATCCGGTTGGTGGCCCTAAAGTACTGAACTTTGCCAGCATGCAGCTTCTCCATGGTCTTTTGGATACACCCTCCATGTAACTTCACAAAAAAAGGGGACAGAGCAACACTCTTCTAAATTCAACAGAGATCACAACTTCATTAATAAGAATATAATTGTTCCAAACATATATATTATTTATACTACTGATATAGCATTATTATATGTAATTTTAATAAATGCTACATTTTTAATTATATAGCAGTTGCCCCATTTATTTCTCTTGGCCATTCATAATATAGAGATTTACACAACTCCTTAAAGATAATCATCTGAGAGGGAAATTCAGAAGGAGAGGTAAGAGGTGAGGAGAAAGAGAAAAGTAGGTTGGCTATTGACCAGGACTGGGGGGGTTTAACCCAGCCAAGGCCTGTCTCCTAGAGGTGGAGGCATACTCTCTCTTTTTGTGTACCGACTTTGGAGGGAACGGGATGATATTCTTACCAAAAGTTATAATCTCTATTGCACTTAGAAGAGTGTTGCTCTGTCTCCTTTTTTTTTTTGTGCATCCAAGGAATTAAGCGTGCTTGAGATCATAATTGCTTTACACTGGTTCTTTTTAGCGCTAAAACATCAGGGGAGATGTATAAAGCTGGAGTTACAAAGAACGTGTCTGTAAAAGTGTCTCAAAGTGACATAAGTATATGTATAAACATCTAACAACATTTTGCTAAGTGCTAACTCCAGTTAGTTGACTTTTTTGAAAAGTGGAGTAGAAATGGTCTTGGGCAAATAAGAATTGTGTCTCAGTGTATGTATAAAGAAATTTGCTAATTGCGCCAAAAATAAAGCCAGTTTTAGGGATTTAAATCATAACACCAGGTAAAACCTGTTCTTATTGGAAGTATATAATACCGCTATGTGTGCGAATATATATTCGCAGGTGCGAATATTCTCACATAGACATATTTATAAACATGACTTTAATTCTTTATAAATATGACCAGGCGTTGTGAATTTTAGCGACTATTCTTAAGAATACACTAAGAAGGCTTTTTATACATCACCCCCATTGTGTCAAAGAACATTTTGTTCTCCAAATTTTGTTGTAAAGGAAGAAAGCAGAAATGGGAATAGTCAGAGAGAAATCAAGGACTGTCTTCTGTAAACGGCAGCTGTGATTATGAGTAGAAATCAGTATATCCTTACTAATTATGCAGTAGTATTTATGGTTTTGTATACAGTATGCATAGGTTAATGTAGTTTATTTTGTATTATATTTGAAGGTTTCCTGTGGAAAAAAGAGAGGTGTTTCACAATAACCTATTTCTTTGTTTTTTTTTTTTTTCATTTTTGGAGTTGTTTGCAATTCTTACCCCCAGGTCTGCGAACGGGCCATCGTAAAGGGCCAACTGGGCTACTCGACAACGATCCCTGTTGGCCAATGTTTGTGGGGTGCTGTATCCGCCACGCAATGCATTCTCCTCAGCAATGAGGGACTCTAACTCAGGCGTTGCTCCACCTGTCACTAGTGTCCTGATCAGAGTCAGGATATTATCATTGAAATACGTCTGGAAGAGAAAAGGGATTTACATCAGATTACAAGTAAAAGTATATCTGCTTCTGTTTACCACAATGAATTACATATGTAATTATTTTGGAACCAATGAGAAGTCTATTCTCTTTATCAATGGACCACACAGAGTGGAATGAGGTAAGGGGCTTTGCATTTGCAGCCTCTTGTTAACCCTTCGAGTGTCAGAGGGGTATGCAATGCATTGCATACCCCTCTGGCACTTAAAAGGTTAAAGGAGACTCACGATCCCATCCCCACCAATTTACTTTACTATGGCCAGAAAATTTAATTGGCATCTATGAATTTTACCCTTGTGCCACAGCACACACAGACTCCGCTCACTGCACATGGTAATGAAAGTGGTGTGTGACGCATTGCTTCCACTCATACATAATAGGTTAAAAAGGCTCATGTACTATGTCTGATTCAGCTTTAAAAAACTGCGAGCTGCTGTCATGCAAGTCTCCATATCCATGATGACATCCAGGATTGACCGTTAACTTTTGAACAAAGACACAAGGGCAGAACTCATAGGGGCCATTAGAATATTCTGTTCATAGCAATATAAGTCTGTGAGTGTGTGTGTGTGTGTTGTGGGGGTGTCATGATTAGGCTGTGTTACTCTGTCAACAAAAAACAGACAAAGAAATCTATCCTTTAAAACAGTTTAAAATGTGTATTATTATTTTTCACATGAACATATTAGATTATTTTAAAACACAACAAAATCATAAGTATAAAGCATAAATTATTTCAAACTAATTTCCTGGAACTCCATGAAAGGGTAAGTAGTAACATGGGCAATGGATATAGAATACGTGGATTTCTTAAGCCC
This sequence comes from Rhinophrynus dorsalis, assembly GCA_037306005.1. Classification (NCBI taxonomy): domain Eukaryota; kingdom Metazoa; phylum Chordata; class Amphibia; order Anura; family Rhinophrynidae; genus Rhinophrynus; species Rhinophrynus dorsalis. The sequence goes on from CM074724.1 coordinate 125,321,202, forward strand.
TTGATACTGTGCTTTAAACAGGTTGTATATAAATTGAGGTTCAGCTTGGGAGGAGGTATCAGTGCCTGGATAGAGGACAGAATGAAGAGAGTTGTTTTAAATTGAACCTTTTCAGGTTAGTCTAAAGCTGTAAGTGGAATGCCTACGGGATCAGTCTTGGGCCCAATGCCTTTGAATTTATTTATTCATGATCGTGAAGTGGATATTGAAAGTCGTATCTCAGATTTTGCTGGTAACAATAAACTATATAACACACATACATAAAAATGGCGACCTGAGAATCTCGCACTGCGTGAAAGCTTAAGATTCTCAGGTCACGCTATGAAACATTGCAATCGAGTGCAGAGGACTCACTCAACCTCCGACGCTGCTCCTGTACTGTCTCTTACATCCTTCTCCATGCACTACTTCCCTGTTCTGTCCTCAACCTGTTTTAAAGTGGTACACTTCATCCTCTAGATGATGTGTGCAGTGCAATGTATTCTCTCTTTTATCTATATTTGTGGTAGCTAATTCAAAATCTATAATGAACGAATAGTGGGAAAAACGCAATCTAAAGGGAAATATACATAGAAGCCAATCAGCTTTACCCTTAAGCAAGCCTCCATTGAACAGGCCCTGCACCACATGGCCCTGTAGAAGGGAGCAGCGCTGGGGGGGTGAGGACTTGTAGAAGGGAGCAGCACCAGGTATGAGTAAGTCCTCTGCACTGACTTGGATTGACATATTTCCTAGCGCAACCTGAGAATCTTAAGCTTTCATGCAGTGCGAGATTCTCAGGTTGCCATTTTTATCATTGCGACATGGTTAAGCCTTTTAAAAGGATACCCAAGCGGGCACCACATAGTTTACTAAGAAAAAGCATTGCACCATTTTGCCCCAGAATTGCACCAGTTTTCCTTTGTACATCAGCACTAGTAGCATTACAGAACTTGACATCATGTATAGCTCCACAACACCCATTATCCAAGGAATATAAACAGCACTCAGTGATCTGCTCTAGCACTCATAGGGACCAGTATTATGGAATAAAATGCCCAAAATGATCTACACTGACCTGCACATACATTCACCTCTGCACTTCCCATTTGTACTCTGTACTGCCTACAGCGCACTTACTATATTCCTCCCGGTACCCCTGTAGCACTGCCCTCCCTACACACTGTAGTCATGTGATTGGCTGGTAATATGAGCATAGGTCACTTAGACCTCTATAATCTAGCCATTACCATAAAGCTATGCCTGTGGATCAGCCCTGCAGCTTGCAAATTATTTTGTCTGTTTCTGGACCAGTGGCACCTGAACAGAAGCCAGAAACTGTGATAGGTGGCTACCCTATGCTGCGGTAATGAGGGTGGAGGAAGACGGCAGCAGAACATTTTAAAAGTTTATCTATGTGGGGTTGCAAGTTAACAGGCAGGACGGCACATGTAGCCCACAGGCTGCATGTTTGATTTGCCTGATATAGACACTAAAAAAAAAAAAAAATTGTATAATGAGCAATGGATGGAAATTCAGATAGCGGGTGTGATGGAACAACCCCTTCGCTTGACTAGAGGAGCTCTGAATTAGGTTCTTTGCCTCTGAGAAACAGGTTTGGATCAAGGGGTATTGGAGTGGAGCCTAGGCTTCAACAACCCTGATGAAACTGCCTGAGAGAACTGACATTTTGCTGTGGCACAGACCCAACTACCCAGCTGCCTGGAACTCTGGGCCAGCCATAACATGCACATCCCCCTAGAGGTCCCAAGTCTCCAGCCTGCAGGAGGAAGCTTCCAGCTTACTAGATGAGCCTCTGGAGGGTTCTCCGTTGTTCACTAGAACAATGAAGCCAGCCTGCTGGAGGACCCCTTCAGAATTCTAACATATTTTGCTACATATAATTTGTATCTAATTAAATTCTCCCTTACATTACATGGACATTAATACAACTTATAACACACAGAATGCCAAATGGTATTGTGGGTGGGAGAGCTGGGGAATATACTAAACCCATCACAAGGCAGAGGGATAGGGGAAGTCAGTGCTTCAGCCCAGGGTATGGGCTACACTGCTGTCTCTAGTGACCTTGGGAAATCCCCAAGGCCCTCGAGCATCTTCCATACTCTGGTCTCCATGTCCTGCCATAACAAGTTCCCAATTTGGGACAGGGTGCTTGAGTCTGCAATTGTGTGGCAGACGGCTCCCAACTGCTTCCTCACAGTCTAATAAGAAGTAGATGCCTGACGGGAGACGGGTGCTGGGCTGCTGGCACCCGACCTGCTCTACAGCAGCCCTGGGGCAGGGAAATCACAGAAGGTTAATGAGGGAAGATATCTTAATGGCTTTTGGAGTCAGGAACACATTTTATACCCCCTTGAGGAATAATTGGAGCATCAAAAACAAGAGTGAATCTGCAAATGCTGAACTTGATGGACCCATGTGTTTTCTCAACCTCTTCAACTATATGACTGTTATAACATCACTACTGCTGGGATGGGCCCATATCAGTTTGCATTACACATCTGCCAGGTAGCAAACCATTGCTTTCTTACTTAGTCAGTACCATTTCTTTTCAGTCTCTTACAAATAACATACATTTTACTTCAACTCATAGCAAATGTATTAACATCATATGGCTTAACAGGAGATTCTATCACAGATATATGAATGGGATCTTCATCAACGACATATCTATGCACGTGGTATTACTTTTGCATAGCATGACTTTCCATGACTCTATGGAGCCATTCTAAATTACCGTAATCTTATTATGGTCAGTGCTATTTGAAGAATATCTGAGGTGCCAGGGCGAATGCCAAAACCGAGACCCAAAGCTAGGTACATGTTTTAGTTATCTCCATTTACATTGTGGGAAAGCCTTCTATAATCTCAATATAATTTGCGAGGAAAAGCAGTGTACCCGGGACAGCCTAAAACTGCACCACACCATGTGACTACATGATTTATTTAGATATGTGCAAAGAAACAACCAACAAAAACCCAAACAGGCAAAACAACATAAAACAAGATTCTTCCTTGGGAGCAATAGGTTGTCTCAGACATTATAATAACTCCTTAACTATGCTAATTAATGTATTTTGGGGCCTGGAGGTATGCTTTTAAGCATGGTTATACCTCACTGATATAATAAAAATACTGATATTATTGGCAGTCCATTAAGAAGACTTCATCATTCTCTGGTCACCTTTTTAGGAGATAACACTACTGTCTAATAACAGACTTATATGTGTTTTCATGGTTCATAAGTGCTGAAAACAAATGGAGTCATTTAGGGCACACCACCTGTACCGACAGAGACAGTGCTCATTGATTTAACCCTTTGCATGCCATAGAGGTATCTAATGGCACACAAAGGGTTAAATGGGGCTTTAAAGCCCTTGAATACTATAGAGGTCTCCAACACATTGCAAAAGCAAAGCATTGGAGACCACTCTAGAAGGGATAGTAATGTTTTATAATAAAAGCAGCTCTAATTAATCGTCATAGTATTTGGACCTTGGAGAGTGTTATTTCAATTATGTCAGAGTTGTAGTTCAAGAGTAATTCAATGACAAAGTGTCCCCCTCCAGCCCCTTTTACTGATGTCACACTGTTCAGCCACAGCAGAAGGGAGGTGCCCAGGTAGACTGCAGAGAGGGACAATATTCAGTTAAGATAAGGGAAAAACCTGAAAATCTTATCAAGGGGGGCAGGGTTTTCATTGTTCTCATAGGAAGAAGATTGTCCCTTGCTGTTATCTGTCTGGTCTTACAACTAGATTCCACATCTGAGAAGAGATGGAGTACACTAGGTAAAAGGGGCAGGAGTGGAAAACTTTATCCTTCAATTACTCTTGTAATACAAGTCTGACAGTATTGAAATAACACTCTCCATGGCCCAAATACTATGAAGATTAATTGGAGCTGCTGTTTTTGTGAAACATTACTATTCCTTTAAGGGGTTATATGCCCCATATAAATCAATGGGCATTTTTATTTTCCATTTATTTCACTTGCTATTTATTTGTTTTGGGATTTATTTTGTCTCATTTGGTGCAGTTGGAGTCTGCAAATTAGCAACAATAACAGTACAACTGACACTAGGCCACTAACAAGACCAATGTGCACATCCTCCAGTTAGTATATAGAGCTCTAGAGTCACATCAGAGAACATAAAATGATGCTCATTTTTCTAGTTAAATAAAGACTGTTTTAATGCAGCATCTAATAAGGAGACATTAGAACATGTAATTGTATGATCCTAGGTACAGTGAAAGCTTCATTGCATTTTCAGATGTGACACAGGCTGGTTAGGGAGCCTGCCTTTATGTTACAAATGTCACAGCTGATTATCCCTTGTTGGATTCAGTCCCTGTGTGCCTTTGAACTCTCTTTCAGCTACTCTGACAGCAACATGGGTCAATTAAACATTCAGTTAAATACTAGACGGGCTGATGTCCTTTTAAAAAACTCTAGGGTATATGGAAAGTGGGGTCCTTGCTTGCGGATTCCTGTCTGATCTGACATCCTGACCGCATTCATGTGGACGAGCCCACAATGAGATCTTTAAATATTTATGGTATGGCAGGTTGATGATGGCTTCATTAGCAGTATGAAACTCAACTTAGCAATGGTACTCTGTTTAACCACTTTACTGCCACTTCATTGGACTAAAGGAGATAAAGACAAAAGCCCTATGTAGCAATATAAATATTAGATAAAATGAGCAGGACTCTTGGCTTGCAAATGAACTGAGGCAGGGGTGGACATACTTTGGCTCTCCAGCTGTGAGGGGCTACAACTCTCATCATCCCCAACACATTGACGGCTGGTGAGGATGATGAGAGTTGTAGCCCAAAATGGAGAGTAAGTTGCTGCCTATCCTTGAACTAAAGTCTGTATTCAAAAAGCTAAAGAGGAGCAATTTTGGAGAAAACCAGATGTACCACAGGAGAGAAATGAAAATTAACAATTATTTAAGAGGGCTTTCAACTCCCTGAATTCTAGAGAGGTCTCCAGTATCTGTTATCTTCTTTTCACTCTCCTCCACCAAATTATCCATTCCAGTTCCAAATTCTTTACTCTTCAGTCAAACTGGCTGCCCTCTTATGTTTGTAACCACTCCTCCAGTACCTTCATCATCCTCTGTCCACCTCTCTGTTGGGATGCCTCACGGTTTCCTTCTGGGGCTACTTCTGTTTTCTTTGTACACACACTGACACTTGTTGAACGTATCACCTCATTAGGACTCAATATCCCCTCGATGCAGATGACACTTTATTTATTCACACCTCTCCTACCTCCTGATGTCCATACCACAGTCATGGATTGCCTCTCTGCCAGGCACGTGCACACATAGACACCAAGGGGGGCTTGAGCACCTGCCCTTTTTGTCCAAAGTGCCCTTGTGCCCTTTTTTTAAATAAATATTTTGAATAAATAATTACGAGAAGTGCCCTTTTTTTCATTTGAACCCCTGCCCCCCAAAATGTCTGTGCATGTCCCTGCTCTCTGCTTCAGACTGGATATCCCATAGGTGCTTCAAAAGCAACATATCTAAACCTGAGCTAATTCTCAGTCCACCACGTCCTGGTCCAGTAGTGCTCTTTCAGGTCACATTAAATGGTACAACCATACATCTCTAAAGTACCCTACCTAGGTGTGACAAGAACTCTTCTCTTTCTCTCCTCATTTACACTCAACTGCCAAGTATTGCTACTCCTTCTACATGACATAGCAAAAATCCATCCTGTCCACTATTCCCTCATGCAAGCTCACTTGCTATCACACATGGGCACCACACATTACTTTACTCTCTCCTAGGTATGTCTCTGTTCCCTCCTCCTCCAATCCATCCACTCTGTCTATCACATCTCTTCATTGAAGTTTCAACACATTTAATCCTACACTGACCAGAACTCCAACACTACATCTTGCACTTAACCTTTACATAGCCTGACATTAGATTGTAAGCTTAAAGCAGGGACCTCAAGCCCATTGTTTTGCTCTGTAAAGCGCTTATATAACCCTGTATTGTCTGCACCCTTAGACTGTAAAGTGCTGTTTACACTTGCGGCACTATAAAAAAAACAACATTAATGAATTCATTCTTTCAATGCAAAAGGGAGAACTAACTGACTTTGTGGTGTTTTATAACAACCACATTTTCTTGCATTTCTTTTTTCTTTAATCATTTTTGCATATCCTATATTATAATTCGCTAAGGATGTTTGTCAGAAGCTGCCATGCGCATGGGCTTTAAAACTAGTATTTATATATATTACTAGCAAAATAAGCAGAACGTTTGCCATGAGAGAAGAGCCAGTTGGGAGGGAGAGAGATTCCATTCTCCCACCATTATTGACCCAACCATATATACACTGTGACATTCCAGCCTTGTACTACTACTGATATCCATAGAACTGCACACAAATTGCTTGACACCTCAGCATTGTTGTACTTGAAGTCAAAGAACCATAGATAAAGTGTGAGACACCCCAGAGGAAGACGGCTGGGTTGTCTTAAACGCACATATACAGAGTGCTACACTCCAGCCTTGTTCCACTGTCCACGGGTAATGAGAGAACCACACACAGTAAGGGCATAAGGGTCAGAGAGAGGATACAAGAGAGGAGAGAGAGATAGCGATAGAGATAAAGAGAGAGATAGAGAGGACATGGGGAGCAGAGACATGGCATTGGAGGAGAGGACATGATGGAGCAGTGAAAGAAAAAGGGCATGGAGGAGAAGAGACATTACATGGGGGGGCAAGAAGAGGGAAAGAGGAGCTGGTAGAGGGCGTGATTAGCAGGTGGAGGGCCTGCTTTTCCAATCTCCAAGGCTAGGGTGCTACAGTATAGAAGCCCCAGTGCTCCCCATCTCAGGATACATTGATGCTGCCTTTATGACTGTGCTCCATCACAGAGACTGCTTTGGCATTGTTATTATAATGGAGAGACAGTGCATGTCTTCTGTGGCCTTGTTGCTCTGAAATAATTGGATCAAGGCCAAAGAACATGTGGGACAATTCTCTGTTATGCTTACATTAACAAAGAAGCATCTCTATTAAGGTGCTCCGTGATACCGACATCAGCTCTGAATCCTGGGCTAGGGAGTATCAGGGATGGCATAGTATCACACTCACCACTGTAAGATACAAGTTCTTGGGCACCCATTCTGGTGAGGCCTGGGCCAACAGTCTCACAGTATGATGTTGGCCCTGGGAGGCAGAGTGTTTCTGACATCAGGACATGAGGAAGCTGAGCAGACAGACAGGACTGGAAAACACAGGAATGCAATAGCTGGGAGAGGTAGGGTGCAAGGAGGGGAAAGGGCATGACAGAGAGGGGTATGTGGGATGCCGGGAGAAGGTGATGGAGGGGAGAGGGCATGATGCCAAGAGGGACTGTTTCTGCAGGGAACAGCTAAAACAAATACACAAAGTATCGGTGCACATCCATATTTTCATCATTATTAACTCTTTACTCTGCAGCATATTGCCTGCATATCACCACTATATTAGTCACATAATATAGCCATAGTGTGCTTGCCCATATATATAATTTATACATATTTTGTACGGATACATTAAAGCGGAACTTTCAGGTAGTAATAAGTCACCCTTCAATAATTAAACATTTGGCGACTAGCATCACAATACATGTATTACCTCTGTAAAGTGCCACATTCTAATGAAATCCTTAATCTTCGGAGACTGAAAGACAGGTTAGTGTCGTCTGCGCGCTTGCGCCGTCAATCCCTTCCGGTTACCTTGTGGCACGCTGCAATGCTTCTTAGAGTAGACCAGGACTGACAGTGCAGGTGCTCAGACAAGATGTCTGCACTGATGCCTGGCTTCTGGTCTCCGAAGAGGTAATACATGTATTAGGATGCTAGTCACCATACGTTTAATTATTGAAGGGCGACTTAGTATTACCTGAAAGTTCCGCTTTAAACAATAAAGAGGTGAAGCCTTGTTTAACCCTTTAACCCCTTAAGGACCATTGACGTACCCGGACCGCCACTCTGGTAGGGCACTTAAGGACCAGTGACGATCCTGGTACGTCACATACTTTTACTCACAGCGCTCTTGCAGGAGCGAGGTGATAATACCGGGGACTGAAGTTGATCGCTCCAAGACCAGAGCAATCTCTTTCAGTCCCTCGTTCGGCGTGCCGGTACATGTGATCAGTCACGTGGGATGGCACATCAAAGTTTCCTATCTGGTTCTTAAAGGACCACACACCCCAAAACCGCTGGTCCTTAAGGGGTTAAGCACCAGCAATGTGTGCAACACATTACTTCTCAATGTACTGCACACCCCTTTGGTCCTTGAAGTGTTAACAAACATATAGTGTGAAAATGACATTTGATGCAGTCATTAAGATGTGAAATAGCCCTGAACCTCAATAAAGAGATATACAGCATTGTTTGCTCCATCACAGATTACATTACACAGTATTTGTGTTTCTAATAATAACTTAGTTTTGAGGCTTTGAAGCTGCATATAATGTAACATTAACTATAGATTATAATAAAATATTGGCATTTAACCCTTTGCAATGTGTTGCACATCCCTCTGGTCCTTAAAGTGTTACAGTAGCTGTCTCCATTGGGTTTGGCTGTTTTTTCTACATCAATATCATTGCATGAGTTTGTATTTTGGGAACGATTAATCTATCCCATGGTAAAACATAGCAGACAGATGTGCAAAATCCATTAGCCAGTTTCAGGATGGTGGATCCCATTGCAATCAATGGGGGTGATTCACACACAAACATACCCTGTATGTGTGTGTTTGTATATAGACAAAATGGTGCATTTACATCACATTTTCATTGTATTTTGGAAATATGATTGATCATCAATGCAAACCTGAAAAGTATCTATCAACGATCCAGGCTAAGAAGTGGCAAAGAGCAGCTTATTTAATATGTTGGTATTGGAAATTATATAAAGCTCTACAGAAAATAATGTGTACACAGGCTTACCTGTTGTAAAATGTAGCTGCACCTTGCCATGTAGTTTTTATTATAGACAAACAAGAAGATACCATAGACAGTTAATCTAAATACCGACTGAACAGTACATAACACTTAAACATTATACACAATAGTTGTTGTAATAGAATACAAACACACATTATTCCAACACCCCCACTCAGCAGCTACTCCTTATATTAATCCCAGTTTGGATCTTAGTTCAACAAATCTGTTTCTTGTGAGCGGTTTTGTCATAGCATCAGCGATCATGATATCAGTCTCACAGTATGTAAGCACAATCACATTTTGTTCAACCAAATCATGAATGTAATGATGCCTGACACGAATATGCTTGGTTCTTGCAATGATCTTCTCACTGTTTGCAAGTTTAATGCATCCTTGATTGTCCTCATATAGGACTGTGGGGTGGGACATTGGCTCTCCAAGATCTTCAAGCAACTGACGCAACCAAACAACTTCTTGACTAGCATAGGCAGCAGATATATATTCAGCTTCTGTAGAAGACAAAAGCCACTGAGATCTGCTTCTTGCTGGACCAGGATAAAAGACTGTTTCCTAATTTAAACACTTGTAGATTTGCGAGTATTGACGTCACCTGCCCAATCAGAGTCCACATATCCTATGAGGTTCAAGTCACCTGTTGCAGATAGTTTCAGACTCAAGTCTTTCGTTTGTTTGAGATACCTCATGACACTTTTTATTGAAGTCCAGTCCCTTTGACGTGGTTCACTTACACGTCTACAGAGAAGCAACATGGAAGCTGCGATGTCTGGACGTGTAGTGGTTGCAATATATAGCAGTGTCCCCACTGCTTGTCTGTACTGATCATTCATAGGAAGAAGATCTCCTTCTTCAAACTTTAGATATGCTGTGTCTATGGGAGTGCTTGCTTCTTTGGCTTCGGTCATGCCAAACTGCTGAAGAATTGCATCAATTTTGGATTTCTGGTTCAACAGAAAACTCCCATCCTTTTCACGCTGTAAGTTTATTCCTAGATAATATGTTACATCTCCAAGGTCTTAAGTCTCAAAGTGCTGGTTGAGCACTGCAGTCAACTTTGCAATTTCCTCATTCCTTTTGTGTGTGATAATCAAGTCATCCACATAGAGTAATATATACATATACTCAGAAGCTACACACTTTGAATATACACATGGGTCAGCCTTGTTTCTTGTGAATCTTTCATCTAGCAGAACTTTGTTTATTTTTAAATTCCACACTCGAGCTGATTGCTTAAGTTCATATAGGGATTTTTGCAATTTGCACACAAGATGCTCTTCTCCATCTTTCACATATCCTTCTGGCTGTGTCATATATATTTCCTCTTCAATATCACCATTAAGAAATGCTGTTGCGATATCACGATGTTTCACAATCATATTCCGTACAGCCGCCACTGATATCAGTGTTCTGAAAGTAAATTGTTTTGCAACTGGAGCAAAAGTAGCTTCATAATCCTCACCATATTTTTGTGAGTAACCTTTTGCCATTAAACATTCTTTGTACCTAAAAACTTTAACTTCAGAGTCAGATTTGGCTTTAAAGACCCATTTACATCCTATTGCACTTTTACCTTGAGGTAGCTCTGAAAGTGTCCATGTCTTGAGTTCACTAAGAGATGTTATCTCTTCATCAGCAGCTCTGATCCATTTTTGCTTCTCATTGATTGGCAGTCTTTGCATCTCGTCCCATGAAGCTGGATCTGGCTGTAATGCTACATGAGCCATATAAGACAGACGTTTGGCTGGAATACCTTTATTACTTCTGGTGGATTTCCTAACTGAAGTCACTTGTGGCTCAGTTTCTTCTTTTTCAGCATTTGGATTGTCTGCGTTAACTTCTATGTCTGTTTCACTTTGTTCATTGTCTTCCTGTAGCTCTGGTATGGAGTTTCCCTCAGTTGGAATTGTCTGTGTCAGTTCATGTAACTTTGAACACATAAGGCCGTATGAAAGACAAAAATAAGTAATTGTATGCATGAACGACATATTTTCTATAGAGTATACTACAAAAAACTAGTAATGTCAGTTGTGTACGACACAACTCCAGAATAGACGGGGAAAGGGGCGGGGCAAGGATGTGGCTAAACCATTCTCCTGTGTCATATAGTGATAAAGAAAATTTGTCGTAACTAACGACAAAAAAAGTCTTTCAAAGGACAAAATTTGTACGTTAAGAAAAAAAGTGGAGGGAATGTGTTTTGAATGTGAGAATTTTTGTCTTTAGTTAAGACATTTTTAAAGACATTTTTGTCGTTAGTTAAGACATTTTTAAGACATTTTTGTTGTTAGTTAAGACATTTTTTGTCGTTATATATGACAATTTCAGTCAGGACAAACAACATATTTCCAATCACAAACGACACTCTCTGAAAATATTAATGATCCCAATGACACTGTACTTTGAAAAGTCGTTACAAACGAAAAAGCTATTTCGCTACTTCTTTGAACATATGGCCCATAGAGGTTTCATCAACAATCACACTTCTGCTGACTGTTACCTTATTTGTATCTTGGTGCAGAATTCTGTATCCCTTTTGGTACTCACTGTAACCCATGAGTACACCTTCATTTGCACAAGCATCCCATTTTGTGCGTTTTTCCTTTGGAATGTGCACGTAGGCTTGGCTTCCAAAAATGTTTATATGTCTCAAATCCGGTGCTTTGCCATTCCACAGTTTATATGGTGTTTTCTCGGTTGCTTTGCCTGGCAAGCGATTTTGGATATAACATGCTGTCATAATTGCCTCTCCCCAATATGTGGTTGTAATATCTGCATGTCACGGTTTTATTGAACACTCAATTTGGTAAGGTAAAACAATGAAGCTTTATTAAACAACTCAATGAAGAACAGAGATGCCCTTCACGGGTCCAGACTTCAAACAGTAGATAGTAATATTGAATCTGACACAGGTCAGGGCACAAACAGTTAACAAAATATGCAATAATGACTGGAACAGAGACAGGAACAAAACCTCAGCAGTACAGGTCCGGAGAGGCCCTAGGAGGGAACTATACTGCAGGGCAGACACCCCAATATAGGGAAGTGAATAGGCTCTGCCGGCCTTACCTATAACCGGGTAAGGCAGCCCAAGAAATGGCACCAACGAGTATAATGAGGAGGCTCTACCGGCCTTACCTATAACTGGGTAAGGCAACCAAGAAATAGCACAAACGAGTATATTGAGGAAGTGCCCGGAGGCACGCAGAGTAGGCACTGTCTGCATGGAGCGCAACAGGTGTGATATATGCAGACTGCTCTAAATAGCGTAACCGGAGGTAGCGGGTAAGTGCGGACTGACAGGTGGTAGAACCGCTAGTGACCGTAGCGCACAGACAGTATAGTATGCAAATGGAGACTGCAAGGAGGCACAGACTGAGAGGCAGCGCAACCGGAGGCAGAGCAAAGGTGGTAGCACCGCTAGTGACCGGAGATCACAGGCTGTATAGTATGCAAACGGAGGCTGCAAGGAGGCACAGGCTGAGAGGTAGCGCAACCGGAGGCAGCGGGTAAGAGCAGACTGACAAGTGATAGCACTGCTAGTGACCAGAGGGCACAGGCTGTTTGGTATGCGAACGGAGGCTGCAAGGAGGCACAGGCTGAGAGGCAGCGCAACCGGAGGCAGCGGGTATGAGCAGACTGACCAGTGGTAACACCGCTAGTGACCGGAGGGCACAGGCTGTATAGCATGTAACGGAGGCTGCAATGAGGCATGACTGACAGAACAACCGGAGGCAACAGATAAGCACCGACTGGCAAGCGACCGTTAAGGCAAAGGCAGTGGGCACAAGACAGGGACAACAGAAGCACTAGTGACAAGCGGACGCTAGGCGAGTAGCCAAAGCCTGGAACGGTACACAGAGAGCGGAAGTCAGCCAAGCCTGGGTCGGTATACAGAGAGCAGTAGTCAGCCAAAGCCTGGATCTGTACACAGAGAGCGGTAGTCAGCCAAAGCCTGGATCAGTAAACAGAGAGCGGTAGTCAGCCAAAGCCTGAATCGGTACACAGAGAGCGGTAGTCATCCAAATCGGTAACGGGTTGTATTCAGGCAAGCCAGGTCCAATAATACGGGCAGCAGAGACAGGAGCAAGGTCAGACGAAACCGGATCATACATGGAACAGGAACACAGCAACAAGCGTCAGGTCAGGAACACCACGAAAGGGCACCGGCATAGTGACAGGAGGGCGTATATAAAGGCAAGCCCTGGGAGGGGCTAACAACCCAGAACCAATAAGAAGCAGCCAAAGCAAACCCCGGAAGTAGGAATGCCGCTCAGACAGAATCACGGGCACCGTGATACCGCATCAAAAAGCATGCTCCTTCCACTCACACAGAGTACGGTTCATTCTCTCTGCAACCCCGTTTTGTTCTGGGTTGTATGGAACAGTAGTCTGGAACATAATTCTGTGCTTTCTGAGAATAGCTTGTGTGATACCACTTTTATACTCAGTTCCATTGTCTGTATGCAATATACCTCACATTTTGCCAAATTTGTTATTTACTTCAGCTAGATATTGTTCAAGTTTCTATGGTACTTCATCTTTGTTGTGCAACAAGTACAGTTTAGTATACCTGGAATAATCATCAGTGAAAGTGAGAAAATACCTTTTCTTTCCTGGGTCAAGGTTTTCATTGGACCACAAAGATCTGAGTGAATTAAGTCTAGAGGCTTTTGAGCTCTGCTGTCGCTCTACTTTGGCAAAGCTTTTCTTGTCATTTTTCCTTTAATGCAACTGATACATTTCATCAATTGATCACATGGACTAATTTTTATACCACTTGCATAGTCATTTTCAACCATTTTCTTTATTGTGTCAGGAGTTCTGCATCCAAGTCGCTTGTGCCAAGTGTGGATGCAGTTTGAATGTTTCTCCTCTTTAGCAATATTAACCATTTCACTGAAGTTCAGCCGATACAGTTCATTTGTGATTTTAGCTTTTGCGAGTAAGCAATCCCCTTTTGTGATGACACACTTGTCTCCTTGGAAGGTGACTACATTGCCTTGTTTTGTGAGCTTCTTTACTGACAAAAGATTACATTCAAGAGCAGGCACATACAGAACATTCTTCATGAGTATCTTTCTGGTGACACTCTGGGAGACAGGACAGTAAAGAAAACCATCTCCTATTCCTTCTGATTCTATTACTTGCCCATTAGCTGTGGTGATTTTTTTCTGTTTTACTTTGATCAAGTTGAGTAAAGTAATTTCTGTCTTTGGTCGTGTGGCTTGTAGCTCCTTAATCAACACACCATGGATTCAAGGATGAGGTGCCACATTTGGATTGAAAAACATATTCAGCTTCATCTGTTTCTTCCTTCACACTTTTGGCCTTCTGCAATTTACCTTGTTTTTGCATTCTAGCTTTCCAAATTCTGAAGTCTGCCTTTAAGTGACCTGATTTCTTGCACCCAAAGCATTCATGCTTTTCTAACTGCACATTGATGTTTTTGTTCCTATTTTTCATCTTTAATGCAGATTCTGCACTGAAAGCACTTTCACAGTTAATGCTTTCTGTTTTGAGCTTATATTCATCCACAAGCTTGCCCTTAACATATCCCAATGTCAGTTCATCATCTGGACGTGCATCAAGTGCTGTAATAGTGTTTCATAACTTTCAGGTAAACCACTAAGTAACAGTGCTTTTATTTCTTCTCCTATACCTCTCAGTCTTTCAACCATTTCCAATGTATGCTTTATATAATCTTGCATATCCTGGTTTTTCATCAGCTTGGTCTGGTATACCTTTCTAATTAAATACAGTTTATTACTGAGATTAGCTCTTTCATGCACTTTTGTAGTTCTTCCCTCATTTCTTTAGAAGTTTCACAATTGCATACATGTATTATTTGATCATTGTCTATGCAGAGGGAGATAGTGGTCTGAGCTTTAAGATCCTTTTCTATCCATTCATCTGTGGGTTCTGCATGTCTAGCTTCATTTCCACATTTCCACGTACCTTCTCTTATTAGCAGCATCTTCATCTTGAATTTCCAGGACTGATAGTTCTGGTTTGTCAGATTTGCAAATGAAAGTTTTGTTGAAGCTGTGTTACTTGCCATCTTAAATGTAGCAGGCTTTACCTGGGCCCATAACCTATTGGAAATTCTATAAAGCTCTACAGAAAATAAAGTGCACACAGGCTTAACTGTTGAAAAATGTAGCTGCAGCTTGCCATGCAGTTTTTATTATAGAAAAAACAAGAAGATACCATAGACAGTGAACATTGAATCTAAATACAGCACCACCTACTGACTGAACAGTATATAACACTTAAACATCATACACAATAGTTGTAATAGAATACAAATACACAATATTCCAATAGTTGGTCTTCTCACCCCTTTATGAATCCCTTACTATGTGGCTGATGTATTATTATAACTGGTGAAGTTCCACAGCAAATCAATTGCATTTTAGGCCATAAAACTTTCCTATTGATGCAAACGTGGCTTTTAACGGCATGAATTCAATGGATCAAAAACTAATTTCAATCAATGGGAATTTTTCGATGTTTTGTTAGCCCAGAAATGCTTCAGATGCCCTTAGTATTCAGCTTCTATTTTTGTCAAAGCTTCATAACACAATATGGGCCCAAATTAACACAAAACCAAAAAAAAATGGCCGTCCAGTAAAATAGTAGGACAGTGATGCATCAAGTTAGGGATTGAAGTTCCAAGTAGAAATGTTTCCAGCTGCATATTAATGGAATTAATATTGTGTATATATTTTCTAACTTAAGTAGAATTATTTAGATTTAACCCTTTAAGTGCCACAGTGGTATACAATGTGTTGCAACACAATGAGTTTGATATCTCCCTGACATTCCAAATTTTAAAGGAGCAGTAAACTTTTTTTATGAAAAAATATATATTGTAGGGATTTTCCTATTGAGTAAAATAAGGGTACTCCCACTGTGGAGAGATTTATATTTCCAGAGGTATTACAGTTTAAACCCATATATTTTTTTTTACATTAGCAGTGCCCTCTAGTGGTCAAATTCTAATTAGATTTCCTGTTAGATTCTAATGGAGAGGAAAGTCAGAAAAGGCAGAGGCATACAGTTCTCCATAGAATGTGATAGAAACTGCCTGTCACTTCCTGTCAGTTAGAACTATCAGGAAGTAAACACAGTAAATTCACTTCCTGATTATTTGAACTGCTATAAATTTCGAATAAAACATCTGACAGCGATGGGAATGACCTTGTTTTATTCAGCGGGAAATGCTCTATAAAATACGTGTTTTCATAAAAAAAGTTTACTGCTCCTTTAAATTACATCCAACATGCAGTCCTTGAGCCAAATGTAGCCTGTCTGACCCCAGGGTGTGACTCTCCTGATATTTTTTTTTACAAAAAATGTCTTTAACCAGTTAGCTAGAAACCCTGACGCACTCTAGGTCTTGAGAAAAGTTAAAGTGGATCTTTCACCTATATCCTTCATGATACCATGTGAATCAGTCAGCAAAACTGACTATAACTCATATAGATGTTTTTCTAAAAATCCTTGTGGTTTTTCACAAAATTACTTACGAAGTGTAGCCTGATGTTATTCAAGATGCCTGTGGTACAAGCTGTACAGAAGGCATCCAATCGAAATGCTGCCCCTTCCCTGTATTCCCACCCACCACCTTCCCCTCTTTCCATGGTGATCGGGATTAAGAAGGTTGAGCACTGCCATCTTGATTACATAGAAAATAACTGGCAGCGCTCCCCTTCCTAATCCCTTTTCATCAATGCCTCTCCAATAGTAAGGTGCTTTGGGAACTATTTATTTTATACAACGCAGGTCATTTTGGGACTATTATACATATTTAAAAATATTTGGGGTTAGGGTTAAGGTAAGTGACAGATCCACTTTAAGTATGTAAAATAACTTTAGTTTCATTGACTTGATCAGGCCTATTAAATGTGCACATTTGTACAAATAAAGTTCATTAACTTTGTTCTTTAATTCTTCATAATTTCTTTAATTATTCAGAGGTTATAATTCACCATTTTTATAATGTATCCCTCACACAAATGTGGCCCTCACACTAATTTCAGGTCAACTTGAACACACAAAGACGTTCAATCAAAGGCTGTGCTTCAGAAAAATCATGATACTATGATCTACAGAAAACATTCCTACAATTTTCATCCACAATCCGTGTGCAAAATGTGTATAATGTTCAGTTCACATTCTTTAAACCACTTACTGCGCTCATGAGGGAATCCAGCACACTAACAGCAAAAGCAGTGCCACAGGCAAAGGGCTGGGTCAAGTAGAGCTCAGTGTCTGGGTCATCATCATCATCCTGGTCCAAGAACTGAACGTTTGAGTCATTCACTAGAGAGCACGGACACAAAGTTAGCATTTGCAGCAATGCAAAGAAACTGAATATTGGTCATTTATGTATACTTTTAATCAAGGTTAATAATATACCTCTGTCCAAAATTAATTTTACTTTGCCTTTCACTCTGATACATGATTTATGTTCTTAGCGTCTTCTTTTACCCAGAGCACTTTGGTGGACCCCTATTTCTGCAGTCTTGATTGCTTATTCTATAGTCTACAAATACAACCATAACTAGATGCTGGCACAAACAAATATGGGGTTTCAACTTTAATGAATTTATTATAGAAAGTAGTCACTTAGACAAGAAGAATCTGTAGCCACAATACTAGCTTTACCTGAAACAGATTATAGGCAATCCTACCAAAATATATCACTAATAAATTACAAGTTCCAATGAAATCGTTGCTGTGCTTTACATCACAGAAGCAGTAATGTAATTCCCATTACCTTCATGCATGTAATTTGTTGGGGACATCTAAAACACCTAAGTAATGTCCCCACTCACACAATATAGCTTTGCAGCCTCAACATCTAGGGTTAACAGCTACAAAATATTGTGGAATCCTCAAATCGGCCATTTCCCCACAAAGTGCTTGGCTATTTACTCATTTGCAAAGCTGTACATATTGATGCCAAGGGGAATTAGCTTAGTGCTTAGCTCTCTGTAACACAAGGAAACATCCCCCACATAGCAATCTATATGGGGGCTCATGCCTAAAAATATTTATTCAAAGTGATGTATGAAGTTTAAAACTACAGTATATAAGAAAACAACTGTCATTACTCTTTACCCAGAGGATTACTACAGTTTACAAATCAATGCACTGTTGCTACAAGTACCAATGTAACAGGCAACTTAATTGTTATAGTTCACTGAACAACTGACTGTTGAGTACTTTTCATTTGAATGTCTACCAATTAGTACTCATTGTTTTAAAGAAAATGCCTGTGATAGACAAAAAGATATCCTAAATATTAATAAAAAAGTAGGAATCAAAAAAGGGCAGACTAGTCTGGCCTAGTATTACTAATCTTCTTCAAACATTTTTGTTTCTATGTTTCTTTCCAGCAAAGATGCCTCTGAACCTTCCAGTGCCTCTGAGAAAAAAAGAATCTATCTGGTCTTCAATAACCCAAGAGCTTGATCACTCCAGAGAGGTAAGAAATGATAAACAAACACAGGGAAAAGGCTGGCAGGCATATGGAGTCTTGGGTTTTGCCTTTTGAATTTCGTCTCTCTTGTCTGAACAGCCAATCATACTGACAGACAAATAGGAGCTGGGGGCAGCTAAGTATCAGCTTTCTTCTTATACAAGATCCTGTACCAGAGGTCAGTGTGATCAAAGTTGTACTGATGTCGACATGAGAACCAAGAACAGAAAATCGTTACACAAGCTGAAAACCAGTTTCACTTGAAAACCAGAGCCACACACACAAGTTACAGAACAGAAGCAGCTGCAACAAGAATAACACTTGCAAGATGATGCCAAGAGGTGGTGTCTCTCTACCACCTCTTTCGCAGCAAAAAAAAGAAACAAATACAAATGCACAGAGAATACTGAATTAAATAAAATATGTATATGTTTTAATAAAAAGAAAAATATATGCAGATCAGGGGTGCAACCAGACCAACATAAGAGAATATAAAAATAATATTTTATGGGACACATCTCCATAAGTATAAGGTCCACAGCATCAGAGTTACCATCAAACGATCTCATCAATATCCATGATGATGATGCAATCATCTGTATACAAGCTCACTGACTAAAAGTGTTTGTTTCGAGAAGTATATTTAATAACGATTGCTATGAAACTTCCAGAAGGGTACAAGATATTAAGGTAATCTTATACTTTTTTTTTTAATCTCTTGTGGGCAACATCACAACTGTGTGAGACATATTTGCACCTCAGTAGTAAAAGGTTGGTGGGGGTAAATATACCAAAACCCCCTTTTAGAGAATATAGGTTATGAAAAATTAACCAGCATTAAATAAATATTATTCCTAGAATTTCAGTAATATTATTGAGCAAATACAAGGTGAGCTCAGATGATGATAAACTCCAAAATGCTTTTTTGCTTAGGGACTAAACTCATGTGGAGACCACAATTGAAGTCCATTTAGAAGATGAGCCCATTATCAAGTGCAGTATTGAATTAGTGGCAGTTGTGTTCACTGGTTGCTCCTCTCCATGGGGCAGTGAAAAAAAAACAACAGTGACAAAAAGGTATAGAAGGAAGAGCAACATCTTCTTACCCAGCTCTGTAATTATTGGTATGTGAGTTCCACTGTTTTTTTCCTGACTGAATGAAATCAAAGGCAGCAGTTTGCTGGGCTTAGCTGAACAGTGGGAGTGTTTGAAAAGTGACAAAGAAGAGGATCAGAGAGAAAAGACAAAGAGAGGGTGAGGAAATAAGCAAGGTGGTGGACACAATTAAGGAAAAGAAAGATGCATGGAACAAGACGGAAGACTTAAGTGGTATCTTGAACACAAAGGCACAAGGCACATAACTGTCATGGTATGGTATGCAAAGCCAAAAGTTTATATATGTTAGTTATGATGAGATTATGCAGTTTGTGGCATCAGCATGCAATATTTATTTCTAGGACATATACATTTAATTTTTGACACCTGATTTAAATTAAAAAAAGAAAAAAATATATACAGATAAAGATCAAGGGAAAGTCAGCACTCACAAGGCTTTTCAAATAAAAATCTTTTACTTGATAAGTGTCAACATTTCAATGTGATGCACACATTTTCATCAGGACCAAGTGTCAATTTACTGTTCATAATGATCAATATTTTTGCCGCTTTGTACTTTTCTGCTCTGAAGTGGTAGAAACAGCATGTTTGTAAGCCTCACTTTCACCTGCGTGGTCTATCTTATAATGGATAAATCCAAAGTAGTTTTAAGAACCACTGAGGCCCCTGGTGAAAGCAACCAAATATAAGTTAACAGATCCTATCAAGTTTAGTTGTTTCCTTGTTTTTGTACCCTTGCTATTTGTGAGAAAAGCAGACATAGTTATATGTTATGCACCCAGAACAGCCTGATTACTCCTTGACATCTGACCAGAGGATTAAACTTGTGCGGTCCTGTAAATTTGGAATGTTGGGAACCCATTGTGAGGCCCCTGAAACCGGAGTCCCCTGGTGAATTACAGGTATACTTATGCAAATGCCTCTGCACAAACTGAACACTACATGAAATATTTACTAAAGAGGAACCTGGACTCTTTACAGTTAATTGAAAGAAAAATACTTAGAGGGGGCATTTTTCAATTAACACAATTTACTATTTTGTTTTTAGCTTATGGGAATTATCTGGTTGTAATGGTGTTTTTACTTACGATAACCATTTTCTCACTTTTTTTAGAGGGAGCACAGAAATGTTAGCATACACTCTAATAAGAAATAGATTTCTGCATTTAAAAGGGCCAATGAACTGTGCATCTTGTTGCTTTGCAAAGCATTGCATATCCATGATCACTTTGGTCCTTAAAGCATTAAAGGGATAGTAACACTTCGTTTTAACTTTATTTTATTTTGTAGGCATTAAAAAAACATGAAGAATGATATAAGTCTTATCTCTCAAACCTTTATGGTTTATGAGATATTCACAAGCAAAGTTCCCCTCCCCGCCCCTTTTACCTAGTGTAAGCCATCTCTTCTCAGATGTGAGTCTGGTTGTATGACAGTACAGATAACAGAAGGGGACAATTTTCTTTGTATGAAAACAATGAAAGCCCTTCCCCCCTTGACAAGTTTTTCAGCTTTTTCAATTATCTTAATTGAAGATTGTCCCTCTCTGCAGTCTACCTGGGCACCTCCCTTCTGATCTGGTTGAACGGGGGGGGGAATACTTTGTTTGTGAATATCTCTTAAACCATAAAGGTTTCAGAGATAAGACTTATATCATTCTTCATGTTTTTTTAATGCCTACAAAATAAAATAAAGTTAAAATGAAGTATTACTATCCCTTTAAAGCAAGAATATGGCATTGTAGATATACCGAAAGTCATGTCTGGTCCTGAAAGGGAGATATGTCACAGCCCTGGGGCTGGCACACTTAAATAATTATGCATAATAAGATGCAAGCAGGTGAAAAGGAAGCCCCCAGATATGCTATAAGGTCCCCTTTGAAACAAAATACGCGTCAGCTTACAATAATGAATGGTCATTCTAAACACCACTAGAAAGTTTAGTTGCTGTTTGTAAAATTGTAATCTGCCTATTGCATTTAAGAAAACATTTTAAAGGGACAATTAAGAGTATTAACCCTTTGTGTGCCAGAGGGGTATGCAATGTATTGCAAAGCAATGCATTGCGTACCCCTCTGGCACTCAAAGGGTTAACTTACTTTTGATCATAAACACAACATTCTTGCATGTCATTATTTGCACCTTCATGAAATCTTTCCTTAACCTCTGCTAAAAATTAAGGGCAAAATCCATCAAGACGCAAACAGATTAACCTTTTGTATGCCAAAGCAATGTGTTGGATACCTCTCTGGAATGCAAAGGGTTAATTCCCAAGGAAATCCACAAATTTCCTCGTGTATTAGCCATCTGCCAATTCACCAATGGCCAGATCATATCTGGCACACACTCATTCATAAACGAGCGACTACCAGATAGATCTGCAACTTTCATCTACCAGCATTAGCCTGGAGGATCCCATAGAAAGCTATGGAGAAGGACACTCATGCACATACGCTGAATGTGTGTATGTGTATTATAAAAATGGCAAAGTGTTCACCATACTAATGTATTTCCTCACGTATACATAGCAAGGAAATATAATCAATGATTGAAAAATACCCAAAGGCATTTATCAATGAAAACTGAGAAGAGAAGTGCATCTAATATGCCGTTGCTTGATCATTTCTGGCCTACAAAGTAGTAAATACATGTAATAAAAATATCTATTATGTCTATCTCTCCTATATCTATTCAAGTCAATAAACATTTCAACTAAACCAGACACTTTCAGATTCTTTATAAATCATCTCAAGTGTGTCTACGGGTCTTCCACTGAACTATAAACATGCGTCTTTCCTTTTAATGGGCTAAAGGGCCAGCAATTCCTAAAACAAGCTGCTTTTATATCACTGAGCAAACTTTATGAATAATAAATATGCTGCATATGCATGTAAACTTCAACTCAACTTCACAGGACTCTAGATTTTACGATGTACTGTTTTATATACAGGCTTAAACTCTCTGGTCACTAAACTACCTTACTCCAGCTGTCCTCCTGTGTTCTGATCACAATCCTATACTTTAACCTTTTGAGTGCCAGAGAGGTACCTCTCCGGCACTCAAAGGGTTAAATGAAGTTTAGGGCAACAATCACAAGGTTCATGTGCCTAAACTTAAATTGGTGTGTCTGAATCACCTCCTGAAGTAAATAGTCAAAAAAGTCACAAGACAGTCAGGGAGCATCAGTAGTAAACTGTGTCTTCAGTGAGATAAACATAGAGAAACTGATGTATTAAGGAGAATCGGAGTCTTTCTAGGGGAAACCAATTGCACCACGGGGGACAAAATAACATTCACAATTATTTAGATTGGGCATTCAATCTTGTGAATACTAGAGATGACTCCAACACATTATGGCAATCAAAGAGTTAAATGCACCAATTAAAGCAGTGGGAATTTACAGAATTGATAAACGGTTGGTACAGTTGGCTTGCCTTGGAATTACTCCAGGCCTGAGATGCACTAAAGTTGGATAAGGGCTCATGATGGGGATGTTGTGTCAGATCTGTGTTGAAGGCATATAGCTAGTATGCACTAACATGTCTTCCTTAGTACATTCCTGTCAATCCACCACCAATCCACTGTCATCGTCATGAATCCTCCATACCTCTGATACTTTTATGATTTTGCATTTCCGTATGAAAATACAGGTTAATGAGCAATTATTGTATTTGTTTGGGTGTGTTTGTATGTTAATGTGACTGTCACATGAACTAAGGTCCAATAGCAGCCTCTGCCGTTGGAGTTCACATTCCCAACATTGTCACCCTGAGGTTAGCGAAGCTGGGATCTCCCTATATCTTCCTATGCCGTAAGTCCTCATTGACTTTGGAAGGGATGCCCTCCCATACATATCACCAGCTGTACAACAACCATGAAGTCTGAGTGCATCCTCTCTGTCCCCCACTTGCATCACAAACAGCATCACTCCCATAACCCACTGAGTGCCAAAAGTACCGTCTTTTACTACACAAATAACAAAATACTGAGCTCCGTTTCTCTGCAATAAAAACAGAACTTTTTTTACCCTTTCAGTGCCACAGAGGTGTGCAGTGCACATCCCTATAGCACTCACAGGGTTAAGGGAGTGATGCTGTCTGTGGTGCTGAAGTCTGAGTGGTTCATTCAGTAGGGAAATAGAGAGATTGCTCTCAGACTTCAGGGTTGTTGGATTGCTGGTGATATGTTAGGGAGAGGATACCTTCCACAGTGCCAGCAGTTCGACATCTCTGCATGCTAATGGGGAGATTCTACTCCCTACCCTTGCACCAGTAATTCTTAGTGCATATGGGGAGGTTAGTCTCAATGGACAAGGCAATGTGCTCCCCACACATTACCAGGCACATCACCACAGCATCAAACCTTAGTGCATCTCCCCTCAGTACTCCTTAGTACATCAGCCTCATTGCTTCTGGAATATGTCATAGCAATATTAAAGGTAAACTGTCACGTTACAAGCCTTTTAGTTTGTTTTATGTAACAAATATGTGTCATTAAAGTGGTAGTAATGTAAACAAAACTCTGTATAAGATTATTCATTGTAATTTGTTCTAAAACACAGCATATTTTAAAATCTTGTTACCTTCATATTCTTCTTCAAATTCGATTTAAAAGATCCCCCCTTTAAATTACGTCAGGCAGTGATCCCTCAGATCAGAAAACAGGCTGATTGACTGGATGGATCGCAAGGAGGGACAATATTGTGCCTGTCAGTGTAAAGAAAACCCTGCCCCCCTTGATGAAGGAGGGCAGGGTTTTCCTTATGCTGGTACAATATTGCCCCTCATTGCAATACGTCCAGACCGGCTTTCGGATCTGCCTGGCAGAATCTGCCTGACAGGTAGGGTGAACACATTTCCATTCTGCCATTCCGGGACATGTGGTCACCCTAGTCCCGCGGCTGAGGCTCCCGCCGGTGCTGACCATCTTTCTGAGGCTGACACAGAGTAAGAGTTCCCACTGGGTAACAATTATAAAAATCACTCCATTGTGTTGTACATGGCTACCTGCTTATATGAATATGTGGCAGGTAGTCAACTCTTCTTTTTCCATGGGCATGGTTCCTGGAAAGTTTTGTCTCTCTCTAAGGGCATGGGGCTCCTGAGAGGTGGTGATGGCAACCATTACAATTTTAATTTTTACCTGGCTACCTGCTTATGTGGATATGCGGCCAGTAGTCATGTGTTCTTTTCCCTGGGCATGGTTCCTGGACATTTTTGTCTCTCTAAGGGCACGGGGTCCCTGAGATGTGGTGATGGCGAATATTACACTTTTGTTTTTACTTGACTACCTGCTAATGTGGATATGCAGCTAGTAGTCTTGTGTTCTTTTCCATGGGCATGGTTCCTGGAAATTTTTGTCTCTCTCTAAGGGCACGGGGTCCCTGGGAGGTGGTGATGGCGAGAATACAATTTTTGTTTTTACCTGGCTACCTGCTAATGTGGATATGCAGCTAGTAGTTATGTGTTCTTTTCCATGGGCATGGTTCCTGGACATTATTGTCTCTCTAAGGGCACGGGGTCCCTGAGATGTGGTGATGGCGAATATTACACTTTTGTTTTTACCTGGCTACCTGCTAATGTGGATATGCGGCTAGTAGTTATGTGTTCTTTTCCATGGGCATGGTTCCTGGAAATGTTTGTCTCTCTAAGGGCATGGGGTCCCAGGATGGTGGTGGTGGCGAACATTATGATTTTTACATGGCTACCTGCTCATGTGGATATGCTTCAGGTAGTACCAAAAGCAAAACACAGCAGTGACTACATGACCTTTTTGCCTTTACGTGACTACCAGCTACAGTGAATATGTGGCTGGTAATCTCATGTTTTCTCTAAGGACACTGTCTCCGGGACTTGGTGGTAGACAACTTTACATTTTGATTTATGTGACTACCTGCTAATGTGGATTTGTGGCTCATAATAACACATCTTTCTGTAAGGCCATGATTTACATTTATGTTTACACACAAAAAAAAAGCTTTTTAATGCAATGCATGACTCTCTTTAAGTTTGTTTTTATAACTCTGCAGGTCTCTGTTGGTATTTATGATTGGCTGGTTCAGACAATCCCGGGTGATACTAGTGCTGTACAGAGTGATAGACTGGGAGTAGGGTCCCTGTTCTGGAGTTCTTAATTTAGTTTAACCCTATGGGCATGTTTCTATGGCTAAGTTTGTGCATATATTTATTAAAATAAATAAATAAAAATTAAAGAAGTAATTGAGTAAAATGAAATCAGGGTTGAAAAGGGCCTGCTTAGTCTGGATGGAGATCAGTTATCGCTTCCACTAAGCACCTGGAACGGGATATCTTTGGTTGTGCCCAAGGGCATAGGGACTGGGAGATGTGGACACTATTTAAAAGAGCCAATTTTAAGGGGGAGGGAAATTAATGGAATAATTAAATCAGTTATTCTGCATCACCTGTAGTTTTTGTAAGTTGAGTACAATTTTAATAGTTTGGTCAGGGTGAGGATTGGGTTTCATGTGCTTGGTGGAGACGAGACCATTGAAGGTGTTCAATGGTCTCGTTATGGCGGGAGGACCTTGCCAGAGAAATGCATATAAGATCATTTTGACGGGGTGAGAAAGGAGGGTATCCCCCATTTTATAAAAGATGGAATGATTGGGAGAGATGCTACTACTGCCCGTGCTAGATTACTGCATGTTTTGATCCACTCTTATCAGTGCTGCCCTTCCCTGGTGGCAGCAGCAGTCGAAATATTCAAAGGAGGATGGCACGGCATAGTAGGGTACTCTCATTGAATGCTGGTTATGGAATTTATTATTCAGTATATGTAGTACTGGCAAGGTCCTCTTTATTTATTTATTAATTGGAAATATAAGCCTGTGGCCATTTTACCCATATCTGTGTCTTTGTGTTTATGTATAAATTAAATAATAGGGGAATTTTGCTGGGTGGAATGTTCACAGATTGGAAGGACAATTGAGGATTCTGTATGTCATGTTGTATTAAGGACTTCTACCTAGGTAAGTGCTTCTGTTATTCAAGTAATATATTCCCTAAATATATATTACCTCTTTAAATGAACCTGTTGCCTTAAGTTTAGCTTAAATGTTGTACTTGCCATTTGTTTGCGATATATAGTTTGTAAAAAATTAATTTGTTGGTGCTGTAATGCTGTTCTTAATGCTAATTAGTGTATGTGCCAGTATTACCACATACTGAGTTATTCATCAGTCCAGACAGAGCTCACACACTGGAGACATTTCTTATAGCAACGTGAGCAGTGAATTAGACCTTGATCAGAACTAATATGCATAGTCTGCAGGTAATTAGCATAAAGTGTCAAAGTTTGCCAACAAAAAGACTGTCTACCAAACTTTACTGTGAACCAGCACATTAAAAAATAAACAAAATCCAAAGTCTGAAAAGTCTATAAGAGCTCAGAAAATGGTTGTATAACCTTTCCCCAGCTGCTCATGCTAGCACTTACTAAACTACAAGGTGTACAACTTACCAAGCTCTGTAATGATAGGAATGTTGGCTCCTGTAGTAATGGACGGCTGTCGTGCCAGCCCATGCACTGGGCTATTGTCAGGGGACGACCTGTCCATCCCAGGGGGTGTAAACCCTAAAAGAGAAAACCCAAAAATTGTAATGAATTCAAAGTAAACATAAGGACACACAAGGCCCTACGTCCAAAGAAGAATGGAGTAATTCTGGTGCAAAAAATTTGCAAAAGAAGGGACAAATAAAAATTCTCATTGGTTTTAATGGGACATTTTAGCCTTTTGAATTCTGAAGAGGTTTCCAGCACATTGCTTTGAAATGCTCTGAAGACCTCTCTAGTATTGAAGGGGTTACAAGTCCCATTTAAATCAATGGGATTTTCCAGAACTTTGCATTTGTCCCTGGGATATGGTTTGCCCCTGAATAACGCCATTCTTCTTTTAATCCTTTGAGTACCAGAGAGGTACGCAATACATTGCTCTGGAATGCGATGCGTACCCCTCTGGCTCTCAAAGGGTTAAACATAGTGATTCTCTTGTTGCATCCATACAAGCATTAGGCACATATACCAATACCCTTCATGCCCCCCCTTTTTGCATACCTTTATGTTATATTAAAGCAACACTAAAACAAAAAAATTGAACTTGAGAAAAATACACAAGCATTCTGCACTTCATGCTAGTAAAAATACATTACTTCTTTTCGGAGGTCTTAAAGGGATAGTTATGCATAATATGTTGAAAAATACATATTGCAGAGTTTATCCTCTAGAATAAATCAAGGGTACTACCACTGCTGAGACTTGTTCTATTCAAAAGTTATTGCAGCACAAACCTGACGTTTTTTAGGTGCAGTATCTCAGTGGCCTAAAATTTCCCAGTGGAAGTGTTGTAACATCATCCTATGGACGGCTCTGGTCTGTTGACCATAAACCTCCATAGAATGGAGCATCAACAACATCACTGGGACCTTTCAGGTGTCTGAGCTGCAGTAATTATTCAATAAAAAAAAACTCTCAACAGTGGGAGTACCCTTGTTTTACTCAGGAGGATAAAACTACAATATATATTTTCTACATATTGTGTTACTATCCCATTAAGTATGCTCTGAGGGAGAAGACATTCCTGCTTTTTCCAGGGTTCTCTTTGAATGCCCCGAAATACCCATATGCATCCTCACTGCCCTTCCCTTGGTACAAGTGCCTTATACAAGAGAATTTTTGGAATAAGTAACTTAGTAAATTGACATTAGGCAGGCATAGCACTAAGAAATCGGTTCCAGTGTCTAGTTTAGTGCTAGATCATATTAGTACCTCCTGCTTTCTCTAGCGTAACACAGAACAATTCTGTCCCTTCCTCTGTTCTTACACAATCACTCATCCTATCCTGCATAGATTAATGTAACCTTCTTCTGTCTGGTTTTCCTGTCTCCCAACCTCATACGCTTTAATCCATACAGAATACTGCAGCACAAATTACTTTAATGTCACCTAGGTTTGTCCCTGCCCCCCCCTCTCCAAAAGTTCCAGTGGTTGCCTATCAAACTCCAGGGGTGAGATTCACTAAGTGGTGATGAAGAAGTAATAAAGTGCTGATGACTTTTCCAGTTTATCACTTCTCCAATTCCTATGTTATTCTATGGAGCCTATTCACTAAGATTTCTTCAACTTTGGAGATCTTAGTGAATAGACTCCATAGACTAACAAAGGAATTGGAGAAGTGATAAACTGAAGAAGTCATCTCCACTTTATGACCTCGTTATCACCTGTTTATCACTGTTTAGTGAATCTCCCCCCAGATATCTTATGAAATACCGCTTCTCTCATTCAAGACCCTTCTGTCCACTGCCCCTTTCTACATTTCCACTCTGATCTCCCTCTATACCCCATCTCGACACTTATGATCAGGCAATGATATTCTTCTCTCAGCTCCCTTTGTGTTTACAGCCCTCCTTCATATTAAACCCTTTCCTCTGATTGCTCCTAATCTGTGGAATGCTCTGCCTCCCAGCCTGCACCATTGCATTTCTCTTGCCGTCTTTAAATTTTATTTAAAATTATACCTCCTCAACAAAGCTTCAACAAGCTAGAAGGCACGCTCTTCATACATCCAATGCTCTTATAATTTACTTATGTTATTTATGTGTCCCCTATCCCAACCAGAACTGTAGTGCTGTATTCCGCCTTTAACCCTTGTGTGCTCTGTATGTCTCCCATTATCTCTTTAGACTGTAAGCTCTTGAGCAGGGAACTCACTTCCACTGTTTCTCTTCGCAAAGTAACACTGTATTGTCTAGACCCTTAAATTGTAAAGCACTCAGTATGCTTGTGGAGATATATCAAATAACATATTCATTCATTCACTAATTTATACATTCATAGTACAGCCCACCTTAACCTTCCCTAATCCATGAACATTTATACAAGTGCTTGCAGAATTGAGTATGTTTAGCATCAAATATTGTATGGACCTAGATACCCAAGCTCCTTTAAAGTGATAGGTTAGAATAAAGCCTTCAGTTCCAGTTCTCAAAACCCACTAGTGACAGTGTCAGTGGAGAGCGCTCTGATTTCCTGCAAGGTGACAAGTTTGTGCCTCCAATGAGTGATGGCACATATATAATGCAGGGCCTTGTTCTAACACATCCATCAAGGAATGCTGACTGCTAGAAAACACAGCTTTCCCATCTAAAGGGGCAGGCAGCAAGAATTCAGGAGCACTCTGATTTTTAGAATGCTCCATTTTAAACATTTAGATCAGAGGCAGGCAACACTTGGATCTCCAGCTGTTGGGGACTGCAATTCCCATCATCCCCAACCAGACAATGGCTGGTTGGGGATGGTGGGAGTTGTAGTCCTCTACAGCTGGAGAGCCAAGGGTTGCCTACTCTGCATCAGATACTTGAGAGGTTTCCAACATAATGGACAATACTTAAAAAACTGAGTAATTCTGGGGCAAATCAATTGCACTACAGGGGGAATAGAACACATTTCAAATAGTCACATTAATTTAAATGATTTTTAACCGCTTGCATTTGTGACATCTCTAGCATTCAAGTGGTTTAAATCACCATTTAAATCAATGAAATTTATTTTTCTACTATGTTGCAACTGGTTTGGCACAAAATCCATCCATAACGGCCCATTATGTCACATTGCATTGAATTCCACTCTAGCATCCAAGGATTAAATGAAAAAATAATGCAAAATGCATGTTTTTTCATATGATGTCTCATGTTGAAACATAAATTAAAGGGATAGTAATACTTTGTTTAAACTTTATTTTATTTTGTAGGCATTAAAAAAACATGAAGAATGATATGTTGTCTTATCTCGCAAATCTTTATGGTTTGAGAGATATTCACAAGCAAAGTTTCCCCTTCCGCCCCTTTTACCTAGTGTAAGCCATCTCTTCTGAGATGTGGAATCCAGTCCATAGACCAGACAGATAACAGAAGGGGACAATCTTCTTCCTATGAGAACAACGAAAGCCCTGCCCCCCTTGACAAGTTTTTCAGGTTTTTCCTTTATCTTAATTGAAGATTGTCCCTCTCTGCAGTCTGCCTGGGCACCTCTATTCTGCTTTGGCTGAGCAGTGTTCATGGGCGTCCGCAGGGGGGGGGCAAGGGGGGGCACTTGCCCCCCCCCGGATTTTCATCTTGCCAATGCCACTTAATACATGAGCCTGAGCGTAGCTCTCGCTCGCACTCTGAAGTACCTCTCCTTCTGCTGTCCGCGGCGATCACCTCTCCTCTCCCCCTCCACGACGCCCGTCACGCACAGTTGGCAGCCAATGAGAGAGGGGTATCAAACTCTCCTCTGTCATTGGCTGCAGTGCGGTCTGCACTGCAGCCAATGACAGAGGAGAGTTGGATACCCCTCTCTCATTGGCTGCCAACTGTGCGTGACGGGCGTCGCGTCGCGGAGGGGAAGAGGAGAGGTGATCGCCGCGGGCAGCTGAAGGCGTCGTGGAGGGGAGAGGAGAGGTGATCGCCGCAGGCAGCTGAAGGAGCGGTGCTGCAGACAGCGAGCGAGAGCTACAGACCCCGCTCAGGAGGAGACCTGGTGGACTGCATTAAAGGTAAGGCTGGGTGCACTCTAAGACATCCATGGGCGTCCGCAGGGGGGGGGGGGCACTTGTGAAGCTTATGGGGCAATGTGAAGCTGATGGGGGCAATGTGAGAGCAAGCTGATGGGGGCAAGTTGGAGCAATTTGAAGCTGATGGGGCAATGTGAGGGCAAGTTGGAGTTGATGGAGCAATTTGAGGGAAAATTGGATCTGATGGGGGCAATGTGAGGGCAAGTTGGAGCTGATGGAGCAATGTGAGGGCAAGTTGGAGCTGATGGGAGCAAGTTGAAGCTGATGGGGCAATGTGAGGGCAAGTTGGAGTTGATGGAGCAATTTGAGGGAAAGTTGGATCTGATGGGGGCAATGTGAGGGCAAGTTGGAGCTGATGGAGCAATGTGAGGGCAAGTTGGAGCTGATGGGAGCAAGTTGGAGCTGATGGGGGCAATGTGAGGGCAAGTTGGAGCTGATGGGGGCAAGTTGGAGCAAGTTGAAGCTGATGGGGCCAAGTTGGAGCAAGTTGAAGCTGATGGGGTTAATGTGAGGGCAAGTTGGAGCTGATGGGGGCAAGTTGGAGCAAGTTGAAGCTGATGGGGGCAAGTTGGAGCAAGTTGAAGCTGATGGGGTTAATGTGAGGGCAAGTTGGAGCTGATGGGGGCAAGTTGGAGCAAGTTGAAGCTGATGGGGTTAATGTGAGGGCAAGTTGGAGCTGATGGGGGCAAGTTGGAGCAAGTTGAAGCTGATGGGGGCAAGTTGGAGCAAGTTGAAGCTGATGGGGTTAATGTGAGGGCAAGTTGGAGCTGATGGGGGCAAGTTGGAGCAAGTTGAAGCTGATGGGGGCAAGTTGGAGCTGATGGTGGCAATGTGAGGGCAAGTTGGAGCTTTATGTGATGACTATTCCCCTCCCCTTCATGACATTGTGAAAAAAGGACAGAGTATGGATGTCATTAAAATTATGCCCCCCCCTGGAAAAATTTCTGCGGACGCCCATGGCAGTGTTACATCAGTAAAAGGGGCGGGAGGGGGATACTTTGTCATTGAATTACTCTTGAACTACAACAAAGTCCAAATAGTATGATGATTAATTAGAGATGCTTTTATTATGAAACATTACTATCCCTTTAAAGGGAAATGTCTGATAGTTTCCCTTCTACAGGTCGGCTTGTGGCTGTTCAGCTAGACAGCTGCATACTATGGCCAAAGAGGGACACTTCTGTTGCAGGTAGGTGACACATTACTGAAAATGGTTAGGTTATTTCATGGCCTATTTACAAAGTTTCCAAAGAGAGGAAATGTATCAGTTACAAACCTGACACTTGATGTCTATGGGACAGGGTACCCACATTTTCATTCTGCCATTCAGGGACACTATGGTGACAAGAGCAGAAGAGTTCTTGTTCTCGGCTCACGTGCAGCTATGTGGGAGGGGTCACTATACATCACTGGACATCAGGGCGCAACCTACTCATTCTCCAGTGCACCACAGAGTTCAAAACACTAGAGGAAGAAATGCCCATTAAATGCTGTGACAGAAAGTGATGCCTGTGTGGACCATAAGAAAATGTACCATGCCCAAAGCCTTATACCAGCATTACACTAAGACAAAATTGCACTACAGCAACTGTTTGATGCCAGGTTCAAGGCTCAGTTTTCTCAGCTCTGTCTGGAAGCCATTTTCTGTAGCCCAGCAGAAGAATTATTTTTGTGTTACAGTAGGCAATGGACAGTTCTCATTCTAGTGTTTGGAACTCCGTGCTCTGGAATCTTCATTCAGAGACTTTGTATTATCCTCAAAGGGGGCTGCCCGGAACATGGGACACACATTTAAAATCCAGGACACCTGGTTAGCCCCAGACGTTTAAACCATAGATTTCACTTGTTTAGGCAAGCCCTCCAGTCAGCCACTAAAACAACGGACTGGATTCATTTTGGTACTACACATTGCTGGTCTAGGATTTCTGTTTTTGTATTGGAGGAGACTTAGTAAAATATGATAGATGCCATTTAAGCACCAGATGGGTGCAATGTATTGGGCAGCTCTCTGTACCTTTAAGGGTGAAGTTATACAATATTGCATATGCAGTTTTCAGTAGCCTGGGGAATCCATTTTCCTTGCACTCCTCATTTCCTACTTTGGTGTGTGAGATGCAGAAGAAAATGGAGGAGCAAGAAACTGCCTCTTCTGAATAACAGCACATGCAGCATCTTGCATCTTTTTAACATTACTAACCCTTTCAGTGCTCTGCTATGGACACTCCCTGTCACTCAAAGAATCAAGGTATGTAAACGTTTACACACACACTTTTGAATGTTACAACCTAATCTTTTATATGATGGAAAGTTGTATTAGTGGTTCAGTGTACCTTTAACCCTTTGAGAGCCAGAGGGGTGTCAAAAGCATTGCTGTGCAATACTTTGTATACCTCTCTGGCACTCAAATGGTTAAAGCTGCAGGTTGTCCTATTATGAAGCAACTGCTATTATAGTGCTTTTATATTTAATGTACAAATATGTACAATTATGAAAACAAGATCTGTAATGGTTCCCAATGAAACACACCAATATGGAAGGGATTGGAGGATCTGTTTATGTGAACATACAGTGGATGCATTTGTTAGCCGTATGATGGATTTGTACTGTAAACCTTTGTGTTACTGAACAGTCCATAAGAAAGGGCTATTCAGTTTACTAGAAGGTTTGGACCAGGTGACATTTACTAGATGATACGTGTAAGTTTTACAATATTTTATATTGAAAAATGTATATATTGTAGAATGGTTCCTGTTGATAAGGCAAGAAACTTCCATTACTGGGAGGTGCTTTATTCAAAAATTATTAAAGCTCAACTTTTTTTTAACCCCTTCCCGACAATGGACGTACATGTACGTCCTGCAAAAACTGTCACTTAGTGACAGAGGATGTACATGTACGTCCCGGAGGTCCAGGTGCCCGCTCGGCTGAACACCGTTCAGGGACTCCGGAATAATTAAAAAAAAAATACAAAATTCTTAGCCGGGCCACTCTATTGTGGTCACTGTGAGGCGCTATTACCACTGTTTTCTTGCTTTAGTCTCTCAAACACTTGATAGAAAGTGTAATTATGACCTGTGGTCATGTCTCTTGTTTGATAAAAAAAAATTGGAATTCTAATAATTTTATATCTCAGCAAAGGGAGTACCACTGTTCTACTCAGCATGGAGATGCCTGCAATATTAGATAAGCAGACAGATACGCAGTCTAATAGCGAAACAATGTATTTGAGAACTCTCTCGCAATCCAAGGTTTAATCCTTTGAGTGCCAGAGGGGTTAGAAGACCGATTTAACTCAGCAGGAATTTTCATGTGTACCATGTGGTGTAGTTTGTGTGCTCCAGGGAGGAGATTCACTATGCGGTGATAAAGTGGAGATGACTTCTCCAGTTTATCACTTCTCCATTTCCTATGTTATTCTATGGAGCCTATTCATTAAGCTCTCCAAAGCTGAAGAAATCTTAGTGCATTGGCTCCATAGAACAACATAGGAATTGGAGAAATGATAAACTGGAGAAGTCATCTCCTCTGTATCACCCCTTAATCACTGCTTAGTGAATGTCCCCCATTTCTTCTTAGTACATCAGTATATCTCTCTGTTATGGGGTGTTTGTTAAGATGTCATAGAACTGATGCTACAAGAATAAATGTAAGTAGCTATCTCTTTAAAGGGAAATTAACCTTACAGAGATGATTCATACACCATTCAGGTCGGCTGGTTGATTTTTTTTTTTTTTATAAAGTTTAGTGACGGATCTAATTTTTGCATTATATTGTATCTACAATATACATACTACATATATAGTACTACACATTACAGTTATGTGCCACCACCAGAGCAATACAGAGTTATATGCCATCAGCACAGCAATACAGTCATATGCCACCACCAGAAAAATGCAATTATATTCCACCACCAGAGCAATACAGAGGTATATGCCCTCACAGCAATACAGTTATATGCCACCGCCAGAGTAATAAAGAGTTATATGCCACCACCTCGCCTCTTGATCTCCCCATTTTGCCTCTTGATCCCCCCATTTTGCCTCTTGACTCTCCCCCCTCACTTCTTGATCCCCCTTTTTTGCTTCTTTCTCCCCCTCACCTCTTGATCCCCCTTCTTTGCCCCTTTCTCTCCCCCTCACCTCTTGATCCCCCTTTTTTGCTTCTTTCTCTCCCCCTCACCTCTTGATCCCCCTTTTTTGCCTCTTTCTCCCCCTCACCTCTTGATCCCCCTTTTTTGCCTCTTTCTCCCCCTCACCTTTTGATCCCCCTTTTGTGCCTCTTTATCCCCATTACCTCTTGATCCCCCTTTTTTGCCACTTGACTCTCTCCCTCACCTCTTGATCCCTCATTGCGCCTCTTCACCTCCCCTCACCTCTTGATCCCCCCTTTTTGCATCTTTCTCTCCCCTCACCTCTTGATCCCCCTTTTGTGCCTCTTTATCCCCCTTACCTCTTGATCCCCCTTTTTTGCCACTTGACTCTCCCCCTCACCTCTTGATCCCTCATTGCGCCTCTTCACCTCCCCTCACCTCTTGATCCCCCCCTTTTTGCATCTTTCTCTCCCCCTCACCTCCTGATACCCCTTTTGCCTTTCTCTCACCTCCTGATCCCCCTTTTGCCTCTTTCTCCCCTTCACTCTTGATTACCCCTTTTTGCCTCTTTCATCCCTCACATCTTGATCCCTTATTTTGCCTCTTTCACCCCCTCTTGATGCTCCCCCCTTTTGCCTCCATTTCCCCCTTGCCTTTAGGAGCCGGAGCCATGCTGGTGCAGGTGAAGTGAAGTCCTGCGTCCTCTTCTCAGCAATGCTCAGCCGTGTCTGAAGACAGCCACTGCCAGCCTGGACAGGAGCCATGTGATACACGCAGCGAGCCGGCAACACGGTGCATGCAGAGTGATTCTTCATCTTTCTGTGTGCTACTTTCAAACTAGTTCTGATTCAGAACATGTTTGAAAGCAGCACCCAGAAAGACGAAGAATACAACCAGCATGCTCCACTTCTGTGTCGCTGCGTGTGTCAATGGTCCCGGATGCTATGACACAATTTTCTGGGCTCTCCCCACTATGCCACTGACTTAGCCAGCAAGTGGTAAGCGGGGGAACCAGGCACTCTAGTGGTGGGGGGGGGGGCAGGACGATACCACTGTGCAAATGTATCATTTGTAATAGCACTAGAGAGCTAAAATGTGATGTTCTTAACAGAACAGACATCATTGCTTTTGTTCGTGGTCAGAGACTCTCACATCCTTGGCTTTTTTTTTTTTTTTTTTTTTTTTTTTTTTTTATTCCTAGGTGCCTCCCTAATGGTAAAAGGTAATCCAAACATGGACTCCTTGCTCCCAGTTGCTAGGGAAACTGGTGAGGCCCAAACAAGTTTGAAACTTATGTCTGGGGTTAGCTGATTTTGCTTGTACTTGGAAGTAGACCGGCCATTTCATTGCAATTTGTCTAATAAGCACTTGATATTTTCTTGTGTGTAATAGAACTAGAGAGCTGGTGGATAACCATAAAACTGGCAACACTGTTTTTGTTCATCCTCACAGCCTCGCACATCCCTTGGTTTGTTTTTTTGAAAAACTCTTTTAGGGTGTCTCCCTAAGAGGAAAGGGTAATCCAGCCATGGATCCCTACCTCTCAATGCCTAGGGAAACCAGCTGCACCTCACTGATGAGGCCCAAGGCCCAAATGTACGTCTGGGGTTAGCTGATCTAGGGTGTCTCCTTAAGAGTAAAGGGTAATCCAGACATGCTCTCAGTACCTATGGAAATCAGCTGCACCTCCATGATAAGGCCCAATCAAGGCCAAAATGTACATCTGGAGTTAACTGGCATTTCCTGTGCAGAAGAGACTTGTCCGTCATTTTGGGACTGGCCCACCCTTTTGGGTGGGATTATTCTAATATGTACTTGTAAATGTCTCCTCAGTTATGGCACTAGAAAGCCATAATGTGATGCTCTTGATTGGCGACTAGCCGTAGAACAGGCAACATTCCTTTTGTTCTTGCTTGGTGTCTCTCACATCCCTTGGCCTGTATTTTTAACTCTTTGAGTGTCAGAGAGGTATGCAACACATTGATCTACAATGCGTTGTGTACCCCTCTGGCACTCAAGGGGTTAAAAACTCTTAGGGTTTCTCCCTCAGGTGCACCTCACTGACAAGGCCCAAACATGGACAAAAAATACTTCTGGGGTCAGCTGGTATTTCTCATGCAGAGAGACCTTGCCTGTCACTTTGGAACTGGACCACCCAGGGTGGGATTAGTCTGATATGTACGGGGAAACTTCTCCTCTGTGATGGCACTACAGAGCTAAAATGTACTGTTTGTGAGCAGTGACTAGCCAAAGGCAACATTGCTTTTGTTCATGCTCAAAGTCTCTCACTTGGCTTGTTCAACGTAAGCAAAGGCCAGACTGTGAAATGTAATTATTTAGCTGTGGACTACAGTATGAAAAAGGGATATCAAAATACCTGGTTGTTGTATGAAAGAGTCCTCCCTATGTAGTAAGATCTTATGTTAAGCAAAAAAGTCACATTCCTATAGGTATTGTTTCCTTTTAGTATGTTTAGGGCACACAAATGTCACAGCTTTGATACATTAAACATTTCAGCATCACTGGAATGGTTATGTCATTATACACCCAGGGGGAACCCACTACACGTCCTTCACTTACATTGTTGTGAAAACTGGGAACACTGGATCAGAAATGTAAAATCTGGCTTTACTATGAAAACGTTACAGATTTTTGAGCACACATCAGAACAGCATGTTTAAAATGTTGCTAAAGTAAACCAAACCAAAACAAATCCACAAACCCTAACAACTGCACCACTAAACCTAACACTTAACCTAACATTAAAACTTAACCTAACCTAACACTAAACCTAGCCTTAACACTTAATTGGATAGTAATGTTTCATAATAAAAGCAGCTCCAATTAGTATTTGGGTCATATAGAGTGTTATTTGAATACTGTCAGAGTTGTAGCTCAAGAATGATAAAGTATTCCCCTTCCACCCCTTTTACTGATGTAACACTGCTCACCTCAGTGTGGCAAGACTGTCCAGACGGATCTTAGAAAAGTACAATCTTCAGTGAGCATAAGGAAAAACCTGTCAAGGGGGGCAGGATTTTCCTTATGCTCACAGTTAGAAGATTGTCCCTTGCTGTGAGCTGTCTGGTTCCAGGACCAGATTCCACATCTGATGGGAGGAGGCTTACACTAGGTAAAAAGGACAGGAGGGGGATAATTTATCACTCTATTACTCTTAAACTACAACTCCGACAGTATTGAAATAACACTCTCCATGGCCCAAATACTATGAAAATCATTTGGAGCTGCTGTTTTTGTGAAACATTACTATCCCTTTAACCTAAGACTAAATCTAACTTAATAAGGTGACATTTTAAACTCCAGTGCTTGATATTTACTAATCATCAATGTAACAGAATACCTAAAATGTAACTCTGCATACACTTCTCTACAAACCAATTCATTAAGCTCTACTGCCACTCTGCTACAGATAGGGTTACCTGCATAGTGCTGCAGGAAGTTCTCCCCTAAAGTGTTAATCACAGGACTGTCAGTGATGAGACGTATGAGCTCCTGCAATTCCCTATTGCTGCTTATGTGAAAATTATGCAGATTAGAACTTGATTAGGGTGATTTTGTGAGACTCAATTTGGACTTTTAATCTATTAAACTCCTATAAACGAGCCTGTGGAATCGCTCCCCTGGCGCTGCTATAATAACTGCTGCAGAGAGTTTTTACAAGGAGCACTGTTTAACTGAGAATGATTGGATCACTTTAGCAGCGGCTGAGTGACAAATATATGAGAATCAGTGTATGTAACTTCACACACCACTGTATACATGGGTGGGCAATCTGTGACATACCAGCTGTTGTTGGGACTACATTTCCCATCATTCTTAATCGGTCAAAGAGTTGGACATTTGCAAGAAATGTGAAGCAATTCGGAGGAAAAGCAATGCCACATTTAGGGACAATGATAAATTACTGTTGATTTAACCTTTTGAGTGACAGAGGGGTGTTCAGGGCACCCCTCTGGCACTCAAAGGGTTAAATGAGGATGTTAAACCCTTGAATGCTAGAGAGGTCTCCAATGCATCCCTATAATTTTAATTTGTCCCGTACACATGTGTTGTAATGCACTGGATACCTTTCTAGCACTCAAATGGTTAATCCATGACTCAAAAAGCATACTGAGTGTGTTCTTCTTCCTTTGGTGAATTAGGTTTAATGCAAAGTGGAGCAATTTCTGGAGAAACAATTTGTAAGATAGGGACATCTCTAACAGTTAAGTCATTAAAACACAATTTAAATCAATGGGGATTTTTATTTCTCCCCAATCTTGCAGTTGGTTTTCTCCATAATTACACTAGTTTTTGAACATAAGTCCCAAGAAGAGAAGGACACACTCAGTGGGGGATGTGCACTTTAGGTTGAAGAGGGCTCATAATGTCGATATCCTGTCAGAGCAGTGTTGAAGGCACATCGATATTATGCATTAAAGTGTCATAGATATCATAGCACCATCAGTCTGACAAACATCTGCCCACATCGACATCCATTCGACAAGCCTTTGAAAGGTTTATGAATTTTCACTCATCAAATCGACAATTGCCTATTTCCATATGGAAATTAAACATAATCACTAATTTCCATATGGAAATGCAGGTTAATGAGCCATTATCATATTCACGAGTGTGTGTTTATATGTTAATATGGCACTTCACCACATGCACTAAACTCCGATAGCAGCCTCTTCTGTTGGAGTTCACAGTCTCAACTTTGCCAACCTGAGGCTGGTGAAGTTGGGATCTCCCTGTAGTCTCCTATGCAGTAACAATCCTCAGTCAATCAGAAGAATGGAGGGTTGTGAACTGCTGTCGATTTGGAAGGGATGCTCTCTCTCACTCATCACCAGGAGTAGACAACCCTGAAGTCTGAGCTCACTCTCTCTGCTTTCAGCACCACGTACAGCATCACTCCTGTAACCCTTTGAGTGCCACAGGGATGTGCATTGTGCACCCCTGTGGCACTCAAAGGGTTAAAAAAAAGTACAAATATGGTGCCCCCCCACACAGTTAACCCTTTGAGTGTCAGAGAGGGATGCAATGCATTGCAATTAGCTGTGTACCCTTCAGGCACTCAAAGGGTTAATATCTGATATATGCTGCCCAAGAACTGTATTTATTTTTTAAAAATTATACAGTGCAGGATAGCTAATCCTGCACTATGCCTGTTTTACTTTGAAAGGAAATCAGACCTCATGGGGGGGGGGCAACAGGACCCATCCTGATGTCCCCCTGGCAATGATCACCTATCCAAAACAGTAATACTAGGTAATGACCTAAAGTTAGAGGATGGAGATATGCAAGTAATGTGCGTAAGTACTACTTTACAGACTCATGGAACAGCTTCCAGCAGAGGTTGTAGGGACAAATACTTTTTGGGAATTCAAAACTGCCTGAGAGAGACATAAGGATAGTGTGAGAAGTATGTAAGACTATGTATTTTAACGAGATAGGAAAAAGGGCAGATTGAATGGCCCGGGTGTTTTGTTATTTTTCTGATGTCAAAATCAATATGTCTATGACTGGCTTCTTAACTCCCAAACAGTTCAAAAGTTAACAGCATTTGTAAATTAAAATTTAGTATAAATAATTATTTGAACTGTACATATAACTATTCTACTGCACAGCTATAATACAAGTTCAAATAAAACTTTACTATTCCTTTAATGTGTAAAACAGGGATCTATTTTATTTCATGTGCATTTAAAGAGTGATAATAAGATGCAACAACAGTGTTAAGGGTTAGTAATGTCTTGATATAAAAAGTAATATTGTAGTGAAGAAAATAAGAAATCCATCGGTGCTATTCCTATCTCTCAAATCTTTATGGTTTGAGAGATAGAGCAATCTAAAGTTCCCCCTCCCTGATGTCAGCTCGGAGATCTGAGTCGGCCGACTCGAAGAGGCTCTTCAGCAGAGCCAAAATGGCGAGAATGAAAAATAAATACTTCTTTGAAACTGTATATAAAGTGTGCTTGCAAACCAGGCACACTTTGTAGACAGTTCCAGTGAAGTATTTCTTTTTAATTTGTGCTATTTCGGCTCTGCTGAAGAGCCACCTGTTGGTCTCCGGACCAGGGTCTCCTGCTGTCAGCTTATAGCTGACGTCAGGAGAAGGGGAGTGAGGGAGGAACTTTAGAATGCATAAAGGTCTGAGAGATAGGAATAGCTCCAATGGATTTCTTATTTTATGTAATACAATATTACTTTTTATATCATTAAGACATTAATAACCCTTTAAAGTAGTAGTGAGTTGTTATGGTGCCAATGATACAGAAGAACCTGCGTGTGATCAGGCTAACATCATTTGCATGGGAAGGGTCATCTATGCCAAAGTTTGTTAACTATGGTTCTCAAGTACCCCTAACAGATCACGTTTTAATGATTCCCCAGCCTGTGTAAAGGTGAACTAATCAGGTTGAATGACGCGATCACTCTCTGCCCAGGCAGAGAAATCCCTAAAAATTCACTCCATTAGGGATATATGAGGACAACGGTTGATTAATACTGATCTATATCAAAATTCGAGGAAAGCCAACTGCAACATAGAGAACAAATAAAAATTCCCAATAATGTAAATGGGATATTTAACCACTTGAATGCTAGAGAGAGAGATCTCCAGTGCATTATTGGAAACCTCTCTAGCCTTAAAGGGATAAAAAGCCATCATTTAAATCATATGGAGTACTGGGAATTTTTATTTGTCCTCTATGATGCTGTTGGTTTGCTCCAAACTGGCCTACATTCTGTTTTGGTAACTATAAGATCTCTAAGCTGGCCTGGTGTCTCCAGCAGAAATCATCGGCTACAGTCACTGTTAAGACCAGCCAGTACAACAGTTCTGAGCAGCTCTATCCAAACATGTCAAAGACAACAGATAAGAGCAGTGCAACCAAACACTATTAGCACAAACTGGAAGAATACACCTAACTGCTATTTAATTAACATTCCAGTCCCACATGCATAGCTGTAACTCTCTCTCTCTCTCTCTCAGTAATCACCTTTGCTTTGTCTTTTCATCTTAACTAGTGTAAAAGCCCGTGTACACATGCCAAGGTCCGGGTAATGTTAACCCTTTGAATGCCAGAGGAGTACGCAACACATTGCTTTGCAATGCGCTGTGTACCCCTCTGGCACTCATAGGGTTAAGTGGCCGCTACCGCAGTGCTTCACACGATACACATGACTGCTACGTGACAAACATCCTAGTGAATTATTATATAGGATAACACTTTTTACTTTTAACTCTGAAGATAGCTTGATGCTGTGGAAACATTTAGATCTATTCTGTTAAAGGAGCAGTAAGTGTTCTTATTAATTAATTATTGTAATAATATTATATGGTATTATACTTTTGACATCCTTTCTTTTGTTTTTGGATACACTTATTCAAGTACACCACCTCACTTGTAACTTTAGTATATTGGTATAGCCAGCAGATTTCACAGTTCTCTAGAGAAGTGTATTTCAAATTTTCCAAAGAAGTGTATTTAAAGGGGAACTACCACCCCAACACAATGTACTCTCTAAGTCTTTGTCTTACTAGCGTTATTAGCAATCCATAGTTAGTTTTCTCCAAAAAAGCGTTGTAAGAGCACAATCTTTATACTAAATCTCTACCTGATGACGTCTTGCCCCTTGAATCTGTTCTGCGCATGACCGCTATAGAGCCACTCAGCTCCATTGTACCTCCCGCCGTCTTACCCATCACTCATACGTCATTGTCCTCAGCACCACATGGCCAGCCGAGCTCCTGGCATCAAGCATGGTCATGTCATTTCAGCCTAGTGGGAGCGGGTGCATGTGAAGCACTCGCTATATATAAACCACCGGTCTGTTTCCACTAGGCTGAAATGACCTGACCGCGCTTGATGCCAGGAGCTCGGCAGGTCACATGGAGCTGAGGACAATGGCTTACCAGGGCCGGATTTATAATAAGGCAGAGTAGGCATCTGCCTACAGGCGCACCCCACAGAGGGGCGCCTGTCATTGGGATCGTTTTGGTTTTTTTACACTTTTTTTTTTTGTACCGCCCAGCAGCCCAGCAGCCCCACAGCCGCCGGATACTGCTGTCTTCCTGCACTGATGACAGCCGGAGCGCAACCACTCCAAACGCGGAGACGCCGCGTGGAGCGTGCAGGTATTTTCTTCCTCTGTTCTGAGGCCAGTTTAAAACTGGCGCCCAGACAGAGGAAGAAAAC
Organism: Rhinophrynus dorsalis; assembly: GCA_037306005.1. Classification (NCBI taxonomy): domain Eukaryota; kingdom Metazoa; phylum Chordata; class Amphibia; order Anura; family Rhinophrynidae; genus Rhinophrynus; species Rhinophrynus dorsalis. The sequence continues at coordinate 125,364,659 of CM074724.1, forward strand.
CCCTTCACGCTCCATGCGGCGTCTCCGCGTTTGGAGTGGTTGCGCTCCGGCTGTCATCAGTGCAGGAAAGTGAAAAAGAGGTACGGGGGAGAGATAGAGGCACAAGGGGGAGAGAAAGAGAAGTACATGGGGGAGAGAGGCACAAGGGGGAGCGAAAGAGAGAAGTACATGGGGGAGAGAGGCACAAGGGGGAGCGAAAGAGAAGTACATGGGGGAGAGAGGCACAAGGGGGAGAGAAAGAGAGAAGTATATGGGGGTGAAAGAGGCACAAGGGGGAGAGAGAGAAGTATATGGGGTGAAAGAGGCACAAGGGGGAGAGAGAGAAGTATATGGGGTGAAAGAGGCACAAGGGGGAGAGAGAGAAGTATATGGGGGTGAAAGAGGCACAAGGGGGAGAGAGAGAAGTATATGGGGGTGAAAGAGGCACAAGGGGGAGAGAGAAGTACATGGGGGAGAAAGAGGTACATGGGGTGAAAGAGGCACAAGGGGGAGAGAGAAGTACATGGGGTGAAAGAGGCACAAGGGGGAGAGAGAAGTACATGGGGTGAAAGAGGCACAAGGGGGAGAGAGAAGTACATGGGGGAGAAAGAGGTACATGGGGAGAGAGGCACAAGGGGGGTAGAGAAGTACAAGGGGGGAGAAATAGAGGCACAAGGGGGGGAGAGAAGTACAAGGGGGGAGAAGTAGAGGCACAAGGGGGAGAGAGAGAAGTACAAGGGGGGAGAAAGAGGTGCATAGACCCCATAGTAAAATAATAACAATGACACATGTTAATGTGTTAATTTTTTTATTCTGCTGTTTGTTTTTAACGCTGTTCATTAAATCAGTTTAAATAATGAAAAATTAGCATTTTTTTTATCCGATTAATCGATTAATCGAAAAATATTTCAGTCAAAACTTTTTGAACTTTTTTTTTTTTTTTTGGCGGGGGGGGGGGGAGGCGCTTCAGCTTTCTGTGCCTACAGGCTCCTGAGATGTAAATCCGGCCCTGTGGCTTACGAGTGATGGGTAAGACGGAGGGAGGTACAATGGAGCCAAGTGGCTCCATAGCGGTCATTCGCTATGACGAATTCAAGGGGCAAGACGTCATCAGGTAGAGATTTAGTATAAAGATTAAGCTCTTACAAAGCTTTTTTGGAGGAAACTAACTATGGATTGCTAATAACGCTAGGAAGACAAAGACTTAGAGAGTACATTGTGTTGGGGTGGTAGTTCCTCTTTAAAAATTCACCATATTTCAAAGTTCAGAATATAGAAGCTGACTTCAAAAGCTGTCTAATGTGAAACCTCACATAAGATTGAGAGGCAACGACGTTACAGAGGTCTCTGCAGCCCCCGCAGAGTAAGAGGGGTCCACCAGATTTGGGGATCCCCAAATTGTGGCAACCATTGTTATACTGAAGGTCCCCCAGACAGTGGTCTCCATTGGCCCTGCTCCTCGCTGAGTCTCTGGGTTCACCTGTGGACATTACAATCACCCATGCGACAGATTTTAGAGTAGTACTCTCCTAAGGGAATGCATCTTACATGAGCCGAGACTTAGGGCAGCCCTGTCACAGGAGGTTGCAGAGGAAACCACACTACAATTTATATTGCCCCCTTCTGATGTAACCTTAATATATGCACATAGAGTGTCATTCATCCTTTCCCCCTCTTTCTCCACTCTCTTTCTTCCTTTACTTTCTCACTTTCGTTTCTTTCTCTTATTTTGCTTCTTCTTATATAATTCTCCTCATCTCTCCACTGATCCTTTGCAATGAGTTGGATAACTCTCTGGCACTCTGTGGGTTAATGCATTCCTACTCCCTCTCAGACTGGCTCGCATTTTCAACATTAGCATGTGCTCTTGTGTGCAGACTGTTCCTACATGTGTTTGGGGCATAAACAATTTGGATCTCCCCAGTAATGGAGTTATGTACTGTGTCAGTTTGGGCCGGGGTCACTAGAAGGCACTCTGCTGCGTTGTCCAGGGCAAGCAGAGGATGTTTTAGAATATAAAATGGCACAAAAATCAGCAGGAAAGTTGCAAGCATGCTGCACTGGATTACTGGGCCTCCGGTTTTATATGTGGTATTACTGATCCCAAGTGCTTTGGTTTAACATTATAAAATGCAACATATCTGAGTTCAAGAGAAAATCCAATTGACAGCTAACTTACCTGGCCAAATATCAGCTTGTAGCTACAGTGGTGTAGGCCACCATTACTAGGTTAACCCTTTGCGTGCCAGAGGGGTATGCAACGCATTGCAAAGCAATGAGTTGCGAACCTCTCTGGCACACAAAGGGTTAATTCACACTCCTCTCCTCCATCTTCTCAGAGCAGACAACTGAGAGAGTGATTTTGCTGTTCTAAAAAGTAATGTGCGTGGAACACAGCCTTGTCTGGAAGGGAGAAATTGGCTGGCTATTGGAGCTATCTGCTTCAGCTAGAGAGACTGAACCAATGAAAATGATGGGGCATGGCTAAAATACCATTTCCCTCCTTGAGTTCACCCTTGACATCAAGGAGGGAGTCCACTGGACTTCCGAGTTAAGTTTTCTAAGTGACACAGACTTACCTACTCAGTCACTAACACTGGTTTCAAAGGTAGGACTAGGAAGTACTTTGCCATTATGTCATAAAGGGTATGGTTTTGGGGCTAATTTGGAGTGAGTGAGTGAGCTGTCCTAGGTAGTACCACTGACTTCCTGGTTGTAGCGATGTGTTGAGCCTACAGTAATTAATAGGGGTGAGGAAGCTGGTCTAGATTAGTATCAGTCCTTCCATATTCCCCCTTCTGTCCCCACCTATTGTTCCCTTTGTCATAAAGTAAGAAAATAATGTCACTTATGACTTCATGTTAAAAAATAGTTCTTAAAATTACTTGATTAAAAGCAGAATATTTTTTGTATATAAAAGGCAATTTTCAAAGAGATAAAGACATTTTTTTTTTTTACAAGTTAATACCATAAAAGACAATTTTAGAGTAAAAAGCTTATAAAATGACAGTATTACCACTACAAATTTCTGATGTTAAGATTTGTAAAATGTCATAATGACACCTTATGCACTAAAGAAAAGTGCACTAATTATGGGGCAAACCAGCCTCCCAGCATTTTTATTGAGTTACAAAGGGCATTTAACTCCTTCATTGCTAGAGCGTTCTCCAAAACATTGCTAAAAACTACACAGAAACAGACCTCTCTAGTATCCAAAAAAGCCTAATTAAATCAATAGGATTTTTCTGCCGCTTTTAGTGCAGGTCACTTTCCCCATAATTACACCACCTTCACTTTGTACTTAACCCTTTGAGTGCCAGAGGGGTTTGCAACGCATTGCTTTGCAATGCGTTGTGTACTTCTTTGGCACTCAAAGGATTAAGGATGTCTTCCATATTTCCAGTGTGATTGCATGGTGTCCCTCTTTTTTAGGAGATTAGTCTGTGTGATGTGCATATAAGTGTATCACATTTCCCCAAAGCAATATAACTTACATTAATGATTGTATAAACGTCAGAACCTGATGAAAATGTACAATGTTGCATTGAAACATTGACACTATTGCATTAACACCTTAACGACCCTTGACAGTCCTGGACATGCCAGGACCATCATGGAATTGAGGGCTCCCTGCGTGGCTGCACGTCATTCAGGGAGCCCTGAAACTGAATCTAAAAAAAAAAAAAGGTCCGTGGTCCTTAAGTGACGGCCGCATGTGCGATCGGCCGCCCTTAAGGGGTTAACCGTTAAACACTGTTTCACTTCATGTTGGCTGTGATTGCTGGTTGACTCTGCATTTTGGTATTTACATGGATACTGTTCCAACCAACTTCAGCACCCAGAGAGACTCTATTAAAGGAATAATAATACTTCATATGTAACCAAATATATATTTTAGTGTTTATCCACCTAAGCAAAACAAAGGTGCTCCCACTACTGAAAGATGTGTTATTCAAATGTTATTGCTGTTCAGTGAGAGAAATCCTCAGGAGACACACACACACACACACCTAGGGATGGCAGTAAGGAGGGGATATAGAAATCTCCTCCCTAATGCCAATGTTGGAGATACAGGGGGGTGATGTAGACAGGACTGGGCAGGGTTTGCACTCCCTCAACTTCCTGCCCAACCAGAAAAGAAGTATGGCTGACACACACACACACACATACACACACCACACACACACACATACATATATACTCTGACACCCATACATACATACATACATACACACACACACTGTCACTCACTCTGACTCCCAGTGGCCTCAGCTGGACCTGTAGTACTGCCACTGAAGGGAAGCTGCAGCACCAGGGGAACATAATGGCACTCATAGGGTTAAGGTAGACCCTCATTGCTCAATTATTTAATGAGTGTCAACATTTGCCATGCAACACAGAGGACAGGCAGCCATCAGCTACACACTTAACCCTTTGAGTGTCAGAGGGGTACACAACGCATTGTAAAGCAATACGTTGCGTACCCCTCTGGCACTCAAAGGGTTAACCCACTGACTGCCACAGGGTTGTCTATCAACTTTTACCCCTCAGGACACACCAGCAGTATAGGGGAAAGTGTCTTCAAAACTCTCCCACTGTAAACTTCCATTCCCCCCCACTTCTCCTCCTTCCCCAGGCTATTTCTTACACTTTTTCACTTGTATGTTAAGCCCCTCCCCCTTTTAACCCAAATTGCTTCATTGATCTTTCCCCACAGCACCACATGCCCCCCAGCGACTCCACAAGACAAAGATGCCAGGTATGAATACACTTCCCACTGCTATTTATCTCTGACATGACACACCAGTGTATACTGCATGCCACTCAATACCTTAACCCTTTGAGTGCCAGAGGGGTGCAGAACACATTGCAAAGAAATGCCTTTCAAACCCCTCTGGAACTCACAGGGTTAACATGCTGGTATAACATTCCTTTTTTATGCAACTTCTATATATGTTAACAGCACTCTATTTAACATCTGAGTGCCAGAGAGATAACTAATGCATTGCACCACAACACATTGGATGGATTTCAGCACTCATGGGGTTAACTCTGACATGACACACCTCTGTATGCTGCATGGCACTCTATAGCTTAACATGCTGGTATAGGTCTCTCTCTCACATAATCTTTTATTTTCTGCTTTCCACTTCTACACGCCAAATACACACAGAGCCTTAATGTAGCAATTCTGCCCCAAAGTAAAGAAATAACAAATACCATTGAGTTCACAATTCAGGACCACAGTGGGGATGTCAACATGTTGTGAAGCGATGTCCTCTGGTCCTTTGGCTTCTAACTCTCTGAACACTGCAGATATTCACTTCAATACAACATTGCTACCTACACAGCACTGTTAAGCTCCTACACTAATACCAGGGTGGCCCACAACCTGCACTTCTACACTCAGAGCCTACAGATCCTGGGAACCAGCAAAAGCTGGAACCTCCAGACACAGGGGGGCAGCAATCACCGTGTCAGTGTCCCTTATGTGTGTGTGTGTATGTCTGTTGCGTGTGTGTGTGTGCACCTGTGTGTTGCATATGTCTGTGTTTATCAGTGTGTCTTCATTTCAGACACGTACACCCAATGGTCGTAACATGACGGGCAATACCTTCCCACATTGCTAGTATATATATATATATACATACATATCTATCTATCTATCTATCTATATCTATATATATATATACATAAAGCACAAATTGGGACATATGTACAAATATAAACTGGAAAAATTATGTGGCAAAGCAGCAACACAATAAGGAAAATGTTGTCATTGGTTTAAATTGAGATTTTAACTATTTGATGCTGGAGAGACATGTTTATGGGTCAGTCCTTCCTAGTACCAAATGGCACTTATGGCAATGACATGTTTATGGGTCAGTCCTTCCTAGTACCAAATGGCACTTATGGCAATGACATGTTTATGGGTCAGTCCTTCCTAGTACCAAAGTGTACTAATGGCACTGACATGTTTATGGGTCAGTCCTTCCTAGTACCAAAGTGTACTTATGGCACTGACATGTTTATGGGTCAGTCCTTCCTAGTACCAAAGTGTACTAATGGCACTGACATGTTTATGGGTCAGTCCTTCCTAGTACCAAAGTGTACTAATGGCACTGACATGTTTCTGGACCAGTCATTTCTAGTATAATAATGGCACTGATAAATTTATGAATAAGTTCTTCCTGGCACCAAAGCATTATAATGGCACTGACATGTATATGAATCAGTCATTCCTAGCACCAAAGTACACTAATGGTACTGACATATTTATGGGTCAGTCATTCCTAGCACCAAAGTGTACTTATGGCACTGATAAGTTTATTGGTCGGTTCTTCCTGGTACCAAAGTATACTAATAGCACATGACATGTTTATTGGTCAGTCCTTCCTAGTACCAAAGTGTATAAGTGTATTAATGGCACTGATGTTTATGGGTCAGATCTTTCTAATACCAAAGTATACTAATGGCACAGACATGTTTATGGGTCAGATCTTCCAAGTAACAAAGTATAATAATGGCACTGACATGTTTATTGACTAATGGCACAGACATGTTTATGGGTCAGCCCTTCCTAGTACCATAGTATATTAATGGCACTGACATGTACACTAAAGTATACCAATGGCAGTGACACATATATTTAACAGTGATGTAATATATAAATGAACTTTAACCCTTCTATTAAGGCTTAAAGATCTGGAGAAGCAGTCAAAGATTTAATTCTAGACAATTCTGATATTTAGTGCTACCTAGAAAGCATTGAAAAGGTAAGGGGGGCACTGGGGGTTTCACTTGTCCTAGGCCCCATGAATCTTGATGGCGTCTTTGGAGGGGGGGGGGGGTTAGGCAGTGTATGTTGGGATCTGTAACTACCAATGGGCAGTGGTACCAGGCCAGGTCATCAGACAGTGCATATTTGGATATGTGAATAGCAGTGGGGAGTGGAAAAATGCTGTACGGTCAGATAATGTATGTGGGGATCTCTGACTACCAGTGAGCAGTGGCTGGGGGGGGGTTAAAATGTATGTGTGAATCTGTCAAAAACAGTGGGCAGTAAAACCAGATTGGAAGATCAGTGTATGTTGGAATTTGTGACTACTGATGGGCAGTGGAACGAGGCCAGGGGGTTAGACAGTGTATATTTGGATCTGTGACTATCAATGGGCAATGGAATCAAGCTGAGGTTTCAGACAATACAATGTGGTTCTAAGCCTACCAGTGGGCAGTACAACAAGGATGGGGTGTCAAACAGTGTATATTTGGCTCTGTGACTGTGAGTGGAACAAAGCTGGGTGTCAGACAGCGTATATGTAGTTCTGAGACTACCAGTAGGAAGTAGAATAAGCCTGGGGTGGCAGAATGTGTATGTGTGGTTATGAGTCCACCAGTGGGATGGTGGAACAAGACTGGGGTGTCAGACAGTGTATGTGAAGTTCTTTAGCTACCAGCAGAGAATAGAACAAGCCTGGGGTAGCAGACTGTGTATTCTGTGTCCTCTAGCGGGTTCTTTATGTTCTACCAGCAATGTGGGGCTTCCTCATACACCACTGCTGAAATGGTAAAGTTTCTTAACCTTTCAAGTACACTTCTACAGAGCAGATTAACATTAGCTTGGTTATTAACCCTTTGAGTGGCAGATAAGCATCCAATGCATTGCAGTGCAATGCACTGGATACCTCTTTGCCACTCAAAGTCTTAATCTAACAGCACGCCTATTCAATGACGACATGCAGGTGAGATTTATACCACTATCATATACTAATGGCCATCTCTACCCCTACTCTTGAAGATATAATTGTTAGCATATATGATAAAGTGTGTGTGTCTTTGTTGCCAAGGTGATGTGGCCACGTCACATTGCCAAAATAATCTGCCATCATATCACACCTTAGTGCATCTCCTCCCTGTTTTACTAGCAATTGCATCCTTTTCTGTTTGGATGATACATTTTTATGAAGTATCATAGCTGTGACAGGTAATTCTAAAAAGGGATAGAAAAAAGAAGATTATCCCCATGGATACAAATGAGATCTCTAATGCACCACATCACACTGTGTTAGAAACCTTTCTGATACCCAAAGGGTCATGGTATATGTGTGTATATGTGTATCTGTGTATATGTGTGTGGTGCCAGTGTATGAGTGTGTGTGTGTATTGCGTATGTGTATATACAGTATGTGTGTATGCGTGTGTTTGTGTTGATGTGTGTTTATGTGTGTGTGTTGCGTATGTTTATATATATATATATATATATATGCGTGTGTGTGTGGTATGTGTGTGTGTTTGTGTGTGTATGTGGTTATTTGCCCCCTATGGCACTGTTGCTGTTTATTTATACACTGTTCTATCTGGACCCAGAGGGCATTCCTTCACTTTCTTTGTACAGCTACTTCAATCCTACCCAAACTAAAGTTCAGAGAACAAAATAGTCCTCCCAAGATCCTCTCCTCTTTGTATAATTGAAGCAGCATATCATTAAAACAGCTTTCTCCACCATCCCTGCCTCAGTGACAACCAATGCCTTATCCCTAAATGGGACACCAAGGCAGTCCACAATGAAATGTGACTTCGGAAATTATGTATTCATGAAAATGCCAGGAGAGCAGGGTAGCGAAGATGGTCCCATGCAATATTTACACCCAGGGCCCAATTTGTTAGTGTGCGTGTATAAAATATGTTTTAATATCTGGAGGCATGTAAGCCGGACTTAAATATTTATAAAATGTTTCAGAATGAAGCTCAGGGATTTTTATACCTCTAAACCAAGAACACAGACGATCAAGCTTAATATGGTTAAAGAGTGATCTATCACAGTAAAGATGCTTCTCAGCTTGCAATCCCAAAAGAGCAATGAAGTTATGTTGTCTACCTAAGCAAGCATGAATATGTTGCTCTCATAACCCCTTCACTGCCATAGGGAGACTGCCCCTCTTCCAAATAAGTGGTTGTGTTTAGCGTACAACAAAAGAATACGAGGGGGAGGTAGGTGCCAGACAAGACATAGACCACAATAAATTGTGTGCATAACTGCTGCAAAAAGGCCTTTAAACATGGTGTATGCATCTCCAGGGCATCTGGGAGAATGAAAGATACCAATTTAATATTTCATAACAGTAATGCGATGCTTGTGTTTGCTGCTGTATAATTAACTTTCATAAATGGCCTGCATGGCTGGGTAATTTTCCCCCTCTTTAAACAAAAGAAGCTGCAGAAAGTTTCTCAGAAAGAAGCAGAAGCTGATAAAAAGATGGATAACGAGACGCTGATTTACTAAGGGAAACTGGTGTAGTTCTGAGGCAAACCAGCTGCATCATAGAGAACAAATACACTTTCACATTTTACATGGGGCTTTTAACCCCTGCAGTGCCAGACATGTATCCAGCAGATTGCTTCACAGTGTATTGTAGACAACTCTGCATTCAAGATGTAAAAAGTGAAAGCTCTAGGCTTTTAACATGCCTACAATATGGGGATTAGTAATATTTAAGTATTACTATCCCTTTAAGAAGCTAGTCACCATATGCCTAATTATTAGGGGGCAACTTTATATAGGGTGGTAGTTCCGCTTTATTATATAGGTGTAATCATAAACGTAAGTTAGTTTGTCAAACTAGCTTTACTGGAGTTTAATATCTATGTGTAGTCCCTGTAATCATTTTTTCACTTTACTAATCATATTGCCAGATTAACCTGTACTCATGTGGCAAGATCCTGAAAATCTGCATTATTGGCGATGCTGAAGGACAAACGTTGAGATCCTGGAGCTATACTTGTGAATGTGATATAGTTCTACTGAATATAAAGGTACCTTCTAAATATAAAATATTAATATTAAATATCACTTCTAATATTTTTGGTCTATTAGGTCTTGATCCAGTTACGGATCTTGACATGCACTGTGTTATATCTCCACTGTAAAAAAAAGCATTCATGCACCAGATTGCTATGCCCACCTCTTTGCTGTGAATGGATTCTAAGAAACCCACCAAAGATATCAGTATTTTGAGCAATATCATGTCACAAGCAAGAAGCAGATCTATAAAAAAGCTAAGGGAGAGATATCGCTTGTGCCAGTATTGTGCCTAAGGGACTCTGTGGTTAAGTGCGAGAGTACCTGGCTTACCTTGAGAGTTAGCTTGCAAGAGCCCTATGCTGTCATCAAACTGCATGGATTTGATGTTGAGAGATGCCAAAATACATTCCTTGTCCTGCAGTGAAGTATCATCAATATTATTCTGGTTGGCTGACAGGATAACACACATGTCACACAGGTTAATGTTGACAGCCCTTAGATCTGCTCGGCTTAATGGAGTACCCTAAAAGGAAGAGAAGGAGAACAGTGAGGGGAAAAAGAGGGAAGGAGAAAAGAAAAATTATGAAGCGGCGGATTACAAGACAGTATCTGGTCCACGAGACGCTCATTCCTGTCAGCTGACTGTAACCTCCAGTTAGCGGAGTAAGCGCCTTGTGGCATTGTAGCAGTGGGGAATCAAAGGGGGTCCAGAAGGTTAAAAGAATTGCACAAGAGGCCATATGTTCAAAAGAAAAGTGGAAGAGTTCTGGGGCAAACCATTCGCACTTTGTGGAGAACTAAAAAGCAATGGATTGGAACCTCTAGCATTCAAGGGGTTAAAACCCCCATTTCAACCAATGGGAATGTTTAATTCTCCCCTGTCATGCAAATGGGATGCCCCTCTACTTTTATTTTGAACTTATGGCCCAAGGACTTCTAGCAGTGGATGTGATTATTACACAGCCCGACTAATCAATATCACACAACCATTAGCTTTAAAGGTACTTTTTATTTTTTGTCTAAAAATCATATTCAGGAAACTAAAACGAGTTATTACGGGGTAAACCAGATGCACGCAAATAAACATTCCCGAAGTGGTGATCGATTGACCAATAAACAGATCACTAACACATTTCCCTATTTAAATCAATGGGGATTTTATTTGGCCCCTATGATGCAAGAGTGGTTTCCTCCAGAACTGATAATCATTTCTCTGTGAATTCGGCATTATTATAAATAGGTTAACCTCTTGAAAACCAGAGGAGAATGCAACACATTGCTTCACAATGCATGGTACACCAATCTGGTCTTTCAGAGGGTATGCCGCAAAAAAGTGCATCTGAATGTGCCTCTGTTTATAATCATATATTATTGACCAATGTCTGTCCTTTACATAAAATGGGCATATTCCTCTACAAGGAGTTCATTTTGCTTATAGACTTACGGGCAAGATGGAAACTTTGGGGAAGTTGTGCAGTGTCTCCCATTCTCTCTTCAGGTATTCCAGGGACCCCACAAAGACTATAGGCTTCAGCTCATGGTAGTGGAAGTTGCTGGCTCTTAATGGCATGACCAAATTGCGCAGCCCAATTAGTGCAGATGTCACATCTCCAAAAATGCATACAACCACATGGCCACTTAAAACAGTCATGGCTGCTTCACTACGAGTCTGGTCAAGATGGAAGAAGAGAACATTTGTTATAAACACCTCTTTAGTTTATCAAATATAGCCCTCTGTGCTTGGTAATTGTGTATATATAGGGCCCTCTCTTCACTTGTATCGGTCTGGACATGTATATCAGCTTGATTGTTCATGTTCCACCCGATTGCACAGCACCAAGGAATATGTTGGTAGTTTATAAATAAGATAAAAATATATAGATGCTACACATGATCCCATAATAGCCTTACCAGAAGAACTTTCTCCATTTCCTTGGCTGGACACCAGTGGAACATACCCGTAGAATCATATCTCTTTACACTGCTAGAATCCATGTTGTCTATTTGATCATTCCCAGACATGAGAAGGGGATCATGCCTGTGGGAATCAGAGGAAAGATGAGTTGAAAACACATCTCGTCAAATAGCTTTACTACCTGTAATACATCTGTTCCATCACATTGCAGGAAAGTTGAATTGGCCAGGTTACCTACAAGAGAATGTTAATATGCATCTATGAACAAACCACTCGAGAAATACTTAGATACCAGTTGTCTTGTGATAATAAAAGCCAACTAGCCTCAACTTCTTCCAAAAACATGTTGCTTACACCTCTGGTTCTCAAAGCTTTAAAGGGGATTTTACGTTAGAAATAAATAACTTACCTAGGTAGGTGCCCTTCATAAGCAGTCCATACCTATTTTTCTTTTTTATTATATATGCAGCTTCCAGTAAATAATGATGTCTTTTCAAGCCTGCCTGTGGGTCACACTTCCTCCAACAAATAGTGGGCTTCTAAGGCTTCAATGGATCGTAAGGGATTGTAAACTGTAACAGCTAACAGTGGACTACAACAGAGTTCAGATGCACATAAAATAGTGTACAGAAGAAATTGACTGCTGTCTGTATATTTGAAAACTGCATTAAAAACTGTCTATATGTCAAAATTCCAGCTGATGTATAGTTTAGGAGATATTTACACTTTTATTTCTGAGCAAAGTGAAAGTGAACATTTCCTTGTACTTCACAAAGCTTCATTAGCGTATGAAATTTAAAGGTATAGTAATGGTTGTTTTTAACAAAGTTTAATATTGTAGCTATTACAAATATTAATGCAATGAGGTATGTCCCATCTCTCAATCATGTATAGTTTGAGTGATATAAGCATCTAAAATTCCCCCCTCCTGCCCCTTTCACAGATGTTCAGCTGACAGAAGGTAATCCTGGTTCCGGGACCGGCCGGTGGCTCTTTAGCAGAGCCAAAATAGCATTATATAGAAAGAAATACTTCACTGGAATGGTCTACAAAGTGTGCTTGCAAACCAGGCACACTTGTAGATCATGCCAAGGAAGTATTTCTTTCTATATAACACTATTTTGGATCTCCTGAAGAGCCGCCGGCCGGTCCCAGAACCAGGGTCACCTTCTGTCAGCTGAACATTTGTGAAAGGGGAGGGAGTGGGGAACTTTAGATGCTTATATCTCTAAACTATACAGGTTTGAGAGATGGGACATACCTCATTGCATTAATATTTGTAATAGCTACAATATTCAACTTTGTTAAAAACAACCATTGCTATACCTTTAATTAAAACCTTAATTAGCATATAAAACATCACTGAAAGGGTTTCATTAGCATAGCATATTAAATGCCATTGGTTACACAATTTGCAAACATCAGCATATGGCAACAAGCATTATTATCTCCTTAACTGTACATTTGCTGATCTTTTGGCTAACATGACACATAGGCAGTTTTTAATGCAGTTATAAATATGCAAACTTGAATTAAATTCCACTTTAATAGGTCAGCAATGAAGGATATCCCTGCTTTTGACAAAGTGCAGCAAACAAAGTAAAAGAAATGACAGACTCACTCATTCTGCCCTGTGCTTTTGCAGGGATATCATTAGCCAGTATAAAGACACCTCTATCAAACCAGACACAATGAAAAAACAGCACAACAGGCATCCTGAAAATAATAAATGCACACACAAATTCACATATATACAAGACTACACACACTGCCAGAGACTTTAAAACCCATACAGACACATGTAACACATTTTAACATTCTCTGCATACACATAAGACAGAAAGGTTAATGTACAAATATGCCAGCGCAGCTCCACTGGAGTTAACTTGCAACACCATTGGCATTTCTACAGGGTATGCATTATGGATATGATTACTTTAGAGCATGCAGGCAGGGACACGCTAGCAAGTCCCTTACACTTGCCCACAGCATGTGCAGGAAAATGGAGCAAAGTTAAAACATTTCCTTTGCTCCTTTTTTAATAGATGGCAATAAACAAGGTATTGAGGAAAAGAACTGTCTGAAGCACACATAGACTGCTCTATTACCAACCCCTTAAAGCAAGCAGCATTCAAGGGATATACACCATCACACGTCTTCAGCTGTACTTTAATACTATGCGTGTCTAGGAGCCAGCTGGGCTGTCTTGTAGTCTTTATTGTAATTTCCATTGTGTTACTTCCTAGAGATGGGGAAACTTAATTTAACCACCTTCGTTTCAGCCTTTGACACCACCAGTGATGATACAGCTCATGTACCCTCACTGGTGGCTGTTTGGTAGGAGGCCCCACCCCAGGTGACATCATACACTGTGCTCGTACTGAACCATGGTGCAGAAGAATTCATCTTGCCCCAGCCTTACACCACTGCCAGAATGTATTAGAATTGCTGATTTTGTCTGTACCATCGCTCAGGATGAGAGTAGTGTGTGACATTATCCAGTGGTGGAGCCAGACATATAGCACCTTGGTGCCTTCTCCCCATCTCCCAATCCCTCCCACAGTGCAGCATGCTCCACTATTGGCCCCTGATGCAGCCAAAGCCACCAATGAAAGGCAAGTTCATTTAAAAAGTAAAACCTTTACAGAGTTAAAATATGAATAGTATTAAATCAGATTTCATGTGCTCTAATTCGATTTAATTGTTCTGGTGGGGGCATCCCTCCCTTTAAGGGGAGACTTTTTGGAGTAAGCAGCTTAGAAAACTGGAGCTAGGCAAGTGTAGGACTAAAACATCAATCCTACTCATATTTCTGTGTAGAATCTGGTTTGTACATTTACCCCCACCCCAAATTATATATTAATAAGACCTGGAGCAATCCTGAGGCAGACCAAATGCAACAAAGGGGACAATTAAAACTCCCATTCTTTTTAAACAGGACGTGTAACTCACTGAGTGCTAGAAGCAACGTGTTAGAAACCTCTCTAGCATTAACGGCGACAAAATACCCATTTAATTCACAGAGATTTTGAAAAATTGGATTTGTTCCCTATGGTGCAGTTGGTCTGCTCCAGTTCTTGGAACTAAGAAAAGCGGTGAAATTCTGGAGCAATCCTCCATAGAGAACAAATATAAATTTGCATTGATTTAAATGGGGCATTGCCCCTTGAGTGCCAGAGATAGCTCCAATTACTATACACCACACTATGAATGAATCTATACTGAGGTCACATACTGGAGTCTTCTTTATTACTAGGCCAAGAGATATGTTTGGTCTCAAGAAGACAATATTTGCATAAAGTGCAGGAAATTAGCTTAAGGTGCCACACTAGATTATCAAAATATAAAGGCACATTTCTCTAAAACAATGTATTAAAAAACAACAAAAAAAGAGTACAACATATAGCCAAATTTTTATTCCTTGTAAAACATGTCAAACTGAGGTTCATTTTAAATCCATGGGAATTTGGAGATTTTTTTCAGTTGGTTTGCTCCAGAACATCTCAATATCTTAGTACATCTGCCTCTGTGATTACATAATAGTGAACACATTACACATATTGCCACAATTAGATTGACATGCCACTGCACTTTCACGTGTATAAACACAAAAGCCCCCTGGTTCTTACTGATAAATATTTTTTGTGCTGTGGCTACATATGAAAAGCAATATAACATGTAAGCCTCAGTGCTTAGGCTATAAGGTGAAGATGTTTTGCAGATAATTGCAGAGGGCTAAACACTTTTGTTTCTTGCTGAAATATGTTCATTTTTCAAGGGAGGGGATCCCAAGCTGCTACTTTAAGGAGCAACTGAGTGATTTTCTACTCCCTCCTGTCGCTCAGTATGAAAGAGCAGCTATTAGGATATGCAATGAAGTAGAAGAGATGTGAATTTAGTCACCGGTGCTGTGTGTTTGGCATGAGGATAGAAAGTCAATTATTTGCTTTCACAGCGGACACTTTCTGACGCGTTGCCCTGCACAGTAAAAGCTTTAACAGGCCGTGCTTTTAATATTTTAGCAAATTGCCCAATCGGGTTTGGTTTTCTGCAACTGATGGCCTTTAAAGATTCAACAATGTCGCTTCAGAGCAGGATGTCTGGTCTCCCCCCTCTTTTCCCGTCACAGGGAATAGAAGACTTTAATTCTAGACAACAGTGAGCAGCTTCTGATGACAATCATATTTGTGCTACGAAGACCAGAAAAAAACAAAAAACTTAAGACTCCTGCTTTCATGGATACAAAAGAAGATGAGACGGTCCCTGTGTGGCTGACCACTTAACTTGTTCAATGCAAGAAATTATTAATAGTCCACAAAATACTGTCTGTGTCACCATGTGGAAACATTCATATAATTGCTTATTATTATAGGTAATATGGTCCTGTCAAAAATACAGGGATATATTAGGCCTGGGAACAATTCCCTATAATATAATAAAAGAAATTGAGGATGATGTACCATGAAGAACATGAGTGATTCTGGGGCAAGCAAACTGACCCATGGGGGGACAAAAATGTATTTCTGCCAATTTACATGGTGTTTTTAACCCCTTGAATGCTAGATAGGTTTACATCACATTGCTTTGAAATTCGTTGGAAACCTCTCTAGTATTTAAAAGGTTAAACCCCGAGTAAAATCAATGGGAGTTTGGGATATTTTTATTTCTCCCCTGTGGTGAATTTGGTTTGCCCCATAATTATTCATTATAGTTCACCATCCTCACTGTATAGTTATAAGCGCTCTCTAAAGTTCTAGAAAGGAGACTGATTTTATCCAATCATAGGCCAAGCAACCCAACCTGACACCTGGCTGCTTCCTCAAAGACAATGCTGAAGGCTGAAGAATTCAGTAGTCTCCTTAACCCTAAATTGTATATCTGTGTAACTGGGCAGTGCCCCACAAGCAATTAATTTCCCAGGACCTTATTTATTGTGCTAAAGAGACTGGATTCTAGAACAAACCCAGAGCATCATGGGAGAGGTAGGCTTGAATTTTAAAGGGATAATGCATTGTTGCAATGAGTTAGGAACCTCTAGCATATATGGGGCTAAAAGACTCAGGGCTGGTTTCTATTGCAGATGCTAATTTTATCTCTGCTTTTATCTCCAGGTTTTCCACAGACTTCAATAGGAAAATGTTTGATAAAACAGATGTAAACATTTATCACCTGCAATAGAATGTAGCCCTCAGTCTAGTCAGTGGGAATGTGCTGAATTTTCAGATTTCCTCAATGGTGCAGTTAGTTCATTGTAGATTTATTTAGCTTGATGAATAAGGTCCTCAGTCCATCACTTCATCTCTGCTTTCTGTGGGGGAGAGGCCCTAAGATGAGGAAAAGGTGTGAGAAGTCTCTTCACTGAAACCATATCTCTGATCCTTCTGTTATATGGAGCTAGGGTGGCCACCCAGCCGGTATTTTACCGGCAGGCCGGTAAAAAATTGGCTTCTTTCCAATGTTAAGTCTATGGAGGGAATGCCTTGGCCGGTATTTTTTTGAAGAAAAGGTGGCAACCCTATATGGAGCCTCTGCACCAAAATCTCTCCGGCCTGTAAATGATTCTCCATAGGATAATATATGAACTGGAGAGATTTCTGTTACCTTTGTGCTTTTCTCCCAGTTGGAGTTACAAACGAATCAGCAACTATGATCTGGGCAAAGTGGTGCCGTTCAGTTGATGATGACTGTTGGGTATGGTTGTTACAGATATGCATGAATTCTATATTTATCTACTTCCAGAATCATTCATTGCAGACTGTAGCAGTGGGTTAACTAAGGATAATGATAGTTGTAGTCCAATAACCTCTGATTGGTTGGTCATGAATGCACTACAGTAGGGGAGCTCAAATCTGTCCTCAAGCTTCCCAACAGTAAATGTTGGATACCTCGCTGGCAAACGGTTAAACACAAGTGAATGTAGATAAATCAGACAGATCCTTCAATCACTGAACCACTGATTGATTCACCTGTGTTCACTTGAGGAGATTCTGAAAACCTGTATTGTTGGGGGGGTGTAGTTGTGCAGGTGCAAGTGAGGCACCAAGTATTTGGCGCCTCACTTGAACGAGGGTTTCTAAACAGGTTTTTTTCACGCTCTCAATTTGTCCTGAGGAAGGCCAGCTGCTCCTAGCCGAAATGGCGATTTTTTGATTAATAAATCTGTCTTTACTCACGTTTGAAGTCCTATGAGTGCTTCGATCTTCTTTTCTACATATATATATATATATATATATATATATATATATATAGCAACATTTCAACTAACACATCCTTTCATCTATCAAAAAGGCCAGTGAGTGCTTTCTTTCATTGAAATTTTGCTATAAGATTGCTATCTAGATTGACACCCAGGCACAATACATGTGTGTGTATATATATATATATATATATATATATTGTACATGCATATATATTATACTTTAGAATTCTGAGTAAGGTGTATGTGTATGACTATTTTGTCAGATTTACTTTCTGTATACAATACCTGTATATAGTTATTTGCTTGAACCATTTGAACGCCAAAGGAGTATGAAACTCATTGCAGAGCAATGCTTTGTGTACCCCTCTGGCATTCAAAGGGTTAAAATATTGGGGACAGGTATGCATATGTGTGTCAGACGCAGCTCCAAGCACCATCCCCTGCATGCCCTAGAGATCTGCAGTCAGCAAACATCAGCAAGCTAATGTAAGTGGCATTTATTATTATATATTTATGGAATAGGAGGGATGGTAATGAAAGGTTACTGAACCATTGTGGGCAGAGGAAAAAGCTGAATTAGCCCTGTTATACGTATCATATTTGAGTAACAGCAGAACTGTGACTGACAGGAGTTGAGGAGGCTCTCGGGATAAACACAAGGGAAAGGGAGGACAGGAGACAGGTAATCATGAAAGACATGAAAAGGTGCAAGTGAAGAGACAGAGAAGTGAGGTGCAATGCTGTCTTACAGATTATCTGGTTTGTATGTTGATATAAGGATACACAGCATGATTCGATTCAGCTGAGTGCCAGAGGTGTGTCCAATACAATAAAGACCTTGGACAACTCTCTTAAAGAAAAACACCTTTGAAACACCTAAAACAGTCAATAAAATTGCTACAAATCTTTGCAGCTTTCTGAACTCCGTATGACTCCTATAAAAACTATTAGCTCTTCACAGCAGCAGTCCATCCTCCCCTTGCACTGTCATTACTTCCAGTACCCAACTGTGTTGCATACTCCTCTGGCACTCAAAGGGTTAAGATTTGCTTATTTCCACCATTCTCTCATAACTAAGTTTATCAGCACAACAGCACAGATATATTCAGATTCAGATTAAAAGAGGAGGCAGCAGAAGCTGGGCTTTTAACTAATTGTGGGACATCCTGATACACTAGTCTTCTACTCTCGCCTTAAAGGGATAGTAATACTTCGTTTTATCTTTATTTTATTTTGTAGGCATTAAAAAAACATGAAGAATGATGTAAGTCTTATCTCTCAAACCTTTATGGTTTGAGAGATATTCACAAGCAAAGTTTCCCCCTCCCTCCCCTTTTACTTAGTGTAAGCCATCTCTTCTTAGATGTGGAATGCAGTCCATAGACCAGACAGATAACAGCAGAGGACAATCTTCTTCCTATGAGAACAATAAAAGCCCTGTCCCCCTTGACAAGCTTTTCAGCTTTTTCCCTTATCTTAATTGAAGATTGTCCCTCTCTGCAGTCTACCTTGGCACCTCCCTTCTGCTCTGGCTGAGCAGTGTTACATCAGTAAAAGGGGCAGGAGGGGGACACTTTGTCATTGAATTACTCTTGAACTACAACTCTGACAGAACTGAAATAATGCTCTCCAAATTCCAAATACTATGATGATTAATTAGAGCTGTTTTTATTATGAAACATTACTATCCCTTTAAAATAAAGACTTGTAAAAACCCCCAGGTAGACCCATAGTGCCCAGTATTAATTCTGTATTTCAGACAGTGGCAATCTTTTTGGATCAGTTGTTGAGACTGCTGTTACGGATTCTCTGTCACATTTCCAGGATACTGCTGATTTTATTAGACAATTGAAAGACCTGGCTGTTTGAATACCCTCGATGTGAAGAGTCTATAGATGTCAGTTCACCATGATGATGGTATTAGAGCTGTAAAAGAAAATTTAAACCAAAGAGAACTCTTCACGGAGGGAAAATATTTTGATAGAGAATATTTTTAATATTATATTGAGGAAGAATTTCTTTACGTTTGAGAATCAATGCAATGCAAAGGGACACCTATGGGGTTGAACGTCACCCCTCGACTGGTAATATTTTTATGAACTGGTTAAAGACAAAAATATGTAGTTTCATTACCAGTCTTGATTATGGGGCCTTATGTGGGCACAATATATCGATTATGTATTTGCTATCTGGAGGGGTCCCACTTATGAGCTGAATCTTTTTATTCAGATCAATGGAGTCAACCCATGTATATGCTTTACAGATATGATTATATCTCTATAGAATTTCTGGATACTAAGGTGCCTATTAAAGATGATAGAATTGAGACAAATGTCTTTGGTAACAGTACAGATAGGAATCATTTACAAATGGGGATTTTAACTCCTTGAATACTACAGAAATCTCAAAAGCAGTGCGTTAGAGATGTCTCTAGAATTCAAATAGTTTAAAAGCCCCATTAAAAACAAAGGGAAGTTTTAGTATCCCCCATACTACTATTGGTTCTCCCCAGAATTAGTCCAGTTTTCCTTTGAAAATACAACCGGTAGTGTTTGTTATTAATCGTATTTCATTGTATAGCTCTCTCTAGAAATCCTCTTATTGCCCTATATACAGTAACTGCTTCCTGCACTTTATGCAAATCCTCTGATCAAGAAACTTTCTGCAATTTTTGCAAATCCTTTTGTATGTGGTACATTGTAGCAAAGACCAAAGCAGCACAGATAAAGAAGCACATATACCCGCGACTAAAAATTACACCAGCAAACCTGAAACAATGAGGCTAAAGCCTCAGTACCTGAAGTTACAGCTGTCACGTTAAATCTGTCAGCCAGAACCAAACATCAAGGATTGAGGCTCTCTATGGGACCAGCATGAAAATGGGCTGGGAGGCCCAAGACACGTCACATTGGAGCTGGACACCAGCCACATACTTGAGGGCAAGTGAAAGTATGGTTCCTTTGGAGTTTTTTCCTACCAGGACTTTTATATCTACATCTATAGGACTACAATACTTTACTGGAAACTGCAAATATAATGATGAACTTCGGGGTGCTGCTGTTCTTTATTAGCATTGTGTAACAGCAGAGACATAGAAAGCTTAATGGTTTAATCTTTAATAACCAGGACACACACGCCTTTCACTCTGCCTCTCACTTGGAAAACCAGAACCCTGCAGTATAACCAGTCATAATGGAATGGTTACTATAAGATGTTTATTTGTTTTAAAAGGAATTAAAAACTGCTTATATCTTGTAATAGCAATTTGTTTGTTATGAAAATAGATTTTGAGACGTAAACCTTTATTCGTACAGTATGGCACTTTATCCTAATTCTTTTTGTGCCCAGCCAAGATTACCACACACCAATGTGAATGAATTTAGACAGAGCCCACACAAACAAGTAAGCTTGGCCTCTAACAGGACTATTCTCAAACTGTGCAAGAAATTAGCATAAAGTGACACAATGTGCCACTATAGCATAAAGGATAATTTCTTGTAAGTTTTATTTTACACAAAATGGCTAACGTAGAGTATAGTCAGATTTTAATTCTCTGTTAAACAAACTGAGCTTTTGTTAGAAAAAAAGGTCAGTTTCAAAAGGAACAATGCCTCCTACTAAGGATTGAATACATTCAGGGCCAGATTTACATTTCAGGAGCCTGTAGGCACAGAAATCTGAAGCGACCCCCCCACCTTGGCCATCTACACTGGACACCTCCACAATGCTCCTAATCTCCACATTGCTCCCATCATCTCCATATTGCCCTCACATTGCCCCCATCAGCTCCAACTTGCCCCCCATCAGCTCCACATTGCCCCCATCATCTCCATATTGCCCTCATATTGCCTCCACCATCTCCAACTTGCCCCCCATCAGCTCACATTGCCCCCACCATCTCCATGTTTCCCTCACATTGCCCCCCTTCAGCTCCAACTTGCCCCCACCATCTCCATATTGTCCTCCCATTTCCCCCCATCAGCTCCAACTTGCCCCCCATCAGCTCCATGTTACCCTCACATTGCCCCCCATCAGCTCCAACTTGCCCCCATCAGCTTCACATTGCCCCTACCATCTCCATATTGCCCTCACATTGCCCCCATCAGCTCTAACTTGCCCCCCATCAGCTCACATTGCCCCCACCATCTCCATATTGCCCTCACATTGCCCCCCTTCAGCTCCAACTTGCCCCCACCATCTCCATGTTGCCCTCACATTGCCCCCCCCATTGTCCATTTCCTACCTCCCCCCATTGTCCGTTTCCTACATCCCTGGCAGGAGATCTGTCATCTGTACCTCCTTTGGCACAGTCCTGTAGCTGCTGGAGCTCCCGCGCGGTCTCCTATTCAGGAATGAAGAGCACTGGGAGATAATGTCATCTCCAAGCACTCTGCATTCCTAAAGAGCCGACGAGAGAGCTCAGCAGCTACAGGACTGTGCCAAAAGAGGCACAGACCTGTCCTGCCAGTGAGGTAGGAAACAGCCAACGGGGGGGGGGGGCAATGTGAGGTCAACACGGAGCGGGCACCGGGGGGGGGGATTATTGTTCTGTTTTGTTTTTTTTTAAATTAGAAAAGCGATCACAATGACAGGCGCCCCTCTGTGGGGTGCACCTGTAGGCAGATGCCTACTCTGCCTTATTGTAAATCCGGCCCTGAATATATTTTCATCAATAAAAACAGCACTGGGGACATTATCCATAACACTCACAAGTGGCGCCAAAAGCCTTAAATTGTAGTTAGTTTTTTAAATGTTCACCCTTCTACAGGACTGTTACATGTAGCTAGTGTCCACCTTCTCTAACACTTTCATACTCTAAACCTTCCTATGATATCAAAGTGGATGAGATTCCAGCAGCAGACATCACCAGACAAGAATAAATTGTGGAATGTTCCTCACAGCAATAAAATAAACTTACTAAAATAGTTTTATGTGAATAAGATACTCAAGGACAAAAAATAAAAACACAATTTCTGTCCTAGGAGAAATATACCTATAATATATTGCTGAGTGGTAAGCTATGTCAGTAATCTGAATAGGATACATTTATTTCATTCATGTCAACCCATTTTAAGTCAGTGTACGTTGAATGAAATACTTTTATCTTAACTGGTAATACTGCATAAAGGGTTATAGTAGATATTGCTGCATCTGAAATGTCGGTTCTTTCTACCAGGGAATTAACCTCGTTCTCACAAACACAAAATATAGCAGGTGTGTATTACCTGGAAACTTGACCTGCTAGTGTCTCCCTTGAGGAAGTAGATTGTTGTCATTTGTTGTCTGACGTATTGGTGGCTAAACATTGTAATATCTGTATTACACATACTATCTGAGTCTAATAAAATATAGATATGCTTCTATAATGCATTCAGAGAAGCAAAATAAGCCCTAAAATGTTTAGGGACGGGACAAATTAATTGGCACAATTAATTATTATACAAGGGTATGTTGGAGGGGTTACATAGAGTATAAGCAAAAGTTATAGTCAGCAGTTATATGGAGCAATTGTAACTACCTGGATGCGAAATAAAACACTTTGGGAACAAATGTACCAGAGACGTCTTTAGTACACAAAGTTAAAGAACCAATTACAACTCCTAATAATGTCCCCACTTACCTTACTATGCCAAAAAAGCTAATAGCCACTATGAGATTTGTTCATACTCAATCAGTCCTGCATCTCACATGGATATGATACTTGCTAGGTGGTACCCCAGCCCCCCAAACAGACATAGGCAGAGCGTATAGGCCTACAGAGGATGTCAATAATGAGGTGGGGGTAGTTTCTGGTTCAGGTGTCTTGCCACCACTGTGGACATGACATGAAGGACTAAAGACGTCTTTTGAACCTACATTCAAGGGCGAAATTAACAGGGGCCATTAGGATATTCTAACTATAGTAAACATGGGCATCCGGGGGGAAATCAAAGGGAGGCACTTGGCCAACTTTAGTATAGGGGAATAATAAAAAATCCCTTTGTTTTAAATGGGCCTTTTAAAGGGTTAGTAATGTCCAAAATAAAGTTTATTCAATATGGTAGATTTTACAAAAATAAAGTATTTGGAGAAAGTCCTATCTCTCAAACCTTTATGGATTGAGAGATATTTAACACTAAAATTCCCCCTCTCCCTCCCCTTCTCCTGATGTCAGAGTTTTGCTGACAGCAGGAGATCCTGGTCCTGGGAACACTCGTCGGCTCTTCACCAGAGCCAAAATAGCAATATTGGAAAATAATTACTTAATTGGAACGGTCTATAAAGTGTGTCTGGTTTGCAAGAACACTTTGTAGATCATTCCAATGAAGTAATTATTTTTAGTTATCGCTATTGCGGCTCTGCTGAAGAGCCTCCTCATGTTGGCCGACTCAAATCTCCTGCTTGCAGCTTTACAGCTGACATCAGGAGAAGGGGAACTTTAGCAGCGAATATCTCTCAAACCATAAAGGTCTGAGAGATGGAACTTTCTCCAAATACTTTATTTTTGTAAAATTTACCATACTGAATAAACTTTGAATGCTGGAGACGTCCGTAAAGTATTGCTTTGTAGACCTTGCTAGTATTCAGGGAGTTACAATCTACATTTTAATTCCCCTATAATGTATTTAGTTTTCTCCAGAATTCTTCCACTTAAGTCTGCAGAACAAATGTATCAAACAGAATTAAAGAAAAAGTTGTTTCCACGAGCCGCAGATGCTAATGGATGGAATGGTGATCTCCCCAGAGACGACCAGAGCTGGCAGATGGCTTGGAACACAGACCCCATAGTGTTAACTACATTTAGATGAAACCTGCAACACAGCTTTAAACTCAAAGAGCAAAGTAAATAGATAGAAGTGCCAGAAGGCAATGTAAAAAAAGTCTGCCTAAAGGACAGAGAGCCTGCAGCTAAACCACAATTCTCACTTGGAAAGGAGATGCACACAGGGACCGGAATAATAAAGAAGAAATCTGTGTAATATCAAAACACATCCTGTCTCTGACATTACATCCTTACTACACTCCTCTTCTGCTCCTTATGAAAGCATTTTAAATGCACATATAAAGCATATACTATCTTGCCGCTTCTCTACATTAACGCTTGCATTTACACTTTTCCTTGGCATTTCTTTACCACCTGGCAGGCAATAAAAGGTGCTAAGGAATGTAACATTTTTAAACTATTATTTTATCATTTTTTACAGGGCCGCTATAACTTTGATAGTGTCCTGGTGCACAGCAATGCAACACTTTTTTAACTATTACTTAATACATTTTTTTAAAGGGACACTATCACTTTGATAGCTTCCTTTAAAGGTCAACAACCACTCCAGTGATGTAGACCTGCAAATGAAGCTGAGGCTACATTGTAAGCTTCAGTGGACCAGTGGTGGAGATGAATGGAGACCCCATGTGCAGAGAGACTGGACTGTGAGAGTGAAGTCTTGCAGTTCAGTCTCAGCCCTGCAGGTATCACTGGGAACTCTCTGACCCAGTTTGTAAACCAAATTACTGGATCTCCTGGACAGAGGCTGATTCTCAGGGCTCAATGAGTTTCCATATATAATCTGTCTACTTAGCTGTCCATTTCAATGACTCTCTGGCCAATTTTAAGGGCAAACCCAAGCTACCCTCCTCCCAATCATGCACACCCCAATCAAGCCCACCCGCTTAATGATATGAATTTGGGCAATCTCACCATCAGAACTTTATGGACCCAGGGATCTATGGGGCAAAAAGGTCCCCAGGTATGCCTGCTGGATGCAGGTAACCCTGGATGCTCTGTATGAGGCTTGAAAACAGAGGGTGTATGGGACTGTGCACACACGCAGTGAGGTTTGTGTCTGAGAGCCACATACTTGAAAGTTGCTTTACAACTGAGGGGCTCACCACTCATGAAAGCTCAGAGCAACCCCTGGCTTTTTACTAAGTCTGATCTCACAGGAGCATATTTAGTAAAATGTGATTGCTTCCCTTTAAAGGAGCAGTAAACTTTTTTTATGAAAATCTGTGTTATACAGCTTTCCCTGTTGAGTAAAACAAGGGCACTCAGTGTTCTGCAAGTTGCTTTATTCAAATTATATAACAGTTCAAATAATCAGGAAGTGAATTTACTGTGCCTTTACTTCCTGGAAGTTATATCTGACAGGAAATTACCTGGTAGTTTCTATCACATTCTATTGAGAACTATATGCCACTGACTTTCTTCTCCTTTAGAATGCAACAGAATAACTAACTGGAATCTGACCAGCAGAGGGCGCTGCTACTGTAAAACAACACAGCTTTAAAACGGTAATAACTTATATGCAGCTCTCAGCAGTGGGAGTACCCTTATTTTACACAACAGGAAACACAATACAATAAATATTTTTTCATAAAAAATGTTTTACTGCTTCTTTAACCCTTTGAGTGCCAGAGGGGTAAGCAACGCATTGGAAAGCAATGCAAAGCATACCGCTCTGGCACTCAAAGGGTTAAGTTTATTCCCAGGCAACTTTGCTCAGAACATAACATGAGAATGAGGTAGTCATAAGTGTAAATGCATTTTTCAAGCATGGCCTGCTAGCGCATTTAGCACCTTGAGGGCCAAGGGGGTATGCAATGCATTATTTGGTCCACAAGGGGTTAAAAATCTGCCAGATTCAGGAACATATTCTGAAAAATGAGGACAGACAAACCAACTGTAGCATGGGGCATAAAGGAAAATCCCCACTGATTTAAGAGGGACTTTTAATCCCTTTAATGCTATTGAGGTCTACCACTCATTGCTTCAAAAATGTGGTAGGGACATCTCTAGTATTCGGAGGTGGGGGGTTATGCACTATGGTGTGATAAAGAGGTGATAAAGCAGAGATAACGTCTCCATTTCCTGTGTTATTCTATGGAGTCAATGCACTAAGATTTCTCCAATGTTGGATATCTTAGTGCATAGGCTGCATAGAATAACATAAGGACTGGAGAAAATATATAATTGGAGAAGTTATCTCTGCTTTATCACCTCTTTATAACACCTTAGTGCATAGCCCCCCTGGAGTTAAAAGCCCAATATAAATCAATTAAAGTGGAGCTTTCACCGTAATACAATTTTGCATATTTGAAAACTGCATTAAAAACTGCCTATTTGTCATGCAGAAAGACCAGTAAATGTACAGGTAATGAGATATTCACACTTGTTACCACATGATAATGAATGCTATTTGCAGTACCTGTGTGATAATAGTCACATTTCATATGCTAATAGTCACTTTCAAGGTATAGTAACACTTAATATGTATAAATATATATTGTAGGTTTTATCCTCCTGATTAAAACAAGCGTATTCCCACTGCTGATAGTTTTTAATTAAATGTTATAGCAGATTAAACATGATTTTTTTAGGCGCAGTTTCTCAGAGGCCTGAAATTGTACAGTGGCGCTGTTGCTACACTATCATATGGAGGTGTAGGTTCAACCAGTGCCGTCCATAGGATGCTGAAGCAACAGCAGCACTGTAACATTACAGACCACTGAGATACTGCACCTAAAATGTTAAAGTTTGAGCTGCAATCATTTTGGAAAAAATACCTCAGCAGTGGAAGTACCCTTGTTTTATTCACGAAGATAAATCCTACAATATATATATTTTTACATTTTTAGCATTACTATCACTTTCAGTTTGTCCAAAAATAAAAGTGTGAATATGTCCTAGACTGTACAACTGTTGGAATTTTGGTTAATGACATATAGGCAGTTTTTAAAGGGATAGTAATACTTCGTTTTAACTTTATTTTATTTTGTAGGCATTAAAAAAACATGAAGAATGATATAAGTCTTATCTCTCAAACCTTTATGGTTTATGAGATATTCACAAGCAAAGTTTCCCCCTCCCGCCCCTTTTTCCTAGTGTAAGCCATCTCTTCTCAGATGTGAATCTGGTTGTATGACCAGACAGATAACAGAAGGGGACAATCTTCTTTGTATGAAAACAAAGAAAGCCCTTCCCCCCTTGACAAGTTTTTCAGCTTTTTCCCTTATCTTAATTGAAGATTGTCCCTCTCTGCAGTCTACCTGGGCACCTCCCTTTTGATCTGGTTGAACGGGGGGGATACTTTGTTTGTGAATATCTCTTAAACCATAAAGGTTTGAGAGATAAGACTTATATCATTCTTCGTGTTTTTTTTAATGCCTACAAAATAAAATAAAGTTAAAACGAAGTATTACTATCCCTTTAAGGCAGTTTTCATATATGCAAACTTGAATAAAGGTGAAAGTTCCTCTTTGGCATTTCGGGAATTTTCATTGGTCCCCTATGGTATACTTTTTGCTGGAATTGCTCCTCTTTAGCTACCTGAATATTTATATTTCTGTATTGCGACTAATATCCTTAAAGGGAACCTAGCTTTATAATGTTTTAGAACACATTATACTTTAAACAGTTGGATGCGGTCTATAGGTCAATTACTGAACATTTTGAGGTTAAACTACAGGTTAAGATTTTTGCCACTCATTATAATGTGGACCTATCACATTCATGCAATTCCCTGAGGACCAAAGCAATACGCTTACAAACTTGTGGTCCTCAAGAGCATAAGTTTACAGATGTGGGAAAATAATTTAAAACTGTCTTTGTGTGTTGTTATCCAAAAGACCAGTAGATGTAGCTATTAGTAGAAACGCATCCTGGAGACTCAAAGATTTCTGGTGCTTTCCGTGTGCAAGATGAAGTCCCCTCAAAAGCCCAAAGCATCAGCCATCTCCCTTGTCTGATGGGCTCTCAAGTCCATGACACATGGTGGTCTTCTGCCTATGGACTCGTCCAGTTGTGGCTGTACATCCTGTAGCACGTCACATGAGAAGATCAGTGTTCTTTCATATAGCTGCCTCTTCTCCTAGGGAAGCATAGTCTGCATGGTTACAGCAGTGGTCTCCATCAGAAACACTGAGACCCTCAGAAAACTGTAACAGACTCCAGGATACATCTCAACCAGGGGAGGGCTGGCCTGGGGGGCAGGGGGGCAATTGCCCCCTGGGCTGGTCATATATTTTAAAATTAACAAATGGGGGTGGGCTGGGACAGTGGGCTCGAATGATAATAGAAATGGGCCACTTGAATGTATTTGCCCCCTGGGCCACAAGTTGCCAGCCCTCCCCTGATCTCAACTTCTAATATGGTAATAGGGACACCATTGGATATATATATATATATATATGTTAATGTCCCTTTAACCCTTTGAGTGTTACCCCTCTGGCACTCAAAGGGTTAAGTATCTGAGGGTAACTTCTAAAAGATGTACGTATTTTATGAACTTAAAGAAGCAGTAAACATTTATTATGCAAGTATATGTGTCAGAGTATTTGCTGCTGGGTAATACAAAGGTACTCCCACTGCTGGGATATTTTGCAATCAAAGTTATTACAGCTCAAAAATATTTTGGTTTTATTTTAATTAACATTACCAACTAGAAAAATCTTTTCTTTTTATAATGCACTCGGTGTGATCGCTTGAATCTCTGACTAAGGCTCACTGGTAAATAGAAACTGCAGTTTAACCTTAAAAAACACTCCCAAATTTAAAATCTCCCAGCAGTGGGTGTACTCTTACATTACTCAACAGGAAAAACTGCTTTGCAGTTGAAAATGGATTCTTAGAGCTGTTTGTGAGGTGAGAACATGGACTTCCATGGTCACCAGTAGTGTGGAATCCATCTCATAAGTGTGTGGCTCACAGCAACAAACTTTACTTGTTGCATGTTCAGCCACAATCGACTGCTAGTGTTGGGTTTGAAGGCCCTTCACTGGCTTCTAGGGGGAATGTACATGCATCCTAAGGAGACTGAACTGTGATCATTCAAATATGTCTCTAGGAACCAGAGAGGGAACATGAGGATTTCTTTTCAAACCTCCGTTCAACTTCCCTGATGACCTGCCAGGACTTCATCAGCAGGTCTGCTTCCATTTATGTTCTGTAATCAGAAATGTGGAAGCATTTCAAAATTCAGAAATGAAAAATGGTATTTAAAGTTGATATTGCACCTTAATGGAACACTAGTGCTAAAATCCAACTTGCTGTCATGTTAAAGAGCAAGTTGTAACACTCTCAGTTATGTTGCTAAATATTCAATACCTTGAAATAATTTAAGATGTATGATATGCCATATGCAGTTTTTCGGCAGACTGGGGGAAGTTAATTTCCCTGCAATCATAACATCCTGCTATACAACAGCAGTGTAAGGCCCCATGACCAGGAAATGAGGACTTCAATGGAAATTACAACAGTCTGGTGAAAAATATCAAAAGCAAGATAATATATATTTAACCCATGGGCCAGAGTGGTGTGTAAAGCATTGTGTGTAATGAACAGCGTACCTCAAAGGTAAAAGAGAACTATACCCCTTGATAGATCTCTTGAAAAAGGCACCCATTTTTGTAATGGGATAGTGTGCACGCACTAGTCCAATGTGTTCTTCACTGCAGGGCAGGACTTCCCAGTAGGCAGAGTAAGTAACTCCAATGTGCTGGAGATCTCTCTAGCAACCAGGGGATTAAAAATGTTATTTTTGTCCTTGCTTGTTATAGTCCAATATTTTCAGTGTCAGGAAAAAGTGGAAGAGATTGCGGGCGTGTTCATGTTAATAGTGAGGGCGTGGACATGGGTAGAGTTAAGGGCACCTAGAGTGCCTTGCTAGGGGTCCCTGAGATGCTAATCCAGCCCTGATTCACTGGTATCTAGTTCTCCACTGTGTTCCTACTAGCAGCCATCTATGGGTCTTATGCAGAAAGCAAATGGTTATCTTTTCAGGAGAAACGCAATTGCAGCATAGGGGACAAATAAAAATTCTCCAAATTCTTATTGAGTTAAATGAACCTTTTGACTCTTTAAATGATGGAGAAATCTTCATCTCTTTGCTTTGAAATATGTTGGAGACCTCTCTAGTAATCTAGGGGTTAAATCCCATTAAAATCAAATAGATTTTTCTCTTTCCTCCTACGATATAAGTAGTTACCTGGAAGATTGTTACTCTTGCATTCGAGCTGAAAAGGTGCAATTCTGGAGCAAAGCCATATGCAAATTCCCACTGATTTACATGTGTCATTTAACTATTTAATGACAGTGAAGTCTCCATTGCATTGCAATTGGCTTTGTCCAGAATTATTACTCGCTTTCTTTCTGCATATGACACTAAGTATTTTTGTTCCCAGGGTAACCTGGAGATATACGAGATCACCTGATTGTGCCTATATGAGTAAGTTCTGATATTATTCAGTGTTTGTCACATTCATTGGAGAGAAACACAGTACTGAGATGGCAGCCTGGAAAGAGCAACAAAGCACTAATGAGACCCAGTATGAAGGAGAACTCCACTCCTCCACTTGACCTATCTAGGACATTATGTCAGGTTTAGATGAGGCAGCAAATATACCTAGATGTTACAGACATTTCCTAAAAGAGCAACTTGTATTTTTAGTGTTATAGTGTTACTTTAGCAATGCACTGGAGAGAGCTCTCGTATCCAAGGGGTTAAAAAAAAGGAACCAATTATACAAATACAATACAATTTAGGAACATCTAAGGTGCTGTTGAGCAACATGAGACCCTTCAGCTTCTGCTAGACTATAACCCCTATCAGTGATGGGAATTGTAGTGTGGCAGCAGTTGGAAGGTTGCGTGTTGACCGGCCCTGATTTAAGGTATCTGAAATATATTTTATAGAAGCAATGTACTGGATAAAAGGCTCATGTAAAAATACATTATTGGAGAAGAGTGTTTGGATCTATCCTATATAAGCAAAAGCCAGCAGAAATGGTGGGGAGGCGTCAGCCATACTAGTTTTGGGCGTGTGTTCTTCATGTTTCAATGACTCTCTGGGACTATGTCACTTCAATCTTCATTGTCAGCTGAGATTGACATTCAGAGATAGAAGAATCAGACAGTTCTCTTTCACAGCTGTCAGCAGTGACAATTCTTCACTGACAAACGGATGACTTGTGATAGGCAGAGCATCTCTGCCCGGGAAAGTATCCCTCCAGGATGCAGAGGAACCTTCCCACCCCTTTCTTTTGTACTATGGATTTTAGGTGACCGTGTGGAAGATCCTATGTACATAAACTAAAATCTGAATCTCTGACATGGGTTATGAACTATAAAGTCAAGTTGAGGTAGCTCGCAAATAAATTAAAAACATTTGAAACACTTATGAAAAATGCATGTAACAGGACCTTCACTTCCATGTAATATGATGGTTCTCCCACTGCTGGGAAGTGCTTTATTGAAATAATATAACTGAGCAGACATTCTTTTGACAGGACAGAGTTTAACCTTCTTATGTGGCCAGTGCATATTATGGGGGCGCTGTTGCTCTTACCATATAAGGAGAGATCTGGTCATTGACGCTCAGTTCTCCAAGTTTGCAAATCTTGAGGAAGATTATTTAAAGTAGTAGTAAACTTGTTATAGGATAGCTGGAGTCTCAGATTACAGCACTTCACAGTTTGTGACCACACTAGAAAATTTATATTAAAAAGTTTGAACTTTATTGAATGAAAAATCTCTCAGAAATGGGAACACTTGTTTTGCTCAGAAGAAAAAGTCTTGTTACGCTTTTTCTTGAAACAGTGAGAATGCTATCCAATGAATACATTCCAATGTTTATTATAAAGGAGCCTCTTTCTCAATAAGACTTAAAGTCTCATGCCATAAGCTCATATTTACTACACTATCAAACAGCCACAGGACTGTGCGACTCCGGAACCCAGAAAATCAGTCTCTGTTCCTGAAGATCCAGTAAACAAGTCTGAAAACCCAAGTTGGAGAATTCCCAGGTATGATTATAACTGAAAAACATATCTTAGTTAGCAAGTAAAGAATCATTGGGATTTTTGTATAAAGAAATATTCAGAAGTAAATATGGGGTAAAACATACGCAACAAATAAAAATCCCTGTTGATTCAAATGATCATTTTACTGTTTGGCTGATGGACATGTTTCCAGTGCATTCCTTTGCAATGTGTTGGAGACCTCTCCAGCAGCCAAAGGGTTAATTGTATAGATAGCCAAGTATGTCCACGTTTGCCGTTTACAAATACCCCACTGTTCTGCATTGTGTGTCAGACCTCTATAACAGTGATAGGTTAAATACCAATCATTACCATCGCCATCATAGCTGCTCTTCTCCACAACATGCCCCTCCCCTTCTCCCCATCCTTCCAATCTCTCCCTTCACTCGTCTCCCCCCCACAGATGTCCACATCCATTCTCTTTTCTAAACTGTCTCCCTTCATTCCTTTCTCTCTCCTTTCCCTGCAGTTCTCCTCTGACAAGCAATGAAAAGCAAGCTCCCACTTTGAACATCCCACCTCATCATACAAGCTGACACAGCCATGCTTTTCAAAAACCCACAGCCAATCTGTTAATCATTACTTATTTACAAATGCCTCCGGGGCTGGAGGGGGCCTGCAAGGAGTGTGCACAATACCCCAGTCAGCCTCTCTTTCCCTGCTAGTGAAAGAAGTTAAATAAATAAGTAAGAGTAGGGATAAAGAAAATAAATAAGTAAAAAAAAGAAGAAGAAAAAAAAAGAAACACTAGCCCTAAGGCAACCTAAACCCATCACTTTCTATTGCACATAAAATGTACTGGATAACACTAAAGTATTTAATATATATATATGGTATAATATACCTACAGGAATGGCCTTTTGTGCAGAGCTTGGCTGTCTGGTATCTGGTAATTTGATGTTTTGCTGAAGGCAACAGCACACAAAAAAAATGCACCTACTGTACTGAACTGTCAGCCGAATTCTCCAGGGCCTGTAGGGTAAAGATGTACCCTAAAGCGTCAGAATCTTGACACAGCTTTGAAGCACATGAAAACAGTGTAAATAACTCCCTAGAATTATTATCACTCAAGATCAAAGGAAGGAGAGAGATTTAACAGAGCTAGAATAAGGGGGTGAGGCATTTCGGCTCTGTGAGGCCAGTTAACTGTTGGCTGAGTTTTTCTTCCCTTTTATTATTTTAGCAATTTGAAAACCAGTCGTACAGAAAAAAGCCAATGCGGTATTTGTCACTGCTGGTTTTATAAGTACTTTGCCCTTCGATGCAGGGGTAGCTAAATGGTATAGCTCTTTACTGGTCAGAATAGACTGCAACACAGACATTCTTCTGTTAGTTAGGGCCCAATAGGGAGACAATCTGATCACTGATTTACAGAAGGCTTTTAACCCTTGGTATGCTAGAGCAGGTCCCCCATACACTGCAATGTGTTGCAGACCTCTCTTTCGCCAATGAGTTCAAATTTTCATTTGCATCAAATTAAAGGTTTATCTGTTCCCTATGATGCAGCTAGTTTGTCCCACAACTGCTCCATTATCATGGCTGGGAAACTTAATGTCCAGAGACCCCAGAATTACATGGAACTGGGGGTGGGAGTGTCCAACTAAGGCAATTTACATCATAATGTGTGCCGGGCTTCATGGTAGTGGTAGGGATTGGATTAACAAGGGGCAGGGTTTGTCCTGAAAAGAGGTAGAATGGGACAGGAAGTAGGTAGGACGTGGAAAAGTGGGCAGGGTTACCAAGGAACTCATTCAGGAGAATCTCCCCCTCTGTCCCAGAAGAGTCTCTAGGGCAGATCCGATGAGTTCCCAGGTATGTCCATTGTATACATATATCCCACTGTATTTAAAGGGATAGTAATGCATGTAATGGATGAATATAAAGGCATCTCTGATGACTCCTCATATATTTTTGACCATGTACCACAGTATTTCTATATCCTCCAATGTGTAGTTGAACAGAAATTCAATCATAAATAATCTCCCACCCGCCCCCGGTTACCTATGTAATGTTCTCTCCAAGACTGTCCAGACAGCTCACAGTAAGGACAATCTTCTGTGAGCGTAAGGAAAATCCTGCCCTCCTTCGTCAAGGAGGGCAGGGTTTTCCTTATGTTCACATCGATTGTCCCTCGCTGTGACCCGTCTGGTCAAGTGACCGGATTCCACATCTGCAGGGTGGCAGAACAGAAGAGGTAAAAGGGACGGGAGGAGGATTCTTTATAACTGAATTTCTGTTCAACTACACGTCTGAGGGTATTGAAATACTCTGGTACATGGACAAAAATATATGAAGAGTCATCGGGGATGCCTTGTTATTCATCCATTACTAGCAATGTCTGCATATAAAGTTTAGGTCAAATATTCATTATACTTTTTTTAATTAACTGTACCTTTGTAAGTGTCCATAACATTGTATTCTTCATGTATTGTAAAATCTCGGGTATAATACGCACAATTTTACCCCACTTCACCTTATGTGAAGTGGGGGGTGTGTATTATACACAAGAGTTTTTACAATGAAAGAAATATAGTGTTAGCAGACCTCTTCCCTCCCTCCCCCGGCGCTCCGCTTTGAAGATAAACCTTACTTGTGTGCAAGTGAACTGCCAAAGAGAAGGCAAAACTTCTTGCACTTGCTGCTCTGCCGCCTGCTTCCTTCAATTGGGCTTACAGGACCTTCCGCCTTAATTCCCTGTGTATCAGGGCATTACCATTGGCTGGAGGCGGATGGTCCTGTAAGCCCAATTGAAAGAAGCGGTCGGCAGGGCGGCAAGTGCAAGAAGTTTTGCCTTCTCTTCGGCAGTTCACTTGCACAAAAGTAAGGTTTATCTTCAAAGCGGAGCGCCGGGGGAGGGAGGGAAGAGGTGTGCTAACACTATATTTTTTTTTGTAGTAAAGGAGAAAACAAGGGTCCGTATTATACATAGACACTCTTGTTTTCCCCTAAAATCTTAGGCATAATATACACCTGCGTATTATACACAGGTGCGTATTATACCTGAGATTTTACAGTAATTTTCCCGTCTCTTTACCCTACGTCACGCTGACTTCCCCAAACAGATCGCAACAAGAGACAATAAAGATGGAGGGCAGGTTTTATGCTGACACAAGACTGTCCCTCATCACAATCCATCTGGACCAGCTTTCTTCTCTGAGAAGACTCTGCATGACGTAGGGAAAAGGGATGGGAGGAGGAAACTTTAAAATAAAATTACACAAAGATGTTATGTACACTTACAAAGGTACAGTTGGTTATAAAAAAGTAGAATGAATAATCAACCTTAACTTCATATGCACACATTACTATCTCTTTAAAGATTCTCTCTCTTACTTCTCTGGGCCTCATGTGTAAAGGCAAAGTGGGGCAATTCTAGGAAAAATCAACCACACCATAGGGGAAATAGAAAATCACCATATTCTCATTGTTTGAAATAGGGATTTTAACCCCTTGAATGCTGAAGAGGTCTCCAATGTAATGCTATGCAATGCACTGGTGCTCTTTCTAGCATTTAAGGGGTTTTTGTATGATTATTTGTCCCTTTTGGCACAATTGGTTAGCTCCAGAATTGCACCTCTTTAGCTTGATGAATAAGGCCATCTGGGTTCATTTGCTATAATATTGTGTTTATATTATTATCTGGGCTTATATGGATGGAGATTGCAGTTTTCTGAGAAGGGTTTGGGCTCTATGCACAAAGAAAGTAGAGACATTCTTGGGCAAACACCACAGGGAACAAAGTATTTCCCTTTGTGTTAAATGGAACCATAAATCCATATTTAGCATCCAAAGGGTTAAAAGGCACTACTTAATGTAATAGTTATTTAGGTAATGTTTATTTGTCCTCTGTGGTGCAGTTGGTTTGGCCCAGAATTATTCCACTTTTCTTTGTGTATGTGGATGATCCTCAAGTATCATTTGTAATATACTTTGTTAATGAAATTTTGGTCCTGTGTTTAAACAGTAAGAAATCTTGATCACAGTCAAATTCTGATTTAACAGTGAAATTCCCACTGATTCTCTTTCTGGTTTATTAGTCCTCTACATCAGAGCTGTCCAAGTTCAGTCCTCAAGGGCCACCAACAGGCCAGGCTTTAAAGGGATAGTAATACTTACGTATTAGTAATCCCTATGGTAAAGTCCTACTAAAAATAAATGTATTGCCCCCAGTGTCATCTCTCAAACCTTTATGGTTTGAGAGATGATCACTCCTAAAGTTGCCCTCTCCCTCCCCCTTCCCCGAAGTCAGAGTTGTAGCTGACTGAAGGGAAATCCGGTCATAGATAATCAGGCGGCTCTGCAGCAGAGCCACGATCACATTAATTAAAAAAAAAAAATCTTTCACTAAAATGGTCTTCTACGTGTGCTTGCAAACCAGTCACACGTAGAAGACCATTTCAGTGAAAGTTTTCTTTTTTAGTAACGCGATCGCGGCTGTGCTGGAGAGCCGCCTGAAAGTCGTACGACTTGCTTCCCTGCAGTCAGCTAGAATGCTGACTACGGGGAAGGGGGAGAGAGAGGGCAACTTTAGGAGCGATCATCTCTCAAACCATAAAAGTTTGAGAGATGACACTGGGGGCAATACATTTATTTTTAATAGGAATTTAATATAGGGATTAGTATTACTATCCGTTTAAGGATTTTCTTGTCTGAACACAGGTGGTCCACTCAAAATGAATAAGCCACTGACTGACTCACCTGTGCTTAATCATGGAAATCCTTACATCCTGGCCTGTTGGTGGCCCTTGAGGACTGAACTTGGACAGCCCTGCTCTACATCAAGTGTGGGCAACATGAGGCCCTCCCGTTCCTGCCAGTCTACAACTCCCATCATCCATCGCAGATATGGATTAAAAACCTAAATTAATGGAAATGTTCATTTGTTCTCCCTAGTGCAGTTGCTTTGCCCTAGGATTGCTCTACTTTGGCTTTATACATAAGGCCCTTTGTGTTTAATTGATAGTTTTCTGAGTCCTGCTGTTGTATATATCTGAAGCCTGTGCTTTACAAACCCAGTATAGTACAGGTCCCTCAACCCTTGTGTATGTTGAAGGTCTGGGTTTTCGAAGGGCTGGATTCCTATGCAGCTATAATTATCATTATATCTGCTTTATAGCTGCCCTTGTGCCTTTGTACAAGAGACAACATCTTTAACCCCTTAACGAACCTTGACGGTCATAGTACGTCATGGGTCGATCTGAGTTAACGACCCATGAAGTATTATGACCATCATGGAATTCCAGGCTCCTCCTGCGGCTGCATGCCGTTCGCTGAGTCCGGAACCGGAAGGGGCAAAAAAAAAAAAAAATGCTCCGTGGTCCTTAACTGACCGTGCCGCTCGATCGGCCGGTTGTTAAGGGGTTAATCATGGGGGCAGACATGACTGTTGCTAGCAAGACAACAGGACACAAACCTCGACAACTACATACTGTAACCTTAATCCTTTAAGGAATAGACAGGTGTACAGTGTTTCAGTTTGAAAAAATGTATAACTGTCATGTCTGCCTCCAGGGACATACTATACAGGACTAACTGAAGAGGTTATCTGTTAAACAGAGGCAATAGGGCAAAATTCATAAGGGTTATATTATTATTAGGAGGTGTTACTTCTCCTTTAAGTTCTAAACAGCAATTTTACCATCCTCGTTTTCTGACATTGACAAGTCCTCAGAGTTTGTTTTTTTTTAGTTTGTTTTTTAAAGCACATCCTCAGTGCGTTCTCTTTGAGGATTTTATGAGTTAAGAATCCTTATTTTCTGTCTTATAGACAGCTCATAACAAACTCCGGAATGACCTAATTATCGTACTGTCACGTCACAGCTGCATTGTGTAACTTCGGCAAGAAGTCAGATGAGCAGCCTGCATGTTATTAGTTTTTACCCTGCCTTCACCGTCCAAATCAATTAATGAAGATTTGATTTCAATCGACAGCATAAAAGGGAAGGTAATTCTCAGGTTCAGCTCAGATTGTAGTAATTCATTCAACATAGTCCCCATGAACAGATAGCTGTACTCACAGGCACCGCTTCAAAGAGAGACTAGCCTAAGGCTAGCATATCATGGGAGCTGGCTGATTGGTTCATGTTATCATTAGTGCCATTGCTCGTTTGCAGCTACACAGGCACAGGACGAGGGGAGAGTGCTCCCACTTTAGAGCAGACGTATTTTTCAAACGCCTTTTCAAATTGTTTTCCGTGACAGAAATTGTTTTTTCAGCTCTGTCATTA
Source organism: Rhinophrynus dorsalis (assembly GCA_037306005.1). Taxonomy (NCBI): domain Eukaryota; kingdom Metazoa; phylum Chordata; class Amphibia; order Anura; family Rhinophrynidae; genus Rhinophrynus; species Rhinophrynus dorsalis. Next base: position 125,403,574 of record CM074724.1, read on the forward strand.
CCTGCTGATACGCTGACAGAATAAATACTCGTGCTTTAAAAAGCCATCTAATAACCCCGCAGGTTTTTTCACCCGTCCTCATATTTTTTCCTTTACCTGCACCGTTTATTTTGAAACAGTAAAATAGAGATGAGGGTTTAAACACATACTGACACATTGCCTGCTGCTCAGTGAAAAAACTTCATCCAAGGGTAAAACTATGCCTTTATACCCATTCATCTCAGTACAGAGAGTTAAGGTCTCAGTGCATCAAAACTGAGCTTAGTTCTCCAGCACCTTGGACAGCTGTCAGGATCTATTTTAGCAAACAGTTGCAGTACCTTGGACAGCTAACTCTCTTGATGGATCTGAACAGAGGCTGCTTCGTAAAACAGAAATGGTCTAGTGTTCCTCTCTTGATACTGTACTAATGTACTAAAAAGTCAAACAATTATGGGCAGATCTGCACGATAAGGGATAAATAAGCATTTCTCGAATTTCCACTGATTTAAATAGAGATTTTAACCCCTTGAATATTAGAGAGGTCTCAACGTATGAGACCTCTTTAACATTCAAGGGGTAAAACCCTCAATTTAAATCAATGCTAATTTTTATTGGTTACCTATGGTGCAATAGACGTGCTCCAAAATCGCTCCACTTTGTCTTCATACACAAAGGCTAATGGCTTCCTTTTATCCTCACCAAGTGAAAATTCAGAGGAATATACCGTGTTCTCCATCACGGTTTGTTTGCCTACGCACACCCTATTCCAGAGTCCCAAAACTTCCATCCTAAAAAGGAAAGATTTTCTTCTATGCCCCAAAGTTGATCACTGCTAAGGAATCTTACTATGGTGTGGGTTGTCTTAGCGATGCAGGCCTGCTGGTTGCCTTTAACGGAGCAGTAAACTGTTTTTATGAAAAAAAAGTATCATACAATGGTACTCAAACTGCTGGAAGCCTTGTTAAACAAAGTTATTACAGTTCATACTGTTGGTATTTTTACATTAACACTTTGAGTGCAAGAGAGGTATCCAACGCTTTGCAACGGTAGTAATAGGGTTAATAGTTCCTTCTAGAACATATAGTTTTTCTAAAAAAAAAGGTGTACTGCTCCTTTAATCTTGGGAACCCTGCACAAAAATGAGAAAATCAGGATCAAGCTACAATGATTACTGAAAGACTCATGTAAGGATGAAGGAACTACCTGAGAGGTTATTACATGTTATTGTAAGATAGGGACATATATATGAATCAAAAGTGGAACAATTCTAGGGCAAAGCAACAGGACTGTATGTAACAAATATAAAACTCTTTAGTTCAAATAGATTCCCATAATCCTTGATTATAGGAGTTGAACAATAGCTGCATAGTCTCCCACTGCCCATCACTGTTTTTCAGGCTATTTGCTTTTACTGTAGGCTGTTTGCACCTGGTTTCAGTCAATGTGCATGAATACATGTTGGGATATGCATACCTGTTCAGTCCCTGGGTTGATGCCATCCACACATCACTTGCTGCCCACTGAACTTTTGGGTTAAGAGCTACCAGATTCTCTCACCATATTTGTTTGCCACCTTCTCTGTCAAGCTTCCAAATGGATAAGGAATGTGTGTGTGAGTGTGTCTTTATGGATGGTACCTGCACTCCTTACACATTTAAGCACCAGACAGGTGCAAAACTCACTGAGAAGCAATATGTTGCATACTCCTCTAGCACTTAAAGGGTTAAAGATATACTTCAAGATGTCTCTAAGGAAAATGAGAGTCAGACTGTGTGGTGACTATTCAGGCTCAAAAAGCCAGTTCTGCTATTATTCTAGTATACAGCAATATTCATACACCCTCAGGGCCAGATTTATATCCCAGGCTCCCCTAAGCAAGGCACTCTAAGCTCCGCCCATGGCCACATACTCCACTACTCACATGACCCCACCTTCTGTCTCATCCATTGTTTCCTGGCACAGAAAATACCCTCAGCCTATAACAAGCAACAGCCCAAAAAATGTTTTAACCCCTTGGTTGCTAGAGAAATCTCCAACGAATTGCTCCACAATGTCTTAGAGATCTCTCTAGCACCTAGTGGGCTAAATAATAGTCTGTAATGGGATATTAAACTGGTGCAGGGACACTGAAATTGCTCTGACCACACTCAGAACAGAAAATATGGGTGTGGATAGAACAGCTAAGTTGCCCTTTAAAATTTGGAGCTCTAGGGGTTGCTTAGTCTTCCTATTAGGAAACCTGGTTCTGCACACCCCCTTCATAAATAGTCTACTTTAGTGTAATAGTGTAAGAATATATATATATATGTTCACAATCAGTCATCAATGGATCCTGATTTACTGATACTTACTATGTCATCAGAAACATTTGAAAATAAGGCTTGCTGTTTCATAAATGAGTGGTGTAAATCTTTCCTATAAACTCTTCTAATACAATTGTAATACAATTTTATAAGATCAGTTCATCTCAATGTGATATAGCCCAGTGACTCAAACCAATAAAACAATGTAATTTACAATAATACATTAGTGACATTTCAATGATAGAAATCCAATCATTTCCAGAATAAAAATCATTGGAAAATCTTGTACATTGATCAATAATCAAGTCCTTATTTAGGCGAAGAAAAGCATATCTTAATCTGACATCCCTTCCATTGTTAGAAAAGAAAGCATTTACTTATAAAATATGAGTGCATGTTTCAATTCCCACCTACTGAGCTGAATTCATTTTTGGTGATAAATGCTATAACTAGTTTTATCGCACATATTCCTATTGAAGTCTATAAGGAAATTTGAATATAAAACCAGTAAAAAGGTTGTCTATTGTAATGCAATCAATCCACCTGAAAGCACATATTACAACTGAGGTAAACAGTGGTTAAAGGGAGAGTAACACTTATCACATATAGATATCTAATGCTCATTAGATAGAGCATTTAGTGAAAAAGTTTAATATGTTAATAATTTTTGAAAAAAAAACGTTATCTGTGCAAAAATTCAAGTTTAAAATGTGCCCAGCAGCCTACTTCCTGCTTGCAGCACTGCCTCTGCTCCTGTCCCACTACCCACTACACAGAGGCTTTCTTTCTCTAAGCTGGAGCGATCTCATTCGCAGAGATCAATATCTAGCCAATGAGATCGCTCCAGCTTAGAGACAGACATCCTCTGTCATCGGAGGATGCTGGGTAGTGGGATGGGAGCAGCCTCTGTGCGGCAAGCAGCTTGCCGCAGCAGCAAGCGGAAGTAGGCTGCTGGGCACCTTTTAAACTTAAATTTTTGCGTAGATAATGGGTTTTTTAAAAAATGACTAACATATTAAACTTTTTCGCTAAATGCTCTATCTAATGAGCATTAGATAGCTATATGTGATAGATCCACTTTAATATATAGTAAAATGTATAATGTAATGTTTATCCTCCTGAGTACAACAAAGGTTCTCTCACTGCTGAGTGCTGTTTTACTGAAAAGTTATAGCAGCTAAAAGTTGATTTTCCTAGGTTCAGTATTTCAATGGCCTGAAATATTACGGTGGCGCTGTTGCTTCATCATCCTATGGAAACTTCTGGTCAATTAACCAGAAACTTCCATAGGATGGTATAGCAACAGCGCTACTTTTCAATTTCAGACCACTGAGATACTGTACCTAAAGAATTCAAGTTTGAGCTGCAGTAACATTTGAATAAAACACATCTCAGTGGTAGGAGTATCTTTGTTGTATTCAGGGGAATAAATCTTACAATATAAATTGTACTATATATTAAGCATTACTATCCCTTTAAATGTATAAATATATGTGGCTAGTACTTTTTAACAATATGACTTAACCTTACCTAGGTAAGTGTATCATAGAGCTGTCTGATAACACACACATACTCAGAAATTAGAAGACTAGAACACACATACAGCTGCAGGTATCCATTTTGAAGTCTATATACAATCCAAACATACTTACTATACTCATATACACACAGGAAAAAAAAAAACATGCGCCCATCAACTTCAGCCACATCACCATTGTTGATCAAGAAGGAAAAAAAAAATCTATTGAAGTCATTCCAAAGTCCCAAGTGAATAAAAAAGTCCTTCCTCACTCCAAAAGGCAGTTGAATATCTGTCTGAATTAATATCCTATTCTCCATTGAAACCAACTGTCACAATTCTTAACACTGAGGCAAAGAATACCACAAACTTACTGCCCTTACAGTAAAAAATCCCTACATTTCTTTAAGTCAGATATTCCTTTTCTCTAGTATTATTGGATGACCCTTAGTTTTTGCTCGGCTCTTACACCAAATAGGCTCTTGCAGCAGATGAGTGACAATATACACTTCTGTGAAGTCTGCTATCTACCAGTACTCTTAAATGTACTCCTAAATCTTTATCTAACAATGATTCCACAAGTAGTTTAGTGTACATGCCATGCTTGTTTCTGTATCCCAAATGCATAACCTAACATTTATCTGTTTTAAAACCCATCTGCCACTTCTCCACCCATTTACTCTGTTTATCCAAATCTTTATGCAGAGAAAAAAACATCCTGCTCTGTATATATTTCCTTATATAACTTTGTGTCATCAGACTGATAACACTACTTTCAACATCAACTTCAAGATCCTTATTAAATTAAAGAACATTGGGTCCAGGACAGAACACTGTAGACCAACTCGAAAGGTTCCATTTACAACAGCTCTCTGCAGTCTGTCATTTAACCAGTTCTCTTCCCATGCACAGGTATCACCTACTACGCCTAAATGATTGCCAAATCCCAGTCTTCCCTAATGACTTGATAGCCCTCCCCACAATGCAAGAAGATAGTCAAACTACCAAATTAAGTTTACAACTTTAAGAGTAGGACGCAAAATACATATTAAACACATGAACACAAACACAAAAGGCACATATTCACATCAGACTGTAAAAATGAATATAATAGATATCATAGTGCTTTTCCAGCTGACAAAAACAAAGGAGCTCTCAATTTGGAAGATAATGCATTCAAAAGTTATAACAGCTCAAACATTTTGATTTGTCTTTCTCTTTTTTCTTTAATCAAAAAAATTATATACAAGTGACCACTGGGTGGTGTGGTTTCACTAATCTCTATGAAGATTTTTTGTCATTGACTGTAAAGCTCTCAAAACACTGCAATAGGTATTATTTTGAGCTGTTATACTTTTGAAAAAATAATCTTTACGTAGATAGAGTACCACTCTATTTATCAACAGGAAACGCCCCATGTTTTATATTTTTACATTAAAAACATCACTGTTGCTTCAAGGACAACTTGCTTTTAAGTGTATATATTTCTTTACAAATGTATTTCTTCAAATCTGGGATTTACATAAGTCATTAAACTAATATTTCATGCATATATGTACATTTACAGTTTATTACCAATTAGATGTTAAAAGTAATGCTTGCTGGTAGATAATAGATACCCAGAGCCTGGATCAATCACATTCCCAATCCCATTCCATCACATTCTTACCTCATCGTGTTGGGTGAGGAGTTTGGGGAGTGCCTCATTCCTCCATTCCGCTGCTTTTTTTTAGGTGACAATGCGGATGGTTGCTCATCTTCAACTGCAAACACAGGCAAAGCGGTCAGGCAGGGAAGAGTGAGGAGGACTGTAGACAGAACACAACAAGAAACTAACAGAAGAAGAACACGAGTGAAGGGAGAACAGACAAGACACGAAACGAGTCAGTCACTCACAGCTCCACCACCACTAGCCTACAACGAGAAGGACGGAAGCTGTTAGTTGTGTGAACACAATGCACATTGAGAAGCAGAAGCTGGTACAGAGTTGGTCCAAGATGCAGCATGTGCTGTTACAACAAGCTGTTGTATTCACAAACCATGCAAATCAACTGGATCTCCTTCTGGAGCTGATGAGTTTCTGACTAGAGAGCCCCCATAATGTGGCCCAAAAACCTGTAGACTTCTATAGCAACACTAGGTAAGTCAAGACTAGCGAAAAACTGCAAATGAGCTAATTTGGGGCAGTTTCTACCCTTAAACAATGCACTCTCCTGACTGTTGTGCCTACTATTATTACTAAAGGTTACCAACTATCATCTCATCAGTACTTTACTCTAGTAAGCCACAAGCTGCTCTGCAAACATTATACTTTAAATTACAGTTGATGGTCATTAATGATCACATTTTAGCTGTAATGACTAGACCATATGTGATGAAAATTCTAGTCTCAGTGTCTAATAAGACTGTCTAATCTTGCTGTATACGTGAGGGCCTCACTGCTTTGCTGTTGGCTGAAATAAGATACATGTTCTTAAGTCAGCAAACAAAAGTGCAGTAGTTTTGGGGCAAACCAGTTGAAACAAAAGGGACAAATACAATTTCCCTTTTATTTAAAAGATACTTTTAATATCTTAAATGCTAGAGAGGACTCTAAAGCATTGCCAGGCAATGAGCTGGGGTATCCTATTGAAATGTCGCTGACCCTTAAGCGTGCAACATAGGAATGTCACCCTTTTGATGCAGGCGACATTCTGATGTCACCCTTTTGATTCAGACGACATTATGATCTCAACCTTCTGATGGTCCCCAAATAGAGGGAGACATTTCAATAGGAAACCATGAGCTGGAAACCTGTCTAACATTTTAGGGGTCAATCAAAGACAACTTGGGAAATTTTAATTTCAACCCTACAATGCAGCTGATCTGCTCCTGATTTGTACTCGTTTAGCTGGATGAATAGTTTGTTAATCTAGCATCTGACATCACCATGTTACAAATTGAGCACCTGAGGATGATGCAAATCCTTTAAATGTTGTTCTACACATGGCGATGAATAGTTAAACAAAAAAAACACCTATAAATGAAAGTGAGATTGTGCACATTTCTTCTTCGTGTTTTACCTATATCGGACCATTATGTAGCACTTGGCATTTAGTTTCACGTACTACAAATCCTAAGGTGTGCAAAGGGTTAATATTCCGCCTTGGGCATCCTAACCATAAACTATGTTTCAGCTTAAAGATCTTGGTTCAATGTTTGCAGCCCTGTTGTAGTTCAATATTTTTCAACCACTGGTCTTTGCACCTGTGCCAATTCCTGGCAACATAGGTGCCAGTCTCCGGAATGCTTTCTGTGGCCCCATGTTTCATAAGACATGAATGTCTTGGACTTTAGTGGAAAGGTAAAACCTCCTGACAATAACCCCTTACTTACTTTACTATGGCCAAAGAATATTAATGGCTCCAATAATTTTTTTCCCTTGCTGATTATCAATCAGTCATAGGTGTCCAGGGAGGCGGACATGACAGTTGCCAGGTCCACAGGTCACTAACTTTACCCACTGTGTATGGGACTCTTAATGTGTTCTTAACCCCTTAACGTGCCAGGGCCATCATGGAAAAACTTCTCTAAAGGACCTGTGACAGACCTGACACATCATGGATTTCAGGGCACCCGATGCGGCTGAATGCCATTCGGAGAGCCCTGATTCGGATCCTTATGTGCCGGCTGCACATCCTTAAGGGTTAAAGTGTTAAGTAGGCTCATATACTCTGCCTGCTTCAGTTTAAAAAACTGGCAATAAGCTGTTATGTTGCCTCCATGGACTGGTGTTCAGTACTGACTGAAGATGTTATCTATTGAACAAAGGTAAAAAGATAACTTTCAAAGGGGCAATTAGGATTTCCTGGCCATAGTAAGGAAAATGGTGGGAAGGTGTTATCATTAGGTGTTACCTCCTCTTTAATAGCGTCAGCCTAGAAAGGCAGCAAGCTAATTCTCATCTTCAAAGTATCTGAGAAATCCTCTTATAGATAACAGGTACCTGATGTGTTTCTCTGTCTCTCCATTACCCAGCTAGCTATACCTACGTCCAGACTATATCCATCTTTACGTTGTTCCAACCTATTTTGTATCATTCCCAGAATTATGTGCAGTATACAGAAAGTAACCCAACAGCACCATAAGAGACAACCAAAATTCCCCAAATTCCCTTTGATATAAAAGGGGATTTTAACCCTTTGAATGGCAGAGAGGTGTCCAATGCATTGCGAACCTCTTCAATGCAACACTTCCCAATGTATTGCAGATCAATGGGGATTTGTATTTGTCATCTATGGTGCTGTTGGTTTGCTCCAAAATCAGTATTTGATTGCTATCTGCATATGACCAGATATGTCTTTGCTGATATTTGTTGATATTTGTTTATTAATTAAAAATCCTCAAGAAATGTAAACTGTGTTGAATATACTTCTAATCATTGACAGAATAATGTAGAACTCTGCTAAATGATTGAAGCGGTAGCCATTTTTATGAAACAAAAAAAATGTCACATGGTTTTTCCTGCAGCGAGTTCCCACTTCAGTGAGATTACTAATTCAAAACTTATTACGACTCAAATGTATTTATGTTTTTAATCATACAGTGAGAAACAGTGCCAACTGGTGTCCAAAAGGATTTTTTTTATAATATGGGTTACTTGAGTCATAGACTGAGGCTCTCCATAATAAAAGATACAAACAGCACCACCTGGTGACCGCAACAGAAAATTGCAGTTCAATACAAAAGTAATACATTTGAGCTGAAATAACTTTTGAAGGAAAAATCTTCTGGCAGTCAGATTAATCTTGTTTTATTCACAAGGAAAAACTCTGTACCATATTTTTTTCAGAGAAGAAAAGGCTTTTTTCATGGATTGCTTTCTAAAGTATTCATTATTTGTCATCTATACAGTGTTATTGTATAAATATAAAATCTTCAGAACTATAAGATAGAATAACAGTAATGATTCTGATTACAGTAATACTAATAGTAATGCAGGTCTAAAACTGACCAATGAGCTAAGGAAAAGCTCAGTTCTCTTCCAGTACAGTAAGATCCCTATAACTTTAAATTACTAGAAAATAGAAAATAATATCTAATATATATGCTAACCAAATTCTTGCCCATTAACCTTCTTGAGACATGGGTGCCCCCCAACAGTGATTGTGGGTTAACCCTTTAAAGACCAGAAGGGTGTGCAATACATTGCAAAGTAAAGGGTTAATAATGCAATGAGGAAATTAGAAGAATATACTTGTTTTAGACTGAGGAGTAGGTCTCACATGTTAACCCTTTGGAAGCTAGACATGTCTCCAAAGAGTTGCTTTTGCAATGCACTGGAGACCTCACTGACATCCAAAGAGTTAATCTTCCAGTAATAATAAATAAATTGAAAAATAATCTAAAGTCAAAAACAAATAGCTGCCCTTTATATGCACTGAGACGTTTTTGAAAATTTTGAAAATCCTAAGAAAAATCTTTGTCTTATGGGTAAAGGCAAACGAGACCAATTTAGGGGCACACCACTTGCACTTTAGGAAACAAAAACAAATTCTCCTCATTCCAACTGATTTACATGGGGCAAATGTGTTCCCTACCGTGCAGTTGGTATGCCCCAGAATTGTTCCACCTTGCTTCCTGTATGCATGGCACCCTGTGTATCTACTACAAGTATCCACAGTCAGGTGAGCTAACACCATTAGTGCAGTAATCTATAAACAGAATAGGTGCAATTCTGGAGCAAACCAACTATACCATAGGGGAGAAATGAACATCCCCAATAAGATAAATGGGACTTTTAACCTTTTGAACCCTACAGAGGTTTCCAGTGCATTGCTTTGAAATGTGTTTAAGTTCTCTCTAACATCCAAGAGTTTAAAGGAATAGTAATGTTTCATAATAAAAGCAGTTCTAATTAATCATCATAGAATTTGGGCCTTGGAGAGTGTTATTTCAATACTGTCAGAGTTGTAGCTCAAGAGTAATTGAATGATAAAGTCTCCCCCTCCTGCCCCTTTTACTGATGTAACACTGCTCAGCTCAGAGCAGCAGGGAGGTGCCCAGGTAGATTGCAGAGAGGGACAATCTTCAGTGAGCATAAGGAAAAATCTGAAAAACCTGTCAAGGGGGCAGGGATTTCCTTATGATCACAGTAAGAAGATTGTCCCTTGCTGTGAGCTGTTTGGTCTTAAGACCAGATTCCACATCTGAGGGAACGTGGCTTACACTAGGTAAAAGGGGTGGGAGAGGGATACTTTATCATTCAATTACTCTTGAACTACAACTCTGACAGTATTTAAATGACCCTCTCCACGGCCCAAATACTATGAAGATTAATTGGAGCTGCTGTTTTTTTTGAAACACTACTATCCCTTTAACCCTTTGAGTGCCAGAGGAGTACACAATGCATTGCATAGCACTCTGGTACTCAAGGGGTTAAAAGCCTCATTTAAATCAATGGAGAAGTTATATTTGTTCCCTATGGTACAGCTATTTGTCTCCAGATTTGCAACTATTCTGCTTATTGAATTGCCCCTTTAAAGGGACAGTAATGTTTAAAATGAATTATATCGCTGAGTCTTCTTTATCATAAATTTAACAGTTTGTGCTATTTTCAGTTCCTTACTTTTACGTAGTTCTCAAATTATTCAATATACAAGGATCCTTCTCCCGCCCCTTCTGGCCGCCTCCCACTGAATATTCATTCTGGTCCTGGGACTGGATGGATGCAGAAAGGGACAGACTTCTGTAAGCTAGCTGTTTAGATGGCTCATTTGGTTACTGCACCAATAACAAGCTGCAAGGTTGCCAGTTCTACTCCTGGCAATATCAGCTCAGCCTTTCACCCTTCTGAGGTAGATAAATCAAGTCCAGGACATCCTTGAAAATGGTTGGCAATCTCATTGTATTCTTCTTGGTAAAATACTTTCACAAAAAAAGTAAGTATAAGGAAAACCCTGCTTTCCTTCTCTTTGCATACTGAAGTTTTACCTCGCTACATCCTTCTGGGGCAGGTGGGGGGATCCTTCTCTATTGAAAAACTTACTACGTAAAAGTAATTAACTAAAAATAGCACAAACTGTTCAATTTATAATAAAGAGGACTCTACGATATACTTAATTCAAAACAGTACTATCCCTTTAATCCCTTAACGACCGGCCGATCGGCGCGGCGTGGTCAGTTAAGGACCATGGAGCAATTTTTTTTTTCTTCCTTCCGCTTCCGGACTCCCCAAACGGCATGTAGCTGTGGGGGGAGCCCGGAATTCGTTGACTCAGATCGACCCATGACGTACTATGACCGTCAAGGGTTGTTAAGGGGTTAAGGTGTAAATCCAGGAGCTAAAGAGCTGCAATTTTGGCACAAACCAACTGCACCACAGCAGACAAATTAAACTTCCTATGGATTTCTTGGGACTTTTAACCCCTTGAATGCTAAAGAAGTGCTTTGGAAACCTCTGATATTCACGGAGGTAAAAAACCCATTTAGATCCATAACAATCTTAGTAATATTTATTTGTCCCCTATTGTGCAAATAGGTTGCTCCATAATTGCACAGTTAGTGCACTACATAGCTATATAAATGTTTTCCTGAGGTTCATTTAAACTTTAAATCAGGTTCTAGCCCAATCAGCACTACTGGAGGATGATTATAAGTCCTATCATAGCATCCATACACTGTGCTAATGTAGCACTGTATCCAGGCGGAATAAAATAGTCACTGTATCTACTTCCATTAGTGCAAGTGCCTCCTGTTCCAAAGATCATGTTCCAAAGCATCTCTATGACCCCACTGCATTGTTCTTTTTAACATTCCTGTCAGATTTAGTGGTCTATGGTTAGAAATCATTTGCTCACACACCCACATGCATCACAATTAAAGTTAATGGTCAATAAAATATTACAACGATTCCAAGTTAAGTGAATGCACAACACATTCCTGACCCCCAAATCAGCTGTGAGGCTGCAGAGCAGGAATGCACAGAGCAGCCCTTCCTTGTTCATTGGGTTTGCTCCTACTGGACCAGACCTGTCAAAGGGGAGCTCATGATAGCTTCAAATGCATGTATATATATATATAGGAGGAAGGCCAGTGTAAGTGGCCGAAACGTTGACAATAAATATTTGATCATCATTTGACAAGTCCTGTGTGTGTGCGCTGCTGAGATTTCTATCTACATACTACTTGGCTACACTGACAGCACCCATGCTATGTTCTCCAGAACTGAGAGTGCTTCCTAACTTATATATATATATATATATATATATATATATAGGAGGTATATAGATTGCTGGTGGGGCAAAGGTTGAACTTGATGGACTTTTTAGTACAGTACTGTTTACTGTAAGCAAAAAAATAAATAAAACAAAACAAATCTGAGTTGTAATGACTTTTAAATGAACAGTCTCTGGGCAGTTGGAGTACCCTTATTTTACTCAGCAAGAAGAGTCCTTTAGGAGACCTGTAACATAATTTTCCAGGAAAACGTATATAGTAGCTTTAAGAACAAGTAGCCAATTGAAGCAGGCTAGATTAGGGAGTGAGTAAACTGTGTTCAAGGCAAGGGAGGTATACTTAAAATCTGGCTCTAGAGGAATGGAATTGGCCTTGTTTTAGAATGGCTTAGATGTTGGGTTCAAGGGTTGCAAAGATACTGTTAGAGGATATTTATTAGAAGGCATGCATTGCAGTTTAAAGGAATAAACGTATTTCATTGCATCCTTTAAGTTTTAATTGCTTCAATATAGCATGTAACAAGGCATGTAAAACTGAGGAAATGAGTATCAGTTAACTAACACAACATCTCATGATGCCACAGCAGAGGATATCATTGCAGCAGTCTAAAACATGCAGAAAGCCATGGAGCATTGTGAAAACCTGGGTCTACCTACACAGTTTTTGATTGAACACAGGTTGCCTGGGATGGTAGCGGTATTTGCCTGGTAAGCTCAGTGCCCGATGCAATTTAATGTTGGCAGAATGCCCCATGCCAGAGGAACCCAATAACTGCAGATGCAGCAGAGAGGGGTCGCAGGGTAAAAACAGGCTACCTTTGCGGTTATTAACCAGAGGAACCGGCTCCCGCCTCTCCGGGCACGGTTTAGGGATGGGCACAGAGCAGTTAGCTGTGGCATTCTGGGGATGGATAGACAGCCTTTGGACACTTAGTCTAATTTCTTTCCTTGTGGCTGAAGAATAGGAGAGAAAAAGAGAATAATGTGCAGACTGAATGAATAGAAAGGAAGAGAGAAACTCAGGGATGCTTGCTTAGGAGCAGAAAGGAAAACGTTGTATTTGAGCCAATCTCTGTTTCTAAACTACAGGAAACAAAGGACCAACCAGGAAGTAGTCACATTCATATCAACCACTTCCTAATAAAGGAACATCCTTTCACTAATATACAGTATAATTACATGTAATAAGCACTGGACCACTCTGAAAGGAAGACATAGCACTTATCTAGCTATAAATCTAATTAACCCTTTGAGTGCCTTAAGGGTATGCAACGCATCGCGATGCAATGCACTGTATACCCCTATGGCACTCTAAGGATTAAAGGTGAAGTAACGCCTCCTAATAATAACTCCCTCTTCGCTTAATGAGGTCAGAAAATCCTAATGGCCCCAATACATTTTACCCCAGCTCTTTTGTTCAAGAGATAACATCTTCACTCAGTCCTTGATGCCACATGACAGTTGTTAGCAAGACCACAGGACACAAACTCCACCCACTCTCATGGCAATATCAACTCTGTAAGGACCAGAGGGTCATGAAACGTATTGCTTCTCAATTTTTGGCACACCCCTCCAGTCCTTTAATGGGTTACATAAGCTCAAGCACTCTGTCTGCTTCAGTCTAAAACTCTGCCCACTTCTGTCCTTCCCACCCAGTTCCTCCTACTTTTCCTCCTTCCCCACCCAGGTCCTCTCACTTCCCAACACTTGTGTGATGCTCCAGAAAGCCCCACCCAACTTGTGGGTAACCCAACCCCTTTTTTGCAGCGATTTGTGGAAATTATACTCCCCAGCGGCATCAGAGGCGTCCCCTCTGGGGGATTCCACAAAGTAAAGTTCCCAGGTATTCTAGACAGAGACACCTCTAGCACTCAACGGGTTAAATATGGGGACCAGTATGAACATCTAAGAAGTACCAGTATATAATCACTGTACTACCGGTATCTCAGAATCATTTTAACTCTGCTTAACTCCTTGAGTGTCAGAGAGTATTGGATACCTCTCTGGTACTCCACGGGTTAATATGAAACTGCCACTTTCAGTTGGGCCCAGAATGTATTGTTTATCACACGACAGTACAGATTATAATATATATATATATATATTCTGACAATGCAGGGAGATTTTTCCTTCAAAAGTAATCATGCTACAATTTTCTACTGTTGTGACCTGGTGGCGATGTTCCTATCACTTAGTATGGAGAACCAGAGTGACTGGCTAAAGATCTTCCATACAGTGCATTATAAAAAATGCCTTTGAGACACTACTTGACGCTCTTGAACAGTTTGAACTGTAATAACGTTTGATTGAAATATCTCTCAGCAGTGGGAATATCCACCCTTGTACCACTTAGAAGTACTGCCTTTGAGTGAGGAGTGTTCAGCTCGTCAACTCTTTGCTCTGCGTTGGGCACCTTGATGGTACTCAAAGGTTAAGCAGATCTGGAAAACACTATTGTAATGGTGGGGGGGAGGCTGAATGTGAGGGGATCCCTGCACCAGACACCTACCTGCTCTTGGCTTATGGTGGTCTGTTTATTGTACCGGTTTATATACTACTGCAGTGTTCAGTTTATACATATCTGTACTTTCCAGTTTATTTACCAATTTTTTATATCTGTACATGCCAGTTTATTTAACCACTTGGATGTTAGAGATGACCCCTGTACATTGCTAAGAAGTGCTTTAGAGATGCCTATAGCTTCCAAAGGATTAAGAGCCAGACCTCCTTATGCCTACAGAATGAGCTTCATATCTGAATGTAGTCGATTAAACACTTGAGATCAGAGTGGTGTGCAATGTGATGCGTGGAACAACATTCTGGTCCTCATGAGTTTAAGGGTATTCACTGTGCTAGGTAGCAATGGATGGAGCAGCGACACATAAGGGGTAGAGGTGTAGCCTTGAGCTATGCTAGGGTGCCTTTCATAGGTGCCCCAACATGTAAATGTGCCCTGAATTCATGCCATTTGTTCTTTCCCTCCTATGGTTATTTTTCTATGTCATTGAAAAAATAATAACAAAGTAAACGTTGGTACGGTACCATCTCATAAAAATAAGTAGGTATGACTTGGATTTCATGCAAGATGATAACGTTATTTAAAGGAGCACTATCTCCTAAACTGAACTGGGGTTATATACAATGAAACACCCTGTGCCTCATGCTAGAATCAGTTAACATCCTCTATTTCTTCCTGAGACCTAAAACTTAGGCCTAAAATATAGTCTTCCATTTGCTCTTTTCACCCATTCATGCATTTTGCAGTTCTCCCTGAACTCATTACCACAGCAATCTTGATAGTGATAGCGCAGTAGTGTCTGTAAATGGCCTGAGATATAGTAACAACCAATCTGAATATGACAGGACGGTACTAATCTGAGAACATTAACTGTCTCGTCTTTTCTTTATCTATACAACCACCACCAACAAGAAAATTAATCGTTTGAATTCTAGAAGGGTATCCAACACATTTTGAACCCCTCTGGCACTCAAAGGGTTAACCAAACATTGTTGGAACAGAAAAGTTACATGCATTTTAATAGCTAGCTTACGAATATATTTTAGGCATCTAACATAAAATAGAGTTTTTCCATATGCTAACTGGAATTACATGATATTTAAAGGTATGTCAACTATAGTGGCAATTTTCTAAAAACAAAGGTATCATGTCACCTTATTCTTAGTGAACAAAGTGTCAACAAAATGTGCAGAGTCACTGGCAAAAGGTACAGGGTCACTGACCTGCCACGAGCTGGCTGAACATCAACTCTGGTCAACCAATATAATTTTTACTTGTTAGAGGCTAACTGAAAGTGAAGTAATTACAAGCTTCCAGCATGCTAACACATTGTGGATTTAAAGGATCCAAGCGAGGTGGAAGAACCCTATAAAGGGATCGAT
Organism: Rhinophrynus dorsalis; assembly: GCA_037306005.1. Lineage (NCBI taxonomy): Eukaryota > Metazoa > Chordata > Amphibia > Anura > Rhinophrynidae > Rhinophrynus > Rhinophrynus dorsalis. The sequence goes on from CM074724.1 coordinate 125,419,494, forward strand.
TAACCTTTTGTGTTCCGGGTGGGGGATTGTGTACAACATATTGCAGAGCAATGAACTGCATATTATTCTGGCACGCCATGTGTTAAACTACTTTAAATAAAGAAGCATTTCCTATATAATAATTCGCTAGGATGTTTGTCACGATGCAGTCATGTGCAGTAGAGACTGCCCGCGTTTGGCAGTCTTTGTGTGAGTGAGGTGACGCAAGACTGCAACGCGTGGAGCAGTGAGGTAGCGGCTTCTTAGACCTTTGAGTGCCAGAGGGGTACGCAAAGAAATGCATTGCGTACCCCCTGGCACTCAAAGGGTTAACATTACCCGGACCTTGGCCCGTGTACACAGCTTTTACACTAGTCTTAATATAATAGAAGACCAAGGTTTGAATGGATTACGCAAACAGAAAATGGCAAAGTTGGCTATTCACACCAAGGAGGAACTGGAACAATTTTGGTGCAAGTTACTGAAACATAGGGGGATAAATACAAATCCCCAATGATTTTAATGAGTCTTTTAACCCCTTGAATGCTAGAGAGGTCTTCATCACATTGTAAAGCAAAGCATTGGAGACCTCTACAGCATTCTAGGGGTTAAAGACTCCATTTAAATCAAAGGAGCCTTCATTGATTTTTATTTGTTCCCTGTGGCACAGTTGGTTTGCTCCAGAATTGTTATGTTACAGCCAATGGCACCATTTCTAATAAAGAGATAAAAATTTAACTCATTGATTTCTAGAGGAGCCTGCAAAGCATGGATAAGTTTATTTGGTAGAAAAAGGGGTTAATATGAGAAGTGCTGAGAACACGCAGCTTCAACCTTTGCGCTTCTAGCTCTGAGCCATCCAAGGATGCTTATTGCAGCCGTCAGCTGCCGCATAGACTTAAAACCCGGCACGATAACTTCCAGTCTCATCTGCCCCTTGTCAAACCCAGGAAGCTGGCTTGGGAGTAGACACATTGTGGCAGCTTCACTGTGGAACTGGAAGAGCCCAGACGGCCCCTGTCTATCCCTTCTTGAGCAGAGCAAGTGATGGCTCCTTAATGCATCTTATCAAAGGTGGTTTCCAACCCCCCCTCCCATACTTTACAATCTCTTATCAGGTCAAGTAAGCCCAGAAGTAATTACTTTAAAGGTGTAGTCCACCCACATAAAGCTGCTTGCAGTAGATCTCTCTCTCTCTATCTATCTTTCTATCTATCACTTGTAATATAGACATGAAGTATGAACATTATATACATATGGAGCAAACAAAAGATTTTCCAAACAAAAAACAATCATACCTCACAAGTGTCCATTTTTGAGACCGAAATTCCTCCATCCCCCTTTCCCACCCTGTTGTCCCTCTTTTTAGAAGATCAGGCTAGGTAGTGTGTGTATAAACGTATCACATTGCTCCACAACAATACAATATTAATGTTTGTATAAACTTCAGTATATGTGTTTATAAATTAGTCTGTGTAAATAAAATACTTTGGTCTTGCTCTAAATAATGTACTCAGTTACACAAAGAAGTGTCAGTAGGACATGAAATAGCCTAATAATTCTTGGTAATGCCCCGCCCACCAGCCACACTCACAGCAACACCATCTAAAACAAAAGTGTCTCTCACTGGACATTTGAAATGGTGAGCAATATGCAGAATCCTTTTCACTCTCGTTGCATACGGCAGGATCGAGCAACCTATATCACTCCAGCTGTCAACTTCAACACACAACAATCTCACCAATTGAACAACTGGCTGAAAATGATGAGAACTATACAACACATGGAGGGAAGTAGGTTTACCCCCCCCCCCCCCGGGAGTACTAATTTGCATAACAGGAGAAATGATACACATTATGGGTATCTCTCTGACCTGACAGAGGCAAAAGAATAAAGAGGGGTTTTGTGGACAAGTGAAACCCCTCTCCATTTGATCTTGTGAGAGCACACCCACATATACACATACAGGCCTATACCAGGCAGAGGTACAGAACCAACAGTGACTTTAGGGTTTTCCGATTAACTATTAACTTTGCTGGAGATGGACCCCCAAATTAGATCTTTACCTGTATGAATGACCTATAATCCTATTATCATAGTAATGCAAATTAGGTGAGTTTTTGTAGCTTTGGTCAGTTGCCTTAAAACTAGATTAAAGTAATTATTATAAAAAAACTGAGTTGAAGACACGTTTTCTATGTTTTAGGAAAAAATATTGTGAAACTCTTGCAAGATTTCTAACAAGATATAGGAAAGACTTCTTTATTACACATAACGCTGGTGTCTCTCTGATCTGATACGGGCAAAAGACGCTAAGGGCAAAAGAATCTAAGAACACAAGAGGTATTCAGTGCAACTGGAAACTCCTTTCACTTTCTCCTTGCATGCACAAGGGGATGGGCAAAGCATTGCTCACTCCATTGGCACTCAATGGACCACAGACCTGCTGCACTCCTTTAAGATAAACATAAATGTATGACAGGGAGATTACATGGAGATTTATACACAATATAGATTCATAGGAGATGTAGGTATGGCTTTCTGCGAATTGGCTGGTTGGGGATGATGGGGCCATAATGTGATTATCTCTTGTGTAGATAAACACATTTTTCCTTTTGTTTGTTTCCTTTACCACTATCGCATTCTTACAGCCTCTTCCAGCTGAGAAATCCTGAAGTACAGTAAAACAAATTGAACGTATCCCCACAAAGTAATGTCTTTTATAGGCTGCTCTGATTCCTGTAGCTTCACAGCCCCTGAAAGGGATAGTAATGTTTCATAATAAAAGCAGCTCTAATTAATCATCATAGTACTTGGACCTTGGAGAGCGTTATTTCAATTCTGTCAGAGTTGTAGTTCAAGAGTAATTCAATGACAAAGTATCCCCCTCCCACCCCTTTTACTGATGTAACACTGCTCAGCCAGATCAGAAGGGAGGTGCCCAGGTAGATTGCAGAGAGGGACAATCTTCAATTAAATGAAAATGAAAAACTTGTCAAGGGGGGCAGGGCTTTCATTGTTCTCATAAGAAGAAGATTGTCCCCTGCTGTTATCTGTCTGGTCTATGGACTAGATTCCACATCTGAGAAGAGATTGCTTACACTAGGTAAAAGGGGTGGGAGGGGGAAACTTTGCTTGTGAATATCTCTCAAACCATAAAGGTTTGAGAGATAAGACTTATATCATTCTTCATGTTTTTTAATGCCTATGAAATAAAATTAAGATAAAACAAAGTATTACTATCCCTTGAAGCCCTGGTGCCTGTTTTAGGACTTAACCCCTTCATTGTTCCTTTCAGAGTTAACTACTGGCTCCTGTCTACTAAGGATCAACTTTCCTGTTACACTGTATAAGTAAAAAAAAATGTCCTTTGCAAATTCTATAATGTATTAAAGGATCGTGCTCCATATTCAAGAATCTAAAAAAGGAGCAATTTGGGGGCAAAATCAACTGCACCACATGGTACAAATACAATTCCCATTGATTTATGTGACAGGAGACACACACACACATCCTCATGTACTTATAATATATTGTATTCGGTATGCTACTGATCCACACAAGGAGGGTCCTGATGCTAAACTCAACTAAACTACATTTTTCTCTCATTCCCTGTAATATTCAGCACTATTGTGCATTGCCTGCTCCAGGTTTAACCTGCTGGGTACCAGAAAGGGTGAGCAATGCATTGCATCACAATGCATTTCATATTCTTGTCACTCAAAGGGTTAAATCCATGCAGTCGCAGAACAAGTTTGAACCACTAGTGCTGACATTGAATGGGTTTAACCTTTTTAGTGTCAAGCAACGCATTGTGATGCAGTGGATTGCTCATACCTTATGGCACTCAAAGATTAAAGTTCAAGGGGTTAATACCAATCCTGATCTGTAATGAAATGGCTGCATAGGAAGTTGTGGCAAGACTTCCAATTCGCCATCCTCAGGGAGGCAAATTTGTTTCCATTAGCTAAAACACCAACGGAGATTAGTGCACGTGGTCAATAGCTACATAATAATACAAACATGCTCTCTGGAATACAAAACTGACTCATTAAACCAAATGTCAATATACAGATAAGCCACTGGTGAAGGAGACACTCAACATCATAAGTGTGGAGAAGGGCTGGAGAAGGCATGGCAATAACTCAGAGGTGTAGCTAGAAGCCACCGGGACCTGGTGCAGAAACAGCCATGTTCCCCCCCGACTACATTGCCGCCCCATTGCCCCAGTCTCCACATTTCTCCCCACTGCCCCCAATCTCCACACTGCCTCCCAATCTCCACATTGCTTCCACATCACCCCCATCTCCACATTGCCCCCAAATCTCCACAATGCCACCACATCTCCACATTGCCCCCCAGTCTCCACACTGCCTCCACATTGCCTCCAATCTCCACCTTGCCCCTACTGACACCTCCGTGTCCATCACCTCCCTCCCTCCCTGGTGGCCTAGTGGATTGACATGAGAGGTCTGTGCCTCCTTTGGCACACATCTCTATAGAGCTGGACCTCTTGCGCAGTTTTCAGTAATGCAGACGCTGGGAGATGATGTCATCTCCCAGCACTCTGCATTACTAGAGCGCATGAGAGGGAGATCAGCTGTTAGAGGTCTGTGCCAAAGAAGGCATCGACCTACTTGCTGCGGGCGGCAGACGAGGGTGTCGCAGGGGCGGCCGGGCCCCTGGAGTGATGGGCCATGTTGCAGGTGCGACCTCTATTGTTATGCCAGTGAGATGACTGCATATATAAGCAGTGATTACAGGGATAAGACAGAGAAGACAGCTTAGCGCATACCAAGAGATGGATTAGGGTCCAATTCACCACCTTAGCTGGACCCTTATTGAAATTTGGTGAATCCCCACCCCATGGTTTGCTCTGGTTCTACACTGCTTTTTCTCAGCACACCAGCCCCACTGAGTGCTTAGGAGTGGGCAAGGGTTTAAACCTTTGGGTGACCAAGGGCTCTGAAATGTGTTTCAGGCACTCATAGTGTTTAAGGGAAATTTATGCTAAAAATGCAAGCTTCTCTTATATGAAATAAATATGTTATAATATTCCCAGTTTGCATACCTTTATAGTCTCTGGCTTATTATATTGCATATGTTGCTTTTCAGAGGGTTGGGGGGACAGCAGTTTTCTTTGCACACATCCTGCTGTGTCTTACACAGTGGGTTACAGCCAGATGAATAAGTGAGAGGTGCACAGAAAACTTATTTCCCCTACACTCTGAGCCTTATGCACAAAAGAAAAGAAAAGCAATTCCGTAGCATAACAACCGCCACAAGGAGAAACACAAATCCCCACTGATTTAAATGAGGCTTTTCAGGCACATCACACCTGCAGCCCTGGGGCCATACACGGCCTCATATCTAATAAACATGCCCCCAAGAGGATTTTTTATTTTAACTACATTGCGGCCCTGCTGGCCCAAATTCCATTTTAGATCAGCTTGGTTTGCTGCCACGTCCTACAGCAGGATTAGGCAACCTTTGGCTTTCTAGCTGATGGCTGGTTGGGGATGATGGGAGTTGTAGTCTTCAAAAGCTTCAGAGCCAATGGTTGCCTAACCCCTGTTCTAGAGGTGAACTAGACACCAGGCTCATCAGCATACCTGGGAACTCTGTTGTGTGCTCTACCCGGGGGGGGAGACCTGTGGTGCTGCTGTGGGGAGAAAAATTATGCAAATTGCATCAAAAAAGGGTGTGGCTTAACCGTGAGTGGGGGTGGGGCTTAATGGTCTAAAAAAAAGAGGAAAAAATAGGTTGATGAAGGAGGAAAATCAGGCGGGGAGTAGGAGGAAAGACTGAGAAAGAGCAGAAGTGAGCATTGTTTCAGTAAAAACTCCCCACATCCGGACACTCAGCCTCTGCCCCGGAGACCTGGTAATGCAGTGTGAAAAATGGAGTCTTGGGGCATAACTGGAGATTTCCCAGCTATGGTCATTAGTAGAACAGTGACAGCAAAGCAGCAGACTATTTACATTTCTTCCCTTTATCCAGACCCCGCTAACAAAATCATAGCGCATACATCAGAAGCCATTGTTGTGGGCCACAGCTATATGTGACCATTGTTGTGTATGTTACCCTCAGCTATTTTTGAATTTGGCACTTTAGAGAGTAGGCAGGTCATCGGAGACAGCTCTAGTATCCAAAGGATTAAAATCCCAATTTACATCAGTGGGAAGTTTGCTCCCTGTGATAAAGTTTGTTTAGTCCCAGAATTGTTCCTCTTTTTTTGTATGTGTGTGTGAGTGTGTGTGTGTGTGTTTGTGTGTGTGCATATATGTGTGTGTGTGTGCGTGTGTGTGAGATTGTTACACGTTTGTGTGTGCATCCAACCCACCTGCCCCCAGGGCACGGCCCATCTAAAAATTTTTTTAAATGACTGGCCCATATTTATAGAATGAAATTGGAGGTATCGTGGACTATACCAATTGCACCATAGGGTACAAATACAAACTCCTGTTAAATTAAATTGTGCTTTTAACCCCTTGAATTAAAAAAAAAAAGCTTTGTTCATGAGCATGGGAATTTAGGAATGTTTATTTGTCCCCCATGATCACCAGATTGCTTTTATAAATATGGGTCTATTGTTTACTGAATTAACTAGCTCACATGAACTAGTCAGCCAGGAAGACCTAATCCCCTGCTTGCTGTTACCATAGAGTTCAGGAATAGATGTATGTTAAATATCAGTACTGCCAACGACTTGATCAATAAAGAAATAAACTCATTTTTTTTAATAGCTGGCCCTCACACTTATGGGTTTCTGATCATTCTGGATGTCCCTGCAGTATAGGAACCATCTGTATTTTAGAATGAATCATCATTTGTGTGTGCGAATGTTACAATATAGGAATGATTTATGTTTTAGAATTAATGTATGTGTGTGTATGCATGTTACAGTTATAGGAATGATGTGTATTTTAAAAGTAAAGTTTGTGTGTGTGTATTGCAATGTAAGGATCATCTTTAGAATTAATGATATCCATCTAGGGCTTTTTAATGAACTGCAGGCCTCTCTGGTAGTGAAGAGGTGCATTTTGAATCAGGTGGGAAGCACAGACTACCTGTATCTCCAATCTTTAAATAGCTTTGTTTTCTAACGCTCCATGAACACATCTTCCTTTATCTGTCACAACTCTCCCCATCTCACTCCATCTCATCTAATCCATACGTATCAGCTTTTCCTGTCCAGTAGATTAAGATCAACCATTGCTCAGAGTTCTTCTGTCTTGTTCTTTGCTGTCTAATTAGCCTCTTGTATGTATCAGTGGGTAATTCTCTACCTATCAGGAGTAATCTCTATCAGCTTTCCAATACCTATCCATCTATCAGAGTGCATCTGTCTCCCTCTTCCTCTCTGTCCACCTTGCCCGATCTATCAGTTTGCTGTCTAACTTGGTGGCTGTGATTTTTTTCCTAGGCTCTACACCTATCTCTTGTCTGTCAGACCGGTTTTCCCCATCTCCATTTCACTTCCAGGTTCTGCACCTTCCTATTAGTCTCTGTTGGTCTAGCTATCAATCACCAGCTTGCTTTACCCTTGTTCTATCCTCATAAGATGTTTCCTACAGGGATTAAAGTACCAGGGAGGGGGCTCAGTTCTGTGTACCCGTGTGCTGCCAGCTCCATTCAATCTCCTACCAAAAGCCTTGCTTGTTGTATGATGGTGCTGCATTAGTACAGAAAATCACCCAATTTAACATTCTGCAACCTAAATATTTCAGTGCTTTTCTGAGGTATTGGTTGTAATTCAAAAAATAACTTGTTTCTAATAATGACCTATATTCAAAATGAAAAGTAGAGCAATTCTGGGGCAAACCAATTGAATCTTAGGGGACTAATACAAATTCCCAAAACTCCCAATAATTTAGCTAGGATTTTTAACTACTTGATTACTGGATAGTTCCCCAATGTGTTCTCAAGAATTCAAGTCCCACTTTATGTTAATGGGGATGTTTGAATTACCAACAGTGCATGTTTTCAGAATAGCTCTACTTTGGTACAGTTGGATTCAATCAGTGGCTTTGCCACTTTAAAGGAACAGTAAACATTTATTTATGAAAACACATATTTTATAGAGCTTTTCCTGCTGAGTAAAACAAGGTCACTCCCATCGCTCTCAGATGTTTTATTCAAAATTTATAGTAGATTAAATAATCAGGAAGTGAATTTACTGTGTTTACTTCCTGATAGTTCTAACTAGGGTTGCCACCCAGCCGGTATTTTACCGGCAGGCCGGTAAAAAATTGGCTTCTGTCCAATGTTACGTCTATGGAGAGAATGCCATGGCCAGAATTTTTTTTTAAGAAAAGGTGGCAACCCTAGTTCTAACTGACAGGAAGGGACAGGCAGTTTCTATCACATTCTAGGGAGAATTGTATGTCTCTGACTTTTATGACTTTCCTCTACATTAGAATCTAACAGGAAAACTAATTAGAATTTGACCACTAGAGGGCACTGCTAATGTAAAAAAACATGGGTTTAAACGTAATAACTCTGGAAATATAAATCTCTCAGCAGTCGGAGTACCCTTATTTTACTCAATAGGAAACTCCCTACAATATATCTTTTTTCATAAAAAAAGTTTACTGCTCCTTTAAAAGGGGTACAATGTGATTGGGCCCAGCATCCAAGGAGGCACATCAGCCTATCATCTCCAGGGCTCAATATGTTCTACTTATGCCTCACTGAAAATATTTGCGTCTTAGGGAGCCCAAAACAATTCTTGCACCGAAGCCCTCCAATGACTAGTTACTCCATTGGCTCAACCAGAGATATCTTAAAATCATGCTCTGTTGAGGACCAAGGTTGGGTAGTCCTATAATAGAGCCATCTCCAACAGAATACATTGGAAACAACTCAAGCTATGAAACTGTCACTTTCATGGACATGTCTGGCGTGGGGGCGGCGGAGGGCAAGAGGGGGCACTTGCCCCATTCCTGCACTTGCCCAAGCCCAATATACAACTGCTAACATGGACTTTTGAATCTACCCTGATTGTCCCCCACCCCGATGTAAACATTTCTGCAGACACCCTCACTTTGCAACCAATATATGATTTTGAAAGGGCTGTGAATTGTGACACGACACATGTTGTCTATACGATAACGTGTGGGTGTGGCAAAAAATACATTGGTCGTACGATGTGAGAGTTTCTCAAAAGAATAGGTGAGCACAGTAGAAATATCTGTGCAAGAAAAAAGGAACATAGTGTTCCCCAACATTTTGCTGACTGTAGGGAGGGTAATAAGGAAGGATTTAAAATAAAGGGACTAGAACAAATTAATAAATCAGCCCCAAACAGATGTAGGATACTGTGCAAAAGGGAAGCCTTCTGGATCCATATATTGGGGACTATGGCTCCAGAGGGCCTCAATGAGGGCATGGATTTTGGTAGTTTTATGTAATTTAGTTAGACACTATTTGAGCATTGTAGATGGAGAGAGGTATAATAGATACGCATTATTTAGGATTAAGATATAAAATATAATAAGGATAAAAATATATGTGATTGTCTTGTGTTGGTTGACAATATATTTATTTATAAAACAATAGTTTAAAATATAGTTGATGAAATAAGATGAGAAGGTGTTGTTTTTAAAAATCAGTTTTGCAGATGGTAAAAGTTATTAATAATAAGATGTTTGTGATATACTTCAAATGATTGTACTGTTTGATATTTTGTATATGTATATATCGGCGCTCCGGTTGGACTAGGATATGGTTGATGAACTACTGTGGGCTTTTGGGGAACAGAGTTTGGGTGAAGGGAACAACCCTTGGGACTCAGATGGCGATCAGAATGACTTTACCATCCAATTTGAGGACCGTTATTGTGCTAGAGCCAACTACCCGAATATAATATGAGACAGTCTAAGTTTGGGTGCATGCGCGAAAGGAGATCACTGGATAGTAGCAACATTACATAATGCGCATGAGTGGAAGGACTGGGGTAATATCGGAAGGGAAGCAGAGCCATATGAGTACCGAAAGGAACAGGATGGAAGGGGTAATAAGTCATGAGACGCATATGCGTCTCAAGAGGTCGTGTTTCCTGGTCACCCAGTCGGCAATGGTTTCCGGTGGCCCGCGGGGTAAGTTTGCTGTTTCTTGGTGCCAAACGGAGTACCGAAGGACTATATATATGGGTTAGATACAACATAATATGTTGATATAGGCCCCTGAAGAAGCAGCTCGAGCTGGGAAATGTGTTGGGTAATCTGTATAAGTAGTTTATGAGACGTTTTAGATTTTGTTATCTGTGCAGATACATTTATTTTATTATTTATTTTGTATATATATTTTATTTAATAAACCTTAGTGCATATTACACAATCTGGGTTCAGAGTCCTGTATCCCCATAGCTGAGTAAGGTCCCATAGACTGTGCCCAAGTCCTGGATAGAGGACAGCAGAGTATTACATCTAGTCTGTAAGGGCAAGAGTCCTGATAAAATCGTGGACCTACCAGAAAGGAGACGGGAAGGAGAGGACGTGAAAGAACCTGCACTGGAGGTTATCCAGTGAAAGCTTACACACCAGGAGGCTGGCCTACCTCATTATAAGGTGATCTGCATGGTGAAAGAGGTGAAATCCTAGTTAAGAACTCACTAGGTGGAAGGGTATAATAACCTAAGAAAGTTTCTGGTTACAGTCTACACTCAGATTGTGTGCGTCTCTTTTCTTTTTTGGTGGAACTGCTTTCAAAATCAATATATATGTTAGCCATTTTTTATTTCAAACAATTGTTTGAAATATTTAGCTTCAATTTTTATCAGTTTATGCTAATTAGCTAGATGGCAAGGGGAGGCAGGTGAGAGCGACAGCAGAGTGGGATCTTAGTATCTGGCAGATATGCGAACCAGTACTGTCTATTTTACCTAAAATAACAAGTAAATAAAGCTAAATATCTCAATAACTATTGTTTTACAATAACATAAATATAGGAGATTTTGAAAGGTCTTTCAAAATCACACATTTATTACAAAGTGACAGATCCCATTCAAGGATGCCCCCAGCGTTACCCAAGTTTTTTTTCTCTTCATTTGCTACAGATACCACATAAATAGTTCCACAGTATTAACATCTTCCACATCTCAAGTGCCTGCTAACAGTCCAGCTCCTTCGAGTCGAAAGAGATTCCTCCCCACAATTCTGAACTGCATTTTATTGTTCTAAGCTTCACCCCTGGGGGACAGACTCCCCTGTCCTGAATAGCCATACTCCCTGTAGCACACAAAAATAATTATGGAGATTCTACTGAAATATACATGTAGCATATGCAGATGGCAGAGCCTGCAGAGCAGATGCTGCGCACCAACTTCCATAAATATAATCAGATCATGTCTAATGGTATGAAAAGCATGTTACCGGAAGTGGCCAGGAGAGCTGAATGCTGTATTGCAAAGAAATTAGGAACTATTGTATTTCAGAAAAGCTACAAAGAAAATCTATGTTTAAAGGGATAGAAATACTTAAAATGTAAAAAGAAATATGTTGTAGGGTTTATCCCCCTGAATAAAACAAGAGTACTCCCACTGCTGAAAGGTGTTTCATTTAAAAGTTATTAATTTTCAAAGTTGAATTTTTTAGGTGCAATATCACAGTGGCCTGAAATTGTTAAACGATCTTATGTACAGCTCTGGTCAGTTGACCATAAATCTCCATAGGATGGTGTAGCAACAGCGCCACTGTACAATTTCAGGCCACTGTGATATTGCACCTAAAAAATTCAACTTTGAGCTATAATAACTTTTGAATGAAACACCTTTCAGCAGTGGGAGTGCACTTGTTTTACTCAGGGGGATAAACTCTACAACATATTTTTTTTTACACTTTAAGTATTACTATCCCTTTAAGAGGCTCTTAAAATTGGTCAATGTGCATATTTTCAAACAAAACTATTGTAATACTACTTCATACAACAAGTACGACTTCTGGAGACATCAATTCCTGTTTTGCACTGAACAATCCACTTTGATTTGCTCCTTTGCTGAGGATCTAATCAAAAACATGGAGTTGTGCAGTCCAAAGAAAGGATGGTGCAGAGTAAAAAAATATATCAGGTACATCATTCTGAGTGGCACCTCAGCTACTGCACTCTGGCCACAGCCTCATTCTGTGTTGTGGGTGTGGTCAGAACAATCACAATCTCCCTGTCCCACATAACTCCTGACTTATGATGGTCAGAGGTATGGTGGTCAACTTATATAACAAATATTACCCACTACTGGCCATTATTAACCCCTTGGATGCTAGAGAAGCCTCTAACTCATATCAAGTGTGTTGGAATCTTTCTAGCATCCAAAAGGGTTAATAACCTTTTTGTATTTGTATGTTATTTGGATTAGTCTGTGGGTGGGGTCATGAGTAGGAGTAGGTGGTCCTAAGGGCACCTAGGGTGACTATGCATAGGAGGGTGTGAAATGAAAATCCGGCCCTGGTCACAGAATATTCAGTGACTATGATATTTTTAATCTGTGGGCAGCAGAATGGTAAGAGGTGATACGATTAGAAATCATTAAATACTTTAATCATGTGGATGCTAACAATGTCTCCAACTTTTTATTTCATGACACATTTGAGATGTTTAGCATCCAGGGAATTAAGGCACTTAGAAGAGACCTGTTTTTTAAGAAAATGGCAAAATCTAGAATAAGGTCATTTTCAGGCGGTAGAAGTAAAACATGGCACTTAATATAAAGATCCATTGTAAATAAATGGATGAAGCAAATACTTAAAAGAATAGGCATTCAATATGCCTACAAAGGAGATAAAGAGGTCCTGAACAGGAAAAGGACAATTAGAAACAGCTAGGCTTTTTCCACATATACATTTGATAACAGGTACGAGTCACCTGGCACATTTCATACTCAAATTTTTCTATAGTAACATGTTTTCTGGTCTCACTTCATGAGGAATGGAGTGTTACATAAAGGTTCCCATTCCTACATTATATAGAACTACAGATCCATTTCTTAAAGCAGTCTGCCATATAATACATTTTCCTCACCAGCCAGTGGAGTTGATGGGCTTTCAGGTACAATTCTCATATCTAAACAGGGAAGTTTTACAGTTACAAGTACTATTTTAGCAGAAAATGGTAAATTCAAATATTGTGTGGTGTGGTCTATAAAACCCTTGTAACTGCCTAGTATTTGGCAATCGTTGACTAGCATTTGACTCTCTATGGCCGGTACTCTAGTATTGATTAACTGTACTTAGCTGTATGTTGCTCATATTCATCTCTGCAAGGCCCATCATTGATTGTGTTGCATGTATTTGGTTTCCTTTGTCTGGTATTTGACTCTTTGTGGCTGGAACTCACATTTGCATGCTCTCTTACTTGCCTTTTGATGGATTGTGCTTGTTTCTGTGTGGCTTGTAGTTGGCTCTGTGTGGCTTTTACAAGGCTCTGTGTGGTTTGTACCTGTTTTGCTCATACTTGCCCTTGAGTATCTCATACTTGCCATTATGTGATTGATACTTGACTTTGTGTGGTTTATATTTTGCTCTTGGTGGCTTGTATTTGGTTCTGTGTGGCTTATATATGACTCTGTATGCCTTGTACCTGGCTCTGTGTGGTCCATACTTGACTTTATGTGGCTCATATTTGCCATTTTGTAGCTTGGTATGGCTTATATGTGGCTCTTGGTGGATAGGATTTGGTTCTCTGTGGCTGATTCTTAACTGTGTGTTGCTCAATCTTATCATTGTGTGGCTCATAATTGAGTATGTGTTGCTAGTTCCTGGATCTCTTTGGGTAGTATCTGGCTCTGTGTGGTTGGTATTTGACTCTGTATGCTTTGTACATGAATCTGTGTGTCTTCTATTTGGATCTGTGTGGCTTGCACTTGGCTCTTTGTGGCTAGTATTTGACTCTTTCTGGCTCAAGCATGACTGAATAGATCAAATGTGATTCTGTGTGGCTAGCAGATTACTCTCTATGACTCATATATTATGTAGCTCATAAATCACTCTGTGGTTCATACTTTGTGTTTCCTGTATTTCTACAGCTAACACGGTACCAACGCTCATCTTTTATGGTTCTTAGTTGACACTGTGTGCCTTGTACTTACTCTGTGTGCCTTATACTTGAATCTGTGCTCCTTATACTTGACTCTGTGAGTCTCGTACTTTACTGTATGCCTCCTACTTTACTTTGTGTGATTAGTACTTAACTGTACGGCTTGTACTTGGGTTGGTTTGAACTTGACTTTTTGTGCCTAGTACTTGGCTCTTTGTGACTTTTTCTTGGCACTAATGGTAGAGTGCATGTTAAAACATATGTTAAATGTACAATGTAAAGTGTAAATTTTACTTGTCTTACTATATTTATGCCAGCCTATCTGCTACAAAAACACTTAAGGTGTTTGTAGGCCCCAAAGTTATCCTTATTGTGATACAAAATCTGATTAATGTAAGTAAAAGCAGGTCATAACACATAATGGGACTTATGTATAAACGTCAACAGGATCAAATCTGGGGCAAACCAACTGCACCATTAAGGTGAAATAAACTTCCCCCAAATTACTGTTGATTTAAATAGAGCTTTTAATGCCTTGAATGCTAAAAGGGGTCTAGCCATAAGAGAGCTCTGTGCCTCCTTCGGCACAGAGCTGAAGCTCCCAGTGCTGTTCTCAGTAATGCAGAGCGCTGGGAGATGATGTCATCTCCCAGCGCTCTGTATTACTACAGAGCCTGGGTCCTCTGCGTTGTGAGCGTCCCATAGACGGCGCGAGGGAGCGCTTGGTAGTGTAAATGAGCACTTCCTCGCTGCAGATATATTTAAAAAAAAAAAAAAAATCTCAGCTTCTACCTTTTCTGTGCCCCTCCGTTTCTGCTCCCTAAGGCAGCTGCCTGTGCTGCCTTAATGGTAGCGCCAGCCCTGGGGACAGGGTGGAAAGGAGAAGAAGTGGGGGAAAGTAGGGCAGAACAGGATAGGAAGTGGACAGAGTTTCACAGGAAACTCATCACCTCTGGAGAAACAGCCTCTGTCCCCAGAGACCAAATTACCAACTCTAAAAATGAGAGTCATCAGGGCAGATCCATAAAGATGCCAGGTATGCTTCTTAGGAACAGAGGGGTGTGCAAAGCATTGCAAAGAAATGTGTTGCAAATCCCATTGGCCTCCTTTGGTCCATAAAGGTTTAGAATGCAGTATAAAGAGCTTGTGTCTTGTGGTCTTGCTAGCTTCTCTTACATCTGCCTTCATGGACAGGATATCCAAGACTGACTGAAGAAATTATATCTTGATAAGTTAAGTGTGGGGGTTATTCTTATGAGGTATTATTTCTCCTTAGTATAATGAGTTATAATATCATGCTTAAAGGGGAACATTCACATCATAAAAACTTTTGTGCATAGGCTTTAACTAATAAAACTATGTTAGCGTTGGCTTTTTTAAAAATTTAGATACCTACTAGTGGAGATATCAAGACTGAAAATCTGGCACTTCAGCGTTCTGCGGCACCCTGTATGTGTGGCACAACGCCACAGGACTTCCCACCTCCCTCCCAGCTGCCCCAGGGAGTGCGTTCACACTTCCCTTTGTGGTGGCATTTATGTGGGCTATCATTACAACAAGCCCTGTTTACCATGCTGCTGAGCAGGCTCCACTAGTAGGTATCTAAATTTTTAAAAAAAGCCAAAGCTAATATAGTTTTATTAGTTAAAGGCCATGCACAAAAGTTTTTATGATGTGAACGTTCCCATTTAAGAGCCTTACAAATATCTGGTAAATCTCTTGGATGTTGAAGAGGTCCCACATACATCTTTTTACAATGCACAGGAGGCCTCTCATGCATCTAAGTTAAACGTGTATGCACCTGAATGTAGTAATTATGTACAATTACTAAATAATAATATTACTAAATAATAATTATCTATAAAGATTGATGTCTCTATGTACCGTAGTAAATAACTTTATATCTGTTTCAAGTAAAAACAGTTTGGATGACCAACAGCACAATGTAGAGGGGTGGTGGGCTTAAAAAGTCACCACAAGGTGTAGATAGTATGTAAGAGAATAATGGGTCATAATCAGGTTACTAGTGTCTATCATTAGACCACAACCATCAAACATTCTTGTTCTGAAAAAGTGTAAAAATAGTAAAGGAAAAAAAAATAGTAAAGGAAAAAAAACAGAAGTGGGGAAAAAAGGGGTGGCTTTACATTATCTTTATTGAATAAGCACCGGACTCCAGTTCACATAAGTGAGATGTAATAGATTCTACAAGTACAGGAGTATAAGACATTAGTTAAGTGATCAGACTGTCAAAAGGGTGCCCTCCGTTCTTTCAGTACACGTAACCAGTGTAACCATGTTAAGACAAATTTGGGATCAGGGGAATAACAACAGGGGGTGCAGCTGTGCCATGGTCCTGCAACCAAAGTTGCCCCGTCTGCCACAGGGTCCAATATGTTCTAATTATGCATCTGTGAAAATACTTCTGTGTTGTGGGGGGCACAAACTTTTTAAAGGTGCTGTAATTTCCACATGGTTCATAGTTTATTGAAGTAAATATGCATTTCATACCCCTCAGGCATTCAAAGAGTTAAAGCTCTCAGTCTGCACTCTAGCCTCTTAATCATTGTTTCATTTCACATCTAATGTCATGGAGTACAGAGCCAAAACAACATTTGTGTCACTGTCCAAATATTTATGGACTGCACTGGATATAGTACTCAGATTTTCCAGTGATCAATGGACATATGGTAGAATATCTCCATATTATAGGAACTAAAACTTTAGTAGCATTTAATAAATCATGTGGGAGGCAAATGTTATAAACAGGACAGTCATCTGTACACTTATTAAGAAGTATGAGCCACAGATCACGGGTGAAATCAGAATGTAGGATTTTGGACATAATAGAAAGAACATTATCCTAATATGGAATGATCATGATCTTTGAACATTTTCACCAGATAAGAGATGACTGGGGATATATTTTAGCCAACACTTCTGATGTCCTATACCATCTGTATAGAGTTTTAAGATTAGTTTTTAAATACAAAATATCAACCATTCCTCAACTATGAGAGCAGACTCTAACTTCCCCCAAGCTAGCATATGCTTAAATTTGATAGTTATGAGCATAGAGCTAAACTGGGAATATATCTTGGATATGGTATGTGTGGCCAGGTATGTTTTGATGAGATACCTCAAAGGGTAAACTCCCTACAAAATTATTGTTATTAGGATGAGATAGGATATAATGAGTTATTGTTGGTAGGTCCAGGTTTAAAGAATCTCTAAGATACCTAATAGGAATCACTACATAATCTCTAACCAGCTGGATGACCTTCAGATTATTTTCTATTAGTCTTCACCTAGGAAGAGCACCTTTACCTGGGAAACATTTTGGGTGGAACAATAAGGAACTACAGAATGTGGGATGGAGAGTCCAAAATGTTAGAATGTTTAATCACAGAGATATAGCATTGCAAACGTAGCAGGATATGAGAGCTGGATGTCTGTCAGTTCAGCCTAACCAAAAGCCTTTTCAGCATACATGGATAGAGCCATAAGTTCATGAATATCTCTTAGGACAACGTTAAGATATTTGATAGTATTGTCAAGTGCCTCACTGCTCAGGACAAGTCCCACCTGATCTTGGGTTATCAGTCTGAGCAGGACTGAGTTTAGCCTAAGAGCAAGAACATTTGCATAAAGCTTGGGGTCCAGGTTTAGGTGATAATCAGGTCAATAAAATAGGTAAAAAAGATGGGTCCCTGCCAGAGTTAGGAATGATAACTGAGACTGTAACAGATTCTTAAACTTATCTATAAACTGGGGGAGAAGTGGAAAGTCAGAGGATAAAATTGTGGTGATATAAGAACTGGACTGTACGTGGGTGGGAACTGTCAGCACCTATGGGGTTACTGTACCCAAGAATAAAACAATTTAAATGTATGTGTAGGCTTGTCATATATTTTGTTTAGTAGTCGCCCTATGTGGAAGGGCATCCCAGGCATGGGCCCTTGCTCCTCATGTGCCTGGACCAAATTAGCTGCACCTCACTGATGATGCTGACTAAAAGAAGAAACGTATGTCTGGGGTTGGTCTGTTTTGCTTAGCCATAGAGGATTTGACTGACATTTCACTGCTGGACTGTTTTTAAGTGGGACTAGATTAAACTAGTCACACGTTTTGTTAGTTATAATTATAATGACATTAAGATTAGCTAATTTACAAAGGAGTGAAGATGCCCAGTGAGAAAATTAGACTGGCAGAGAAACAACTCTCAAATATGGAAGACAAAAACCTCTCTGAGTATGTATAATGAGAGTATCTTTGGCGTAAAGCTAGCAATATATGCATGGCAGCACTGCACCACATGTATGAGTGCAGATTTGGGTGGAAGAAGTGAGCATAATAAATGGAGTATGACCCAAGCTCAATACTAAGAAAAGAGAAAGGACAGCACAAATATAGGATATTATGACACTTAATCTGGGGAGACAGCATGTAAGGTAATATTCCCAAGAAAGGAACTTAACATAAAGACCCAGAGATAAATTCAATAAATAAATCAGTGTTCAAAAACTCTAAGGGAGGGGGCATGACCTCAAAAAAGATAATTTAAGAATATAATACAATATACTGTTTTGCTGACCACAGGCCCCAAATGATAGCTGTTAGGAAGACAGAACAGAAACAAATAAATAAACAAAGGGGGTTGGTAAGAAAGGAAAGAAGGAGCTAAGGTAGTGGAAAGAGGTATGATAATACAGAATCAGCAAGTAATAAACAGTCACCAAGGCACAGTACAGTGATACAACTTAATAAGAGCAGTAGTTAGACCTTTCTGCAATCTATGAGTGCATAAAGCTTATGGCATAAATGAGGTAACGCGTAAGCATCATACCTTTGCCCTTTAAAAAACATGAGATGCAGGCACGTTAAATTGTAGATGACATACTGTGTAGAAGTGGAGAGCAGCCTGAAAGTTTACAGTAAGCAGATCATGGACTGTGCCACTTAGCACCACTTAATGAATGATAAAATAAAAGGGTAGATGGGAAGGGAGGAAGAAGGTCTATAGGGAAGACAAAGAAGAGAGAAAGACAAAGGAGATGGAAGGGAAGAGGAAAGACACGGGGGAAGAGGAAAGAGGGCAACAAAGATTAGCAAATGTCACAATTACCATCAATAAAGAAAACAATAATATATGTTATTAAGAACTTAAAATAAACCCTAGTGTAACACACATAGGAGCGACAGTACATAATTAGCATAATATATTGTGATATACAGAAGATACAATTGTCTTGCCCTATATTTGTTAAGAATTTAGACATACAGGTTCCCAAAAGTACAAAGATAACACAGCATGAAAGAGACTACAAAAAGATGTATCTAGAAGCCTCTGAGGTATACCACTGAACTGGAAGTAGGGCCAGGAGGACAACATATGGATTATGCAATATCACAAAGCAAGGATAATAGCATCCCAAACTTTGCTTGCACATTAAAAAGCAATTATCATTAATAAAGTATGGAAGCAAACATTGTGTAGTAGCAAGTGGTAAGAACAGTAAAGCAGTGTGCCAATTGAATGAGTCAGGTAAGATGTAGAAGTCTCAAATCCCCCTGGAATTGAAAAGGGATGGCCAATAAGCAGCCATATTTTCTGATAACGCTATATATTAAGTCCCAGCTGAGAGTATTAAAAAAACAGCTGTAGTAGCTTTTAAACTAAAAGTAATAGTATACAACCATGCTTCAGTAGTATAGTACTCAGTGATGCATGCTTTGAAATCCATATGGAGAGTAATTAGGATATTGTGGTGCAGGAGAGGTTTCTCTGTGGGTAGTATCGGTCTTTGCAGATCTATTATGAGACAATGTAGAGTGAGTGAGAAGCTGGGGCTCTGAATATCAGGGATCCCCAAATCATTAAAAAACCGAAATTAACCCTCCATGGATTTCACAGATTGGGACACATCATACTTGGTGGTTACATTACAAAATGGGAACCCCCAGTGGTATCAAATGTTAAGGTTGTGAAGGTGTGAGGTGTATGTGCTTGTTTGCATTTCAATGTGCTAGATTGAACAACAGGATAGAGGCTCCATCATGCACACTCTCCCTCTTGGACCTACAGTGACTGTTACGTGAGTTTTAAATCTTACAGTCTACACACAACATTTTAAACACATAGATTCCTTTAAGAATTGTTTATAGAGTCATTTGAAGGGCACCATTAGGAATATTCTCTTATAGCCCCCTCTCCCTAATATTGTTTTTCATCCTCTATCATCTAGGTCGTCAATCTGATGCCACTGTTAGTCAAGCTTATTTTTATGTTCTTTAATGTGGAGGATCCCCTGATCACGCAGGAACTCAGAAATCTTATTTTCAAGATCCAACATGGTCACCTGGACCAGACGTGCCAGATTTGATAGTCAACAGCTCTTACATGAGAAAGGAGCGAAATTCGTTGAGCGTATATTTAATACCCAATTTAGTCTGCAGCTGTGCAAGTTGGTCAAGAACCTCCCTTGACACCAGTTTGTGTTATATGGTGAGATAAGCTGTTTTAGAGGCTAAGTAGAAGAGTTAAAGTACCATGTGGTGTGGAACAAGCATAACATGTGTCCATCTTCCTTCTCGGTAAACAACTACAACCATCAATGGGACTTTCTAATTCTCCCTTGTGGTGAAGATGGCTTCCCACAAATTTGTTCCACCTTTCCTTTTAAAGGGATAGTAATACTTCGTTTTAACTTTATTTTATTTTGTAGGCATTAAAAAAACATGAAGAATGATATAAGTCTTATCTCTCAAACCTTTATGGTTTATGAGATATTCACAAGCAAAGTTTCCCCTTCCCGCCCCTTTTACCTAGTGTAAGCAATGTCTTCTCAGATGTGGAATGCAGTCTATAGACCAGACAGATAACAGAAGGTGACACTCTTATTCCTATGAGAACAATGAAGGCCCTGCCCCCCTTGACAAGCTTTTCAGGTTTTTTCCCTTATCTTAATTGAAGATTGTCCCTCTCTGCAGTCTTCCTGGGCACCTCCCTTCTGCTCTAGCTGAACAGTGTGACATCAGTAAAAGGGGTGGGAGGGGGACACTTTGTCATTGAATTACTCTGGAATTACAACTCTGACAGAATTGAAATAACACTCTCCAAAGTCCAAATACTATGATGATTAATTAGAGGTGTTTTTATTATGAAACATTACTATCCCTTTAACATAAAGGAATCTCAGAGAAATTGCTCTTGATAACTGTTCCTTTAGGCTTTATGTTCAAAAGAAAAGTGAATTAGTTTGAGGGCAACCCAACTGTACCATAGAGGACAAACACACATTCTCAAAATTCCCATTAATTTAATTGTAACCTTTAAACCCTTAAATGCTAGGGAGATATCCAACAAAGGGTTTAAAACCCATATTTAAATCAATAGGATTTTTTAATTGTCCCTTTTGGTGCAGTTGCTTTACTCCACTTACCTATTTAAGTTAAGACCCATGGTGTCATCCAATTACTTGTACACATAATTGAAATGCACATATCTTTATTTTTCTCCCTGAAATGCTAGATAAGGCTTTAATAATGGATGTAATTGTAAGCAATTTTGACAGTGAAAAAGACAGGTAATGAACACCTCCACTTTCAAATGAGCATCTTTCTTAAGCAGCTAATGGGGGTGAGCCACTAGAGTCATGGCACGACCAACATTATGACCCCTCACCATCAACGTTCTCTTTAATCCATGGATGTGCAGCTTGAAGTCTCCAACTGCTGTTGGACTACAACTCCCAACATCTGGCTGGCTGAGGATGATGGAAGTAGTTCAATTACTCCAGGTTGTCCACTTCTACTCTAAGCTGTTGCACGACGGGTCAGCAGGGCTAGCTTCCCACCCCCACCTCACAAAATAAGTTCCCAGTTCTTTGGAATCTTTAACACGATTCATTGCTATGAGATGTCTCCATCAAATTAGTTATGAGATGTTTCCATCACAGTGTAATTTATCATCTCTAGTATCCCAGGTTAAGATGAGACTGAATTCAGGTTGATCTTAGTAAACAAATTAAGAAATTATGTTTCAAAATGGACCCATCACTTAACAAAGCACTATATGGAAACCTAACCCTTTCACTACCTGAAAACACTTTGCTCTGTTGTTAGGGTTCTGGTTAAGGCAGTATAAGTGAGGAAGAGCAGGGAGTCACACTGATTGCATAGGGGCATGCTATAACTGAGACTGACACAGATTCTATCCAGGTAGCTCCTTAGAGTACAAGGATATCAATGTGCATCCTACTTGGGACTTTATGATAGTATCCCTCACCCTAGCCTGGCAACACTAAACAAAAGAGAGTAGGGTGGCATCACCAGCAGAGTATGGTCATATAAATAAAACATTTATTCCTCCTGAATTGTACATCTAACAGGTGCAAGATACAAAAACAGCTTGCAGTTTGGAATAACTAAAAATTGTTTCGGTGACAGGCTCACTGCAATGGAAACCTGCATGTAGTATGTTCCTGGGGGGAAATTAATGTCAAAAGATGCCTATAAACTAGGAAACTAATGTTAAGCAAAAGAACAAAACTTCTGTATTTATACGATGAGTGAACAGATCAAAAGTAAATTTTGATCACCAAAAGGGGAGATTGATTAAAAGAAGTTTGTTTCATTGATCATGTCATTTACAAACCAGTAGGCCTGATTGCTTCTCTCCTTAAAGGAGAAGCATTGCCTCCTTATAATAACCTTCCACTTACCTTAATATGGCCAGAACAACCTAATGGTCTCTATTATTCTCTCCTTGTGTCTTTGTACAAGAGGTTACATCTTCAGTATGTCCTGGATGCCATGTCCATGGGTCAGACATCCTAGTTCCTAGCAAGACCACAGGACACATCATCGCCACTACAATCTCATTCCTTTAAGGACAATAGGGATGTGCAACATACAGCTTCCTAATCTTACATCTCCCTCTGGTCCTTAAAGGGTTAAGGACAGATGTAGTCAACCTTAACTAAACATTTATCTGAGTTATGGCCATCTCAATCTGATAATCATCTTCAATTGACTTTCATGGGGATCTTTGTTTACTTAGGACAGAAACAGAGACGTAACTAGAAGCCACCTGGCCCTGGTGCAAAAGTTGCTATGGGCCCCACCGACCACATTGGCCCCCCATTGGCCATCTCCACTGGACACCTCTACAATGCTCCCAGTCTCCACATTGCCCCCAATCATCTCCATATTGCCACTCATCAGCTCCATATTGCCCCCATCTCCACATTCCCTCAACATTGCCACCCCCCCCGTGTCCATTTCCTACCTCCCCGGTGGTCCAGTGGTGTGGCAGGAGACATCTGTGCCAACTTCTGCACAGAGCTCTATACTGCCGGAGCTCCCGTACTTCTCTACAGTAATGCAGAGCGCTGGGAGATGATGTCATCTCCCAGCGATCTGCATTACTAAAGAGCCAAAGAGGGCGCTCAACTGCTAGAGGTTTGTGCTGAAGAAGGCACAAACCTCAGCATGTTGTGGGCGCCGGGCAGGGAGTCGCAGGGGGTGACCGGGTCCCTGGAGTGACAGGCCCGGTTGCAGGTGCGACCCCTTTTGTTACGCCACTGGACAGAAAGTTACAGATAGTGAAGGAAATCCCATGAGTAAGTCTAAATCTGTGGGCTCTTGCACTGTCTGCTTCAGTTTAAAAAGAAGAAAACAACTATAATATCCAGAACTGATTGAACAAAGGCAAAAGGGGAGATTACAAGGGGCCATTAAGATTTTCTGATCGTTGTAAGTTAAGTGGGGGGTTATTATTAGAGTAAGTCACTTTTCCTTTAACCTCTTGATTGCCAGAGAGGCATCTCAATGTGTTGGATACATCTCTGACACTGAATGGGTTAAATCACACTAACTAAAACTAATAAATGAATGTAGAATAGACGTGGAATGTTCCCACTTTTTATGCTCAGAGTGTAAACTACAGCTCAGATTGTGGTACATATGTTGTATGTAAAGAAACACAAAAATCTAAAAATGAATTTTGATTGTATACTTTTAAATACAATGTATTTCCACTGTAAGAGTTATTAGCTACAGTATGTTCGATCCCTAAAATCTAATCCTAAATCCTAATGCATGTGTAGAGTATGAGAGATATGACCCAATGCAGTTAATTTATTACCCACTACTCTTCTATTCATAAAGGCTGTGTTACCTTATTCTGGCCCATTTACAGACAACAGCACTTCTCAGAAACATATAGAGATGGCTATGCTGTAAGAATTGGAGGAGCCAGATAGCACAAATAAGACTACATTTAATCCTTTGAGTGCCAGAGGGGTACACAACGCATGCATTGTGTATTCCTCTGGCACTCAAAGGGTTACACCACGGAAAATAAACAGATAATTTTTACAGATGTTATTTCTGAGTACAGGGTATTTAAGTGTTAATTACCCCAGATAATTTTAATGTGTTAGTAATCCTTTAACCCCTTAACAACTGTTCGATGTCACTGGTCCTTAAAGTGATAGTAATGTTTCACAAAAGCAGCAGCTCCAATTAATTTTCATTGTATTTGGGCCATAGAGAGTGTTATTACTGTAAGAATTGTAGTTCAAGATTAATTGAATGATAAAGTTTCCCCCTCCTGCCCCTTTTACCTAGTGTAAGCCACCTCCCCACAGATGTGGAATCTGATCCATAGACCAGACAGCTCACATCAAGGGTCAATATTTTAACTGTGAGAACAATGAAAACCCTGCTCCCCTTGACAGGTTTTTCAGCTTTTTCCCTTATCTTGATTGATGATTGTCCCTCTCTGCAATCTACCTGGACTGTCCCTGCTGCTATGAGGTGAGCAGTTACATCAGTAAAAGAGGCGGGAGGGGGATACTTTATCATTCAATTACTCTTGAACTACAACTCTGACAGAGTTGAAATAACACTCTCCAAGGCCCAAATACTATGAAGATTAATTAGAGCTGCTTTTATTATGAAACATTACTATCCCTTTAAGTGCCGGAACAGGCATGACAGTCCTGGCACATCAAGGGTTGTTAAGGGGTTAATGAACATGATTAAACACAATGAGGGGTTATGCACTAAGGTGTGATAAAGAAGCGATAAAGTCTTGATGACTTCTCCAGTGATATCATTTCTCCAGTTCCTGTATTATTCTGTGGAGCCAATGAGCTAAGGAATTGAAGAAATTATATCACTGGAGTTATCTCTGCATTATCACCTCTTTATCACGCATTAGTGCATAACCCCCAATGTGTGAGTATACTATAGCGGTTAACAATGCGATTTTAGTGAAATAGGCAATTTGGCTTACAACTTTTAATTTTTTAACTTTTTTCTACAAATCATACTTGCAAGGGATTTTAGTAAATACATGCTTCCTGAAGCCAGCGATGTACCTATAAGTGTTCTTTATCTTTAGCTGTTCTTTATACACTGGTTTCTCCTATGATATCTTGACTAATTCTCAGGAAGAAAGAAAAATCAGGCATTCATTTCAATGGCAATGGCACCACCAGGTGGCCATGTGACATTCTTACAACTACAGCAATTTTGGAGGAAAATTACAGAAATAAATTGTGTTGCTATAATCAGGAAATAGTTCACTGCTCATGAAATAATCTTCAAAAAGAGATGCATTGCAATATTGTACTATAGCACTAATTTTCATTAGTTATTTTCCTTATTGCACTGGTAAATCAACATATTACTATTAAGATTCTGGTTAGTGCTTGTTATGCTTATATTGCACTAGAACAGCTACTCCAATGTACCAGAAATTGCCACTCCCCATCACTCCTAATAACACTGAATGCCACTCCATATAACTCCTCCAACTGATCATTATAACATGTCCTATCATATCACTTAATTCAATGGTGGGTACAGGCAGCACGGGGCCTCAGGCTGCTCACAGAGGCAATGGATGTGGCCCCCATTCTGTTCTCTGGAAGAGTGAAAGGAAGAGATAATTTCCCTTTACCACAGCACATTCAGCATGCATCCTCATTCTTTTGCTGAAAAGCATCCATTCTTTCTTAACCTTGTCAGGTGCTAGACAGGCCTCCACAGCATTCATTCTCAATCCAGGCCCACACAACTGTATAACTTCTTTCTATATAACATCTCCTGATTTTTCCTATAACTTGGGATGGGTGGAAGCTGCCATGTGTTTCAAACAGGATTTTCCTGCACTATACGTGAACTTTTCTCCTTTACAGGTAAATTCCCGTGGGAACAGACAATATAAGACAAATGAACATCCCTCTTGTTTTGAAAAGGGCAAAATGTAAGTCTGAGTATTCCTAGTCATCCTCAGGCAGGGTATACACACACACACACACAAACAGATGCAATTATATATACACACAAAGATACATTAATATATACACACACATACAGACACACACACATACAAACACTCATCTACACAAATGTACTTATATACACACACACACACACACACAGATTAATTTATATACACACATAAGCACTCATATACACTCACACAAATACACACACACAGATGCACTCATATACACACATATGCATACATTTGAACACAAACACATGTATTCATACACACACACATAGATACACTCATATATACACACACATTCACAGAGATGCATTCATATCCACACACAGGTGCACTCATACACCCACATGCAGACTCATACACAGATGCACTTAAATACGCATAAAACGATGCCGTCATATACACACATACTCACCCTTATACACGCAGACACACATGCAGATGCACATATCCTATATAATAATGTGCTAAATCGTGTGTAACGCCCGACATGCGCAGTAGACACTGCTGCGCATGCGGCAGTCATGCGCGGTAGAGACTGCCCGCGCCGCAGCTCATACAGAGCTGGGCGCTCCGAAGGAGCGTCCAGCTCTGTATCAGCAGCGGCGCGGGCAGTCTCTACCGCGCGTGACTGCCCCGCGACTGGCTGCCAGAGGCACTGTGGCCCGTGTAACGGGCTGTTCAACTAGTACACTTATAATCCTACACAACACACTTATATGCAAACACACCAAAAAAAGACCTGGCAAAAACAAATTGCTGCAGAAATTGCTGCAGCATTTCTACAGGAATGAGCATAAATGTAAAAACTAACAGTTTTCCTCCTGTTTAGGTGTTACTGCAGGAATCCCAATCTATAATAACCACACACTATAACACCTCCTATTACTCCATATCAGCACTCCTTATAACGGTACACACCATATAACTGTCCTTTTAGCACTTCTGAAAAGAATGAATATATTTAAAAAAAACAAAACAATACAACCCTAAAACAGATTCCTCTTTTGCTTTCTTCCATAACATTTCAAACCTCACTAGCAACAATAGTGTTTCAAAGATAAATATAACAATCACATTGTGTACATAAGTAGTAAATAAAAAGAGTTTGATAAATGCCATCTCTCTTCTCATGGTAATGAGGGATAGAATTTGGCAGTGAAGGGTTTAACACTTGTGAGTTAGAGAGGTGGGTTACATATTGCAAAGCAATTCATATGAATAAACACATTTACCAAAGAGTTCTGAATCACTATGACAGGGTAAGGACTTTTTTCCTAGTTTCATCCTCTAATTTTCAGAGTTTTGGGCTGTGTTCAATAACCACACCATAGGGAACAAATAAATATTCCTCAAAGCCTCATTAATTTAAGTGTGGATTTTAACTCCCTTGAATGCAAGAGAGGTCTTCAATATACTACAAATGTTTGAGGGCCCCTCTAGCATTTGAAGAACTAAAATCCCCATTTAAACCATTGGGAATTTCTATTTCTCCCCTATAACGCAGTTGTTTTGCTCCAGAAATGCACCTCTCCACCAATTAATACAGCCCATAATTACTACCACTTAATTTGTTATGATGTATTTTATACAAAGCAAATATATTGTATAGCACAGTAAAAATAAAATGGACATTGGGAAAATCTGTTGTAAAGAGTGTTATCTGTTTTCTTCAAGCTGTTTAGACTACAGCTCCCATCATCTGGATGGCTGAGGAAGATTTGAATTTCACCAGGTTGAGGGCTGCATTAGCTGCCTCTGCTCCCGCCACTCATAACTAGGTATTTGGTGAAGTTTCAACCATGTGAATAGATTCAAAGGGAAATAGGGCCTTCTACCTTCCACAAATATTCCTGTGGGAAGGTCCTTCTATAAGTCTTCCAAGGTGAACATGTGAGTTTGTGTGATGACACATGTGATGACGTGCATGAGAATGTCTGAATGTGATGTGGGAACATAAAGCCAGAATGACCTGTTGAAGTCAATAAGCTGGGCTTACCTTCAAGAGGTAAATTCTGCAGAAATTAGAAAAAAATAGCTTCCATACCATAGAAATTCAAAGAGGAAAATGAACCTTCCCCCCATCTTCTTGAGTGGGTCTATATGTAAAAATAGAGCTGGATTCTGGCTATTCATGTTCTGTAAGTAATAGGAAAGGTCAGGCTAAAGGCACGTTTGTGACAGTGGCCTTCTGAATCAACATAGTCCATTGCTGGCATGTGTCATCTAAAATGGCACAAAGGGATGAAATGAGAAGAGAAGGGGCCCTCTGTTCAGCATCTGTCCTCAACAACAGAGGTAAGAGAGCTGAAGGCAAACCTGAAGGGAACATAGTGTCAAGTCCAGTAAAACCAGCATCACACAGGAGCAGGCATAAACTAAACAGAATCTCCACTTCACCTCACATAAGGCCCTGACTCTAGGACACTGAATCTAGGCACAATGCCTGCAGTTTTTTTTTCAGTGAGGGAGCCTCCTAAATAAATATGCATCAAATGGTATTTCCCAGGCACAGAGTTACAGAACTGCACTCAAATCATCTAATCCTTTGCTTCCATGGTAGCATTTGCAACTGAGTTGCTTTTCTGTGCATACTGTAACCACCAGTTTCCCTTATCCTCTCAAGTCCATTGCAGTCAGATCAGTGGTTCTCAATCTTTTTTTTGTCCAGGGCACATTACCACAGTCTAGGTTTTTTTTGGGGGGGCACCACTAACATGTCATTTCTCAATGTTATTATGGATGGTACAAATAAGTAATGTATAGTTATCCTTAATGTCTCATAATTAGAATAACAAAAACAAATATAGTGTACATTAACATTTCTATAAATGCACATCTGAAACTCAACATTCACATTTTATTCAAAATCTTCTGGCTGAGAATCACTGAGCCAAATCCACTTCTGCAGAACGCAAACAAAGGAAACCCTGCAATCAGTGGGCATGTTTCCATACAGAATCAAAAGCTATATAGTGTTTCCCAGGCAGCAAAGGATTCTGGGTAGTGACATCCAAATGAACACTCACAGGAGCTGATGTACTAAAAAGTATTATGGTGCAAACTAACTGCATTATAGGGGGAAAATTGTACACTGGAGACATCTCTAAAGTTCAAGGCATTAAATGTCCCATTTAAATCAACTGGAATTTCAGGAATGTTTACTTGTCCCACATGGTGGAGTTAGTTTGGCCCAGAGTTTCTTAGTACATCAGCGTTACAGATTGTTTCCTTTTGGTCTCTGTCAACTACATTCTTTGACTAAAAGAGCTGAAAGATTATATGATTGAGGTCTATTCCTGTTTTTCCACAGATTTTATATGCGATAAGCAAAAATGAGAGAAGAGACAGAGGCGCCTCCTAGTGTAATACTCAATGTATATCGTCCTCTACCACAAATCACCTGTCAGGTGTATACTCACAAAGCAGATATCTGTGGATCTACATACGTAGTGCATGGAGAAATAGTTTAATGGGAAATCTGACTGACCAAAATACAGTAATTTGTACACACTTCCAATGGGCTGCTCCTGGTGAATACTTGCTCTCTGAAAACAGCCATATAATGCAGAAACAAAAACATAGAAGACACACAGGGTGCCCAATGGTGTAAATCCACAATTAAATGGAATATATAAGAATGGTGTTGCCTACTCACAAGCGTTATGGTCAGAGGTGACACTGACAAACCAACAGGTGGAGGAATATAACCCATCTCTACTGGGGTGACTTCACAAACTGCTGCACGTCTATCTCCAATGTTTCTTCTCAGTGTTCTCAGTGAATATGAGATCTCTCTCCAAAATCAGCAATGAGTAACAAATAACAGTGGTGAAAAAAACCCAAATAAATGAAAGGCTCCTGAATGGATATAAAAAAGAACTGCTTTATTTGAAATAAATAATATAAAGCTCTTCACAGAGAGCTATTCTAATTAGACCATATATGTATATGTATATCCATTCAGGAGCCTTACATGTATTATTTTTTTCATCACTGTTATGTTTTAATCATTGATGATTTTGGATAAAGATCTCACATTCACTGAGAACACTGAAGAGAACTTTGGAGATAGTCGTGCGGCAATCTGCAAAGTCACCCGAGTGGAGGCGACTTATACTCCTTCACCTGCTGGTTTGTCAGGGTCACCACTAGGTCTATCTTTTTGTTTCTGCATTCCAGAGATGTTGCAGTTGTTAGTTCAGTAAAACTGATTACGCAACCTGTACAAATGATACCCATAACACATGCACAGTCAGTCTTTGGGAATACTGTTTGAGGTGGCACAACATTTTATGCATTGTCAATGTAATATTGCAGAGAAAACACCAGTAAAGAGATGTATTTCAGGCTGGAACAGGCACTTATATCACTTATATTCAGGGCTGGATTTCCCAATAGGCAAAGTAGGCAAGTATTCAAGAGAGACAGACTGTGAAACAGCATGCAGCTCATAACAGAAGACTTGCAAAAACACTTCAAAGTCCAGCAAGTGACATTATTGTTTTCATGCAGAAAACAGTAAAGTTACAACAGGGCAGATCTGCATGGTGGCCTATGGGGCCACCAACAGATCATTCATTAGCTGCACTGGAGGTTTGGATGCTCATTGCAGCCAACAATAAATGGTCAACCTACATGGAAGACAACATATCCTGTAGGAAAAATAACAAAATCTGATGTTTAGATCCTTGTGATCTCTAGCATTATTTATTCACTGTGGTTCAGAGCAAGTACTGACTTTTTTTAAACTGTTAACCATTTAAGTGCTAGAAAAAAGGACAAGACACCTTATGGAAAAAGCAAAAGATAAGGATTTACTATTGAAATCTCATTCTCTTTTTGGCAACCATCAAAAGGGCGGAATCATAATGTTGCTTGCATGAAAAGGGTAACATCAGGTTATCGCCCGCGGTGCCACTTCTCCATGCTGTGACTTAAGATGCCCTCTTCCTCTCACAAGCCCTGGTGACTGAACACTCTGATGACATCATGCTCAGTCATCAGGGCTTGTGAGAGGAAGAGGGCATCTTAAGGTACAGCATGGAGAAGTGGCTCAGGGACCACTTTCTCCACAAATGGAGGGTTTGCATAACGTTATTCAGAGCAGAGGACATGTTAATCCTTTACATTTAATGGGGGAGGGGGTATAGAACAAATTGTATTATTTTATTTTAAAATAAAGTTCTCCAGATGTGCGAGTGCAACGTCAGAATACCGCTGGGGTTTAGTACTGAAAGTTTTACAAAGTTATACATAGATGTGCAGGGGAACCCTTAAGCATGCAACATCAGAATGTCGCCCTTTTGATGCGGACGACATTCTGATGTCACCCTTTTGATGCAGGAGACATTATGATCTCGTCCTTTTGATGGTCACCAAATAGAGGGCAACATTTCAATAGGATACCCATTATGAGGGGGTAATATATACTTCCATTGAAGTAAATGGTGCTTTTAAACCCCTGAGTGCGACAGCAGTGATTGTCGCAGTTACTCCTCAGGAATGCCCAGATATCTCTGGGAACTCTCTGGATTTGACCCAGAAACTCTGTTTTTTGCTGTTGATTACCAGGACTCCGAGGCAGAATCTCTGGACGTGGGGAGTCCTTATGAAACTCTATCCACTTCCCAGTCTGTTCTTCCCACTCCCCACCCACTTCTCCTTCCCCTCCCTGTTCCTCCTATGTTTTCCATGTCCATTAAGCCCCTCCCCCACTCATGATTAAGCTCCATTTAAGTCATGGCAGATTTAGTGAATTTCTGTTTGGTTTGCTTTCGAGTTGTCCATCTTTTTTGTTTTGCAGAAAACTGTTTCTACTTTTTTGTTATTTTATTTTCATCTTCACCTATTTTTGATACTTTTATGTGCCTGACATGTAGCTCTCTGAATCTGATGAGAGAGTGCAACAAAGTAAAAAGTAAATGTAAAAAACCTGTGAAACAATGTAGAAAAGCCTACCACAACAGCATAAAGATCATGTAGTGCTGCAGGGAGACTGCAAAATTGTATAAATATCTCTGATTTCACAATCCCAACAGAAAGGTCATTGGAAACATAGATCCATGGACATTAATGACAGGGACATAACAGTGTGAAAAATAGGTGAAGATGGAAAATAATTAAAAGTATAGGCAATTTGATATTACACGTACTGCACTTGCAAAGTATGTAAAGACAGAAAGGTGCTTGACTATCTCTTGAAGTTTGCCTTTAGGTATCACTGCCTCACAGCAGATAAAAGGATTCAACACACAGAACAACTCAATAAGGGGCAAAAGTCTTTATCACACTGCCAAAATAATCAATTAGTAGTGGGCTAGAAAAAAGATCAGAGGCAAAACAATGAACTATGTACATGTACCTGACTGCCGTGTAAATGACACCTACCTAGATTAATACATCTGTTAAAAAAATAAGAGCCACTTGCTAAGGTATAGTTTCCTTTAAGCCATGATAATGGTTCTATGTTTCAATGTTTTTCATTAGTTCTGCTGTATTAATTAATGATCCCACTGGAACCTGGATAAAGAAGGATCTGTAATGATCTAATGGTTCTTACCTAGTATCTTGAGCCTTAACAGCAGAAAACAAGAAACGGAGACCTGATTGTGGTTTTGCCTGATGCTTATTAACAAGACTAGAGGGATGCTTAGAGGATGAAGCAGGAAGAAATATGATCAGGGGCTAACTTCACTGTTTGTAAAAGGACCCCAGCTGCTGCCATCTTTCATTGTGTAAGTCTTCTAATATTCTTGTTTAATGAGAGGTTTACAAACCCCTCTTAGCTGTAACGAGTCAGACCTGCCAAGACAAGCTCTCTACCTAGATAGACAAAACATTTGCCATCAATCTTACTATCTATGCAAATCTACTTGACTGTTTGATAATTGGACTACATGCTTGTTGTCAGTGTCACTATTCCCAAAGGAAAGTTGGAATGCATAGGTAATCCCATTGTATCTCTATCACATCAATACACTCTGTCAGTAGCTACATTATACAGTTTGACCTCTTCAAGGTTAAAGAGACCACACTGAGAAAAGACTCAGATGCGCCTTATGCAGAAAGCTGAAGAGGTGAAATTGTGGTGCAAACAAACTGTACAAATAATTGCTCTTTAAATCAACGGGATAATAGGAAGCTTCTATTTGAGTCATTGGATGCAGTTGGTTCCCACCAGAATTCCTCATATTGTTCATATTACATTAGCCTCAGTGTGTGTGTGTGTGTGTGTGTGTGTGGGAGGGGGGGGGGTATACAAAATAAGTGATCAGCACATGGCCTTTGCTTGTGTATAATTTTAGAATACCTGTGCCTTGAGTATAGCTTCCATAATCTAAGTGAATAACCCCTTTATGCCACCCATACAGGAACAGTGAAAAATAATGTTGTGCTTACTTCCTCTGAGCCTATTCTGTACATATCTGGGCCCAGAGAAATGGAAAGCTTTGAAGATCCCACATACTACCACCTCTTGGTGCACGCAGCACAAAAGCGACACTTTAAACAAGCAAGGAACAATGGACCAAATTTATAAAAGCAAACTGAAGTTAGTCTGGAGTAATCCAATCACTCCATAGGGGACAAAATACAAAATCCTAAATTATCATTCACTTGAATAGAGCTTTTTAACCCCTTGAATGCCAGGGACCTCCCTGGCATTCATGGGGTTAAAAGTCCACTTTATAGGAATTTTTATTTGTTCCCTTGTACTTAGGCATTATAGGAGCAGAACATTTGTTATGGAAAAAAAAATGTTCTAGGACTTTTCCTGCAAAGTAAAAGATCAGTACTCTCACTGCTAGATTTTTCATTCAAATGTTATACATACTCAATGTTTTTTTTATTTTTTTTTATTATTATTTATTAAATAAAACTGTTCACCACAACACCAACATTTTTATATTTAACTCTAAGGGAAAGCTTAAGTCATTAACTGGAGCCCACCATGTGATAGGAACAGCACCATCTGGTGACCACAATGGAAAATTACAGTTGAATGCTAAAGAAAAAACAAAACATTTGAGTTGAATTAAAGTTTGAATGAAAACTCTCCCAGTAGTTTAGAGATGTCTAGAAAAGTCTAGAGACATCTCCAAAACATTTCTTTACAATGCACTGGAGACGACTTTAACATCCAGCAAGTTAACCCTTTGTTTACCAGAGGGATGTGCAATACATTGCAGAACAATGTGTTACACACACCGCTGGCATGGGTATTTGTTTATTTTCCTTTTTTTTTTTGTTCTGCTTATTTTTTAAGTAGAAATGGCATTGGGCATCCCCCCTGGCTGGATCTTACCCACTTATCATACTGTAGTATTTAAACAATAGTAACACATATATTAACTCCACTTAACATACTATTGTCAGGAAATCCTAATAGACCCAGTGAAGTTTGTCATTTGCTGTTAGTATTGGATACGGTGCATGGAGGCAGACATGACAGATGCTTGCCAGACAGTGGCAACCAGAGTGCATAAAGCTACTTACCCTTTAAGGACCAAAGGGGTATTCAAAACAGTTGCGTAACTAGCCATTGAATGGCACTTGTGCAATCATTATTAGGGGTCCACTGCAAAAAAATAATATTGCAGGGGAGTAACTAGGACTTATTGGGCCCTGGGGCTGATGGTTAGCCTTGGATAATGGGCCCCATCATAATTACACCCTCTGCACCCCCTGTAGTTGCAACCCCGGTGCAAAAAAATTGTGAAGCAAAATGCTGCACACCCCTCTGGTCCTTAAAGGAAGCAATGGATGGAGTTTCTGTCTTGTAGCCTTGGAAGCAACTGTGTCTGCCTCCATGTATACAATATTCAAAACTTACTGACAATGTTATATCCTGACCAAAGGAGTAAGGGCATAATTCATAGGGATCATTAGGATTTTCTGGCCATAGTAAGGTAAGTGAGGGGTCATTATTAGAAGATGTTGAGTCTCTTTTTAACCCTGTGTGTGCCAGATGGGTACCCAACACATTCCTCTGCAATGGGTTTGAGACCTCTCTGGCACTCAGTGGGTTAAATGCCAAGATTGTCCCTTCCTTCTCATAGCTCAGAGGACACAGGTGTAAGCAGTTTTAACCCTTTGAGTGCATACCCCTCTGGCACTCAAAAGGTTAATGAAAAGTAACCAATACACAGACAGCGGCTACTTCCTGGTTTAGAGTGACTGAGTGATAAATGAACCTAGGTCCAACATGTTAATTCTACAGAAACCTGTAAGACATTGTAGTAAACAGTAACAAGGGGATTTTCTGCACAATGGAGCTTTGTTTCAAAGGCTCCCATCTGCATTTATGTGCCATAATATTTGAAAATGAGACAAATCTCAGTGTATTCTTCCTGGTACAAAACTGTTTGAATAAGTGAACTTTAATGCTTTACATTTATCAAAAAAGAAATCCAAATAGGCATCCTTAAGAAATATAGTGCAGTGGATGTCCTTATGGAGCTTCTGATACACCAGCTACACAAAGTCCCTCATTGCACAACACAAAAATATTAGGAGGAATCTTCCACCTAGAAAACTAGATACTTTATGGGGGTTGTGCATTTGTGCATTTGATAAACAGGTGATAAATCGGAGATGAGATCTCCATTGATATCACTTCTCCA
Organism: Rhinophrynus dorsalis; assembly: GCA_037306005.1. Taxonomy (NCBI): domain Eukaryota; kingdom Metazoa; phylum Chordata; class Amphibia; order Anura; family Rhinophrynidae; genus Rhinophrynus; species Rhinophrynus dorsalis. Next base: position 125,455,434 of record CM074724.1, read on the forward strand.
GTTCCTGTGTTACTCTATGGAGCCTATGCACCAAGATCTCCAGAACTTAAGAAATCTTAGTGAATTGGCTCCATAGAATAACATAGGAACTGGAGAAGTCATCTCGTCTTTATCACCTCTTTATCATGCCATTTATATAAAAGCATAGTGGATCAATTCTGGGGCAAAATGACTGTAAAATAAGGGATACATGCAAATTACCATAATTGTAGTGGGGCTTGTTAACCCCATCATTTCTCTCTGGCATTCAGGGGGTTAACTCCTTGAGTGCCAGAGACAAATTTGACTCTCTGCCATTCAAAAGGAGAGGAGAACATATTACTTTGCACTGAAAGGGTTAATCATTTGAGTGCCAGAGGGGAACGCAATGCATTGAGTACCCCTCTGGCAGGCAAAGGGTTAAATCAGTGGAAATTTGGGAAATTTGCATTTGCTCGGCGCACTTCAGTAGGTTTGCTCCAGTATTGCGCCTCTGAAGCTTCCTGGAAATGGCCCATACCATTATTTTACCTGCAGGTGAATTCCTGGAGACTGTTCCATTTAGTAAAGATGTCACAGATCTAAGAAGTAGCAATATGTAACTTTTAGCTAATTTCTACCATCAAATTACTTTAAATAAGGGGTTTCACCTCATCGATTAGCCCTTCTGCCCACAAAGAGGACAGCAAAGCTCTTCAAAACAATACTCTGCTGGCCTTTCAGTGGACGAAAGTGCCAAATTAATCAAAAAGAGAAAGACATCAGCCCTTTAAAGGATAACTAACACCTCTTATTAATAACCCTCTACTATGGTCAGAAAATCCTAATACCCATTATGAATTTTTCCCTTTCTGCTTTTTTCTAGAGATAACAGGGGTTATGCACTAAGGCTTGTTAAAGAGGTGTTAAAGGTTTAGTAATGTCTTACATGAATAAAAGGTAATATTGTAGATAATGCAAAAAGAAATCGATCAGTGCAACGTTAGCTCTAAGCTGACAGCAGGAGATCCTGGTCCCGAGACCGGCAGGCAGCTCTTCAGCAGAGCCGCAATACCGAAATCTAAAAAGCAATACTTCATTGGAATGGTCTACAAACTGTGCTTGCAAACCAGTCACACTTTGTAGACCGTTCCAATGAAGTATTTCTTTTTAGATTGAAGAGCCGCATCAAGTCGGCGACACGAATCTCCTGCTGTCAGCTTTACAGCTGACATCAGTGAGAGGAGAACTTTAAAACATTCTATCACTCAAACTATAAAGGTTTGAGAGATAGGACTTGCACCGGTCCATTTCTTTTTGGACTATGTACAATATTACTTTTAATTCAGGTAAGACATTACTATCCCTTTAAAGTGGAGATGACTTCTCCAGTGACATCAATTCTCCAGTTCCTGTGTTATTCTATGGAGCCTATGAGCTAAGATTTCTCCATCTCTGGAGATCTTAGTGCATAGGCTCCATAGAATAACATAGGAAATGGAGATGTGATATCTCTGGAGAAGTTATCTCCACTTTATTATGCTTTAATGCATCTCCCCCAGCATCTTCAGTCTGTCCTAGATGTCATGTCCATGGAGGTGGGCATGACAGTTGCTAGGAGGAACACAAATGTTGCTCACAGCACAAGGTGAGCTTAACCCTTTAATGATTATAAGGGTGTGCTGCACATTGTAAAACCACAGGGGAGATTAACTAAGCAGTGATAAAGAGTAAGATGACTTCTCCAGTTTATCACTTCTCCAGTTCCTTTGTTATTCTATGGAGCTCATTCACTAAGATTTCTTCAGCTTTGGAGATCTTATTGAATAGGCTCCATAGAATAACATAGGAACTGGAGAAGTGATAAACTGGAGAAAGCATCTCCACTTTATCACCTCTTTATCACTTCTTAGTGAATCTCCCCCAGTGTGTTGCAAACTCCCTCTACTCCTTAAACGGGTAACCCACTGAGTGCCAGAAAGGTATCCAATACATTGCAAAGTGTTAAGTGGGGCCATGTACTCTGCAAGCTTCAGTTTTAAAAACTCATAGTGGCCATTAGGATTTTCTGGTCATAGTAGGGTAAGTGGAGATTGTTATTAAGAGGAGTTACTTCTCCTTTAACCCCTTGAGTACTAAATATGTCTCTAGCATTCAAGGGGTTAACAAAGCACAGGAACACAGGTCACAACACAAGACACTGGCGATGTCACACATACACATACAGGCACACGCACAACACGGTACATGGAACGGCATGGATCAGAACTTACAGCCATGTAAACTGGTGGAGAAATCATTAACAGACACAGGAGAGATTGGGAAGGCTCGTTCAAGGGTCCCATTGTTACTACGCAAAGTGCCTGACATGCAAGAGCAGTTTATCTCAGAGCACCCCAAACAACATGCCTGCATCAGCCTCTTGCGGATGGACATCTTGGCTATAATCATGGTCATGATGAGAGGGGAAAGGAGAGGAAGAGTGGTAGGTTAATGCAGGGTACAGAAAGAGACAGACACTTATATATATTCATGTATATATAATCAGACACAAGATGCAGATCAGTGCAGTTATGAACAGCAGGACATTTTGTTTAGAACCATTGGGATGATGGCATGTTAGGGGCAGATTTTTGGAGAGTGCTACCTTATCGATACCAGAGAAGTCCCCAAGGCATTGCACTGCAATTTAATACATTGAGGACCTTTTTCTGGTACCCAAGGGGTTAAAAAGATGGCAAGCATAAGATAAGCAATTATCATATTTGATGACAACGTTAGAGAAAGGGAGCAGAGTGAAGGGGTCTTCGAAAGGCTGGCCACCAGACCTGTTATTGACTTCAGTGAAAATGTACAATACAGTAAGTCTATGATGTGTGTGTAACAAGGAAACACTTGGACACTTTTAAACCCTTGTGCCCCCAGTTCTTGCTTCAAGATTGAAAATGTATTTCAATCTACGCAGTGAAAACATTCGAGAAAATTAGGAAAGAAGTGTTATTTTTTCAGTGTTTACAAGTTAGTAAGAATGTATTTTTATGCGTAAACAATTTGGGTTCCATCTGCCAAACAGTTGACTCTGAGACTGAGATAAATGTCTTAAAAACTACAGCAATACATAGAAACCCACAAGACTAAAATAAACAACATTGCTATTGCAGGGTCTTTAGGCAGATTATAATGTAGAGCTGTGGAAGCATGTTCTGTCTATATAGAGCATTTTATGGCTTACAGAACAAATCTTCTGCAGTTTATTCTAGATGTATTTAGTGCCACAAGATGTTCCTTTTGCAAGGCTAGAGAGTGTATTCAGTATTTATTGGTAATCCACAAATCCTTCAGTTAAATGGATTTGGATGTTCCCCATGGCCACATATAATATAAGGTAAAGATGTAGGTAATTGTGCATAATAATATACATAGATATCAGTGGGTAACTTTAAAAGACCCAATACCAATGAGAGAAGTTTTTATGGTCCTATGCCATATTAGTGATATTTCTAGAGTGGCTGGCATTTCCAAGAGGCCTGCAGAGTGCATGACCTATGTGGTTATGATATGGAGATGGACACTTGATCATTTGTAACCCTTCATGAACCAATTTGTATCTGAATGGATTTTCAATTACAACAATATTTTACAGAGATAAAGGAAAATATAAAGATGTAAAGTAGGAAAAGGAAATCTGTCAGCAAGGCCAGGAAAACTACAACAAAGGGATGGACTTGACCATTTCCATGCATTGACTATGTCTTCATGCACCACTTACATCACTTAACAATTTCAGCAGTAAAAGGTTAAACATGCAAGATTCACACCTGTAAGAATAAGTGCTTTCCACCTCTGCACAATGGCAATTTGAGGTTTCATTTTGGGTTGGAATTCAAAAATGATCTGTCAGAGGAACCAAGCTACTTAAGAATAGGGGGGGTTAGCAACACAACACATTGGATACCCCCCCTGTCCTTAAAAGGTTAAAGTGCAAATATCAAAAAAACATTTTCCCTTGGATAGTTGTAACATTCCTTACATAGCTGCACAGTTGCTGTGGATGACAAAAGTCATGAGTCCATCAAATTCAGCCTTTACCAGATTGTCTGTTTACCCAGAGAAAGACAAATCATCACTGAAACTATTTCCATTTTTTTTCCTCAGTTGGTGAAAAAGATTTTTCTGACTTCAATGTGCCAATCAGATTGCTCATTGAATCAACATCCTATTTGGATTGAAACCAGTCTGTCCTAACATATTCCCATTTTCTTCAACTTAGATGTAAATAGTACATTTAGTTATATAACTCTTTCCCATTTATCTGCCCATGCATTTGGTTTATAAATATCTTTCTGCATAACTGACAGAACTTATGATACAAGATTCCTCTCTGGCACTCATATGGTTAAATAATGTTTTCTGCTGTCTGGTACTTATATATTTTGAGATTGCCTTTGCAAGATGGGGGGAGAGGCATTAAAGGTCAACGTTGTGGTCGAAGTGTCTCGCGCTGTGGGGTGATCATATCGCCTTTGAAATGGAGACACACATCGCCATATGCACTAAGAAATAGGTATGCAAGGTGGGGGGAGAGAATTTAATAAATGTCATGCAGAGGAGGAGTTTTTCTTTTACAGTAAGGTCTGTTAAATTATGGAATTACTTGCCCAAGGATCTGGTAATGGCAGATACAATGGATACATTTAAGAGAAGATTAGATACATTTATTTCAAGAGGGAACATACAGGGTTATACTATGTATTAGTAGGCAAAACAGGAAAGTCAGATAAAAACTTATTTGGCAACAGGAAATTTTATATAATTCTTATTTCTCTGGATTATAAGGCAAAGGTTGAACTTGATGGACTTGTGTCTTTTTTCTACCTATTTTACTATGTTACTATGTAACACTTGTTTTTTTAATTTGAATGGGACAGTGTTTATTTGTCTTGATGTGTAAAATTTTGCTTTACACAGTCAGTGCAGATGAGGGTACAGTGGAGGTGAATGAGAGTGAGGGAGGCAAGAGGCTAATATGAGACAAGAGGCGAATGTGAGGGAAGCAAGAGGTGAGTGGGAGTGAGGGAATCAAGCGTATGGGAGTGAGGGAGGCATGAGGGGAATGGGAGGGGGAGAAGACACAAATGGGAATGTTAAATACTGTTTTTTACACTGTCCACCCACTTTAGCCATACAACACTTAGTATGCAGTTAGTGGCTTTTCATTCTATTTTCTCTCCACCTAACTGCTGGACAAGGCACTAAATTGCAGAGTGCTTTGTGAGTCCTGTTTTTACACAAATCAGCTGATCAGCAGATAGCAGGCTCAGCTGGTTCCGTGAGTGCACAAGGGCAGAAAAGCTTTGCTATATATCTTCTCTGCCATTCTCTCATTTTGGAACCCTTTCAGTGCCACAGGTGTGCTATAGGGAGATCCCAACATCTCCAAACCGAGGCTGGCGATGTTGGGACTGTGAATTCTGGAAGCAAAAGCTGCTAATTAACATTTAAACACACTCACATAAATACAACAATGACTCAATAGCCTGCATTTCCATATGTATATGAGCATTGGCAAAGTAGTCAGTGGAAAGTCATAAGCTTGTCTAAGGCATGGTGGATCCAGGGTGATGACAGTGGTAGCTGATTGAAGAGAATATGAGCCGAAGACATCTTAGTGCACATTGATGATGTGCCTTTGACACAGATTCAACATAATATCACCACCCTGAGCCCTTATTGAACTTTAGTGCATCTCCCCCCCCCCCCCCCCCGAGTCCAATTAATTAGGAGACAACATTTTTTTGCAGTGGAATAGTCATTAAATCCTGCCTTTTATAAGGAGTAAACAATGGGCGGTCTGAAACTATTAGTACATATTTATAGGTGGAGTCATGGTGACCAATTAAGTACCAGAGGAGAGTACAACTTATTACAAAACAATACTTTGCACACTACTCTGGTTTATAAAATGTTAAATGTCGGATTTTGGGCTCCAGCACAAGAGAAAATAAGATTTTAGTATTCTTCCCTTTTCTCTTTAGTCCATATAGAACACAGGTACCATCAGTTGAGTCCCTCCTCCAGGAGGGCAGGGCACATCATAAAAGACAGGGTTTTTGGGGTGTAGACCCCCTCCTCTTCCTCTAGGTCACCCCACTTCCATCAACTTCCAGATTAATTTGTGACAATAGCTACAGCAAAATAAACTAAGGAAATAATAAGATAAGAAAACTCCAAAGAATAAGACCCTAAGAGGACTCTGCCTGGTGAAAGAATGCATGTACTGTTTTTCGTCATGTGGGAGTCCTGAGTTCCATGTGGACTAAAGAGAAAATTATTTAACAGCTAATATCACTAAAATCCTATTTTCTCTTAAGTCCAATATGGAAAACAGGTACCATAGGGATATACCAAAGATTCAGAGAAGAGAAAAGGAGAACAAACCCCCACTTCCCCCATGATACCAGTATTTCCCAGGACCAAGACGGATCTATATAACCGTAGGTCTCAAAGGACACCTAAATAGCACAGCACACCAAACAACAGCCAATGGGGCCCAAACTACTTGACAACACACTGGCAGTAGAAGAAAATGAAAACAGAGTGGTCTTCAAACAGGCAAGACCTCAGCCGAGGCCAAGACATTGATGCGGTAGTGTTTGGTGAACATGTGCAAAGAGGACCATGTTGCAGCCTTGCACAGCTGTTCAGCTGAAGCCTGGTTCTTGAAGGCCAAGGAAACACCCACAGATCTCGTGGAATGTGCTGTGATTTTGAAGGGAACAGGCTTATTCGTGATCATATGTCTGGCATAGAGTAGCCTTGATCCAAGAGGCAATGGTAACCTTGGATGCAGTCTGACCCACCCTAGGATCCTCAGGGATGAAAAAAAGGGAGCAAGCCTTGTGGAAGGGCTGACTATGGAGCACATAATACTTAAGGCAGTGCACAGCATCCAGCAGATGGAGATTCTGCTCATATATGGACGATGGGTCAAAGGAAGGAACAACAATTTCCTGATTGATGAGAAAATTCAAGAAAACCTTGAGAAGATAGTCCTGAGAGGTGCAAAATTCCACCTTATCCTGGAATCGAGGTTTGCCAAAATTTGCAACTCAGCCACTCCTAAAACAGAGACAACTCCCTGGAGAAAAAGTCACCTTCAGCATCATTTAAAGCAAGGAGATTGAGGGCATATGCTCTAAAGGGGACCCCAGAAGGACACTTTAGACTAAAGTGAGATCCCACTGAAGCATGGGGTCCCGAAAGAAGGGACTGGCATTAGCCACTCCCTGAAGAAAGGTCTTCAAGTCTGGAATAATGGCAATACGACTCTGAAAGAGAACAGTGAGAGTTGAGAGTTGTACCTTAAGGCAGCTCAACCTGCGACCCTTGTTGACTCCATCCTGAAGGAAGGACAACACCATAGGAAGATTAAAGACATGTACAGATATACTTTTGTCTGCACAACCCTGGTAAAAAATGGACCAGACCCTATAGTATGCCTTAAAGTAGACCAGGTTCCAAACCTGGGTCATGGCAGAGGTGACGTCATTAGAGAATCCTTTCTGCTTCAGAATAGTGGTTTCAAGATCCATGCTGTCAAGGCTAGTCTCTCCTTGTCCTTGTACCACAGGGGCCCCTGAAGCAGCAGATCCATTCTGAGTGGCAGGGGGATTGGCTTCTGAATGGACAGACTGATGAGGTCTTCTGAAACACGCCTGTTGTGGACATAGGTGAAGTTGCAGCAATTTTGTCACAAAACTGCATCCATTACATGTGTAATGTTGCAACATTTTTGTGAGTACATTTGTACCTATTTATTATTTTCCCATGTCCTAATGGTTTCAGAACCATTTTAACAAGCCCTTTTCCCTGGTTTCTTTGTCTGTTTTGGCAGGAAAAGGACAAAGAGAGGACAGCTCTCTTTGTTTCTTTTGCTGCTAGGGGGAAGGAAGGAGGAGTGGTTCAGGGCAGGTAAAGTGGGTTGGTGAGGGGCATTGCTTGCAACAATAAATTTGTCCAATGAACTTGGGCTAGAACAGTTTCAGAAGCCAGAGCCTGAGAGTCATTTTTTGGACGCCTGCCCTCCACCAGTGGAAGCAGCCAAGTACACTGGACAAATGTACCCAGTTCTCCTTGCCTGCCTCTTTTCCTGCTGCAACATCCTTGTAATTGCCCCAGGACAGCTAAGTATAAAATTGTATTCATCTCTCTCAGATTTATTTTTTAATACTATATTTCTAGGAAAAACACCATAGTAACCAGCAGGGATGGGGATCTTTGCCATAATTGTTGTATATTGTATTTTATTTGCACTGCAGTAAGCAATTGTCTAGTTAGTATTATTAGGTGTTTAGCTAGAATATATTGGAAAATATACAGTGTATTGTTCTTATTATAATGCTATTGTTTGTTATTAAATATTATTGGTTATTGCTAGTACTGAGGGGTTAGTGTATTAATTGTGGTATTAGTCATCACAACAACTTCTCTGGGTATACCTAGATGCATCAGTCACGTCATACAAGCACCGTTTTGGGCTGTAACTGCTTATGGGGTAGTATGTAATTGCATTTGTTTCCAATAGCTGTGCTAGTGTTTGTTAGTGTGAGCATATTGTAAGCCACTCTGCTTGTGCCAGGCCACAGCCCCTTGGATTCAGTATATGTACATTGAATCCATCTTGAAGCAAACACATGGTCTGATGCCATTGAGTTGTCCAACTGAACCTTCCACTAGGTCCCCACAAGCACCTGGTTCCAGTAAAAGAGAGCCAAATGGACAGTTTGGTGCTCCAGGATGTTAATGGACAGTAAACTCTCCTCCCCTGTCCACCTGCCCTGGGCTCCCAGATGTCCAAGGGTTGCACCCTAGCCCTCCAGACTTGGGTCCATTATCAACAGGTTCCACTCTGAAATCAAAAGAGTCACTCCTGAGTCAGGTATGGAAGATGAAGCCACCACAAAGAAGATCCTCCCTGGCCTGAGATACTGGGTGAGATACTCTTGTCTCCTGAACCACTTCCTGAAGCTATCCCTCTGAATTTCTCTCTTGCGGAACTGGGTGTAGAGGACTGCCTCCAGTACCCTTCTGATATCACCCGCAAAACTATCTGGTCCATCATGGAGGTGACCAGCAACTCAAAAAAGACAATAAATATCTGATCAGGAGTGTTATTGGGAAAATGTCCAGAGAGGTTGATCCCCCTCCATCCACAGCCTCAGATACCTGAAGGTTCTCCAACACTGCTTTTGATGAGACCCTCAAAACAGGGGCAGGTTCAACCTCACAGGAATCTCCATAGTAAAAGGAAGAGTCCATGTCTTTGTCATCCTCTGAAGATACTCCAATAACCTGAGTGTGACCACTGAACACAGGTTCAACCTGTTTAAAAGTGGGTATAGGTTTCCAGGAATGGAGAACCCCCTGAACTGAAGAAAAGATAGCTTCCACTGAGGATAGAAGTGTTTTAACCCAAGCTGGCTCTTGGTCAGTGCTGGAGGGCCCTGGTGGAGTGGTAGGGGCCACAGTACATGAAGGGTATAGAGACCCAGAGTATTCCTCTGGAAGGCCAGTATGCAATGAGGCACAGTCGGTAAGGAGAATAAGGGAAGCCCCTGAATCCTTAGCTTTGTATTTCCCCATATACCCCTTAGGGTCAGATATGTCAGAAAATATTTAAATCTAGATAAAACTAGTATAAAATATTCTCAATTTTAAGCAAAGCCCCAAAAAGACCTAAAAGAGTACTTATCTGCTATGTAAAGAATTAAGCTGGAAACAAGAGAAGGAGACTCAGCTTCTGCGCAGGATAAGCAAGGTAGCAGTAGAATGGCCACCAGTAAGTGTGCCAGCCAATCGGAAGAAAGACTCTGGAACTGGGGGAATTATGGGAATTGTAGTCTTATCCCTTGCTTGTTCCCTAACAATGCATGGCTCTCCACTCATGGTCCATTGCATGATCTGTGAAAAATCACAAAGTGGACCATGCGATAGAATATGAATAGGCCTGAAAAAAAAGCCCTCTCTGATAATTTTAGCCCAAATGGTTGCAGATATATGTCCCAAAGAAGTTTCACTCATAGAAGTCAATGGAGCAAAGATGGCAGCGGGTGGGCTGCAGTTCTTAATGGAGCCATTGCATTAAATCGGACTAAGATTAAAACCTAATGAAAAATCCCAAAACCTCCCGGGACCCATGGGGGGAGATAAAAAAAACATGCTTAAGTAATAAGCCCCCAAAGCACCATAATCCAGTATTACACTCACAATTCACCTACACTGTAGAACAGAAAGAAAGGGTTAAACTACCACCAACATGTACTGCAGCCATCTGTACTCCCAGACCCAATGAAGAGAATAAGAGCTATGAGTGAGTGCACAATATAACAAGTACACACAAAGTGTGTGGGATACTTCAACATGGCACATACAGTGGACCAAGGCACTCAAAGGGATACTCACCAATCTTCTGTCTTTAGGCTCCCATCATAGAGAAAGGACAGAATCTCTAAGATCTCAGTCATGAGGAAGAGACTTGTCATACAGTCAACCACTACAGGGCAAAATGTCCACAAGGCACTTTTGTAATGGACAATCCAAATCTAGGGAAGCCAGTGATGGAAGCACACCTAAAGGGGGACTAATACAGACCCATATGTAAAGACAAAACAACAAAAAAAATAAATAAAGAAAACTAATAGGTTGGCTACTGTGCTCCTTTCTGCTTCTCAGGACACATGGATCTGGAGGTTGATGGGTGGGGGGGTTGAGCTGGAGGAAGAAGAGGGAGTTTTCATCCCAAAGAGCCTGTCCATCCCCATGGCTCCTGTGTTCAATATTGGATGTAATAGAAAGCTTTTGGTTTTTTTTTTTGTTTTTTTTACAAATGCTGACCAGGGATGTGTAGGTATACAACCAATATTGTTATCTGTGTCAAGGCAGAAAAGCATGTTAATAACTGAAATTACTTGGGCATAATACATCTCCTGTTACCACCCATCTGTCAATCAAAGAGTGAAAGCAGATTGTGAGAGGCCGAAAGCACTTTTCATCTCTGTTGTTATAACAGTAGCATAACATGCCGCAACCAGAACGTTTCTGGCAACAAAGGGACCCAGTGAACAGCAGCAAACCACAATGGTAACATCTGTATCATTATAAAGCTATTTTAGTGTATTTGATGGTGCACAGTAGGAAGAGAAGAGTACTGGTTCCTGGACCCTTTGATGCCAGGGAGTGCCCACCCTCATTGATAAGCAGGGCACTCCAACAGACAGATGCTTGAACATTCAGCACTCATCCATACAATGAAGGATACAGCAAATAGTTTTGGCAACCACACAAGGATAACAGGACAGCAACATAACAAGTGCACGCTTTATTTAGAGAAGGCACTGAATGGAATCGCTTGAAAGGAGCCCTGGTGATGCTTAATATATTCACTGCTGACCAAAAATAACACATGGATCCACTATCAACATAAGAGGTTACAACATAACAAAAACGTAACATAACATCACAGACATATACAACATGAAGCAGAGGGTTGCACACCAATCACAGAAATGTCACAGTGTCACTGCTGGCCTCAGAAATGCCTCTTGGCTGTATTTCCAATGTGCTGTTTTCATATGTGAGTTTACTGACATTCCAGTTTGAGGTATAACCTATAAGGCTCTAACAATGATTTTCCTATTTCAACCAGCAATACTCCCTTTAGGATTACATACATGCAACCTGGCAGCAAATGAGTAACACACTGGATTACTGGCATAAAGGTTATTACCTCCCTAGGGGAAGGGACAAAGGGCATGTAAGGGCAGAATGATGGCTTGTTAGTTTAATCCCTAATGAATAAGGCATGTTGGGCTGACAATTCAGTGTCATCCAACATGGCCTCATAGTTATATAACTAGATTGAACATGTATGTCTAGGTGGAGAAGGGTAGCACAAGGAATGGCATCCAAGGGCTTAGGATGACTAAATATACAAAAAACAAGCAAGTAGGTTTTAAGTGGTGATATATTTTAATGGAACTACTGAATAGTTCATTATAAAGTTCAAAAAAATGTGTACAAGGAATAAAAAACATGGGGGTTACAAAAGCACTGCTCTTTATGAATAACTTATACTAATTTAGTTGCTCCACTGATAGTTGTTAACAGCTACATCCAGGAGCATTCGACATGAATGACCTAATTAAGATATAGTTCAGCATTCCATCCTTGTTTGGAGGTTCTGAAAGGGCAGAGAAGTGGCTAAATCCAGTAAACATTATATAGGACTTATACGGCCTGTTCTGTGTCAAAATTAAAGAGAAATTTCAGTGCCTAAACACTTGGTTATTGAATGTGTTAATGTATTTTGTAGTTGTATACAAAGTAAAATTGTAGTATGCAGACAAAAATATATCAGTTCTGTAACTGAGAAATCACAAACAAGCCAAAATATAAGAATATTAGGATACACCAGTGAAAATGTTGATGCTAGAGAGGTCTTCAAAGAAGCAAAGTGGTGGATACACCTCTAGAACCTTAGATGTTAAAGAAATTTGGTTATTTTATTCATAAAACCCAAAATGATAGAAATTTCCTGAGAAAAATACTGTATCTCATATTTATCAAGCAGTGAAGTGAAAAAGCCCTCCAGCTGACAAAAGCTGCTTAATTTCTGAGCTGGTCTATTGAAGCTATTTGTTGAAGATACTAAAATTTGTCTTCATTGCTAGGTTCTTATATTAGGACAGGAATTGGAGATATTTCACTGCTTTGTAAATTAAGGCCCCAGGAAACAATAAAATAAATCATGTCTTCATCCAGTGGTCGAAATGTCAAGGAATTCAGTGGTATAATAATTCTTTTTACTCAAAAAATACACATTTAAAACAAAAATCACTTAAATAGTTGATATAAAATATTCTACAGTAGGGTAACCTGTGGCTCTCCTTATGTTGATAGACTGCGATTCCCATAATCATTACCTCTCTACTGCTGAATGATGGGAGCTGTAGTTCAAAAATAGCCAGAGGCCCACAGACTGACCCCTGACTTCCTGCTCAGAAGATTGGGAATATTTTATCATGTTATGATTTGTCAGATATTTTTACATCTAAAATTGTATGAAAGAAAAATATTAATATGCCTGCTTAACTCACGGCTTAGAAAGCCAAAAATATCTAGAAAGTCTGTTTTATTTAACAGGACTGAATTACCATAGTATCTAATCACAATAGTTTGGCTTTATTAAAGACAAACAATACCTATTCAAATAAGTAACTGTTAAAGTAGTCTTTAATTTGCACAAGAGAAGTTAATTAAGTTGGAATATTTCATACAGCAATTCAGTATATCACATATACAAATAAATAAAGATATATATAGAGGCCTACTGTAAATAACTTCATGTGATGCCAAAGTGAGGCATCTGAGATTATGCTGCAAAAATAGATTTGAAGGGTCTGTAAAAGAGATGAGCGAAACACCAGCATTTCATTTTGAAAAGCTTTTTTTTGGATGGACCAAAAGTTTGAGTACCATCAAAATGCTACACAAGATGCCTAGGTATTAAGATTTTACTGTTTTGTTTATGTGAAATGTGCCAAGTGAATTATTTGACTATTTCAAATGGGAAAGGGTACATACTGCAGAGCAATTTAGGGTAGAAAGCAAAATGGAATTTTAGTCTACAAAGAGGCAGATTTGAGCTGCAAAGAGTAGGGAGATATATTATATTTGTGTGAGTGTGAAAGTAAAAGATGAGCTGACACAATTTGAAAAAAGGGGGAACTGCCTAGAATCCTTCAGTTTTGCTGCTGCCCCAATATGTAACATTTAAATTAAGAAATCATAATCGACACACAGGACCACATCACCAGATCTAACCACCCAATTCAATATGAGGCAGCATAATTCAGCAACTAATTGGACTCACCAGTCCCTGCACTCCAGACCATTATGATAGCTATCATCCATTTAACAAGCAGAAGTACAAACTCCTGCTCCTAGGGGTTCACTATCAAAATATCGCCCACTACTGGGAAACCAATTAAACAGCACATTAAACATATCACCAGCATGAAAAGGGCAACATGACAATCTCATCCTTTTTATGCAGGAGAGATTGTCATGTCGCTCTTTTCATGCTGGCGACATGTTTAATGTGCCATTTAGTTGGCCGTCCAATAGTGGTGAGTGACATTTGAAACGGATACCGCTCCTAGGGCACTAACGACAAGGGATTCTGAACTAATCTCTTTTTGTATTGGTTCTTCTAACATTCTGTTGTATGAGTGATTAAATCAGAATCAAATTCAAAAAGTAATGGAGAGCAGAAAACTCGTTTTGACAACATTGTTTTCAGGTTTGTAAAAAACTCAATTTTCGTTCAAAACACAAACTTAAACTGAGCATTTCACTCATCTCTAGGCTCTAAAATAAAAATGTGTTTGTTTTGTTTTCCTTCTGTATCTTGAAGACTTATTTCTTAGATTTAGGAGCAGTCAGACACTATACCACTGATACTTTTATGGCACTTCCACCACTGAACTAGTCCAGACTGACCTCCATTTAACCACTGTTTGACAGATTCTCCAGTGTATCTATGACTTGCATCTGTTCTGGGTAAATCCAGACTAGAACTTAAGTAGTAAGAATTATTGCATGTTAATGCACCAACAAAAGCAGCCTGCATTGGCAATATATGAAGCAGTTGCTAATCCTTTGAGTCCCAAAAGAGTACACAATGCATTGCACACCCCTCTGGAGTTCAAAGCGTTAGAGGTGGGTGGGGCTGACATTTATCCCATCTGTGTGTCGAATAGCACATTCATCAAAGAGTGGGTTTAACATTCTCTAGCAAACTGTTCAGAAAATATTTGCTGTTACTATATTATTTATCAGTACACTTATAACCATTTGTACATTTACGAAAGCATTGTGATTATATATATATATATATATATATATATATATATATATATATATATATACACATACTCACAAAGAACTCTACATTTATAAATACAAACATACAGAATGTATATGTAATAAAAAGGACTAGGTGGTATGATGTGCAAACGTGAACACAAAAGTACTGTACATACAGTAGATAATAGTTTACACATACATACCATAAACATACCAGAGGCACAAATAGATATATAGATTTACATGTATGAAAGATAGGAAAGTCTACACAAAGTGACTTTGCTTGATTTAAAAATACAGCAGCACATGTGGTAAGGGGTTTGCTGGTAATTGTCACCTTGACCATTATTCCTGGGATCTCCATTAAGTCTAGCACTTCCACTTACTGAGATACATAGGCAACACATTACTAGGCAATGCCCTGTAGATGTTATTAGCACCTATGGGGTTAAGAGATATGATCATGGTCGTCAACCCTAAAACGACAACAACTGAAGTGATTAAGTCAAACCAATTTGGAGGAGATTTGTATAAACAACTCGGATGGCAGATTAGGAATGACTGAATCCTTCCACCATTTTGCCTCCAGCTGTTTACAAGGGCTTCATTAGTCCAACACAAATGCAGTGTGCATTGGATAAACCGTGTTATATGTAATGCTATCTGGTGCTGTTTAGTGTGACAGGGGTCCGCATTCTATATATATGCCTATGACTTTCTATCTAACAGACATTGAAGTCATGGAGATATGGATGATGCTACAGAGAGGGAGAAATACAGAGAGAGATAGATAAAGATAGAAAAAAAGAGAGAGAAAGGCAGGTGATGGGGAAAGAGAAGAGAGATGGGATGGGGGAGAAGAGATAATGAGGCTGGCAGATATATGCTCACTGGTCACCATTCACCTAAATGACATAATATTAGAGCAGCTTAAGGCACATGAGAAAACCAATTGGTCATATAATGGGATGGTGCTTCAGGGCAAGGGGCACACCATGTTTATGACCCACTCACTGCTAATGACTCCTCTAAGCTGTTAGGTGAGTTGTTGGGAGTTTTTAACTCCCCTCTTCCCCAGCTCAAAAGGTGGTACTTGTCCTCTAAAAGTCTTAAAGCGTTTTGGTCCTGAAACACATCCCAAAAATAGGTTATTCTGGATATAGCCTTACACCTCTGTGTGTGTGCTAAATACTGATTCTCTGCACTCTTACCAGTAATAACATCCACATACAGAATGGAGATGAATATGTGATCCATGAGAAGCTAGATGGAAGTATACAATTATGCATACAATGATGCACCTTGTGCATTTGCATTAATAGCATAACTGGAAATCATGGCTGTAGTGGATGTCCTCCTATGTTATAAGTTTTGGGCTAAATGATATCTTTAAAATAAACATTGTTTATATGTATTTGAAAATTTTATATTTTTAATACTCTGCAATTCCCATGAATAAAAAATTATTGTATAAGTGAACAAGCCCCATACCCAATATACCTCAATATATTAAATAGTGTCTTGGAATCCCCCAGAAAAAAAATAGACCCCCTAAACACTTATACATAACACATATTACAGCTTAATGTGACTGATCCTTAGGGCTCTATGCAAAAAGAGGTGGAGTCATTATGGAGCAAAGCCACTGTACCAAAAAGGAAACAAAAAATTACAAAAATCCCATTGATTTAAAAAAGACTTTTAACTCCCTGCATTGGAGACCTCGCTGGCATACACAATTTAAATCTAAGGGGATTTTTTTACCCTTCTCCTATGGTGCAGTTGGTTTGTACCAGAATTACTCAACTTTTATGCATGAGGCATATTGTGCCCTTAAATGAAAAATAATAACAACAAAGAGAGAGAGAGAGAGAACAAGGGAAACCCCTAAGCAGAGAAGACAAGTAATGTCAGGAGGTCCTAGACAATAGAAGGTGCAGCTCAGTTTAGGCACGTGGAGGGGATGTGGGAAAAAGAAGAGGATGATACCCTGCACTAAGCATGATGAATGTCTCCTGGGTCTATGAACACTCGAATTCCTTTATCATTTTACATAAATTATTTTTAGAGGTTAAAGAAGAGTCCAGGTGATGTGATAAAGATTCTTCATTAAATAACACATAAATTGGAGAGCATTTTAGAACCACTTTTCTCCAGGCCTGATGTTCACATGGTTGGTCACCAGGCAATACCCAAGTTTAAGTTTTTAAAGTAACAATCAATACCTCCTAAAACAACCTCTTAGTTACTTACAATGGCCAGAAATTCGTAAATGTGTCCTTCTGCCTTGGTTCAAAAAATAACATCTTCAATCAGTTCTGGAAGTCATATCCATAAACGTGGACATAGTAGGTGCTAGCTGGAGTACTAGACTTCAAACATTGCCCACTCTACATGGTAATCTTTTGTGGCTCACATACTCTGCTTCAGTTTGGAACAATGGAAACAGAAGTTTCAGTGGATGGAGTTTGGGTCCAGTAGCCAAGCCAGCAGATAATATGTCCACCTCCATGGGTATGACATTTGGGACAGACTGAAAATGTTATCTCTTGAATGAAGGTACAATGGCAAATATCATGGTTCATATGCATCTCTTCCCTTGTCTCATCTTAGGTTAAGGCAGTCTGTACATAAGGTGTGAGAGTCAACATTCTAAACTGACTTGTGAGATCAACTGTCAGGAGACAGTGATTTTCTATTTCTTTGTCTTCCACTGATTTGTAAAGGGAGATGGGATTTTTTTTTTTTTGCCAAAGAAACCATTTAAGACTAAGCTGTGTCACTCTGATTGCCAAATGGGCATCCATTGCATTGTGAAGCAATGCATTGAACATCCTTCCAGCAATCAAATGGGCAAAGGCAGATCATAGATAAATAGTTCAAACTGACAATATATTGGATGTGCTCCACCAATCTACCCCTTTTTCGGCCTGTGGTGGTAAAAGGCTGTAAAACTGCTGTATTTTCTCCACAGATATGTTACACTGTGGAATAGAATGAAATACAAGGAAATGAAGACACATGCAACACAACACCTGCAATGTAACACAGACACTAAGACCTGCCTCTGCTGATCGAAGGGCCTACTTGGCCCCCCTCCAGCAGAGAAGGGGGTTAACACGGGAATGATGTGTTACTAGCTCACTACGAGTAAATCTCTGTGTACTCACAACACATAACTATTGAGAGTTATCCAAAGGCAGCACAGTAAATAAATAAATAAAATGAAAGTGGAAGGAAGGAGGGGAAAAACACAAAATCGTTATTAGTATATTTATATATTTGTGTGTCTATGTATCCCTCTGTGTAACTTTATTGTTGATATCCATTTACTATGAGGATACTCTGGCTGAGAAGGAATTAAAGGGATAGTAATGTTTCATAATCAAAGCAGCTGTAATTAATCATCATAGTATTCGGGCCTTGGAAAGTGTTATTTCAATTGTGTCAGAGTTGTAGTTCAAGAGTAATTGAATGATCAAGTACCCCCTCCTGCACCTTCAACTGATGTAACACTGCTCAGCATAGAGCAGCAGGGAGCGTCCAGGTAGATTGCAGAGAGGGACAATCTTCAATTAAGATAAGGAAAAAAGCTGAAAAACCTGTCAAGGGGGGCAGGGTTTTCATTGTTCTCACAGTAAGAATATTGACCCTTGAAGTGAGCTGTCTGACTATGGACTGGATTCCACATCTGAGGAGTGGGGGCTTATACTAGGTAAAAGGGGCGGGAGGAGGAAACTTTATCATTCAATTACTCTTGAACTACAACGCTCACAGTAATGAAATAACACTCTCTATGACTCAAATACTATTAAGATTAATTGGAGCTGCTGTTTTTGTGAAACATTACTACCACTTTAACACACCATGTTTAAATGCAGAGCCACCACAAGGGGAAGTACAAAGGGTACGGGCATACTCAACCTGTTGATGGATTATTCAAAGTTTCAAAGTAATTCACTGATGGTGGCCCTGCATACGTGTGCTTCAATGGTATCAAGAGAGAGGCTAATTTTTTACTATTGTGATGGTGGTTCAATACGTATTCTCTTCAGATCTTCTATTTTACAATTGAGTATGCCAGAAAGTGGCAATATAAAGACCAGGACTAGATCACTACTTCACCTAGTTTGGCAAGACATGAGGCAACTGTGTGACGAAAAATAAGAAATATATGTACTGCTACTGGTATTAGACTACTTTCTACGTTTTCTATAAAGAAGCTGGATGTAGCTTACTACACATAGTAAGTTAGAATGAGTAAATGACAGCGTCAGATAAATTGTGACTCTGTGATAGTTCATTATAATCCCTTTCTTATAGTCAACTTCTAAAATAAGTTCCTGAAGGTGATAACTGGTAAATTAGGACAAGGTCTTGCGCATCATAATAATTCTTTAACAGGTTCAGTCTCCTGGAGCTCAATAATGCTACTACTACACCTTTTGCCAGTATACTTGATATATCCATACCACCCCCAAGGATAACCCCCTACACTTAAAACTTCAAAGTCTAAGCTAAGATCCATGATTTGAAAGCGTGACCTATGCTAAATATCCCTACTTCTGGTTTAATGCCTTGCTAAACTGAACTTCGTTAAATAAAGGGCACACAAAAATAATACTCACGTCGTTTGCAGGCGCATTTCTTGATCCTTTTGGGGTCAGTGATGTCATCATGGCAAGCTTTACAGTAGAAAAACGCCCTGTTGAAGAACAATATGTTTTTATTAAACAGGAATTTGCAGCAATATCAGTATTAGGTTAAACCAGGAATACCCAACCATGGTCCTCAAGTGCTAAAAAAAGAGTGCATATTTTCAGGATATCGTTGTTTGAGCAAAGGTGGATCAATTAGTGTGACTGAGCTACTTTTTAATCCAACTGTGCTCAAGCAGGGATATCATGAAAAAATGCACTGTTAAGCATTTCAGTGCCAGAGAGGTTAACCATTTGAGTGCCAGAGAGATACCTCTCTGACACTCAAAGGATTAAAAGCTTGACTTTTTAAATAGTTAGTGACAGCTTAGGTATTCATTATTTGCAACCTTGAGATTAAAGGGATACTAACACCTCTAATAAGACTGTAGATTTAAAGGGATAGTAATGTTTCAAAATAAAAGCAGCTCCAATTAATCTTCATAGTATTTGGGTCATGGAGAGTGCTATTTCAGTGTTGTCAGAGTTGTAGTTCAAGAGTAGTTGAATGATAAAGTATCCCCCTCCCGCCCCTTTTACCTGGTTTAACACTGTTCACCTCAGATGTGGAATCTGGTCCTGGGACCAGACAGCTCACAGCAAGAGACAATCTTCCTACTGTGAGCATAAGGAAACCCCCCCTTGACAGGTTTTTAGGTTTTTCCCTTATGTTAATTGAATATTGTCCCTCTCTGCAATCCATCTGGACACCACCTTTCTGTTCTGAGGTGAGCAATGTTACATCAGTAAAAGGTGGGAGGGAGATACTTTATCATTCAATTACTCTTGAACTACAACTCTGACATTATTGAAATAACACTCTCCATGGCCCAAATACTAGGATGATTAATTGGAGCTGCTTTTATTTCAAAACATTACTGTCCCTTTAACCAAGCTCACTTTAGGACCTCTTTTTCCCTTAGGGCAAGCTCTTATGGCGAGATGTCCAAAAAGTTCTGGTAACTGAAATTGTCTGCAATCAGTCTGAAAAAGTTCTTACAACACAGTCCGTCAAATCTAAGACATATCCCTGCCATTTGTTTTTCATACAATTCTGCCATCTCCATCAAACGGAAAAAAGGGGCATGATCTAATCTATGGTTTGTAAGGTATATTCAGAAAAACAAATCTTCTTTTAGCTGTCACTTTTTTTGTCTGCTTTCCATAATTCTTTCTGATCAAATAAAAATGGTCTAATCTTTAAAAAAAAAAAAAAAAAAAAAAAAAAAAAAAATTAGCGGATAGGAGTAAGAAGCAGTAGAATGGTGTTAAATGGTAAATACAAGCCTTTATTTCTTTCAAAACTATTTTGTTTTAAAGACAAAATTAAAGGTATTTTTAACGCAGGAATTTTAGATGGCAATATCCATCAAGCTCATTTTTTTCAAGTGTGACGGATTTACTTCTGTCCTTCTTTTACCAAAAACTCATGAAATGACAACTTGTTCATTATGATGACTTCTGAACATTGTGACCTTGGACAGAAGTGAAGTAATTATGGGGAAGACACACTTCACTCTAGGTGATACATAAAATATCTTTTGATTTAAACAGGTTTTGCAATGCATTAAGAACTTCTATCAGGACCTGCTCCTGTGTTTCCTGACCAATTACTCCCATGATCCTAATGGTTCAACTTCCTTTAAATCCTCTCCCTTGCACACCCAAGTGTCTTGTGCCTTGAACAGCATTCAGATTGCTTCCCAACTCTTGCCTTGATATCTGTCACGGTTTTCAGACACTCAGACACAGAAGGTTTGGTAAAAAACAGTTTTATTAATAATTCAATGATGATGTGACCCTCATGGGTCCAGTACAACACTCCACAATACGGACACAGGTCAGGTATAGGTATAAACAGTATCTCAGACAGATCAGTATAAACAGGAGTATAGCTACTGACACAGGTCAGGTCACAGGGACAGGAGTAACCCACACAGGCCCAGCAGGTATCCAAGGTACTATACTGGCACAGGTCAAGTTACAGGGAGCGCAACAACCTACTCAGGCCCAGCAAGTACCACGGTACTATACCTGCACGGGTCAGGTCAGAGTTTGTGTGAAGCTGTGCCACAGAGGCACTGATGCCAGGACCAGGAACGAAACAGGCACTATAGTGCCACAAATAACAGAGGCTCCCTACGCAGGCAGTGAGCTCAAGGTAAATCGACCGTAGGTGACTAGAAGGAGGCCCCACGCCACCGTACATTAGAGACTAGGTAACAGATAAATGGAGGCCCAGAACTATAGACTAGCGGACAATCCCTAGCAGTCTGGGGAAGGCTACAGACTGAAGGGTATTAGGCAACAAGGTGGACTGCACTGTAAATGAGAACAAATGGTACCAACAGTAGTGAGTCACGGAAAACTCCCGGAAGACAGAGCAGAGCTAGACCCTGGCGCTCTGTAGCACCAAACCGTAATGGAAACGGATGCTCAGACCTGGACCGTGTGTCCTAGTACCAGAGGCTAACTGAGGCGCCCATAAGCCACCCAACCTCTGTCAGTGTAACAAACAGGTCAAGAGTACCGGGTGCAATACAACACCTAACACCGTAGTGAAAGGATAACAGTGCGGATATGATACAGGGTCAAGAGCAGTGCTACCCGAGATGAAATGGAGGCAACAGTGACTGATAGGGACAGCAATGGTATGGAGGAAGGACCCCTGAAATGGCAGGCAACAGGGTATAATGGTACCGGGAGGTACACAGAGCAGGAACAACAGCAAAGCCGGTTCGGTACACAGAACAGGAACGTCAGCCAATCCGAGTCGGTACACAGAGCAGGAACGTCAGACAAGCCGGTTCGGTACACAGAGCAGGAACGTAGATCAGGCAGAATAGTCAGGCAGTCCGGGTCATACACAGAATTCACACGAATAATCAGAACAAGCACTGGCAACAGGTACACCACGAAAGGGCAGCACTAAAGTGACAGCGCTCAGTATAAAAAGGCTAGGACTGGGCGGAGACAATCCACGGTGGCCAATAAGAGGGAATGAGGAAGTGGATAGATATAACAATGTCGCCATCGAAAGCACGGCCACCGTGATAATATCCTAACTTCAGTTTGCTGCCTGACTTCAGTTACAGCTGACCTAGTCTTCAGATCCTCCCATGGTACTGTGCCTCAGACTTCTGAACTTTGCCCGCTCACCCTTCTATGTAGGTTTTCTGCATACCCCACTCCCCAAGCTTCATCTAACTAAGGGCCATATGTTCAAAGAAGTAGCGAAATAGCTTTTGTCGTTTGTAACAACTTTTCAAAGTACAGTGTCGTTGGGATCATTAATATTTTCAGAGAGTGCCGGTTGTGATCAGAAATATGTCGTTTGTCCTGACTGAAATTGTCGTATGTAACGACAAAAAAAGTCTTAAAAAATGTCTTATCCAACAACAAAAAATGTCCTAAAAAAATGTCTCAACTAACGACAAAAAATGTCCTAAAAAATGTCTTAACGACAAAAAATGTCTTAACTAAAGACAAAAATTCTCACATTCATATTCCCTCCACTTTTTTCTTAACGTACAAATTTTGTCTTTTGAAAGACACTTTTTGTTGTTAGTCACAAATTTTCTTTTCCTGTATACGACACTGGAGAATAGTTTAGCCATGCTCATTTGCCAGTCAATTCTGGAGTTGTGTCGTACACAACTGACATTACTAGTTTTTTGTCATATCATATACTCTATAGAAAATATGTCGTTCATGCATACAATGACTCATTTTTATCTTTCCTATTACATTTTTTTGTCATTATCCCTTTGAACATATGGCGCATAGTCTCGTTTTCCCCACCTGTACTGCAATCCAGAATTACCCCCCTCTACTTCTATAATGCAGAGGATCTCTTTTCTGCTTCTCAGCTGCCTGTGTGTGGACAGTGACTGAATCAACTGACTCTTTGGTTCAGAGGCATATTGCAGTGAACGCTAAGTTTTCTCACTTGCCCCCCAAAGGTTGTTTTTGATACTGCTGCCTTTGCTATTTCTATTTTGCCATCTAGTTTTTTTAGAGTCAGTTTCTCTTCAAAACCTCTCCCTTGTGTCCTATTGGTATTATTAATGTGCTAATCCTGGTCAAGCCGGGTCTGGTTATTCAATCTTGCAGTCAACAACTTAACTCAAGGTTTTAGTCAAAGCAAGGACACACTTGCAGCTTCCAACCCTCCCCAGCACCTCTCTCAAGCTTCAAACTCAAGCTTCATTGGCAATAAGGGCTACTTGAATAGCTGCTGTAACACGGTTCAATTTTAATTAATATAGGTCACCTGTATTTGTAGCGTGTCACCTCTCGAGCATTTAAGGGGTTAAATGTATTATTTAAACCAAAGGGGTTTTGGTTATTTCCCCACTAGGCTGCAGTTGCTTTGCCTTAGAATAACTCCATTTTAATCCTGAATACATGGCCCTAAAATTGCTAGGATTCCATTTAAAAGTAACAATGACACATCACAAAGAATAAAGTAAAACCTTGTAGATTCTTCATTAAAAAATCCTTAGCTAATGACTGAACCGTGTGTCCACCACAATGACAATACAACTGTCATACCCAACAGTCACAGGGGTCCTTCTGTTTCAGAGGCCTCACCTTGAGTTTTCAAATCTCTCAGATTTTCAGCAAAGAATCAGTGTAATCCAATGATCAGATGAAGGGGATGTGTTGGGCACACAACATATCAATGTGGCTGGTTTACCCACACATTTTGTTGTACTCAGGGCCGGATTTGCCATAAGGCAGAGTAGGCACCTACCTACAGGCGCACCCCACAGAGGGGCGCCTGTCATTGAAATACATTTTTTTTATATTTATTCACAGCATTTTTTTTTGGTTTGTTTTTTATTTTGTTTTTAATATTCACAGAGCTGCGCGGTGCGCACAGTAACCCGCGCCCCAGCCCGCCTGTCGCATGGTAACACAGACCTGTAGCTGCTGTTGCTCCCCCTCATCGGCTCTAATGCAGAGTGCTGGGAGATTACATCATCTCTCAGTGCTCTACATTCCTAAATAGAAGACCGCGCGAGAGCAACAGCAGCTACAGGTCTGTGCAGAAGGAGGCACAGACCTCTCCTGCCGCTGGACCACCAGGAAGGTAGGAAACGGATACGGGGAGCAAAGTGAAGATGATGGGGGCAATGTGGAGCTGATGGCATTGTGAGGGCAAGTTGGAGCTGATGGGAGCAATGTGCAGATTATGGGGGGTAATGTTAGGGCAAGTTGGAGCTGATGGGGGAAAGTTGGAGCTGATGGGGGCAATGTGAGGGCAAGTTGGAGCTGATGGGAGCAATGTGAGGGCAATATGGAGTTGATGGGGGATAATTTGGAGTTGATGGGGGCAATGTGAAGATGATGGGGGCAATGTGCAGCTGATGGCAATGTAAGGGCAAGTTGGAGCTGATGGGGTCAATATGGAGCTGATGGGGGGCAATGTGAGGGCAATATGGATATGGGGGGTAATGTGGAGATTTGGAGCATTGTGGGGATGGCTAATTGGGGGCGGGGCGCTTCAGATTTCTGTGCCTACAGGCTCCTGAGATGTAAACCTGGTCCTGGTTGTACTAAGTTGTTTTTAGGTCATAGGGTCCTTTTAAAATTACACATGTGGTAATATCTAAAACTACTTCTTTCTTTTCCCCATGGGACTATTTGCATACTTGAAAATGTTTCAAACAAAGTGTCCTGTGCTGCACGTACCTTTTCACTTCTTTGGCATCACTTGCAATAAAAAATCCCAGAGTACCTTCTTTTATCTTCACATGGTTCCCCGGATTGATTAAAATCCTGGTGAAAAGCATAAAAAGACTAAGAAACACATCATACACTGCCTCATCGCATTTCAGTCATTAGCTATCAGGTCCCATTGGTAGAAAGTTGTGAGCCCATTACCCCCTCTACTTTTGAACCTCTGCAAACATATTTGTGATTAGGGCTTCATTTGACAGTATCTGACTTTGTCTGTAGACTGGCTTCATAAATCTCCATAATATAGATAGTGAGACTGGCCTCATTTGCAGAAAGTTGCTTGCCAATGGCAAATAATCAATTTATATAATTTAGTGATGAAATAAAGAAATACTTTTATCACAACTATTACATAAATGTATTTCTGAGATTATAGAGTCAACTCAATTAACCTGTTGGATGCTGTAGCCATTTCCAACACACTGAAAAGCAATGAGATGGAGACATTGCAAGCATTCAATGGGGCCATATGTACACTGAAAACGCAGAGCAATTCTGAGGCACACTAACTGCACAGGAGGGGAAAAAATGAACATCTCCCTTGAGAGGCTTTTAACCACTTGAATGCAAGAGAGGTCTCCAAGGTGAGACCTCGCTAGCATTAATGGGGTTAAAAGCCCCATTTAAATAAATGGGAATTGTAGTAAATGTTTTCTTCCCTTTGCTGCAGTTGGTTTGTCTTTATACATAAGGCCCAAGGTGTTAAGTGAGTGACTAAGAATGGAAGGTGATCCACAAATCAATTACAAGAAATGTAAAATAATGACACAGAATTCAAATTCTGCAGTTGCTGAAACTGTAACTACGATAGTGTAGCAGTACTTTTATTTATTAAGAGCAAATAGAGTCATCACCCAGAAGTCACTAAAGCAGCAGGAAGTGAAACTCTATGCTGCAAAGTTAGGTTGGTCTTCCCATACAAGTCTCTGATTGGCTTACAAGCATGAGAAGCAACATAATATGGCATGACAGATAGTGATATCCACAGCTTCACTTTCATATTTGTGGGAGACAAGAATGACTAAGGTATTAATAAATAGCTACAGTTCATAAGTGACAGCAACTGTCAAATGTTTTACTAATACATTTTGTTTAGTCAGAGGATGGTAGTAATTTAAGACACTCGTGTCACAATATTTCTGACTGAATTTGTATTAATATGTTTGCCTCTTTTGCATACGAAGATAATGACAACCAAATTTTTGTAAGAACAATGTGATTTGGCTGGCTCATTGGAGGGAGGGGTTAATGGTGCATTTAGACAGAAGCATCAATAGTCTGAAAACAAGAGCAGCAGTGATACCTGTATTTGGAGGTATGTCATATTCTGAACCAAGTAGACTCCTCTAAGGCTATTCCACTGCACTCTGATATGCCCATCAAATAATATTTGGTGTAGGCGACATTAGTGACATTATGCCCATTACATTATGACAATGGGCTTTATGCAGGAAGCAAAAGATAAGCAATTCAGGGGATAAAAAAACGCTGCACTATAGAGGAAAATGAAAACCTGCACTGATTTATAAGGGATAGTTTAACCCTTTCAATGCTAGAGAGGTCCACAACACATTGCTTCTCAATGCACTGGATTCCTCCCTAACATTTAAAAAGTATAAAAATCCGATTGCAATCAGTGGGATTTCAGGATATTTTTAAAGGGGAACTATCACCCCTATACAAGTTTGGTTCATCCTATATTATAAGTCACTAAGTATGTTTGTCAGAAGCCATCATGTGCAGTAGAGATGGCTGCATGTGCTGCAGTCATGCACAGTACAGACTGCCTGCACAGCAGATGATATGGAACAAGGCGCTCCGAATCCAGACCAGAGACCTGTCTGCACACCGGAAGGTGAATTCAGAGCGCCCCAACACCATATCAGCCAGGGCGCGTTCGGCCAGTCAGTACTGTGCATGACTGCAGCGCTGCCAGTGTTGGCCCGTGTATACGGGCTTTTAAACTAGTATAGCAATAAACTGTAATAGTTGTTTTATTTTCTTATACAATGCGTGCGATGGAGAAATTCAAAGTTTTAAAAATTAGCCAGGGCCTTCCTTCCAGACAGACTGTGGGTACAGCCCTGCACAGCAGCCTGTCAATCTTTGTCTGTTCCGTCCCCAAGTACTGTCACGTTCCAACCTCCTCTGATGATAGAGGATTTCTCCATGAAAGCTGGAGCTCTCTCTAGCCAATGAGAGTGCTCCAGCTTACATGGAGAAATCATCCATCATCAGAGTAGGTTGGAACGCGGCTCTACGTGGGGGGGGGGAGCAAACGAAGATTGACAGGCTGCGGAGCAGAGTTGTACCCACAGTCTATCTGGAAGTAAGGCCCGGCTCATTTTTAAAACTTTTAATTTCACCAACGCATGTAGTGTATAAGAAAATAAAACAACTATTACAGCCTATTGCTCATCATTATGAGCCAGACTTTTATAGGGGTGATATTTCCCCTTTAATCGTCCTCTGTTTTGCAGCTGGTACGGGCCTGAATTGCACATCTTTTTCTTTCTGCAAACGGCCCTGATTGTGGAAATATGAATATATGGTGCAGTCCATACTGCAAGTCAGGAGTGAAAAACCTTTTGTATTGTAATTCTAAGTGACTATGTCAAAGTAGCACAAAGAACTGGCTTGCTTGAAAATGTTGTATTTTTTTGTCATTCTGAAGTGTAGATATCTCTTCCTGTGACAGTATTTACAATGTGAAAGTCTTTCTTGTCTGTCTGTACTGGAGTATGTTGTAACTAAATGTTATCAGAACCCTTCAAGTGAAATATTCTGTGAAGTTACCACTACTTGCTTTTGAAAAGCCAACCTCGCCACAAGTCACTGTTGCCTTCTTTTCTACACACAGCTGAATGAGCTTCTTCCAGAAAGACCCTATTCTTTACCCCCACACTCCATCACACACATTGGTGAAGAAGTTCAATGTCACCATGCTTTCAGAAGAAGAATACCACATTTACACAATTTTCACCTCTGCTAAGAAAGCCTTTATCTCCTTGCAGGGAAGACAGAAGATTGTAGCATTGACAAACTGAGTATTTTTATTGTTTGTGCTGATGGATGAACCCACAATGCCTTGCTCTAGCATGAGGTGCAGGCCCATTCTATAGCAGAGCATTAAGGGGGTTCATGCCTGTTACCGATAAGGAGAGTGGTACAGGACAGCTAGTCTCCAGCAGTGTGAAATCAGAAGAGAAGGTAGTACAAGGAGTGGAGCCCAACCAAAACCTGGGTTGAGTAAGAATCGTTCATGTAAATCTGAGTGTTATCTTCCTAAGCAGCGTTGCCAAAATGTCTAAGTAGTTAAAAAAAAAAGAAAAAAAAGATATATGTGTATATATAGAGAGAGAGCACCCACTGGATGCTAGAGGCATTACAACTGATTGATTAAAAGTTCACTGGAGTCATCTCTAGCATACAAGGGGTTAAAGAATAGGGAGTTTAAGTGCTGGTCACTGGGTATAAAGGAAATGGCTTATTAGTACAGCAGGCACAAGCAATGGGTTTGGGGTATAAAAGTTAAATGGTGCTAATCTGGGGCAAACTAACTGTACCAAAGGGGACAAATAAAAATTCACATTTATATAAATGGGGCTCATAACCCCTTGTATCCTAGAAAGGCTTCCAGAAACCTCTCTAGTCTTCAAGGTGTTAAAAGAGCTAGCTAAAATCAATAGAAATATTTTTGCTCCTATGGTGCAGTTGGTTTGCCCTGAAATTACTCCACGTTGTCTTTACAAATAAGGCTCAGTTTATATTTAGCTTCAAGACAATAGGCCATAGTCAGGGAGCCAAAGAAGAGCAATTCTAGAGCAAACCAAGTGTACCTTAAGGGACAAATGAAAATTACATTTTACTTAAAGGAGCAGTAAACTTTTTTATGAAAACCTATATGTTATATAGCTTTTCCTTCTGAGTAAAACAAGGTCACTCCCACCATTGTCGTTCTTTTTATTCAAAACTAGTTGAAAAGCCCGTTTACATGGGTCACAGTGCCACCGCTGCAGTCATGCGCAGTAGAGACTGCCCGCACCATGGCTAATAAGGAGCAGGGTGCTACAAATTCAGATCGGAGTTCTCTCTGTGCACCATGACTGCAGCGCGCGTGGCCATCTCTACTGCACATGACGGCTTCTGACAAACATCCTTAGCAAATTATTATATAGGATTTATAACTGTTAAAATAATCGGGAAATGAATTTACGATGTGTTTACTTCCTCATAGTCAGGAAGTCACTGCAGTTTCTATGACATTCTGTGGAGAACTGTATGTCACTGACTTTCCTCTTGATTAGAATGTAACAGAATAACTAATTGGAATTTGACCACTAGAGAGTACTGCTAATGTTAAAAAAATGGGTTTAAAGTGTAATAACTTTGGAAATATGCATCTTTCAGCAGTGGGAGTACTCTTATTTTACTCAACAGGAAAAGCCTTATAATATATATTTTTTCATAAAAACGTTTACTGCTCCTTTAAATAGCATTTTAACCCATCTAAATGCTAGAGTTCAATACGTTGAGACTTCTCTAGCATGTGAGGGGTTAAATACCCCATTGATATTAATTTTATTTGAGTCTTTACCATTTGAGTGTAAGAGGGTACACAATGCATTGCTTTGCAATGCGTTGCATACCCCTCTGGCACTCAAAGGGTTAATGTGCAGTTGGTGTACTCCGTTATTGCACATCTTTATCTTCATGAATACTGCCTTTTGTGCCACATTGCTCAGAAAAGGCCAGACATATAATCTACATTGGTCTATCTCCGTATCAAAAGATTTCATTACATCTGCCTGCATATTGAACACATTGTGCATGCAGTTCTCTGGTGTGAATGCAATAAAGTTTCCCATAAGGGAAGCAGGCTCTGTATGATGCACCCTCCCTTATTCATAGCTTTGAGCTACACAGCACAAGGTGCTGTCTGTCTATATGTCACATCTATTTGACGATAAGCTACAGAAGAGACCCCAGCAGATGATAAATGGCCCTTCTCATTTCTTGAAGTTTGATAGATTTCTCAGGTCTCAGTGGAGAACCAGCTATTTAAATCACAGTTCGTCACTGAGCTGAGAGATAAATGGGCCTGCCAGTTTTTCACTGCGGCAAGGTAATCCTGCATCCTTCCCGGGATGCTCATTAAGATGGCAGAGGGTAATTTACAAAGTGCCAGCACTGTCGGAACACATGCACAGGCTTTATTTACATCCCATACAACTGACAAGGACAATCCCATCCAAAATAAAGAATGGCTTCACACAGTATGACCATGATACTGATTTGGCAAGCATTTACTGGTGGCTACTGACCTTACATTTTGTCAGAACCTTTTTATTGAATCCTGATTAACCCTTTGAGTGTCAGAGGGGTTTGCAGTGCATTGCTCTGCAATGTGTTACGTAACCCTCTGGCATTCAAAGGGTTTTAAAGGAACAATAACATATCCCAATATGTGGTGGTGGATACTGACCTTCAAGTTTGTCAGAATCTTTAAATTGAATCCTGATTAATCTTTTGAGTGTCACAGGGGTATGCAATGCATTACATACCCATCTGGCACTCAAAGGGTTTTAAAGGAACAATAACATATCCCAATCCTATATAATCATTTGCTAATGTATGTTTGTCAGAATGGCTGCATGCACTACAGTCACGCGCAGTACAGCCTGTCTGAATTCAGCGCGCCCCACTCTGTTATCAGGCACGGGCAGTCTCTACTGAGCATGACTGCACCGCTGCTGTTGCTGCCTGGCACTGTGGCCCGTGTACACGGGCTGTTCAACTATTAAATAAATAAACAACAAAAAAATGTACTTTCATCTGAGTACAAAATCTTAATGGTACCTGCCTGCTTCACCTAATACGATTTAACAGAATAGCCTCTCATTTGGCATTATGTGTGCTAAAAACTTGATACCTTTACACTTAAAGGGATAGTAATGTTTCATAATAAAAGCAGCTCTAATTAATCATCATAGTATTTGGACTTTGGAAAGTGTTATTTCAATTCTGTCAGAGTTGTAGTTCAAGAGTAATTCAAAGACAAAGTGTCCCCCTCCCGCCCCTTTTACTGATGTAACACTTTTCAGCCAGAGCAGAAGGGAGGTGCCCAGGTAGATTGCAGAGAGGGACAATATTCAATTAAGATAAGGGAAAAACCTGAAAAGCTTGTCAAGGGGGACAGGGCTTTCATTGTTTTCACTCTAAGAAGATTGTCCCCTTCTGTTATCTGTCTGGTCTTACAACCAGATTCCCCATCTGAGAAGAGATGGCTTACACTAGGTAAAAGGGGCGGGAGGGGAAACTTTGCTTGTGAATATCTCTTAAACCATAAAGGTTTGAGAGATAAGACTTATATCATTCTTCATGTTTTTTAATGCCTACAAAAATAAAATAAAGTTAAAATGAAGTATTACTATCCCTTTAAAATCTACCAGTGACCTTTCCTTGCACAGTGGAGAGCTTAGGTAAACCACAAACTGAGATGGATATCTGTATGCGTTTTCCACAACATGACATCCATGGCTTGATTTTATTAATCAGTCCCCGTGACCTTCCTTGTAGACACATAGAGGTACTACCCATATACATTTGGGTGTGCTAAAGGGATTCTGCTATGTGGTGCTTTGGGAATGGTTCCCCATGAATACCATGATCCCTACCCACTCTCCCTTTCCCTTCCCTCTGACTCTCCCTGCTTTTTCCTGGTTCTGTGACCGTCCCTGTTTTTTACTTCTTTATATTGGTTTCTTGTTCTCTCATTGACTCTATTTCTGATGCAGAATTGTAATATCTGCTGCATGAAATTTGCTGAGCCTGTAATAATGTGTGCTTATTTTGTGGAAAAACATTTCCCACTTTCTCTTTATATATATATATATATATATATATATATATATATATATATATATATATATAACAGTGATACTCACTTTTACTTTTATTATTCCTGCTTATCTCTCAAATCTTTTAAAATAAAATTAAAAAAAAAACCTTATGACCCCTGAGAATTAAGTCTGCATGGACTGATTCACCAAAATAATACTGGTACTGGCATCAGGTCCACAGAAAAGACATGATACTATGTTGCAGGACTAAAGAGATACCCAAACGTCTTCCACTAAAGGCTTCCTAAGACCTAAGTGATAAGTGTTTTTGTCTTGGACTTCTGCTGATAGAATTATGCCCGCCTCCATGAACATAAAATCCAGTATTAAAGAATCATTTTGGAAAACCAGAAATTATTTATAGTGGCCACTAGGATTTTCTACTCAGACTAAAATAAGTGTGTTTGAAGGTTATTATTAGGAGGCATTAGTGTTCCTTTAAATCACCACCATACAATTAACCCCTATGTTGTTAGAGGTCTACAATGCATTGCTTTGCAATGTACTGGAGACAGGGCCAGACTTCCTACAAGAAAGAGTAGGCAACTGCCTACAGTGCCAGATTTTGAGGGGTGTCTCAGCTGTGCAGCCACACCCACATCCTGAATTGCGGGTGTGGCCAGACTAATCACAATGTCTCTGCACCAGTTTTATACCCACTTTACAGGCTATTATTTAACCCCCTTGGATGCTACTGAGATCTCTAATGAGTTGCGGAGCAGTGAGCTGGAGATCTCTTTAGCAACCAACAGGTAAAAGCTTTTCAGTTATTACTTGTTATAGGCCAAGGGTATTTTCTGTGCAAGGAAACAGTGGATGGGACTGGGGGTGGGTTAATGTGAGGAGAGGGGGGGTTGGTCATGGGTGGCTGCTGAAACATAAATCTGACCATGAGTTGGAGGGCTTAAAATCAAATAACTAGCAATAAATCCCAAATCTGAAGTCTGATTTTGTCATGGAACAGTAAAATTATATTAACACATGACAAACCACTAATATACTCGAGTTTACATAAAGACTATATTAGGATTTCTTTCTTGATGTGGACTCAATAGTTAGGTGTCATAGAATGCTCTGAATGCAGTAGTTGTAACAATATAGAAGAGACACACTGCAATTGTAGAGAGAGGAACTAAGCCCTGTTTATCCAAACTGATAATCCACTGTAAGTGGGGTGTTTGGCCTTCCTACATCATCTGGTAGCTACCTGGTGAAGGAAGGCTACCGCTCGCCCTCCCCAAAACCTTGTGTGATACAGTGGGACAGCACTCTGAATAAATGGGGATTAGTTCCCCTTTCGACAATTGCCATGTGCCTCTTTCTATATTGTTACAATTATCTATGAATGGTGAGTGCTGGCTGGGCACTACGGAAAGAATTTCACTGGTATACAAATTATATAACTGTTGAGTGAAAGCCCTTCACTCAGCTTTTCAAATTGCTGATTGTAGTTAACAGTTACAAATGTAGCAAGCATTGCTGGACTTTTTCTTGATCACAACAGTTCTGTATTATGTAGAACATGAGGAGCTAGGAAAAAAAAGCAAATTGCAATTCATATGCTTAAGCTGCTTCACTCTGAGCACCCAAACAGGCACTGATTGTAACATGTGGATTATATTGTGCACACAAAGAGACTGATGTTCTAATGAAAAAGTGGTACAATTCTGGAGCAAACCATGTGCACCATGGGATAGGGTGACCACACATCCTGGAATGCCCGGGACTGTCCCTTACTGGGGGTCTGTGCCCCGCGTCCCGGGTCACCCCCCCCACCGGAACAACAAAGAGTCCCGGAATTGAGCAACATGCTCCAGCCCAGCCAGCCAATGAAATGTATTTGCTATATGGTCCTCATTGGCTGGCTGAGCCAGCCAATGAAGACTATATAGCAAATACATTTCATTGGCTGACTGGACTGGTGCATGTGAGACAGCTGGGGTGGAGGAGGTATGCTGGTGCTGCAAGTGAGACCCGCGGCTGAGGCTCCCGCCGGCGCTGACCATCTTTCTGAGGCTGACACAGTGTAAGAGTTTGCACTGGGAACTCTTACTATGTCAGCCTCAGAAAGATGGTCAGAGCCAGCGGGAGCCTCAGCCACAGGACTAGGGTGACCACTTGTCCCCGGAATGGCAGAATGGAAATGTGGTCACCCTACCATGGGAACAAACCATGAGAACAAATAAGAATTCCCAATGATATTAAATGTTGTTTTTAACCCCTTGAATGTTAGAGAGTCTCTAGCTTTTAACTCTGTGGATCCTAGTGAGATCTCCAAATGCATTGCTCTTCTAATAAAGAAACATACCAGGGTACCAGGAGGCATATAAGGTATATTGACCAGCTGGTGGCATGTTATTGTGTATTGCTCGGCTGGTGGCATGTAATGGTTTAATGCTCTGCTAGTGGTATTTAATGCTGTCATTTCTAATGGTATATTGGTTTGCTGTGGCATGGAATAATGTACTACTCTGCTGGTAGCACGTGATGGCATATTGCTCTGCTAGTTGACTGCAATGGCTTATGGTACTGCTGGTGACATAATGGTGTATTGCCCAGTTGGCAGAATGCAATGATGTTTTGATATGCTGGTGGTTAGTAATGGTGTATTGCTCTGCTGGTGGCTTGTAATAATATATTATGCTGCTGTTTTTATGTAATACCATATAGAAATAAAAAGCAGGTAATCTATGTGCATAGCAGGATGTAAAAGACGTTAAATCAATGTAGCGTTTTTGGTCTTTATGTTGTAGCAGGATGACAATCTGGGACCTCTAACACCATGATCTGTTAGGACTAACTGTAGTTAGTTAGCTAGTCAGGTTAAAGTGCGAATATACATTGATGAAGTAGACAGTGTAAGTTAGAACCTCTGGATAATGTTATGGTACATTTTTCAAGACAGGAAGGTTAGTGGTAGCAAGCAGTTAGTAGTGTGTATCTAATTACGAGAGTGGCTTCTTCCCATCTGAGTTTTAGTATAGGTTAGGAATCTTATACCAGTTAGTATGTATAGGTTGTTCCTGCGTTTCTGCCAGAAAGAAGGACTTTATTTGCTGGTTGTCTGTCCAGACTCTGAAGAGGATCAGAAGACATGTTAGACCAGTTGGAAAGCCACAAGGGAACAATGAAAGCTGCAATATTGTGGTAGCTATGAAATGGGCCCCAACGGCATTGATGCACCCCAAGGGAATTTTGGGATGGTTATCGAGCATACCTTTGGGAAATGGATCAATTGGAGTGACTCTGAGTGGGATTCGGTAACACAGTGGAACTGTAAAATTATGGGATTGAGAAAAGTGTGAAAGTACTGCTTGAATGTTTGATTACTGGTTAATGTCTGTTCTATAGGGTTTAATAAAATTATTATATATTTTTAAGTGTTTTTCTGCATTTGTATTAATCTCAGTAGTGATTATCCTGCTCAGTGGATTCACTGTCACTAGATATGTATGTACATACGATCATAGTTTATCCCCTCAGCATTGTGGAAGACAGCCAACAGTTGAAGCACCACAGAAAGTGATAACACACAGGATACATCCAGAAAAAGAGTATTACAAGGTGCCTCTGTTTGCCCCAGAATTGCTCCTCTTTTGTCTTTATACATTGTCCCCATGGAGTACCCTGAAGGCCATGAACTCACATAATACCATGGAAACCCAACAACACAAGATCCCAAAAAATGTTGTCCTATTTCACACAAAAATAGGTTGCTACATCTGTACCTGATAGAAATTGTTAGACTTCAGCATTCATCACAGAGTTGGGTATCCTGAGACCTTTCAGCTTTTGAGAACTAAAATTCTAATAATCTTCAGCTAGCCAACCAGCCAATGGAGGACTTCAGACTGCCCGCCCTTGATTTAACATCTAATGCATCAGAACAAGACTATGGTCATCTGAAGATAATGCAAAGAGGTCTGATTGAATAACTGCTTCATGACATAGAGAATATTGCACCTCTTTTACCACTGCATGCTAATTATCTATCTCAATGTTTACTGTCTCTGCCTAAAACCTACCACTAATTCATGTGCGGTCCTATTCGTGCATAGCCTCTGTCCCTGTGCTTTGCATGTCTCATGTGAAATCCACAAACCAGTACTTCTAAATTCCAGTGCTTAAAGTCCTAACCCCCCACAATACTGCAGGTTTAAGGATATCCTCCCATGAGCACAACTGGGTCAGTCATATTGATAGATACAGCAGTGCTAATGTCAGATCAACCTGTAATTAAGAAAGGATATCCTGAAAACCTTACCTGTTGGGAGGGAGGGAGCTCGAAGACTGGATTTGGGAAACACTGCCATAGATGCACGTGAAGGAAAGGGGAGGAGCATGGAAAGATCTTTTTTAACTTCATGCAAGAACAGAATATTTGCAAATGCAAAATAAAATGCTGATGCTGTGATCTAGGTGTTCTGTACCATTACTCTCATGCAGTAAATGCAAGTGCATTATGTCATAGTCAACCAGCAGCAAACCATTCTTTTCAATGTAGTTGCAAACCAAAAAATAAAATGCATATATCGGTGATGGGGTTTACACTGGCAACCCCCAGTCCATGCTGGGCACCAGAAGGAAGATGTTGGAACTACCCAAAATAAAATCAACCTACCCCTTCAGACCAAGCAACAAATGACCCAACCACCATGCACACTGGGAAATGCTAAATGAGAACAATGTTGCATTTCGAAAGAATGGTCACATGGCTAGTAGCACCCTCTGCTTCACAGCCTACACCTCCAAATGGTTTAGTGGGAAGCCTCTCTCAAAAAATGACACATCACTGCATTACACAAATTTGTATTTCTCCAATACGGTGTAATTACTCTGGTTTTTCTTATAACATCAGACTATGTACTGAATAAAATAAAATCCTTAATTTGCTATAGATTAACAGTGGGCAACATGACTTTACAGTCTCCAGGTGTTGCTGGACTACAACTCAATGATCATTGCTTTCCAAAAACAACTGGGAAGCCACAAGTTGTCTTCCCATTCAATCAATAGAAGTGAATGAACTAGAAGAACACTGTAACTGTTGGAAAACTGAATGTAATGGCTTGGCTAATGGCTCATGAGTCAATGTGCTTATGTATAGCAGAACAAACATGAAAAGGAAATAGAAATTGGTTTGAATTACAAGCTAAATATCCACAAAGTCATCTTTATTTAGAGTGCTGACATCTGCTTTTTTTAAGAAGGTGTTTTACCCATTAGGTGCCAGAGGGGTATTCAATGCATTGCAACTGCATGACGCAAAGGGTTAAAGTGGACCCATCACCATAATAAAACTTTGGATAAAGGAATAGTAATGTTTCAAAGTAAAAGCAGCTCCAGTTAATCTTCATAGTATTTGGGCCATGGAGAGTGTTATTTCAGTACTGTCAGAGTTGTAGTTCAAGAGTTATTGAATGATAAAGTTTCCCCCTCCCGTCCCTTTTACCTAGTGTAAACCAACTCCCCTCAGACCAGACAACTCACAGTAAGGGACAATCTTCTTACTGTGAGAACAATGAAAGCCCTGCCCCCTTGACAGGTTTTTCAGGTTTTTTCTTATGCTCACTGAAGATTGTCCCTCTCTGAGATCCATCCGGATAGTCTTGCTGGTCTGAGGTGAGCAGTGTTACATCAGTAAAAGTGGTGGGAGGGGGACACTTTATCATTCAATTACTCTTGAACTACAACTCTGACAGTATTGAAATAACACTTTCCATGGCCCAAATACTATGAAGATTAATATGAACTTCTTTTATTTTGAAGTATTACTATCCCTTTAATTTGAAACATAATATGTTGTGCTAGCCATTTTAAATTTTATATTAAATTGTTTTTGAGAAATTAACCTTTATTTGTTGGTGCCACAGTGTTGCTGGCCCTTTACGCTTGGCCAGTATTACCATACACTGTGTTATGAATTAAGTTAGACAAAGCCCACATCGCTGGGGTCATTTCTAATAACTTTGCAAGAGGTAATTTTGACCCCAAATCTCTCGAAAACTATATTTTAAAGATAAAATGGTTAGTAGAATGCATATGCAGATTTTCATTTTCTCGAGTTGACAAGTTCACTTTAAGAAGAGGTTTCTTAACAATTTAAAGGGATAGTAATACTTAAATATTACTAATTCCCATATTGTAGCCCCCAGGTTCATCTCTCAAACCTTTATGGTTTGAGAGATAACCAAACGCAAAGTACATGTAGAAGACCGTTTCAGTGAAATAATTATTTTTTAGTAATGCAATCTCGGCTCAGCTGCAGAGCCGCCTGATGCAAATAAGACCAGATATCCCTGCAGTCATTACAATGCTGACTTCAGGGAAGGAGGAGGGAGGGGGTAACTTTGCGTTCGGTTATCTCTCAAATCATAAAGGTTTGAGAGATGAACCTTGGGACAAATCAAATCTTTTTACCATAGCTACAATATGGGGATTAGTAATATTTAAGTATTACTATCCCTTTAAGGACCAGCAGGGTGTGCAACACGTTACTTTGAAATGAGATGAATACATCTTAACTTTATTGTCCCTTTAAGAAGCCTCTACTTAATTTTTTCAGGCCAGCACTCAAAATAAAATGTACTAATAAATGATAGTGGCTATGAATTTTGATACCATTTTAGCCTTTCAGTATGCAGGCAAACACTTTTCTAAAGTATAATATATGGAGAGAAAGAACAGAACTGTTTAGATTAATTAGTTTTGAATCGTACACTCTAGTCACTGTTATGATGTGTAGCTAGAAGCTCCCATGTATCTTTGGCTACAAGCTTTAATATAAGAGGGTATCTTTGGCTCATGTCCTTGCCCACTTTCAGAATGCAACAATGCTTTTTATCCCTATGACTCATGAGTGCTAAAGGGGTGTCAACCACATTAAATTGGACACCACTCTGGCACTCAAACCGCAATGATCAACATAGTTATTTGCAAATATTTAATCAAACAAAGCACACAAGAAAGGTAGCTTAGGGGTTCATGCCATAACCCCACTTAATATTTAACAAACTGTAGTATTAAAGGTTGCTGATACGTACAACCACAAAATAGGTTTCTGAGAGCAAATCTTTGAACACACACATTTTGAAAAGAAAGTCATGCAACCAAACACATGACAAAAAGCTTCAGCAAAACAGCAAGTTCATCCACAATGCAACTCTCTGTGTTACAATAACTTCTCTGCAGTTACCAAACGTGCAGGAAGTTTTCTGTGAAAAACACCCACACACTAACACCATGAAGGATGGGGAAGGACAGTGTTGGGAAGAGATGGTAGGTGCGATGACTGCGGAGGGGGACCAGTAACACACTGCACACAGGACAGAACAAATTGAAGAAAGGTTAAGCTAGAGAAGGCCTTCTCCCTGTAAAGCATTTAACACCAAGCTATTGGAAGAAGAGACCAAAGCAGAGGAAAGCAAACTCAAACATCAATGAGATGATAAACACAGTGAACAGAAGGCCCCAAGTCAGTGAATGATATTGAAGAAAGGATTTACAACATGCTCTTCAATATTAAAATAACAAAAGTAAGAAGGGGAAGCATTTAATGGGTTAATACAGTTGGAAAACAGAATATCAATTACGCAGCAGCTTGCTGGAATATTCAAAGAAGGTTTTTTTTTTTTTACCCACAAAATCTAATGAACCCAGCATACATAATGCTACTTATTACTCAAGGCTGATTTCTCATTAGCACGTCAATGACCAATGAGGTTGGAAACACACTGTATATAAATGTAGTGCACACCTTTCTGTAGGCAAACAGAAGCACGCAATTGTGAGTGCTGCTTCAGCCATTTTAGTCATACCTACTGAGCCAAAGTGTAGGCATGGCTCGAGCAGTATCATTGCTCTTATATATCGTACTAGCCAATGTAAATGAGTGTTTTTGCTTTGGATTCAGGATAGGGGTAAATCTGTGCCAAAAGAAGGTAAATAGGGCTGGGGCGGGGACACATGACAAGTGGGGTGTGACTGATGGCATGATTAGGGGGTGTCTATGGTGTCTTATCTAGCTGTGTATGCAATGTAAATCCGATTTTTAACACAGGTTTTTCTGTTCAAGCAAGCTGGTGAGTACACAACAACTATAACCCTTTCTCTGCCAAGAAGAAAGGCATTGAAAAAACAGCAGCTGAGAAAGGGTTACTTTTTATTTATTGATTGATTGATTGATTGATTATAAATTAAAGAAAAAAAGCTGAATATACAGAAAGGCTGATGTATTAAGGGACTGGGGGCATTTTCAGGGAGACCAAATGTACCTTAAGAGACAGATGAAAATGTCCATTGAATCTGGGAATTTATTTTTGGTCCCTATAGTGAAGCTGGTAGCCCCAAACCTGCTAAGTGAAGGAGGGGTACACTAAGGTGTGACAGTTGACATAACTTCTACAGTGTGACAAACTTTCCAGTTCCTATGTTATTCTGTAAAACAGGGATGGGCAATGTAAGGCCCTCCAGCAACTGCCAGGCTACAACTCCAATAATTCCCTCCCCTAGCCAACAATGGAAGTATCAGTCTGACAGTAGCTGGGGGTCTCACATTGCTCACCACTACCCAACACTGCACTAAGCTGCATATATTCCATCGAATAACACTGGAACAGAAGAATGTATCACACTGGAAAAGTTAGCTCTTCTTTATCACGCCGTAACTCTGAGTGCCTGAAAGGCATCTAAAGCACTGGCACTCAGAGGGTTAAAGAAGCCTCAAGGCATCAGCATTCCCTTTGAACATAGAATAGTTTTAGAGGGCAATAGAAGGCATTAGAAAGGGAAGGAAAATAGCAGTCTGTAAGAATGTTTAATGTTGGTTTCCTGCCCATTTCCTTAGGAGAAAACATACTGGGGAATATGTATACAGCAAATCTGGGGCAAACTAACTGCACCAGAGGTAGGGTTGCCACCTTTTCTTCCAAAAAATACCGGCCATAGCATTCCCTCCATAGACTTAACATTGGACAGAAGCCAATTTTTTACCGGCCTGCCGGTAAAATACCGGCTGGGTGGCAACCCTAACCAGAGGAGACAAATAAGAATTATTTAAATGGGGCTTTTAGTGCACTGCATGCTAGCTAGATCCCCAATGGATTGAGAAGCAGATTTTTGGAGATACCACAAAACCCCTCAAGGATCAGAGGGGTGGGCAATGCATTATTCTGGTCCGTAAGGGGTTAAGCATTAAAAGCCCCACTTAAATCAATGGGATTTGCTTAGTGTTCACTCTGGTGCAGTTGGTTTGCCCCAGAATTGCTCTAATTTTGCCTTTATACATACAAGTCAAAAAGTCATATGGTCCTATCAATTTGATTCTAATATA
This sequence comes from Rhinophrynus dorsalis, assembly GCA_037306005.1. Taxonomy (NCBI): domain Eukaryota; kingdom Metazoa; phylum Chordata; class Amphibia; order Anura; family Rhinophrynidae; genus Rhinophrynus; species Rhinophrynus dorsalis. Next base: position 125,496,992 of record CM074724.1, read on the forward strand.
AGAAGTGATATACATGATGTGTTTTAACCTGATCATTTTTACCAAAAGGTACCACATTGTACATTAAATACATTAATGCAGAGTGGCATTCTCCAGGCATAACCAACAGACTTCAACAATGATTTATTCCTGCTCCAGCAGCCAAACATTGCATTGTCTGACTCAAGAGTGGGGAAATAATACACTGGGGGAGATTCACTAAGCAGTGATAAAGTGGAGATGACCTCTACAGTTTATCAATTCTCCAGTTCCTATGTTATTCTATGGAGCCTATTCATCAAGATCTCCAAAGCTCCATAGATTAACATAGGACATGGAGAAGTCATCTCCACTGTATCACCTCTTTATCACCGCTTAGTGAACCTCCCCCCCCCCCCCCGCCCAATGTTCGTCTGCAGGTGCAGGAAGAAGCCACTAGTCAGGTCTGTTGATTAGGCAATGCAGAATGAGAATGTCTACCTTTGTATTTAAATCTCTGCACAGTGTAAATATGGGTGAAGGGAGATAAGCATTGGAGCTAATGGCATAATAAATAAAGCACAATGACAGATTGCATGGTGATGTCATAGTGCTGGCTAATTAAATAGTCCTGATAGAGTTAACTGTACCACTGGCTACAACCCTAAAGGATCAGTAAAATAATATATAAAATACAAGACTTTTCCTACTGAGGAAAGCAAGAGAACTACCACTGCCGGCAGTTGCTTTACTCATAATATATAACAGTTCAAACTGACATGATGTAGTGTTACTGTTACTATCAGATTGTATGGCTAAATATAGCCAAGGGCTCACATCATCCATAGAATGTAACAGAAGAACTGTTTGAACATGAGATTATCTGTTGGATATCAGAGGGCACTGATAACATCAAAAAAATAGTTTAAACCAGGACTAGACAATTTTTGGTCATCCTGCTGTTGGACTCTACAATTCCCAACTTGGGAGTTGTAGCACCCAACAGCTGAAGGTCTAACAAACTGACTACCCCTGGCTTAAACTGTAATAATGTTGGAACACAGAATCTCCCAGCTGTGGGAATGCCCTTGTTTAATTCAGCAGAAAAAGACCTGCAATATATGTTGTATAATAATATATTCAGTGAAGCAGACAACTGCACACGTATTCTATTTAAAAAAAGATGCAAATCAGACATGGCCAATCTGGCCCCAAAGTACAATCTATTAAATAATTAAATGTAGCCTGCTGTACCACTAACCCTTACCAAATCCTTAGTAATAAGGCAGGCATTTAATGATGTAAAAGTATGTAGCTTTTTATTGTAACTGTGGACTTATGCAATAGTCCTTACAATCTCTTGTTTTTGTCAGTTAGAATGTTGTCTTTACTGCCCTTGCATTATTTAACCCTATGAGTGATAGAGGGGTAAGCAACGTATTGCTCTGCAATATGTTGCATTTCCCCTCTGGTACTCAAATGATTAATGGGAACTGGCCCTCTGTTCATACTCTTGTCTCGGTATGACCACTGAGGATACCCCTCGTCTTTATAAATCAACACTAAGAAATGTTGTGTTAGTTGTATGTCCTCATCGGGGAGCATCTTCATTTTTACGATGACTGAATACCTAATCTGAAAACGAAAGCTTTATATAAGACACATATCATAATTTAATTAAAGGAAAACTATCACCTTATCATTTTTATTGGGCTCTTTTTTATAATGAACTTGTGAAAAATACAAAATAGTTTACAATTTATGTACTGCATTTTTCTAAATTAAGCATAGTGTAACAAAAAAATAGATTTTATGCCTATAGTTTGCAATGGTTACTTTAAAGATGCTGGCATTCATTGTTATCTAAGCTTTCTGATGCTTCCTAATGCAACCTCTTTAATGGCTGTATAAAATTATGACCATTTGGAAATGTGCTAGTACATGTCTCTATATTAATCTTTTAAGAACAAGGAGGGGTGCACAATGCATTGAAAAAGCACAGCACTCTGGTCCTTAAAGAGATTGCCCTTTGAGTGCCATTGGGGTATCCAACGCATTGCTACTCAATATGTTGCACAGCCCAAAGTTTGACAAATAAAGCTCAGTACAGAGAGATGAGTGTCTTATGTGTTAAGCATGTATCAAATAAAGTGAAGTGAAGTAAGCACCTAATGTCGCCAAATGCTGACAAGGGTCTTGAACACACTGGAGCTGAATAAGACACTACTAACCAAATTCTTTGAAAAAATTTCAAGAGCTTTTTTTGGTTCCAGCCATCACAGAACTGCCATTGGAAACAGCCAGTTCAGCAAATATACTGCAGCTAATAGGGACTTCCTGTGTCGGACAACAGCTGTTTTGACAGCTTGAGGCTGTTGAAGAGGCTAAATGTAACTGATCAAAAGCTATATTTTATTGTTTGCCAATGTGAAAGTGCATATGTGGAATAAATTAGACTGCACAGAGGTCTTGATTACTATATTAACCCTTTAAGGGCCAGAAAAGTATGCAGAATCTAATCAATCTTTCTTTTTTCTGTCACAACCCCTTTGGTGGAATATATAATTCGACAGTACAGTACTTTGGCAATGTATTGACTTTGTAGCTCTCATGGTCAAAATAAAAACGTGCATAATAGATCCCTGCTATGCTCATCTGTAGGATGGTCATTAGTGATGAGCGAGCGTGCTCGGCCGATGCTCGGATCGGCTCGAGCATCGCTCTGCTCGGCACATGGCGGTACTCGTCGAGTACCGCCATGTGCTCGCCCGACATGTTCGGGTGAAGGGGATCTGTGCCGGAAGAGGCACAGATCCGAAGACGCTCCGCTGGACCACCAGGGACTGGAGGTACGGGGGCATTGCGGAGATGAAGGGGGCATTGCGGAGATGAAGGGGGACATTGTGGAAGAGGGGCATAGACTCTATGCCCCTCTTCCACAATGTCCCCCTTCATCTCCGCTATGCCCCTCTTCCACAATGTCCCCCTTCATCTCCGCTATGCCCCTCTTCCACAATGTCCCCCTTCATCTCCTATGCCATAGAGGAGATGAAGGGGGACACTGTGGAAGAGGGGCATAGCGGAGATGAAGGGGGACATTGTGGAAGAGGGGCATAGAGTCTATGCCCCTCTTCCACAATGTCCCCCTTCATCTCCGCTATGCCCCTCTTCCACAATGTCCCCCTTCATCTCCTCTATGGCATAGGAGATGAAGGGGGACATTGTGGAAGAGGGGCATAGCGGAGATGAAGGGGGACATTGACCAGGCACCCTCCGCTCATCAGAGCAGGGGGTGCCTGGTTTAATGCTCGAGTGCTCCCATGCTTTTCAATGGGGCTCGGGTGCTCGGCCGAGCACTCGAGCCTCAGGGGGTGCTCGGTCAGAGCACCCGAGCACCCGAGCATCGGGGTGCTCGCTCATCATTAATGGTCATCAATACTTATTTGATAATTAGTTTCTTTATATGTTGATAGCCATTTAACTGTTTTACCCGCATTGGCAGCACATTGCTTAATAAAGTCAGTCATTTTGAAGTCTTCATGACAACTGTCAAATCAACAGGGTCAGAACATTGGGGAAGTCCATTTTGGGGCTTTTCAGGAGCTTTAATCTACAGACTCAATGCTTATCCAGATGTTCCAATGGCAGCATTTTCATGTGGAAATAAGGCTTATTCAGAAGTTTAACTTCTGATGTGCATGGCAATGCAAAGGTTCGACATTGCAATTGGGAAAATCTCCTGAATCAAAAAAAAAGAGAGCCAAACTCAGCTCAGATGTAATTCAGACCAAGATCTGACTGCTCTAAATGAAATAAGGGTATGTATGTATGTTAAAATTTAGAGCTCTAATGAAATAATAAAATATATATAAATTATGAGGTGATCGTTTCCATTTAATTATTATAGTGTCAGAAGCACACTGCCATTAAGAGTGGGTAAGAGCTGTCAAACTATTTAAAGTAAAGTACTAAAAAATGAAAATACTGGTTAGAACATGTTCATTTCTCACATACACTACTGTTCAAATGTTTGAGTCACTTATAAATGCCCTTGTTTTTGAAAGAAAAGCAAATCAAAATACCATCAAATTGATCAAAAATACAGTGTAGTAGATATTGTTAAAGTTGTAAATGACTATTGTAGTTTGAAACAGTTGATTTTAACGGAATATCTACATTTGCTGCAAGTGGATGATTCTTCAACGAAAGCAAAGTTTGAAGGACACATTTACTATTTAAATTAAAGATAATTATTTTTAACCTTGACAACATCTTGACTGTATTTCCTATTCATTTTGTAACTTATGTGATGTATGTTTTCATGGAAAACAAGGTAATTTCTGAAGTGACCCCCAAACTTTTGAATGGTAGTATATATCAAAATGGTTTATATCATAATAAGGCAATGGGTCGAAATTCTGGATAATGCTGCAGCTATGAATTCTGGGTAATAAAATCTGCTTCCTGTACAGGTCAAACTGTGTGCAAATAGTATTAAGTGGTATTTTACTACATGTAAAGGAGAACAGATAATATTCATAAAGGCTATTATTACTACCTATATTAAACATTACAAAGGGAAATTATAATGAAGACCAGCAATGATTTTAAAAATTAGACTATTAAACTCATTAAAGGTTTAGTAATAGCGCAACAAAACTTTAGCTCCGATTAATACACTTTTTTGAAAATGTTGCGCTATGTATATTTGTCCATATTTCTTTAGTTCAAATGCTATTGAAGTGGAAAGGATCCCCCTCCCACCCCTTCTGGCCGCCTTCCCTTAGATTTGTGATCCGGTCGTGAGACAGGGTGGATGCAGTGAGGGATAAGCTTCAGTCATTAAGTATAAGGAAAACCCTGGCCCCCTTGACGAAAGAGGGCAGGATTCTCCTTATGTTTAACTGAAGTTTGTCCCCCACCTCTCTGATCCAGACCTGCATAAGAGGATCAGCGACGTGGCCAGACTTGCAATGACTTGTGCACCCCCTCTGGCCCATAAAGGCTTAAGAATAATGTTGAAGCATGTAAATTATTTGTGTGGAGGTGCTATCCTTACAGAGGAGCTGAGACTTGTGGTGACAGGATGACCATGAATACATATAAGCATTAGTAATGGCAGTTTTGGCTGCAGAGAGAAACATTAGGGAGAGCTGGGGGAAAAGTGACAAAGACGCAACTGTGACAAAGACACAGACAAGACAGTGCCATAGACAGACAATGTCACCTGGGGAGCAAACAACTCAGTATTATAATGTGTGTTACTTTAAATACATAAGAATGAGCTTGGCTCCTTAACCCCTTAGCTGGCAGTGGAAACCATAAAGATGTGACCTTCTGCAGGGAAGGGGTTAAATTAATTCCTGCAAAGAAGTTAAAGTGACAGCTGGAGATTTAAAAGATATGAAGAATCAATTGCAAAAGAAAAAAAACACTAAAATTGATTATGTCCCTTCATTAACTGCTTGGATGTTAGAGGATTCACCAATGCATTGCTTTGAAATGCCCTGGCTACCATTATAGCATCCAAGGGGTTAAATGATAGATGTATTTATATTTAGTTATATATGTATTTATGTATTAGATCATACACAAAACATATATATTTAGCTGTTATAGACACATACAAATATAGGTGTAAGTATACCTTCTACATACATAAGTATAAGAATATATGTGTGGTATGCATACACTTATACAAATCTATGTATAAATATACACACAATTATATGAGAGATGGGTTGGGAAGCTCTATTTTTATCTTTTAATACAGAGTCTACAGGAAATTTACAGTATTTTGAGTTTACGTTTAATGAGTTGTGTTCATCCTTTAGGTGTGACATGTGAATGTCTAGAGAAGTAACAAGTGTTTGTGATTGGTCAAGAATTTAAACCCCTTAAATGAGGGTTCTACGATGTATTACATAACCCTCTGCCTCTTAAATGATCAACATGGTAATATTTTCATAGATCGACTGGGTATTGCCTTTAAAATTTAGAATTAGGGTTTGTGGTTATAATTTGTCATGTATCTCTCATAGACAGGTGTATATAAACATATTCACCTATACGTATATATAAATATGACTACTCATATATATATGGGCAGTATATATATATGTGCATATCTATATACACATATGAATGTATGTGTATGTATACGGATGAGGAGATAGGAGGACAGCCAGAGTTTTTCTCTTCGGAGGGAGCTCCTGATATGAATCCAGAGGTGAGAGAAGGTTAGGGTGAAGTTTGGTGAAGGAGGGTTAGGCACAGTTAATGTTGAAAGCCATACCGCTTTCTGCTTCTGCAAACAACAAGAAAAAAAATATAGATTTCCAATCAAATACTTTGATAAGAAATTCATGGACACCAAGACATTACACCCCCTTTGAAAAAAAAAATATAAATAAATAAAAATCTAAACACAAACACTATAAGCCTTATGTGCAAAAGAAAAGTTGAGTGATTCTGGAGTAAACCAAATAGGCAAATAAGAGGTCCCATTGATTTAAGTTGGGCTCTTGAATGCTGGAAAGGCTTCCAATACACTGCAAAGCAATTTGCTGGAGACCTCATTAGCATTCAGGAGGCTCAAAGCGCGTAATTAAATGGAATTTCTTAATTTTTATTTTCCACTATTACGCGGTTAGTTTGCCGTGGAATTGCTCTACTTATCTTTTGTACATAAGACCCTATAAATAAAATCTGAATACAGAAAAATGATTATTATCACATACCTCTCCACCTGAATTCTCACTGAGTTAGGTAACCAGGTCAACATTTTAGATATTGTACCACAAATTTGTATGGGTTTTTTTTTTTTTTTACTTTAAATAGAAATATTTTTTTGATTTGGTGATAGACATGTTAACCTTCCATTTTCTTGTCTTAAGACAGAATTTTTGAAAAATAAGTAACAAGGTGAAGGCCATTAGGGCCATGGCTCTACCAATTATATGAACCAAACGGAGTCGATTTTTCTTGTACACCAAGTTCATACCCATACCTCCCAAGTGTCCCTCTTTAGGAGGGACAGTGCCTCTTTTGGGCCCAAATCCCTCTGTCCCTCTTTCGTACCCTGGTGTCCCTCTTTTTAGGAGATCAGACTGTGTGGTGTGTATATGAGTGTATCACATACCACTACACCAATAAAACTCACATTATTGTTTGTGTAAACTTCAGTATATGTATTTATAAATGAATCTATGTAAATTAAATACTTTGGTCTTCCCCTAATTCATTTATTTAGCTAAACAAAGAGGAGTCAATAGTTCATAAAATAACCTAAAAATTATCAGTCATGCCCCACCTCCCAGACACTCCCTCATCAACACCACCTAAAACAAAAGTGTCCCTCTTTGGCCGTTTGAAATGTTAGGAGGTATGCATACTATATTCATACCATAGTTCTCCAGCGTTACTGGATTACAATGCCTGTTACGTTCGGACAGTCATCAACAGCTGAATCCCACAGTTTGTCCAAAAATACTCTATAATGCTGCATGTTGTTTAGTTTATTTACCCCTACCCCCCCAATAAAAAGGTGTTTGTTAGTCTCTAACTTTATTAGGATTAAGAATAAAATCCTGAACATCTCACCACTTTAAGACACTACAGGGACAGTGATGACCTACAACTGAAAGTTAAAACTGTTTATCCTTAGGCCACATGGTATGTGAAAGCAATAAGCACCTAGGTCAGGTGTCACAACATTTCCTAGCTATATATGCTTATAAATCCTGTCATTTGATAGTGTTATAGAACCCAATATCACAGTTTAGTGTATATTTGAACATCAGGGATGTTCAGGTTCAGTCCTCAAGGGCCAACAACAGGCCAGGATTCACGGATTTCCCTGAATAAGCACAGGTGAGTTAATCAGTGGCTCATTCATTTTAAATGACACTTGTGCTTAAAGGGATGGTAATACTTTATTATTACTATTCCCCATATTGTAGCTATTTGCAAAAGAATTTAATAGCCCCCAGGTTCATCTCCCAAACCTTTATGGTTTCAGAGATAACCGAACGCAAAGTTCCCCCCTCCCTCCCCCTTCCCTGAAGTCATTGTTGTACTGACTGCAGGGGAAGTCTGTCGTACAACAGGCTTGCAGCTCTGCAGCTGAGCCGATATCATGTTAGTGAAAAATAATTATTTCACTGAAACGGTCTTCTACATGTGCTTGGTTTTCAAGCACATATAGAAGACCGTTTCAGTGCAATAATCTTTTTTCACTAACGCGATTGCGGCTCTGCTGCAGAGCCGCCTGATGAAAGTCAGACAGGATATCCCTGCAGTCAGTACAACGCTGACTTCAGGGAAGGGGGAGGGAGGGGGAACTTTGCATTCGGTAATCCTGTACTTGGTGGCCCTTGAGGACTGGACTTAGACAGCCCGGACTTAGGTGAACCTTTTTAGAACAGAATCCCCATTTGTGTAATATGTGAACATTTTTTCCTCGAGGAGGTTAATCTACTTGTTAAGAAGTTGGTGACTGAAATCTATTATTTGTCATGAATTGCAATAAATAGTGACTAGAACCTTTTTTCTAAGAAACATAATTAATGAATGATTGTAATGCTCATCTTTTCAGAAACTTGTAATTATAACCAATTGGTTCATGACACTTCACTTGCTAGGGCTGTTATTACAAGATTTGTAGAAACCACAAGGGCTCATCAGAATGATTTCAACAAACTGAAAAGAAAGACACCCATTCACTAGAAGGGAACTATTCTATTATGACTCAATTTGTTAAACAGAAACATTTACTTGTGTAGGAGTCCTTCATAAAGCCATCTGACATATGTATTTATATTTTCTTTTCTATGCATATTCAATTGCTTGTATTAATGCAATACAATTTTAGCCTACCTCACAACTGTCAGGTAGGTTTTCACTGTCAGAATTCGAAAATCCTATACAGACAGGCCCCACAAATTTCATATGTGATGTGATTAACCTAACCATATACATTCACATATTCAGAAGTTACTCATTAAACATAAGAGTTGTCAATTTGGGGGCACACTGACTTTAATAACATACTCAGGTGGGCAATACTGCCATTGGACTAATGGGAAACTATACCTCGAACAATCAGTAGATCTTAATTTGTTTAACAAACGGAATTAGATAGGGTCCTGCATACATGAGTCTAGTAATATACATATTTTTACATTTTAAAATTATTGTTGTAATTACTTGTTTTTTATTGGGCTTCATTTTTGTTTCATCACAATAGACCATAAGGGTCAATATTCTTAATGAGATATCCTATTGAGAAAAGCTTCACATGTGGCTATTTAGAACACTATGCACTTTCAGTTAGTGAAATGCCACCATTACGCTATAGATGACAAAAGAGTTCAAATGTAAAACAAATGACATAGATATGTCTGACTGCTGTATGAAAAAAACATATCTAGATAAGTACTTCTGTTAAACAAACTAAGATGCACATATTCCTATAAGTATCACTTATCAATAATAGCAGTAATTAGGGAAGGTATAAATATCTCCCTTATTTCCCTCACAAGGGTTTTGTTCAAGGTAGAGGTAAGGTGGTATCACTGCTTTTTAATTGTATTATACTAAATATGTGTTCACTTAGATTTGAGAGGAATAAAGACTTGCCTAAATCTGGGATACCTTGATGGCAAGCGTATCATGGTTTTGGCCAGAAATGTGTAACTAAACCCGACCATTTATTATCCATAGTAAGTTACAGGTTATTTATTGGTAAAGGTCAGTATTTGATGTGCAGACTTTCCCTATAAGTATTCTTTTCCCATTAAAGCAACTTTAATCTAAACGAACATGTCCCTGCACATTTTTTTAAATCTGCAATTTATAACTTTATGCAATAAAAATGAGGATCACTTTGGTAATAGGATGACAGCTGCATTAAATAAAACAAAATTTATTATGTATTATTAAGATTATAATTCCAATTAGTATGATCAAGACAAAGGTTGATGGGTCCCTGTACATGACCAGTATCCTAACAAATTACGAAGTTTTTTTTGCATCTTTTGTAACTGCAACATTATTTCTTTCCTCCGGGAGGAGCAGTGGAGAGGTATGCATGGTCACTTGATTTTTGTGAAAGCAGAAAAACAGCCCCATGTTGGGTTAAGACAACAACAAAAAAGAGTGGGGTTAGAAATTAACAAAGGGTCAAAACATAAGGGTGGGGAGGAGTTAGTTGTAACAAAATAATATTAGCAAAGGGATTGCTAGCAAATCAGATTTGAGCTAGACATGGTGGTTTGTTGGGGTGTAGAGGGGAGTGAATGTTAAGACTGTGAGGCCTCATGGTGTGTCATTCACACATCTTCCAGAGAGAACTTGTGATACTGGCAGCAATGCCACATAAATGGAAACCTAATGAATTTTTAGTGACTTTTTCTCACTTGCATAAGCCAAAGGCAGGAATCTATATATAATAAATGTTTAGCATGCCCCTCCAAAATACATGTAAAATGTATGTCATGAGTAAATAAGGATAAATAAATAGAACTACTTATGTATTAGTAAAGGGATTATTTGATAGGTATCCCAATAACAATATGAGGTATCTTTAAATGTGTAGATTACCTTTTTAATATTGTGTAGTTTACCTTTTAATATTGTGTAACACAATTTAAGATAAACGTTTTTAGTAGTTGGAGTATGGAAATAAAAAATAAATGGCTGTTAATGCAGCTGTAGAGAGTAATGTTTTGAGATGGTATGGGACAAAGTGTGTGTGTGGGTGGGGGGCTATTTTTACTCAAGTTTTTGAAATCTCACAAACAGGAGACTTATGGGATCAGACATGTTAAGACTTTAAATGCCATTGTGAGTAACTTCATGACTGGTACATCAATAAGGGGTAAATACACAAGATGGTTTCCATGTTCTGGGCTAGTCTGCTGGGGACACAAAGAGTGGGTCTATACTTCCTTGTGATGGAAGTAAAATAGCTCTTGTGGTCTTACAGACAATATATTGAACTTGGGCTTAAGGTTAAAAAATGTGGTGACAGGCATTTGTTATGCCACTGTTAATGTACCTAGGGTGTACTATATGTGTGAAAAGACTCCTACAAACACCTTTCAGACCCTGATGAATCATGATGCAGTAAAGTGGTACTGGCTCTTGCACTCTAAAGAGAAAAGAGAAGATACAGAACCTCCAGTTATACATCTTACCATGATTAACACCTTCTGCTATGACATACCTGCTCTCTCCTTTCTCCGATTTATTTTCGATCGCAATCATTAGCAACTTCAGCTTCACAAAGCACAATCTGTAATTCCAAAGGAAACACAAAGAGGAAGAGGAGATGTGGTATGAATATATATTTATTTATATTTGTACAATGCCATACAATGTACACAGCACTTTACTGAATATACAACCTCAATAGCTTGGAGTTACAGGAAGTGCTGTAAATAAAAGATGGGCACAGTAGCAAGTGAGGTCAATACTATGTAGAACTTACGAGATCACGTGACCAACAAGTTAACCTTCTGAGTGCCAGAAAGATATCCAATGCATAGTGTTGAAGTGCATTGGAAAGCTCTCCGGCACTTCAAGGGTTAAAGAAGTGACATTCAGGAGAAAGCCAACCGACCCATTGAGGAGAAATGAGAATTTCCAATAATTTAACGCCTCGAATGCTAAACATGTCTCCAGTGCATTATTAAGCATTCATTTGGGTTAAAAGCCCTAACCCATTGCATGCCAGAAGGGTATTCAACTCTGAGGCTGAAATGGTTTGCTCCAGAACTGCCCCTCTTTATCTTGATAAAGCCTAGTACACATCCAGCACCATTACCTGTGGTTATGATCCGATATGCCTCATGTCCCATTCAATGCTTCCTAATGTCTTTGTAGCTGTCCACATTTACTATTCACATGTCAAAGTTTCAGTGGAGTCCCCTGTATGCGTTTTCCTTCATAGAGACACTGGCCCAAGCAATTCTGGAGTAGACCAACTACACCACATGGAACAAATACAAATTCCCATGAGCTTGAACAAAGGTTTTTAACCCCTGGAATGCACTGGATACCTCTCTAGCATTCCAGGAGTTAAAAGCCCAATTAGATTCAACAGGAATTTGTAATTGTCCCCTATAGTGCAGTTGGTTTACTCCAGAATAACTCCAGTTTTATAGATATGGGCCAGTGTCTCTATGCACACCCATTCCCTGCGTCCCTGTCACAGACAGTATACTGAGCTCACAATGAGTGTTTTGTACTTACTCACACACCGCTGGGAATGACAATCCCACAAAGGCATTGGATAGATATTCTGTATACATTTCATTGGCCACACCTTCCAGGTAATATTTTTGCCATGTGTCCTCCTCAATCTGTAGGGAACAGAGTTTACCAGTAAGAACCAGATACCACTTAGTTGATAGATCTCCAAAGTGTTAGCTCTTTGGCACCCAAAACATTTATGAGAATGTATTTAGAAGGGTTTTATGTTCAACTAGAGCAAGGCAACTGCCCCATAGTGATGAAATCAATTACATTGATTTAAATTGGACTTTTTACCCATTTTACCCATTGAACGCTAAAGAGATCTCCAGTGCATTGGTTAGTAATGTCTTATATAAATAATAAAAATAAAAAAAGAAATCCATCTATGCCAGTCTGATCTCTCAAATCTTTATGGTTTGAGAGATATAACATTTAAAATTTTCCCCCTCCCTCCCCTTTCCCTGATGTCAGTGTCTAGTTGACAGCAGGAGATCCTGGTCCCGTAACAGGCAGGCGGCTCTTCAGCAGAGCCGAAATACTGCAATCTAAAAAAGAAATACTTCATTGGAACTGTCTACAAAGTGAGCTTGCAAACCAGGCACACTTTGTAGACCGTTCCAGTGAAGTACTTCGTTTTAGATTGAGGAACTTCGGCTCTGCTGAAGACATATAAGTATGTATATTTATGCAGACTTGACAGCAGTTTAACTCTACTAACACACGAGTGGAAGAATAACAATAAGGTGGAGATATTTTATGTGACAAGAGTACACATTACCTTGATAAAGGAACGCATAGAGAAGAGGTTTGCCAGCATGGTGGACAGGCCCTGAGCCAAGCAACTCTGAGCAATAAAACCCAGCTTCAGCTCAGCAAGACAGATGGCATCATCACCCTCTTTCCAATTCCAGCTGGGGATATTGAGCAAGTGTGCCTGTGACATAAAACACAAAAAATAAAATTCAGGGCAAATTACTATAGTACAAGATAAAGTCTGGATTCCATTGCAACTGATAACTATCCCTGGTTCGATCTACAAATCCCCCCATAGGCATCACTAGAAATCTATGTGATAAAAGCAGTGATAAGAATTAGTACCTGCAATGGAATCCAGAACTTAGGTTGGTGTCTGATTTTGCACTACAATGAGCCTTACCAGCAGTGCCATTTTTTCTTTTTTATTATTACTCATAATTATTATTACTGTAACTCAGAAAAAATGGAGGTACCGTATTTACCAACAGAGTAAATGGCCAGATGGTACAGTGTTAGCCAGTAGAGTAGCCAATAGAGTAGTTGAATTCCATTAATGTAATTGTGAGACTTGTATTCATGCACACTCAGGAAAGAAAACATTACGCACATAAATAAGTGTTTCTAGGTACTTTCTAGAGAGATTCAAGCCTCAGGTCTCCTTTTTAAAGCCACACATCTTAATGGGAGCATGTAACATATAAAGGTTTAATACTCTGCTGATCTCCATAATGGCAATAGTACAAATCGGCTGTGGGATGTGCAAATAATACATTAGGTGAGCCTAAGCCCCTGTAGTTACACAACCGCTTCCTGCAGATACTGTAGGGGCTAAAACAGCTGGCAAAGTCAAATATTCAGTAAACAAAATTCAAGCCTTGGCATCAAATGTGCACTGAAATGTTACTCTTTACGTGCTAGAGTGGTCTGCAGTTTATTATGTTGTTATGCTATGAAGACCTCCAGAGACATTTTAACAACAGAGAAAAGCTGCCCAGGGCCCACCATTGAAAGGGACTGATAATCGGTTGGTCATGTAAGCTTTAAAAATAACCTGTCTCACTCATTCTCTCTCACTGTAATTTCCTAGATATGATTTCATGTTATACATATGCTTGATAAGGATATCCTTTTGAAACGTCGCCCACTATTGGGCGACAATGAAAATGGCACATTAAACATGTTGCCGCTATGAAAAGGGAGATATCAGAATCTTGCCCGCAGCAGAAGGAGCGAGATTCTGATACCGGGGGGTTTTGCACATTTTAATAGTTAGCATTGAAAAATATAACCTACACTCTGCACACTCTGCTCTGTGCATTTAATCTTGCAGCTCTTACACAGAGAGTGTATGAATCACAAATCCAACCACTGCTAGTGCTTACATCCTACACGTGTGTAAGTGCTGCAAGATGAAATGCATGGAACAGAGCAGAATGTGCAGCGTGTAGGTTATAATTTTCAACATTATTAAAATGTGAGACGCTTTAAGCCCGCAATATCAGAATCTCATCCTTCTAATACCTGTGAGATTCTGATATCGCCCTTTTAATTGTGGCGATATGTTTAATGCGCCGTTTTCTTTGTTTTGATAGTGAACCCTTGATAAGTACTTTCTAAACCTACATTCACTGGTACAAAAAAGAGTTTTCCCTAAAGTATTGTTCTGAATAATCTACTAACCTCAGGAACATGTCCCTGATAATGTTACCAGTGAAAGAACACAAGTTTTAATGAAGTCTTGATAGATCTCATCAGAGCCCAAATCCTAAAACGGTTAAGGAGCATGAACACCAAAAACTAAAATAAGTTGATATAACTTTAAATATCACATAGTTACAGTTAGCATATGTAAAAAGTAATTATCCATATGTTACACTACTAGAATATGATCTTAAATTTTCTTTTTAACTCAAGTGTAAATTATCCTGTTTGGAGGACATTTATTTAATTTTGTTTGTGCAGTTTGTATTGAAAGATGGGAGGTAAAGTAGTTAATTGCTCGTGATTAGTGCCTACTTTTTTGTGTTCACAATGTTATCTTATTTCTGCCCATTTACACATAATCCTTGACAATCAGTAGAAAACAGAATTCTTACAGACGCTAGCATGAAGTACAGGCTAATTTATGTATAAAAATATTGGTTTATTTTTAGGTCTTTGTCTTCATTTAATTAAACACCCAGAAGGTCTGCAGAACAGGGGAGAGGAGGTGATTTGAGCTCCTATGAGTTAAATCTAGATTTCACAGGGGCCCTGGGTTACATTACGGCTGTCCCTGTGATGCTTAGATTGAAAGGAACAAATTTATGAGGCTACCAGGATTGAAGAAAGTTCTCCTGAAGAGCCTAGGTTCAGTGGTAGTGATACAATGAAATAATTAGATGTAGTTGAAAAAATATCCACCAGGTTCAACGTTTTCCAGATCTCAATTATCTTGATCCAGGAGGCAGGAAATGAAAACCTCAGTGAGCCATTGCTAACTCTGCCTGGGGAAACTGACTTAAAGAATTCAAGTTCACATTCAGATTGTACTATGCACTTAAAGGGCATTTCTTTTCTGGTACTCTATAAATAAGATGGTACTTAAGGTGCGTCTGATGAGCATAGGAACAATTAGATTGAACAGAATTTGTTGCTCACTACTCTTGTCCTCAAGGGACTAATGAACACATTTCCTATATCTGAAATTCTCATTCTCCCTAATTAATTTGAGAAACACTGGTTAAATGGATGGTCCAGTAAACAGCAGACATTATGTATTAAATTCTGCGCATTTATCTCAATATCACAGATGGTCCAATTCACACCTCACCTTATTGTGATACTGCAACATCTGTGTAATGATTCGAATCTTCGGGTGATAATTTTTTATCGAGATGACTCTGAGAAGAAAAATGACATACATTAAACAGGAAGATTAGTGATGTATCCCTTTTGCAGTGCCTATAATGTAACTGAATCATATTGAGAGCAGTTCCAAAATGACACAGGTATGTTTTCTAATGAGCAAGAGCCTTCACTGGAATGCTAAATGTTTTCTGCTTCACATTATCCACTTGAAATAAAAATATAATCTCAATAGCTTTATATTTGCTATGTATGTCATGATACTCAATTCTGTAGTTAAGGAATACTCTGCACAAAAAGTATTTTTTATATATATAAAAAACTTTTATTTTTGAAAATGTCAGGTCTGAGATGCACATATATCAGGACAATTGTGAATCTGCATCAAAACACACATTGCTTACAAACCATGGGCACTTCTTTATGGTGCCATATTAGTAGTTCTATTAGGACAATGACCATAGTAAACAGGAATCAGAGACATATGAACTTTCTCTAACAGTAAACTGACCATGCACAAACTCTATACAAGCTTATGTGCATGGTGATAGGACACAACTATAATATGGACGCGATAAACTCAGAAGCCACAGAGATGAACTAACCATAAACAGGAAAGAAACTGCAGAGGGTAAGGAGAATCTTAATATTGATGTCATACATCTCTTTGATTATTGCCAAGCTCCATCCAAACTGATAAAACATTTTTCACGACGGCAATATGGTGACTATAAAGAATTACTGGATCTATAAGAAGACATTCATGTCTAAAAGTATAAGCACAAAGCACTTGATTTGATTGCAGTTGAATTTTTTTTTTATTTGAGCCATGACATTACTGCATTTCTGCATCTTTGGGAGATTAATTTGAGTTATATTAGGAGCCAATCATACGACCTATAAGACATTGATTGGAAATGTACATTTAAGTGTTTCCATTGAAGCCGATCTGATTTCCGATGTCATCTTTTTTGCCAGCTTGAATTTGCATGCAAAGAATAAAATAGACAATAAGGAAGTCTCAAATGAAGTTTAAATCATAGCCTTAAATCAAACCAATCTTTCTTTAAAATGTCATAAGACCCTTATGTGTAGTGTTTAATACAATACTTCTTACTTTATAACACAGAAAATTGTGTGTTACAGACAGCTGCTATACTCATATATAGGGTTGTCACTAATAATGCATTAAAAATTTGATTTATCATATGTTGCCACCCATTTGAAGTAATTTCATATTTTGCCCAAACACACATGAAAAACAGTACATGGCACATTACTGATTCACCTTGGCTGTTTAGAAGATTCCATAACAACTGCCAAGTTTACAAGTTTAGGCCATACAGAGACTTGACATGGGTACATTGGGGAGAGTTTTCTGCTCTCTTGTTCATCTAGGGATCCCATTGTAGCTTTTCAATGTTCAAAGATGGCTTACTCAGGAGACCATCTTCTTATGTACATGGCAATGTAATAGTATGATGTTGCATTCTGGAAAATCTCCTAAAGTCCAAAATGTTGCATCAAGAACACTTCTCTAATGTAATCCAGGTCGAATTGAGAATATCTCTGTTCTTGTGTAAATATGGCTTAATCCCATTTTACCATTTACTGGATATATATATATATATATATATATATATATATATATATATATATATATATATATATCATCCTTAGGCTTAGTTTTGCCTTTTAAAATATTGTTGTTTCTAGATTCTATTATGTTACCTATTAGCACCAAGGCATTTCAACACTAAGTACATAAGTATCGGAGTGCCCATTTCTAGAGATTTATATATATATATATATATATATATATATATATATATTATTCATAGAAAAGTGAAATACAGTTGGAATGATGTCAACGACATATACAAAGTGGAATGAAAGAAGCATGATATGAACATACGTAAGCCTGCGCAGAGGGTACCAAAAAGTTAAGCTAAAGAAAGACATTCCGTAATCACAAGTACATTATGGTGATGGCCTGACTAAGAACTGAGGAGAGTCTACAAGAGTAGAAAACTCCTAATTGTTCACCTGCAAATGGTATATGCAGTAAAAGAGGTAAATGTCTATCTAACCGACATAGCCTAAGACTTCTGGAGTGATAATGTATCTGATATGCATTGACAGCAGAAGGAAAAGGCTGAGATGAAGAGTAATAAAAAAAAAAAAAAAAGGTAGAAAGACCAGAGAGAGGGAAAGATAAAGTACTGAGTTAATAGGGTAATAAGGAAATACAGAAAAAGAGGAGAGGGGGTGAAGAGGTAGGAGGGGGGGAGAAAAGAGAGGGGGGGAGAGCATGCGCCAATCCCGACACAGTGCGTGTGCCAGAAAATTCCAAGAATACATTATACAGGGCTTATAATTTTAAGTCCTTTGCTACTAGCCAGACCTGAAAAGTTACTAGCTACTGCAAGCCAAAACATACCCACCAGGGCTGAATTTCTACTCGCCGGGGCTAAATTTTCACTCGCCATTGGCTAGTGGCGAGTGGAAATTTTGAGCCCTGCATTATAGATGCAGCTTCAAAGAGGTACACGAAGACGTGGAAGAAAAAATTCACCTCAGTTATGAAGAAAAAATAATCTGTCTGTGCTACCATCCGGATTCAAGCCCAAGGGGACCAAATAATGAAAAAGGCTGGGGTACCACCCGAGAGGAGGTATGTTAACTTCTCATAGAGATAGAAAGTACTCACCCTATTCCTCCACATATCTTTTGATGGTGGAGAGGGCGTTTTCAAGCACAGCGGGATGCACATCCATGCAGCATCGCTCAGACAAACTGAAAAAAGAACCAAAGATGGATTCATAGGAATAGTTAGTGATAGAGTAGAGGAGATAGCTGAGGTAATTGAACGCCAGAAACTAGTAATGAGTGGACATGTCCACCAAATATGACCTAACGTTCCATCACCAGAACCACAACACCAACAGACTGGGGAGAGAGTAGGATAGAAACGATGCAGAAGAGAGGGAGATTGATACCATCGAGTGACCAATTTGTAATTTGTTTCCATGGCAGAAACGTTGCGCAAGGAAGATAAAGATTTGCAAAAAGCTAACTCCAATAATTCAGGGGGAAAAGGGATCTGAAGATCTGATTCCCACGCTACTCAATATGAATGATAATGATTTGACTCACCAGCAAGCTAACTGTAGATTTTAGAAAACGGGTGTTGAAGCAGAGCCAACCCAGGACGATCACCCGCTATCAGAGTACGACAGAAGAGTTCAAAAGGCTTGAGAGATCGAAGCAAATCAACTCTTTTCTGATGGAGCTGCAAATACTTCCAGTAATCATTAGAATGCAGATCCCAAACTCTAGAAAGGTGGTCAAAAGGCACTACTACTCCGTCCGTCAATAGATCAGCAACTAGAAGACCTCGTCTCGGCCCCCAACCTAGTAAAGCTGCATCCGACATCCCTGGTGGGAAGTCGGGATTCTGGAGAACAGATAGGAGGGGAGATGGAACACTAGATAAAGTAGGTGCCACAAAAGCCCAACACCTCAAGATTGGTGAGATCAGAGGGTGTATAAGCCTGTATAGGAATAGAGCTGGGGAGGAACCATGGGAGCGTGGCGAGAGGGATGGGGGAGCAAAGAGCACTCTGGATAGCAACCCAAGCTTTAGTATGTCCTGAGTGAAACCAGTGAGGAAAAGCGCTTAAAAGAACAGCCTTATGATATCTAGAAAGATCCGGCACACCCAGGCCACCCCTTTGACGCCCCTGAGAGATGTGAGAAAATCAAAGACGGGAAGGCTTGCCTCCCCAGACAAACGCATTGAAAACATGCTGAAGAGACTTCAAGTAAGACTTAGGAAGTGAGATGGGAAGGATCTGAAAGATATATAGTATTTTGTGTAAAAACACTGACTTAAGTAGACTAATCCTACCAGTCCAAGATAGTTTTAGAGTGGCGCATGCCCGTAATTCCTTCACTACTGACCTAGCAAGCGGTGTGTAGTTGAGCCGAAAAATATCTGACAGTGAGGAAGGGAGCTTCACACCCGAGTACGACAAGGACTCCTTCTCCCACTTAAGGGGGGCCAACTGTTTGAGGCGACGAACTCGGAGAGGAGACAAATTGATATTAAGAACTACCGATTTAGAAAGATTAATTTTAAAATGACTGACTTCCCTGAAAAGAGATAGCTCCTGGAGAACTGCAGGAAGAGACACCTCTGGGGCAGAGAGAGTAAATATAACATCATCAGCAAATAATGAGATCTTGTACACAGCTTCTCCTACACAGATATCAGATATCAAAGGGTTAGCCCTAACCCTGGCGGCCATAGATTCCATAATTAAAATAAAAATAATAGGTGAAAGAGGGCACCCTTGCCTTGTGCTGTTACAGAGAGTGAACGAACCCGAAATCAAGCCAATGACACGAATACGAGCAGTTGGGTTAGCATACAAAGCCATCACTTTGGAAATTAACTGTTGCCCGAGTCTGAAACCCCTTAAAGACACCACTAGAAAGCCCCAATTCACTCTATCAAAGGCTTTCTCAGCGTCGACACAGAGAAGAAAAGCAGGGTCGCCTGCGGAGTTGGCCTGGTGCAGTAGGCGAAGCAATTTGATAGAGTTATCCTTTGTTTCACGTCCTAGCACAAAGCCGGCCTGGTCAACATGAACAATCTCTGATAACAAGGGCCGCAGACGATTAGCTAGGACCTTTGCATAAATCTTAAGATCTATGTTGAGAAGAGAGATGAGTCTATAACTGGAGCACAAAGAAGCGTCTTTTCTTGGCTTCGCTATTAGAGAGATATGGGCTTCTGCAATCCTGGGATGCAAAGGAATAGACAGAGGAAGATCCAGAAGAGAGGCCTGCATGGGGGAGAGCTTCGGAAAGGAGGCTGCAGCCACATACACCAGTTGAGAAGTAGAAGGGGAAGAAGATGAATCTGGTGAAAAATTGTAGAGAGAGGCGAAAAAGTCTTTAAACAAGGAAGCAATAGCAGGTAAGTCTCTTACCACTGCACCTGAGGCATTTCAAATGGAATGTACAGGTTTAGACGTCCGGGGACCTCAATACTGACACGAGAGCCATCTACCACTCTTATTTGCATGCTCATAGAAATATCGCTTGGACCAGACATCAGATTTGTTGACTTTGGTCATCAAAAAAGACCGAATCCCAAAATGTGGTAGGAGAGGAGACAGAATCTTTATTTGAAGTTAAGTAATCCTGAATACTTCTAGTGAGATAAGTTACCGATTCCGGGTCATCCAGGATAGATGAATCCATCCTCCAACACTTAGACACCTCTAGCAAAAAAGGTAGTTCCAGTGATAGTACTACCGGTCCGTGATCTGACCTGGTAGCTGGATGGATGGAAGCAGAAGAAGCATAATGCAAGTGACTCTGTGAGAGAAAAAGAAAATTGATCCTAGAATAAGAAGAATATGGGGAAGAGAAAAAGGAGTGTGAACAAACACTAGAAAAGAGAGTGGTTCAGGAACAACTGCTGAACCTGTGCATGATAAGAAGAGGGGAGACTAGAAAAGCCTGCAGAACAGTCAACAGAAGGGTCCAGAGCAATGTTTATGTCACCACCAAACAGTAACAACCCCTCACCAAAGGCACTCAAATCCAAAAGAGCAGAACGCAAGAAAGATAATTGCCCTGTATTTGGAGCGTAAACATTAGCAATGATAAGGCAAAGATATCCCAATCGCCCTTTAACAAAAACATATCTTCCCCGACCATCTCTAAGGACATCTTCACACTCAAACACAAGGGAACGATGCAAGAATATTGTAACACCTGCAGTTTTATTAGAAGCATTACAGAGAAAGGAAATCGGATATTGCTTACTGCTGAGGGAGGGAACTTTGCCGGGCGCAAAATGGGTCTCCTGCACAAAGCAGACCTTGCCTCCTAGTCTAGTCAGGTCCCTGAACAGAAGAGATCGTTTAAAGGGGGAGTTGAGCCCCTTGGCATTGAGGGAGACAGCAGCAAGGGAGTATAGATAGACTCACTGGAAGTCAATAAAATAAATTCTATTAGAATATATATCAGCAATGGGAGTATGCTCTCAGGGATGGGGAGAAGGGAGAAGAGCATAGGGGAAAGGAAGGGAGGAGCAAGAGGGGAGAAAAAAGAAAAGGGGTGATAGAGCACCAGAAAGAAAGAGTAACACCTGCAAGATAGCAGAGTATCAAAAAAGGCCAGTAAACCACCTCAGGAAGACCATCTAAGGTCAGTCATCAGCAGCCAACTAGGAGGTGCGATAAAGAGAAGAACTAACTGGATTTCACGGTGCCCGTGATCTCACGTTCTTTCAACATTGTTACTTCCTGCCTATTTTCTGCTGGGTTCTTATTGGCCTCTGGGTTCTGCTCCGCCCAGTGTTTGCCTTTTTAAACTCAGTCCTGTCTAATCTTTGGCACCCTTTCGTGATGTTCCTGACCTGACTTTGTTGCTGTGATTCCTGCTCCATGTATAATCCGGTTTTGTCTGACCTTGCTCCTGTCTTCGCTGCTGTCTTACAGTTGCCGACCCAGACTGTCTGACTACCGCTCTCTGTGTCCCGATCCAGGCTTTGACTGACTACCGCTCTCTGTGTACCGATCCAGGCTGTGGCTGACTACCGCTCTCTGTGTACTGATCCAGGCTTTGGCTGACTACCGCTCTCTGTGCGCTGATCCAGGCTGTGGCTGACTACCACTCTCTGTGTACCGATCCAGGCTTTGGCTGACTACCTCACTCTGTGTACCGATCCAGGCTGTGGCTGACTACTGCTCTCTGTGTATCGATCCAGGCTGTGGCTCACTACCACTCTCTGTGTACCGATCCAGGCTGTGGCTCACTACCGCTCTCTGTGTACCAATTCAGGTGTGGCTTACTAACGCTCTCTGGTACCGATCTAGGTTGTGGCTCTATAGAGCTCTCTGGGCATTTCCTGGTCTCACTGACTACGCTAGCTTCCGAGCCTACTCCCGTGCCTGTCAGTGTTGCCTTCGGTTACCTATACCTCCTGTGATTAAGCCTGTGCCTGTCAGTGTTGCCTTCGGTTACACATATCTCCAGAGATAGAGCCTGTGCCTGTCAGTGTTGCCTTCGGTTCCATATATCTCCAGAGACAGAGCCTGTGTCTGTCAGTGTTGCCTTTGGTTACCTATACCTCCAAAGAGAGAGCCTGTGCCTGTCCGTGTTGCCTTCAGTTACTATATCTCCAGAGATAGAGCCTGTGCCTATCCGTGTTGCCTTCGGTTACACATATCTCCAGAGATAGAGCCTGTGTCTCTCAGTGTTGCCTTTGGTTACATATAGCTCCAGAGATAGAGCCTGTGCCTGTCAGTGTTGCCTTCGGTTACCTATACCTCCAGAGACAGAGTCTGTGCCTGTCCATGTTGCCTTCGGTTACTATATCTCCAGAGATAGAGCCTGTGCCTATCCGTGTTGCCTTCAGTTACAAATATCTCCAGAGAGTAAGCCTGTGCCTGTCAGTGTGCTTTCGGTTACCAATATCTCCAGAGAGTAAGCCTGTGCCTGTCAGTGTGGCCTTTGGTTACCTATATCTCCTAGAGTAGCCTGTGCCTGTCATTATCGACTGTGGCTACCTCTGCCTCTGGGCTAGTCCTGTGCCGGTGTCTGCCTGTGCTTCCTCTACTGCCAGGCCTCAGGGATTTTCCCTGTCCACTCTGTCAATCCTATCTCCGGTCTCTCTCTAGGGCAGACTATTGTCAGTCAGTGTGCTCCTCTGTTATCAGGGCCGTTTCACTTCTCAGTGCTCTGGTTGCCTGTTCACTCTTCCCCAACTTCTGGTGGGGATTCTGCCCTGCAGTACCTACCCTCTGCTCGTGGGCTGCTTCCTAGGTGGTACTGTTGAGGTTCAGTCCTGGTTCCTGTCATCTGTTCCTGCTTCTATATCATTGCCTGTTTTGCTAATATCTGTACCCTGACCTGTGTCAGATTTGGGAAGTGCCTTTGCACTGTCCGGATCTGGACCTGTGAAGGGACCCTGTATTCTTTATTATTTTTAATAAAGCTGATTTTTACCTTACCAAATTGTCTGAGTGTTCTTAAAAACCGTAACAATGTGTAAGGGTGATAGATCCCCTTTAAAACACCACAGTTCAGCTATAATAACTTTTGAATAAATGTCTTCAAGCAATTTGAGTACCCTTGTTTTACTTATCAGATCAAAATCCCAATACCTATATATTTTCATAATGAAATCCTGCTGCTACTTTAATGCATGCTCTGCTCATATTCAGCCTCTGGAGGCCAATAGATAAGGCCAACAATGTATAATGACACCAGCTTACTATACCTCATAATGTTAGATGCATCCTCAGCATCAGGGTCAGCACAGTACTTGTTAGCGAGGATCAGACAGGCATCTGCAGACTCAATCTGAGAAAAAAATCAGAGTGTACTCATTAGCAGAGCAGTGGGCACAGAACTGATCATTACATCTTTCCAGACATGTCCAATGCTTCTTCTGTTTCCGTGTCAGTGACAATTTAACATTTCAGATTTAATTATCCAAGCATAATCATAAAAATGTAGCCCTTATCCTTGAGCAAATTATTACATTTGCTCATGAAAATGATTCACCCCCACTTTACAGAAATAAACCATAAACAATCCTGTAACTGTAATTGCATTTGTACATTTCAATCATTTTGGGACATATTCAGAAAATAAATGGAGCAATTCTTGGCCACAATAACTTTTCTCAACCGTAGTCAAGTACCCCTAACAGGCCTTAATAGCACCCAAGGGGGGTTTATGAACTAAGGTATGATAATGGGATGAGAAAGCAGATATGAATTCTCCACTGATATCTCTTCTCCAATTCCTATGTTATTCTATGGAGCCAATGCACAAAAATTGTAGAAATCTTAGTGCATTGGCTCAATAGAATAACGTAAGACTTGGAGAAGTGATATCCCTGGAGAAGTCTTCTCTGCTTCATCTCTGCTTGATCGTCTCTTTATCACGCCTTAGTACATCTCCTACAAGGAGTTAAAAGTCCACTTTAAACCATTTTATTTTGGCCCCTGTAACCTAGTTTGTTCACAGAACCAAAAGAACTGCTAAAGTTTTGCTTGCTGTAAACAGTCCTCAGATTAATACAAGGTAGTTAAGATCTGTGCTCTGTCCATAGGACTTTTGTCAATTAAATCTCTTGTAGGTATTAAGTTATAAAGAGTCCCCCTCCAGCCCCTTTCATGTACGTAACACTGCTTGCCTCAGAGCAGCAAGACTAACGGATGGAGTGAAGCGAGGGACAATCTTCAATGAGCATAAGGAAAAAAATAGGGTCTTGTTTGTTTGGTATTTAAAGGTTTTGTTAATGACATCTTGTGGCCCATCCCTCTAAGCCATAGAAGTTAATGAGCTTAGGTAGGGTACCTTCCTCCCCACCCACATGATAAGTGTTAAGGGGACAACAGGACAACATTTGGGGTTATATGATAATAGGCAGACAGGGGCTTATATTTTTCAATGTGTAATTTTAATAAACACAGGTGCTCCAATTTACCACACAGCCCAGGCATAGGTGGCAAGAGGTGGGAGCTATTAAAGTCAGAAGACCACACAATATGATTTACTTTAACCACCCCACCACAAAAAAAAATGAACAGGAATTGGCTTTTATATGGCCATCCTGTTCAAATTAGTTGTCACACTCTCGTTGTCTAGGATGTGGGATTATGCAGGGCATTGAATGTGCCCTGGAGTAGCCTCACCTCCAAGCCAATCAGCATCTAGTTGGAGGGGGTCACAGATGTGCGTAACGTCACCCCTCCAGATAGCCAAACATTATGTTAAATGAAATGTGTTTACTCAGAATGGATAAAAAGAAAATATTTTACCAAATTATTTGGGTGAATGTAATTATTTTGCCGCCCATAGGTCTAGTAAGTAATTCATTGGTAAAAAAAATACACACTACAGTTAGGTAATAATTTGCCCATTGATTCTGCATTGCTTGAGCTGAAGATGTAAAACTTACTGCATTCACTCTGTAATCTTAAACAGCTGCCAAGTCATCTTACCTTAACTCGTGCCAGGTCATGTGGGTTCAGAACAGATCCTTGGTAAAATTCTACCTGAGTAAAATGCCTCTTGAACAAAGCCTCTAGCTCCAAATTTGGGGAGATACTACAAAGACATAAAGACAGTAAGATAGATGACAAATTTAAAGTCACTCTCTAGCCCTACTAAATAGCTTATTACAACTGTTCATTTTGTACACCCTGTTTACAATTTAGAATAAACTGGACATAGTTGTGCAATGGCTTCAAATCATATGTTTAAAACTGAAGTGATGTATTGCTCCTAATATACATTTCAAAGCACTTTGCTAAGAATATGTAAACATTCTTTAAAGTAATAGTAATTATGTACTTTAAATTTACATATTATGCAAGTACATGATATATAAAGTCAAACTGCCTACACTTTTTAATTCATCCAATTTTTTTACACATATGTCCTTGACAATGAGTTACATGGATTTGTTTGCACTTAGTTTCCTGTTAGGAAACATGAAAGCAAGTCTAGTGATACAATGTGAAAAAGAAACAATGTTAAAAAAAAGCACACTGTCACGGTAATCAAGCAAAGAAGGACAGACACAAAGATAAAATATAACCCCCTTTATTTATTATAACAGCAATAATGGTAGAGCCCACACAGAACCCCAGACATATGCAAATAGGACCTAAGGTCCCTCCGGAGCTGCACACTGTGAAGATCTCAAGACTAGGGAGGTGGCTCAAGTGGGACAACAGAAGAATGGTAGAATATGTGTAAGTCACCACTTGGTCTGCGAATGGAGGCAACAGAGAGCGAGAGCAAACCAGAGCCAGGAGACACCGAGACTACATGTCAGGCAAGCAGGTAGTGTAGGAAGTGAGTAGGCAGCCAAAGTCACAGGTCAGACAAGCTAGGGACTACACGGCACGAGTGTAACCAGGCCACTGGTCAGGCAACCGGAGACTATGCTGAGCGAGTAGGAGCCAGGGCCACTGGTCAGGCAAAACAAGTACTACAAGGAGCGAAAGTAACCAGGCCCACAGAAAAGGCAACCGGAGGCTACACTGAGCAGGTAGTAGCCAGGGCCACTGGTCAGGCAAGCTGGGGTCATACGCAGAACGAGTAGTCAGTCAGAGCCAGAGGTCAGAACCGATGTGGGTAGTCAGACAAGCCCGGGTCATACACAGAGTGAGATTCTCAGGCAAACACGGGTCACAATGGAGAGCAAGAGTAACGAGCAGGAACGCCATGTAAGAGCAATGACTCCCAGGCCAAAGGAGGTTTATAAAGGAGCAGAAGGAAGCAGAACCCAATTAGGCCACCCAGAATAGGCCCATAAACAGTCGTCCATGCTAGTGCCTCTTGCCTGATGTCAGCAGTGAGGAAGTGGCAGGAGGCCATGCCCAGCCGGCAGCCATACAGAGGTAGGAAGCACAGGAAAACTTAGCCTCTAAGGGAGACTGTGATACACACTAAGCATTCAATGTTGCAGAAAGACTGTAACATTTTATGGTATATCAACCAGAAAACCCTCCGGAAATTCAAATTCAGGGTATCCTATTGAAATGTTGTCCTCTATTTGGAGACCAACAAAATGTCACATTAAGAATGTCGCCTGCATGAAAATGGCAACATGATGATGTCGTCCGCATCAAAAGCTTGACATTCTGATGTTGCATGCTTAAGTGTCACCAAGCCAAGTAGTCTCCATCTGTGCCTTAACCCTTTTAGTACCAGAGGGGTCTCTGCAACGCATTGCAGATCAATGCATTGCAGACCCCTCTGGCACTCAAAGGGTTAAAGTGACATTAATGTCCCAAAAAATGTCCAGTTTTGTAGAGGTTAAAATATTAATCAATATGCTCCAAACCCTATCTCTCAAACTGCTATGATTTGAGAGATATAGGGATTCAAAGTTCCCCCCTTCCTCCCCTTCTCCTGACGTCAGTGTCTAGCTAACAGCAGGAGACCCCGATCAGGGACCAGCCTGCGGCTCTGCAGCAGAGCCAAATTTGAGTTATTGCTAAATAATGTATTTATTGGAAAGGTCTAAAAGGTGTGCCTGGTTTGCAAGCACACTTTATAGACCTTTCCAATGGATAAATTCTTTAGCAATAACATGATTTTGGCTCTGCTGCAGAGCCTCCTCGAGTCGTACGACTCGATTCTCCAGCTGTCAGCTTTACAGCTGACATCAGGAGAAGGGGAGGGAGGGGGGAACTTTGAATCCTTATATCTCTAAAACCATAGCGGTTTGAGAGATAGGGTTTGGAGCATATTGATTAATATTTTAACCTCTACAAAACTGGACATTTTTTTGGGACATTACTGTCCCTTTAAGATGCCCTCTTCCTCTCACATGCCCGCATCAGAATGTCACCCGCATCACAGCCATGCTTAAGTGCCTTAGCAATGCGTTGCAGACCCCCCTGGCACTCAAAAGGTTAAGGTACAGATAGAGGCTACTCTGGCTGGAGACACTTAAGCCTGCAACATCAGAATGTCGCCTTTTGATGCGGGCAACATCAAAATGTCGCCCTTTTCATGCAGGCAACATTTTTAATGTGGCGTTCTGTTGGTCGCCAAATAGAGGGAGACATTTCAATAGTAAACCCAAATGCAGGTAGCTCAATGTAAGGAACATATAAGTGTAAAAAGATAGGTGACAATGTAAAAAATAATATAAAGTATAGGCAATTTAACTGTACATTTATTTAACTTGTAAAATTTAGAAAGTCAAAACACAGAGTTACTATTCCTTTAAGTGCTCATAAAAAAATTCACTGGGCAGAAGAGCTTTTCTGATAATTGAGCTGTGGGGAAGGGAAATTGTTCTGCAGGGAAATGCAGCAAGCTGTATATATCAATGCACTTTGGAGTTGAAGACTCATGATTAAATGAGAAAAGTGATATAAGTGTTAGATTTAAATGCCAGACTGCAATTCCAGAAATACAGGACATTATGAAAGCAAGAAAAGTATTCCAATATGTCTATAACTGTAAACATATTCTCTTTAATATAATAGCTACTAGTCTTTTTAAAAGCTAATGTCGCATCCCTACCATGTATCACACTTTGCAATAAAATGCTATTTTATTATTGATAAAATAGCATTAAAATACTTCCCGTGTAACTTGGGCAATCATTCTATATGGTGACAGTTTTTCAACATATTTTTGTAATCATATTACACATTATAACAAATATAATAAAACATCATTCACGACTGTAAGAAAATCTTTAGACAAGTGCTATCTATCTTCTTTGGTGATATGGGCCTTTTTTAATTTTTGGAAAGCTAGCACTCATATTAAAGATAAGGGACCCAACATATGGGTTGTCAGTTGCCAGTTAGACTGCCCTGTTTCTATCTGTTATATTTTGATAGGCATTAAGGAGCCTTCCACTGCTAAAATATAGTCCTACAATATAAGTAGGCCTTGTAATATGAAGTTACTGGTTACCCACTTGTGCAAGAAGACGATCTCCACATTGACATCATCACGGTCCTTGTGTAGGAAGTCCTTCAGGAAGTTGGACACACTTTCTAAAGTGATGTGACCACAGACCACAATATGCCTAGAATGCAAAGGAATCAGTGAGGGAGGAATATCGAGAAGGGATTGAGAAAGGAGGGAAGCCCAGTCCAAAAGAATGGACAACTTCAGTAGATGATCAGCAGTTCACTTGTTTCACTTTTGTTATTGAAGAGAAAACATTGACAAAACAGTTATAGCAGTGGGTAGCTATCTCATCTTCCAAATAATGATCAGTAATAAATCCCTTCAATGTAGCAGGAACAAAAAGGTTTGAGTATGCATTTTACACTAAAAGCATTTTTTAATGTAACTCAACCAAAAAGTTAATCCAACCCAATGAAATAAACAGCACAGTATACCAAGACCATGTTAGAAAGCACAGCTTCAAGTTGCTGCCCATAAATTGTTGATTGTCTTTGCTTTCTTGCTTTATTTATTTTCCAAAAATCTGTTTCTATTTTTTTTTGTATATAGATTATTTAGTCCTGTCTTCAAACATGGCCATTGTACACTGAAATAAGAGGTTATGTGGAACACCATTCATTTTATAAAGAGACTTTATAGATCAGGAGTAGGCAACCTTGGTCCATTGCTGGTTTATAACTGAGTTTTCCAACCATGTGACTTCAATAAAAGCATCAGTAAAATAAACAGTAATGCTAAATCAATACATGAAGAGGTGCACTAACAATAAATATAAATAAAAATGTTCTTAGCGTTTTATTTTTTATTTTTTTAAACAATGTTATCACTTCTTACTAACAGACTCCTAATTACCTTAATCTGGGCAAAAAGCCTTAATAGCCATTATAAATATTTTCTGCACATTTTGGAACCCCAAAATACAGCTTTAATTAGCACTGGACATTATGTTACAAAGATGGACACTATTATTTATTGCTGAATTCCAAAATCCCAAATTCCTTTGTCTAAAGTATTTTAAAAGTTTACTAAAAAGAATCATATCTAATACTGCACTAACTAAAAATTATTTTACCAATCCAGACAGAACTGAGACATTGAGGTGGCACACAGTTTCTTTAATAAAGAAAAATATATGGTGCTAATGTATACTGGGTTATTTTAATATAGAGATTCATATTGGACATTAGATTTTTCAGTTCAGAGTAAAGTAATTGGTGATTTATTATTAGTCAGTTTTACTGTACTTTTAGGCCTCCTTCAGGCACTAATATCAGGAGGATGCACTAATGCGGGATGAAGAGGTGATAAAGGAAAGTACTTCTCCAGGGTGATAAAATCTTCAGTTCCTGTGTTATTCTATGGGGCCAATGCACACAGATTTATCCAGCTTGAGAGATTTTGGTGAATATGACCCACAGAAAAACATAGAACTTGGAAAGTTTATAACACTGGAGAAGCCATCTTCACTTTGTCACCTCATTCTCACATATTTATCACACGTTAGTGCATTACCCTGTCTCTTTAGCTCTTAGACACCAGAGGGCACTCAAAAGTAGGGCAACTTCAAAAGCAATATTGTTTTTAAATATCTGTCATTGCAATTCATGTCTTAATAATGGGGTTCTTTAATTTAAAGAAAATGTATACCCAAAGGCTTAATTACCACTAAAAATGTGTAATCACTCCTGGTACCATTCTTTCAATGTGCTTGTAGAAAAATCAACAAAATAAAGGATAAGAAGGTATTCTAAAGCTTAACTACAGTTTGTTTCCCAATATTCTTCCATCATTAAATGACTGTTGTTTCATCATCAGTCAATCATAAACTATTATCTGAAAAGAGTGATGTGTTCTCAAAATGCACAATTCTAAGCAACTTGCTGAACTGCTTATTTTTTATGAATTACTGAACATTTGCACTTCTTCTACCGAATGCATTTCAAAAAGTGTTGTTGCTAAAAGTCAGCCATTTTCTGAAAGGATTAGTGATTGAGGACTACTCCTACTTAAGCAAAGCAGGTAGCACATATTTCCATAGTGCTGGCTAACTTTGACTTTAATTTAGGAGCATGTGCTAACTGTACCATTAGTTTAGGAGCATGAGCTATTCAATGGTGTCATTATGCTTCTTGCATGAAATAGTGAGCAATCTCAAACAGCATATAAACTTATGGCTTTCAAGAAATTGTTAATGCTCCACTTTCATGCATTCTGCCTTTTATCACATTATTTTTCAGTTGAAATGCCAGCACTGTGTGCATTGTCATGTCTGCTAAAAAACAGAAAAAATATAATTTTGAAAAGAATGTAAGATTGACTAAACTCAAGGAATTAAACATTTGTTGCATGAAGAAAAATAATTTGTTAAAAAAGATTTGAAAAATAATATTTTATTGAACGTACCATTAAATCCCCTTCTCTTTGAGCACCTGGAACATGGGGTAAAGATCCCATCCTCCAGAAAGCAGGGCACTTCAAAAAAGGAGGCGGAACCTCGGCCTTCCCTCCATTTTACCTCTACTTTCAGTTTCAACATATAGCCAAGTGTAAAGAAAGAAAAAGGGAGAAGAAGAAAGGAAATCCACTAAATTGAGACCTCAAGGGGACACCTCTGCCCGGGGACTTAAACCGCATGTTTTTTTTCTCTGGGTGGGAGTCCTGTGTTCCACATGGACTAAGCTAAAATAATTTAATGGTAAATTCACTAAAATCATCTTTTCTTTTACAACCAATGTAGTACACAGGAACCATGGGGATATACCAAAGCATCCACCAAGTTTCCTGGGACGGAGGAAGAAAAAAATCCCATCCACTGTAGACCAGTATTCCAAAGAAGTAACTGGTACCGTATAAACCCAGGTGTCAAAGGACACTGAACTTGCACATTACCTTACTCGGTTGTTCAGCAGTGGCCTGATTCTTGTAGGCCCATGAAGTACCCAATGAGCTGGTGGAGAGCTCCTTACCTCAGAAAAGAATAGGTTTCTACTGGATAACATAAACTTACTGATGGTCACCTTGATCCAGGAAGAGATGGTGATATTGGAAGCAGCCTGGCCTGTACAGGAGACCTCCGGGATGATGAAAAATGGAGTAAACTTTCCTAAAAGATCAATATCCGGGTCCTGTTTGCTAGAAGGATCAGGGTAGAAGGATGGTAGCCAATTTCCTGGTTGATGTGAAAATCGTAAAGATCCTTGGAGCAGACGCTAGACCAAAAGGAAGGGAAGGAAACTGGTAGTAACTGTACTTAAAGGCAAAGCAATGGAAGCGCTGCTGATCCAAGAGAATCAGAATGGTCTTGGAGGTCCAGTGAGGCAAGGAACTCCCCCCCAAGACACATGGCGGTGATGACTGAGTGCAGAGACTCCAATTTGAAGTGTAGCACTCGCACAAAGGGGTTGAGGTAATTCAAGTCTAGAAAACGGCAGCAGCCGCTGTACTTCTTCAGAACTACAAAAAGACTGAAGTAGAATCCTGTGAAGCATTCAGGGGAGGAAACGGGAACCAGTACCTGCTTGCCTAGCAAAGAGGATACTGCATCTATGAAAAGACGTCCCTGAAAGGGATCCTGAGGAATCCTGAACAAAAAGAAACAGTGAGGTGGAATGGATTAAGTACCAGGTACCCTTCCTAAATGACCTGCAAAACCAACTGGTCCCTCTCTGAAGTCTCTCACACATATTTAAAAAATGGAGGTGATCCCCAATGGGCAGAGATAAAACAGGACCCCACAAATCATGTGGAGGTTAGCTTGTCAGCCTTAGGCTTCTCAGCAGGAGTCTTCTGCCAAGCCTTTTTGGGCTTTAGGGTGGTGCAGGCTTGAAAATCCTGAGGGGGGTTGAAACCTATGCAGCCCAGACTGTCAGGGGTAACATAAGCCACACTTCCTCTTTGGTGTAAAAAGCACACTTTGAGGAATGTGAGGAAATAGTATGCTTTTGCTCTCAAGTAATGTGTCTAATTAAAGCAAAAGGCTGTTTCCCCAGAAAAGGAAGGGACACCAAGGACTTCTTGGAAGACTGGTCAGCTGACCAAATCTTGAGCTCCTAAGTATGACGCTCACCTACAGAAAAGGCTGAGAATTTCCAGAAAATCTAGCAGTTACAGGTCGTTTCTGTAAGGAATGCATTGGACTCTAGGATTTTGGCAAGCATAACCAGCAATTCCTCTTTGGGAACATCCCAGTGTTCACAAAGCAGCTCCAGTGACTGCAAAGTTCAGATTCAATAAGAAATCTAAGCATTTATCTCCCTTATGCTTAAGATCACAGCATCTGCCAGAAATAAGTCAGTGTTCTTAGCACAGCAGGATATCGGTACCAAAGTCACTAGGAGAAGCTCACTGTGAATATGGCCTTAAATGAAAATGGATAGAGGTTGGAAATGTTCTTGTTAAAGATGAGTCTTCTATCTGGCATCTTCCACTCTTCCAGGATAAATGGGAACCTTCTTTTTTCATCTTTGGAAGATGTCTGGTGAGGTTGATTCACAGTCAGTCAGACACTTGAAGTGTCTCCAATACCAACCTGATGTGACCTACAGTCAAAGAGCAAGGATCCTCCTCATAGGCATTTCCAAAGGACAAGGAGGAATCTAGATTTTCCCCATCAGTTTCTCCTATTTACGCAGAGGAATCTCCAGGAACTACCTGAGAATAGCCACTAAAGACAGGTTTGTTGCGTCTGACAGCTGTATGGGAGCCAATATTGGAGGACCCCTTGGATAGAGAAATAGATAGAGGCAACTGAGGAAATCAGAGTCTTAACCCAAACTGCTTCTTGCTCTGCAGTGGAGGGCACCAGAGGTGTAGTATGGGCCACAGTGCAAGAGGTACATAAGGTAACTGAATATTCCCATGGAAGCCCAGCTTGGCATGAAGAGCAACGTGCTAATGGGGTTAAGTGGACTACAGAATCCTTGCTTTTGGATTTCCCCAAGTACACTTTGGGATCTGACATGATCAGAGAAGCCCCCAAAGTGGGACAAAAGTAGTCAGAAGTAGCAAGAAAATATGAGAAAGTGCTTAGAAATAACCAAAAATGTACTTATCTGATAGCAAGAGGTTAACTTGGTAGGAAGAGTGGAGAGCCCAGACACTGTGTAGCGCATGTGCAGTAGGGAAGATGGCTGCCAATGCACCAACTTTGTCCAATCCAGAAAGCTGGAAAATTCTGGGAAATTTAGTTTTCAATCTACTTATATAGCAAATGGTAGGTCTCCAGCCTTTTGTAAACATTATTAGTGCTCTGAACAAGGTTCTTAAGATGACAAAGTGAAAGTACATGTCATTCATTTCGAGCCCTCTCTGACCTCCGCAAGGCAAACTGGGATGGATATAAGTCTTTGTGAAAAATTGCATGCAACAAAGATGGCCACCATGTGGGCACCTGGATCTTAAAGATACATCATCAAATAATATAAAGTATTAAGAAAGTAGAGAAATAATGCTGAAAATTATCTACATACTTGAAAATAGTCGAAAAAGTGAATAGAATGAAAACATCTGCTCTAAAAAGAAGAAAAGTCTAGTTATATCAGTGTAAAAACAGACCAGGTACAGAAAAGGTTAAAGACCCACACATCTGTTCCCGGTGGGGAAGTTATAGATCTGTTCCCTGTGGGGAAGTTATATATCTGTTCCCTGTGGGGAAGTTATATATCTCTTCCCTGTGGAGAAGTTATAGATCTGTTCCCTGTGGGGAACTTATATATCTGTTCCCTATGGGGAAGTTATAGATCTGTTCCCTGTGGGGAACTTATATATCTGTTCCCTATGGGAAAGTTATAGATCTGTTCCCTATGGGGAAGTTATATATCTCTTCCCTGTGGAGACGTTCTATATCTGTTCACTGTGGGGAAGTTATACATCTCTTCCCTGTGGGGAAGTTATAGATCTGTTCACTGTGGGGAAGTTATATATCTGTTCCCTGTGGGGAAATTATATATCTGTTCCCTATGTTGAAGTTACATATCTGTTACCTATGGGGAGGTTACATATCTGTTCCCTGTGGGGAAGTTATATATCTGTTCCCTATGTTGAAGTTACATATCTATTCTCTATCTGTTCCCTATGGGGAGGTTACATATCTGTTCCCTGTGGGGAAGTTATATATCTGTTCCCTATGTTGAAGTTACATATCTATTCTCTATCTGTTCCCTATGGGGAGGTTACATATCTGTTCCCTGTGGGGAAGTTATATATCTGTTCCCTATGTTGAAGTTACATATCTATTCTCTATCTGTTCCCTATGGGGAGGTTACATATCTGTTCCCTGTGGGGAAGTTATATATCTGTTCCCTATGTTGAAGTTACATATCTATTCTCTATCTGTTCCCTATGGGGAGGTTACATATCTGTTCCCTGTGGGGAAGTTATATATCTGTTCCCTATGTTGAAGTTACATATCTATTCTCTATCTGTTCCCTATGGGGAGGTTACATATCTGTTCTCTGTGGGGAAGTTATATATCTGTTCCCTATGTTGAAGTTACATATCTATTCTCTATCTGTTCCATATGGGGAGGTTACATATCTGTTCCCTGTGGGGAAGTTATATATCTGTTCCCTATGTTGAAGTTACATATCTATTCTCTATCTGTTCCCTATGGGGAAGTTACATATCTGTTCCCTGTGGGGAAGTTATATATCTGTTCCCAATGCTGAAGTTACATATCTATTCCCTATCTGTTCCCTTTGGGGAAGTTACATATATGTTCCCTATGGGGAAGTTACATATCTGTTCCTTATGTTGAAGTTACATATCTGT
This sequence comes from Rhinophrynus dorsalis, assembly GCA_037306005.1. Taxonomy (NCBI): domain Eukaryota; kingdom Metazoa; phylum Chordata; class Amphibia; order Anura; family Rhinophrynidae; genus Rhinophrynus; species Rhinophrynus dorsalis. Next base: position 125,533,064 of record CM074724.1, read on the forward strand.
TCCCTGTGGGAAAGTTATATATCTGTTCCCTATGTTGAAGTTACATATCTATTCTCTATCTGTTCCCTATGGGGAGGTTACATATCTGTTCCCTGTGGGGAAGTTATATATCTGTTCCCTATGCTGAAGTTACATATCTATTCCCTATCTGTTCCCTTTGGGGAAGTTACATATATGTTCCCTATGGGGAAGTTACATATCTGTTCCCTGTGGGGAAGTTGTATATCATTGTTCCCTATGTTGAAGTTACATATCTGTTCCCTATGTGGAAATTACATATCTGTTCCTTATGTTGAAGTTACATATATGTTCCCCATGGTGAAGTTACATATCTGTTCCTTATCTGTTCCCTATGGGGAAGTTACATATCTGTTCCCAATGGGGAGATGTTTCATTTAAAAATTATTACAGATTAAACCAGCCACAAATGTATGAAAATGTATGTCACAGACTTTAGATCTCTATAGAAAACAACACCTCCACCTAGTGGTGACTCTTTATAAACCAAATTTTGTTTAAAAAATCCAAACAAATTTGAGGTGTAAAACATTAACTAATTGGTCTTCTAGAGTTAAAAACTGCATTTTTTCAGGATGGATCTGCTGGGGGGTATATGGATCAGTCAGTAGCTCAGACCCTTTTATAGATTAACCTGTGATCAAGCAGAAATATCCTGAATACATGCACTGTTGGTAGCTGTTGTGGACCAATGTTGGCTACTCCTCCACTATAATATATGTAGGTCAGATCAGCATATCCCACATTCACATTTAGTGCACCACCAGTTTTGCGCTATCAACATCTTGTGGTTTAATAAAATAAAATTGATTGAAACAAGTTGCAAACTTTCCATAGAACAAATCATCATGACAGTAAAAAAAAATATATTTTCTCTAATATTACAAATAAAAACTAAAAAAACAACACAGGTGGTTACTTTTCATATTTAACCCATTACAGAATAGAGGGATGTGTACACCCCTCTGGTCTTTAAATGGTTACAGATATAACTTTCCTTTTGGTTAATGTGTACAATTTTGACTGCATCACCATCAAATCAGCACTGTGTTTTTCTAATCTAATTATCACCAACTCATCCTACAATATAACATCCAGCACACATCCACAGTGGCATCAGTTTAAGGCCAGATTTCCCAGTAGACAGAGTAAGCATTTTGAAGGGCACCTCACCTGTGCTAGCCACACCCACATTCTGAACTGTGGGCAATCGCAATGTTCCTACACCAGTTTTAGACAGTCTATAATTTAACCTCTTAGATACTGCAGGCATCTCCAATGCATTGAAGAGCAATGTACTTGAGATCTCTTAGGGGTTAAATCTTTTTCCGTTCTTGCTTGTTACAGGCCAAGGGTATTTTTTGTACCAGGAAACAGTGGATGGGACTAGGGTGGGGTCATGTGAGGAGTAGGCGTGTAGCCATGGGCAGAGCTAATGGCTCCTAGAGAGTCTTGCCTAGGGGTCCATGAGACGTAAATACGGCCCTGCATCAGTGTCACTGTTCACATACTTTGTATAACACCTACTAACACCATGTCTTTGCTCTCTATATATAAGAATCACCAGAAAGCAAAATGTAGGGTTTCTAAACACCCAAAAGACACAACACAAATGACTCATAGGGTAATATGACTTAGCAAATTGTAGGTGATGTAGTGGAGTCAGGGCAGCCCTCCGCTTATTTTTTTTTCTAGACCGGGTTTATCTATGACTCTTTTCTGGTTTACAGTAGTGCAAGGCCAGGACAGACTACCCGTTACTTTGGTTGCATTAAAGGGACACACACTTAAATGCAACATTAGTGAGTATTAAAGAGCTGGCACCATAGGGAAAAAAAATCTACATTTTAACTTGTTCTTGAATTGCCACACTTTACTTAGTACATGAGACTCACTGTGTGCCTGTCGGAAAGTCAGCAGTATGACTTGTAGACTATATTGTATGTTTGAATGTGCTACCTTCTCAACTTAATTTGCCCATTTCTGTGTCACATTTGGACACCAGAGAGGATACAGCCCCTGTACCCTCACAGTTGTCTGTTTGGAAGGAGACCCCCGGATACCCCAGCCTCACACTACTGCTGGAATGTATGAGAATTGCTGATTTCTGCTACTCTGCCACACATTAGGAGTGCAATGCTCATTTTCATCCAGGGGCAGGGCCAAACATGGAGCACCTTGGTGCCTTCTCCCCACTTCCCACTTCCCACGTTCTCTCACAGAGAAGCATTAGCCAACTAACAGCTGCTCGTTTAAAAAGTAAATGCTTTACAATGTGTTTTAATGATATGTAATTATTCTGGGGAGGTGTGTGACACTTAAAGCCCTGTCTGCCTACCTTCTGTGATCAAAGTGCTCTCTCATAAAATATTATGTCCCTCTCAATCAGCATATCCTATCGATAATGGTAGGAATAACAAGCAAATATATTTTATGGCAAAGTGATCGGGTATTTATATAAAGAGAGGTACGGGATTGGAGGGTTTAACTTCTTGGATGCTAAAGATGTCTCCAACACGTTGCTTTGCAAAGTATTGGCGACATCTTTAGAATCCATGGGGTTAAAGCAGAGTGAGCCCTGTCACTATTTTAAGGCAAAATCATTGCAAATCATCATTAACTCTTAAGAACCAGTGGAGTGCACAACTTAAGGATTACATACTAGTTTAAAAAGCAAAAAATATGTAAATGTACATTTTTAGAGGCTAAACCAGACTCTAAGGGTGTACGGAAAGCTCTAACACAAAGAAGAAGGGACTCCAAATGAGTCACCTGCACTCCATGTTAGGTGAAGCATCCAATGATTCATCCTTTGCTCAAGGAAAGAACAAGCCTCAGACCTGTGAAAGATACAAAGTCCCAGTGTTGTCAACTCATGAAACAAATGCCCCCAGATGCTGGTATCTGAATAATGGAATGGAGCAGAGGACCTATGTATAATAACGATGTAAAATATATCACCTTTATCAATCTTTTGGATGCTCTATTCCTTACCACTGTAATGTGAGACATAGCTTGCATCATGAACACAGTTAAAGACTATAGGCAGCTGAAAGGAGTGGGCCAACAGGCAAATGGTTCCACTGACATTATGGCCCACTGAGAGATAATGGGTCTTAAAAAATAAGCAATACTGGGACAAACTAACTGCACCCCTTAAATGCTAGAGAGGTCACAAACACATTGCTTCACAGGGCCTTCTAGATCTTGCTAACATTGGAGGGTTAAAACCCAATTTAAGTCTTCAGGAATATGTAATTCCCTATAGTGGTGTAGGTTTGCTCCATAATTGCTCTCTTAACATAAGGGACAAATGCTCCCTTTAATCCAGGGGTGGGCCATCTGCTGCCCTCATACTGTAGTTGTCCATTTTTTTTATTATGTTAATTTAATCCAATGGGGAATGTAAGGACATTGTTTGTGTAGTTTGATTGGTCCAGAATTGCTCCTCTTCAGCTGCCAGAATATATGTATTAACCCTTTGAGTGTCAGAGGGGTATGCGACGCATTGCGTTCCATACCCCTCTGGCACTCAAAGGGTTAAAATGAGAATGTGTGAAAGAAATAATAAAGTGAGGTGTGTCAACTTATAAAATATTGTTGGCACAATCTGGATTTATTTGTTCCCTCACCCTCCAACCAAAATGATGCTGTACTTTTCCCTCAAAGAGATGGATTGAGGTATTTGCCCACTCAGGAAGTGAATGAGGATCATTGGGAACTTCATCTAAGCTAGTGGGACCCAACCCTTTTTTTAAGTTGTAACACATGCTTTTCTATAGGTAAAAAAAATCTACATTTCTGTGACACAATTGTGCATCAAACCCATGGTGTGACAAATTAAGCTTGGTGCCACTACACATAAATGTGCTATGACATACATTTTATGGACTACTGATATAAGTCATAGTGCAGATGGATGCTTTTGAGTGTATTCGCCTTTATGTGAGCATGTCCCCTACATCCCTAGAGGCTAGTTTAACCTCAAGCAAATGTGAGTTTACATATTTAATACTTTTTAAAGAGGGTCTGGATGGATAAATAGTACCCTACGATGCATTTGCTCAGTGTGTTTTTAATCTTGATATTTTTCTATGTTTTTTTTTAATTTAAGACTTTAGCTGCAACAGTTCTTAAAGGGATAGTAATACTTCATTTTATCTTCATTTTATTTTGTAGGCATTAAAAAAACATGAAGAATGATATAAGTCTTATCTCTCAAACCTTTATGGTTTGAGAGATATTCACAAGCAAAGTTTCCCATCCTGCCCCTTTTTCCTAGTGTAAGCCATCTCTTCTCAGATGTGGAATCCAGTCCATAGACCAGACAGATAACAGCAGGGGACAATATTCTTCCTATGAGAACAATGAAAGCCCTGCCCCCCTTGACAAGCTTTTCAGGTTTTTCCCTTATCTTAATTGAAGATTGTCCCTCTCTGCAGTCTACCTGGTCACCTCCTTTCTGATCTGGCTGAACAGTGTTACATCAGTAAAAGGGGAGGGAGGGGGATACTTTGTCATTGAATTACTCTGGAACTACAACTCTGACAGAATTTAAATTACATTCTCCAAGGTCCAAATACTATGATGATTAATTAGAGCTGCTTTTATTATGAAACATTACTATCCCTTTAACTACTGCAAGCTCACCTTCTGTCTGGATTTGCTCTATATGTCATTTTATTTTATTGATATAGCAGTCTACTCTAAGTATCCAGAGGCAGTGAAAGCACTTTATGTGTTTTAGACTTCCAAAATAATTTTTATAATTAAGGTGACATGACCTCCCCTTTAAAGCTGGACACATACAATAAATACATATTGCATGGTTATTCTGATTCCACTGAAGCCCTGAGTTTTTTTTAATTGGAGTCTTGCATTAAATGCGTGGTCCGGTCCCTTATTTATACCAAATTGGAATGGTCATGACATAGTTATGTTTACTGATTTGCTTAGTGTTTGTAACCTAAAACCTTTTCGTTCTGTGTGTGTGTTTTGTCTTGTGGATAACACTCACCAATGCACTGTAATTTGTACAGTTGAGGTGATGAATAATTTTTTGGATGATACCATGAGGCTGATGTACTAAGAAACTGGAGTAATTCTACAGCCACTAATGGGCAGGGAGAGATATATAGGTATAAAATTAAACATGCTGCTTGAATATTGTGTTTGTAATCCAAAATGGGTGTTCCGGACCCTTATTTATACCAAATTTGAATGGTCATGACATAGTTCTGCTTACTGATTTGCTTAGTGACATAAGATAATCGTTCAATAGTAATTTATTATGGTTCTCCAATCAGAGCGACTAAAGGGCAGGGAGAGATTTATAGTTATCTAATAAAACATATTGCTTGAATATTGTTTTCTTAACCCAAAGCCTTTTCATTCTCTGGGTATATGTTTCCTCTTGTGGATAAAACTTCCACAATGCACTGAAATATGTAGAGCAGCTGAATAACTTTTTGGGATGATAACATGAGGCTGATGTACTAAGAACTGGAGTAATTCTAGAGCAAATAACAATTCCCAAAACTCTGATGTATTTTGTCTATTGATATCTGCTCTCAACTTGAGGAATCCGGTGAGTAAGTTTCTTTTTGGGGGCACTCCTGTACCATCAGTTACAGTATTATTCTTAGAGGATCTCTTTTTCTCCTCTATGTTTCTGGCTGATTACTGCAGGAGAGATTCTCCCATGGACATCTGATGGTCTCTGGTTCCTGCTGAGGTGTGGAGAGATACATAGTATTACCCATTGGTGTATGTGGGCTTTGTGCGACTTACAAGATACATTAGTACATTAGCCTCCCTGTCCCCTCTACGTTACTTCACTGGGAATATTAGAAGTGAGGGTAAAAATGATAGGCAAAACATCTATTATACAATATTTCAGCTTAAGATACCAAGGAAAATATTATTGCATCACTGTATCAAATTCAAACACAATATACATTTATGTATAAAACAGAAGCACCATTGTCCACACTTATTTTGCCCATCTCCCAGATATTAGGATGGGGTAATCCCAGCTGGATGTGTTGTCCACTTCTCACCTATTGAAAAAACAGACTTAGACCTGAAAGGCCGAAGAGGAAAAACACAATACTCACCAATCAACAGGCACAGTTTTTGGTGGCAGAGAAAATACACAGAATCATGCACTGTGACCCTTTGAGGACCAAAGCTGGGATGCATCGCATGGTGAAGCAATGTATTACACACCTCTCTGCTCTTAAAAGGGTTAATCAGGAACTAACACCTCCATACCATACCTTGTTAAATTATGGTAAGTGGGAGGATATTACTAAGAGGTGTTAGTTCTCCTTTAACCTATGTGAGGAAGTAACCAAGATATGGAAATAGATGTAGACTAGCTTACTAGATTACCAGTTATGAATTAGCCCTCTCCACCAACTGCAAAATAATGAATTACAACTTATTGAGACCGGGGGATGATGCACTAAAGGTGTGATAAAGAGGAGATAAGTTCTCCAGTGAGATAAACTAACCAATTCCTGCATTATTCTATGGAGCCTATGAACGAAAATATCTCAAGTTGGAGAATTGCTATGGCATAGTGTCCATAGACTAACTACTATAACGCAGTACAGCAGCCCTCATAAAAAGACCCACAACTCCAAAGGTCATGGAAAATGTAAAAGACAATATATGCAAACATCTTGGTGCTTGTAAGGGTATTCAATAAAAATATATATCTAACATAAAATATAAACAATGTTTATTATACAAATTTGTAGAAATGAATTATGTATGCAATATAACAATAAAAGTCTTGCTGTTACTGGTACTCTTCAAAAATATAGTGTATACAATCAAGAATCACAATGATATACTATTTATATTCCCTGGGAGATGAGCCCTGAACATGCAAATAATATAAAAGAAAAAATCTATAAGACCCCTAAAAGGTGATAATATATGTATAGTCACCCCTAGAAATTGGGAAACATTTCCCAGTCAGGGTATGACTCCTACAATTGAAAGAAAAAAGAGAAAGAAAATAAAAATATACCAAAGAAAATACGTACTATCTTAAAATTCAAGAAAATATGTGAATAATATATGGATAACCCGCAAGAAACAGGACATAATGCCCAGTCTGCTAAGTACACTTACGATCTCCAGCCCACCTAACTAGTAAGAACAAAGTAATAATATACTCATAATGTAAAGAGATGTACCATAAACAGTCCAACACCATTCAGATGTATACTGGACTGTAGCTGATCTTCCCACCCAAGTGCGATTACCACATAAAATACTACCAAAATAAATATAAAGTGCACAAACATACCTCTCAAGTGTCCCTCTTTATGAGGGACAGTCCCTTTTTTGGAGATCCAAATCCCTCTGTCCCTCTTTTCTGGAGGTCTGAATGAGTAGTGTGTATCACGTTGCTCCACATCAATAAAACTCACATAAATGTGTCGTTAATCTTAAATATATGTGTTTGTAAATTAGTCTGTGTAAATAAAATAATTTAGACTTGCTGTAAATAATTTTTCAGTTACAAAAAGAGGTGTCAATAGGTCTTGAAATAATCTAAATATTCACTTTAATGCCCCACCCACCAGCCACACCCCCATAAGCACCACCTAAAACAAAAGTGTCCCTCTTTGGCCATTTAAAATGTTGGGCGGCATGCACAAATAGAGATCAACATCTATCTAAACAATAGTGGGAATATACAGAGATCAGAGCCGGCCCTTACATGGATCCCGGTGGGTCCATGGACCCAGGCGGCACTCTGACAGGGGTGGCAATTTGCCGCCCCCAGGCATGTTATTTTGTGCGCCAGCCCAGCCCTGTGCAGAAGAAACTGATATGTAGACAAGAAAAATGGCAGCTTGTATCCCCCACACCGGCACTGTGTCAGTGCTGTGCTCCCGGTGGGGGGGATTCAAGCTGCCAGGGAGGCCGCCCCCCCACCAGAATGCCTGGCCCCCCATGTGTCCCCCCCCTGCTCACCACTTGCTGGTTGAGTCAGTGGCGTAGCGGGGAGAGCCCAGAAAATATTTGTCATAGCAGATGACTGGGATCGTGTGACACACGCAGCGACGAAGACGTGGAGCGTGCTGGTTGTATCTTTAATCTTTCTGGGCGCTATTTTCAAACTTGTTCTGAATCAGAACAAGTTTAAAAGTAGAGCCCAGATAGATGAAGAATCATTCTGCATGCACCGTGTCGCAGTCTCGTTGCGTGTGTCACATGGTCCTGTGCCGGCTGCAGTGGCTGTCTTCAGAGGCGGCTGAGCAGTGTTGGGGAGAACAGAGGACACAGGGCTTCATTTCACTGCACCAGCACGGTTCTGGACTCAAAGTCAATAGGCAAGAGGGAAATTGAGGCAAAAGTGGGGGATCAAGAGGTGCAAAGGGGGGATCAAGAGGGGGCAAAATGGGGTGATCAATCATTGAGGGGGCAAAAGAGGCAAAATGGGGGATCAAGAGGTGAGGGGTGAAAGAGGCAAAAGGGGAGATCAAGAGGTGAGGGGGAGAAAGGCAAAAGGGGGATCAGGAGGTGAGAGAGGCAAAAGGGGGATCAGGAGGTGAGAGAGGCAAAAAGGGGGGTCAAGAGATGAGAGGGAGAGAGAGTTAAAAGGGGAGATCAAGAGGTGAGGGGGAGAGAGAAGCAAAAAGGGGGGATCAAGAAGTGAGGAGGAGTAAAGAGGCATAATGGGGGATCAAGAGGTGAGGGGGAGAGTCAAGAGGCAAAATGGGGGGGATCCAGAGTCAGGGGGGTCAAGGGGGAGAGAGGCAAAAGGGGGATCAAGAGGGAGACACATGAGGCAATAGGGGGGATGGTGAGGAAGACACAAGAAGAAAAAGTGGATCAAGATGCAAAAGGGGGATCAAGAGAGAGACAAAAGAGGCAAAAGGTGGGATCAGGAGACAAGAGGGGAAAAAGATGGAATAGGAAGATCAAGGGGGCAATAAGGGGAGAAAGAGGCAATATGGGGAGAAAGATGCTAGAGCGGGGAACAAGAGGGGGAGAGAGAGACTCCCCCTTTCTTTTTTTCTCTTTATTCCATTCTTAACTCTTTCTCCCTCTAGCCCTTTTATCTTTCTTCATCACTTTTCTTCTCCCCCTTGCCTTTCTCCTCATTTTCCCCTTTCTCTTTAGTCCATTCAACATCATGCCTTTTCACCTGAATGTCTCTGCTTACAATGTGACCCAGAATTACATAATAAGTGTAATATGAAGGTATTATTCATTTGCAAAACATTTCAGTTCTGTGTGGTATTCGGGGCAGGAGAGGGGTTAATATAGTTATGGATGTGGCATGTTTTAGTGGGCGTGGTTTTGGTGGGGGGGCAGCATTTCATACTTGGACCCAGGCAGCACAATGTCTTGGGCCGGCCCTGACAGAGATATCCAGAAGATCAGTTCACAGTCTACAGATAGTATGTAATCCACAAACGAAAGCCCTTTGCATCTTTAAAGGGATAGTAATACTTAATTATTACTAATCCCTATATTAAAGTAATATTAAAAATAAATGTATTGCCCCCAGTGTCATCTCTCAAACCTTTATGGTTTGAGAGATGATGTCTCCTAAAGTTGCCCTCTTCCTCCCCTTTCCCTGAAGTCAGCGTTCTAGCTGACTGAGCGGAAATCCGGTCTTACGATCATCAGGCGGCTCTGCAGCACAGCTGCGATCGCGTTAATTAAAAAAAAAAAAAATTTCACTAAAACGGTCTTGTACCTGTGCTTGTAAACCAAGCACACGTAGAAGACTGTTTTAGAGAAAGATTCCTTTTTTAGTAATGGGATCGCGGCTGTGCTGCAGAGCCGCCTGCAAGTCGTACGACAGGCTTCCCTGCAGTCAGCTACAATGCTGACTTCGGGGAAGGGGGAGGGAGAGGGCAACTTTAGGAGACATCATCTCTCAAACCATAAAGGTTTAAGAGATGACACTGGGGGCAATACGTTTATTTTTAATATTACTTTAATATTAGGCTGACCATACCTCACCTTTAAAAAGGGACACATAGGAAATAGGCATTTTTCAGGAGTGCACAAAAATCAAAGCAACCCTGTGGTATGCATTTTTCATGTGTGTCCCTTTTTAAAGGTGAGGTATGGTCAGCCTATTTAATATAGGGATTAGTAATAATTAAGTATTACTATCCCTTTAATTCTGTGTGACATCAACCAAGTCTGTCTTCAGTCTGTCTTCTCCATTCAAGTCAGATAATAATCTCCTATGCGTTTCAAAGTAATCTTACCTTTTCATCAGGGATATTAGTTGTATATCAAATCTATAATAGAATCTATTGTTCCTCTCCTTAAATGGATCATAACAATCTAATTAATGCTTTCTGTTATATCTAATCGGTGTATCATCAATTAACAGTTATAAATGGACAATCTGCCACCAAATAAAATTCCCCAACTAGATAACTCTCTAAATCTGTATAAACCATTTAGGTAAAATACATGCACTGTAACATTTATTGTTAATAGCTGTGCAAAATGTTAATATAAACTAGCATTGAAATATATGTTTCATGTGGATGTGTGGGTACGCATATGTAGGTGCTCACAAGTCTGTACATATATACACATTCATATTAAATATATCATAGAGATACATGTGTTTTACCTAAATGAAACACAGAAACATAGAACTTGATGTAAGATAAGAATGGCCCATCTAGGGCTAGATTCTATTACAAGTGCTAATTTTATCTCTGCTTTTATCTCCAGTTTTCTCAACAGACTTCAATAAAAAAATGTTTGATAAAACGGGTATTAACATTTAGCACCTGCAATAGAATCTAGTCCCAAGTCTGCCTATTTATCCTACTGTAAAAACCTCAAACCTTATTTGGTCATTGGTCTTTTCTTATGTCCAGGATAGCATTTTGCCTATCCCATGCATGCTTAATTTCCATTACTGTATTAACCTCTACAGCTTCTGCTGATAGGCTATTCCACATTTCTACCACCCTCTCCGAGAAGTAAAACTTTCTTACATTACATCTAAGCATCTGTCTCTCTAGTTTTAGACTATGACCTCTTATCCTAACATTTCTACATCTGCGAAATATCCTTCCCCCTTGTACTTTGTTGAATCCATTCATATATTTGAATTTTTCTATCATACGCCCTCTTTCTCGTCTCTCCTCCAAGCTATACATGTTCAGATCCTTTAGTTTATCCTGATATTTCTTATCTCGTAAACCAATTACCATTTACATAGTCCCACTCTGAATTCTTTCCAGAACATCTATATCCTTCTGGTGATGGGGTCTCCAGTACTGTACAGAATACTCGAGGTGAGGTCTAACCAGAGATATGTAGATTGGCATGACCACTTCCCTTTTTCCTGCTACTAATGCCCCAGCTATACAACCCAGCACCTTGCTTCATTCCCCTCTGCTTTATTACATTGCCTGCCTACCTTTAAATCATCAGAAATAATTACTCTTGAATCCCTTTTCTCTGTTGTCTCTGACAACATAGTGCCATTTATACCATTTTCTCCCTTTCACTTTTTACGTTTCAAGTGCGTTATTTTAAATTTATCAACATTAAACTGTAACTGCCACTCTAATTCTTCCAATTTACCTAAATATATTGCCATTTGGCTTATACCCACAGAAACGTCTAACCTGTTGCATCTAAAAGGTTTATACACATGAAGAGAGTTATCTAGCTGGGGTATTTTATTTTGTGGTAGATTGTCCATTTATAACTGTCAATATTTGATACACCTAATAGAAATAACAGAAAGCATTACTTAGATTGTTGTGATTGTCTTTGTTTCCTATTGCCCTTTAATGAAAAGCCCTGATATAGGGCAGAATATTACATACTGTATGTAGACTGTGGACTGATCTTGTGGATATCTCTGTAGTCTACCATTCTAGATAGATGCTGATCTCTATTTGTGCACTTTACTTTTATATTCATAGTATTTTTGCAGTTAATTTCACTTGGGTGGGGAGATCAGATATAGTCCAGTATACATCTAAATGATTCTGGACTGTTTATGGTACTCCTCTTAACATGAGTATGTTATTACTTTGATTATACTAGTTATGTGGGTTGGAGATCGTAAATGCACTTAGCAGACAGGCCATTGTTACAAATACCTATATTATTATTATCACATACTTTTCTCGAATTTTAGGATAGTTTATATATTCTACATAATATTGTTATTTCATTGTTCTTTCCAATCGTATGGGTCAGACTCTGATTGGGAAATGTTTCCAAATTCTAAGGGTGACTATATGTATATTATCACTTTTTAGGTGTGTTATAAATGTTTTCTTTTATATTATGTGCATGTTCTGGGACTTATCTCCCTGGGAATATATGGATATAGTATATCATTGTAACTCTTGAATGCATATTCCATATACTTTAAGGGAATCAGTACCAACAAGATTTTTATTATTATATACATTATTCACTTCCATGAATTCTTATAATAAACAGATTTTATATTTTATATTAGATTTATTTTTTATTGAATACCGCTAAAATGTCAATATTTTTGTATAAACTGTCACAATAAATTATTCATCACCTCTTTATAAAACCTTAGTGCATCTCCCTCCTGGTTATTTAAAGGGATAGTAATACTCAGTTTTATCTTTATTTTATTTTGTAGGCATTGAAAAAAAACATGAAGAACGATATAAGTCTTATCTCTCAAACCTTTATGGTTTAAGAGATATTCACAAGTAAAGTTTCCCCTCCCGCCCTTTTTACCTAGTGTAAGCCATCTCTTCTCAGATGTGGAATCCAGTCCATAGACCAGACAGATAACAGAAGGGGACAATCTTTTTCCTATGTGAACAATGAAAGCCCTGCCCCCCTTGACAAGTTTTTTTAGGTTTTTCCCTTATCTTAATTGAAGATTGTCCCTCTCTGCAATCTACCTGGGCACCTCCCATCTGATATGGCTGAATAGTGTTATATCATTAAAAGGGGTGGGAGGGGGATACTTGAAATAACACTCTCCAAAGTCCAAATACTATGATGATTAATTAGAACTGCTTTTATTATGAAACATTACTATCCCTTTAAATGATGCTGATATAGACTCCTCTAGTTGGGAGTGACTGGACTGCAACTATAAAACAGCAATCTTTTGATTGTGAAGGATACCCAAAATAAGTTAGACTTAATTTGTTAAAACATGCTTATCCCTGCAATTATCATCTTAATGTGCTTTATTTTATATTTTCTGCTACTCCCTAATTGCAGCCATCATTATATGAACATAACTAAAGGAACAGGGATCTTTACTTTTGCTCACAATCATTTAGATGTTATTTTATTACAAAATAAAAATAAAAATGGCATATTTACTAAGGTACAAATTATGTGTTTTTTGTGAGTCTGATTTTTCACTTTCTCTTTTAATCACAAGCTTTATTAAATTGCTTTGCTTTCATACATCTGAAAATGCCGTTTGCTCCTAAACATAGTAAAAACACGTTGTTTATTATTTATTTGGACTGACACGGTTACATCAATGATGCATCCTAGAAAAGCAAATGGATTCCTCCATAAGTCTTATTTTGCCCACTTTCCAAAATGAAAGCAGAGTATTGTAGTTCCAAAGAACTACGATTTTAAGTGATAGAAACATTAAACATTATTTTAAGTTAATTAAGACTAACTTATTTTGGGGTTTACTTTACTTTAAATAAGAGCAATTCTGGGGTAAACCAACTGCACCACGTGGAACAAATAAATAGTCCTCAGTTTTCCATTGATTTTAATGGGGTTTTAGTCCCTTGAAAGCGACAAAGGTTCCAATTCATTTGTTTTGTGCAATGGATGTTTATGGATAATTGTAAGCTGTTCAAGGCAGGTTACTACCTCACACAGGTTCAACACAGTGGTAAAGTCCCACACCAACACAAAAAAACATCTGTGTTTATTAAATGCTAGGTTTTAAAGATCACCTCATGTTTGGACCAGGTGCATTGTCACTCCTCAGTTGATAGTACAGGTGATCAGTAAAACAGCCAACAAGTGGTGATAGCTAAAACGTCCCATTTGATACATTCTCTCAAATTCATAACAACTGGAAGTCACCTGAGTTTACTGCTCCAATCCTTCAGTCTCTTTTCTCTGATCTCTCCTCTAACCTACTATATAACACTGACTTTATCAAATAAAAATCCCATGAATTTGTTTTGTACGATGTGCTTTACAGGGTGCACTAGAATGGGAGGTAAAATGCTTCTTCTCTCATTCCCTTAGTGCAATTAAAGAGGTAGTAACATTTTATTTGGATTTTACACATTCTATATGTGCAAATATGTAAAGTCAAATTGCCTGTACTTTTTATAATTTTCCTTTTCATCTTGATCTATTTTTCTTATACTGTTATGTCCCCAGCAGTGATTTCCCTGAATATGATTACAGAGTTTTCTGTCAGGGATTGTGAAAGCAGGCATACTGATTCTATGTTAAAAAGATAGAGGTACAATGTACAAAATACTGTCTACAGTATACAGAGTGCTCAGTGTTGTAGGCACATTTACACTGTATCATTATACCTGTTTTTACAATAACAGAAGAGAAAGGCAGCCAGGAAGATCACTGTCAGGGACATAAAAATGTAAAAAAAAACATGAACATGAATAAGTATGCAATTTGACTGTGTATTATGCACGTCCAGAATATGTACAGTCAAAATTAAAGTTTACTCTCACTTTAAGCAGCTGTTTGACTTGTAGCTGCTGAGGATTACAACATCATTCATCTCTAACCAGCCATTGGCTGTGTGGGGGTGATGGGAGTTGTATTCCCCCCAACATTTGTTGGTCCAACAATGGACCACTCCTGGTCCATTAATTAACCTCTTAAAGACCAATGACATGCCAGGACTGCCATGGGTAAACTTATGTTAAGGACCCTTGATGGTCCTGGCACGTCATTGAATTCAGAGATCCCTGCGACCCTGAATCCATTTTGCGACTGAAAAAAAAAAGCTCCATGGTCCTTAACTGCCAAGGAGACTGCAGAGGCTACACCAAGTACTGAGAACAGGTATGTTACTCTTATTATGCTGACAGCCTGGGTTTAAAGGTGCAGTCCCATGGGAAAATACAATGCAACTCTTTATACACCATACTAATCCTTATCCTTCTGAATGCTATTGAAGTATGCAACACATTGTAAAGCGGTGCGTTGTTCACCCCTCTGGCACTCAGAGAAGAGAAGTAAGGGGTTAATCACCTTACGCTTAATCCCATATTTTATAACTCTGAAAAGTTATATTAATCCTTTGAGTGCCAGAGTGGTATGCAACGCATTGGGTTAATAGCAGTTGCAACTGTAAATGGCTTCACTCTTCATATTATAAATATTACCCAATATTATTTTTATTATTTAATGCAACTGCACTTTTTCTTCTTCTAATCAGGTTTTGCTATGAAATGGCAGTGTGTCCCTTTGCATTAAAATATGGACTGAAACTGCAATTGTATAAATGGGATTTACTATTTTTTAAAGTAAACAAAGTACAATAATAAATCACAAGGTGTATAATCACTCTGAAACTCCATTCCCTACTAAAAAAGCTCACTTCCTTTACATAAAACATCCCCAACAAGATTTGTGGGCTACTTACATAAGGAGAGGGCATCTTAGACTACCTATGCCCATATATATGATTCATTCAGAGATTATAGCTCAAACTGAGTCATGTCTCGGCAGTAGAAGATCCCTATCTTACTAAGCAGGAAATACCATACTATATGTTATTCATAACAAATCTTTACTGATCCTTTAAATATTTTGAGTACCTACCCTCTGTACTAGCTGGAGAGGTGACGTTACATGTATCCCTAACCCCTCCAGCTTGATGCTGATTAGCTGGAATGTGACATTACAGCAGAACATGTTCCATGCCCTGTGTAACCCAACAGTACCAGCCAACAGGCAAGTGGGAAACATTTAAAAGCCATCCCCTGTTTGTTTTCCCCTCATTCTGTCAACTGCCAGGACAAGATGGGAAGGGTGTTCTTTATTGTTGGCAGAGGGGAAGGTAACTGCGGGCTAGTAGGACTTTTTTATTATTAAACCTCTTTTTAGGTACAGATGTTGGAGCACTAGGGTGGCAAGGACAATACTGGACCTTCAACATCAAGTCAAGTGTTATTACTGGGGGGACTTAGAATTCTGTTGCACAAATTTCTTTTATTAATGAAAATCTTCACCAAAAAATGTTGGTCCCATTGCCATCTATCCAGCTTGTGTTTGGTATTCTTTTTGGGCATTTAGTATGGAGTGGGATCTATTTCGTCCATCTACCATCAGGTCTTCTTGTTATGTGCCCTGCTCATTTCCATTTCAGGAGCTATAGTCTTTCAATTATGTCATAGACCTTTATTTGCAGACGAATCCAGGCACATGTTTTTCAGTTTGTTTTTAAGTTTAGAATTCTCCTCTCCATACTTCTCTGTGTACCCTTAAGTTTTTGTATGGCTTTTGCATTCAGTGTCCATTTTCACAGCCATACGTAAGGACTGGGAGGACACATTAGTCAAAAACCTTTCGCTTGTGGCAGAGTGGTAAATTTGTCTTAAAGATGGTACTACTAAGTTTTCCAAATGCTTGCCATCCCAATTTTATATGTCACTCAATTTTCCATGTGTTGACATTTCCTGTCCAAGGTAAACATACTTGTCCACTTCTAGTTTTTGTCCATCTACTGTGATTTTCCTTGGTATGACAAATTTGTTAAATATAACTTGTGTTTTGTTTCTATTCAGCTTCAGACCAAAATTTTTTGCTTTCCTGTTGTAGCTCTTCAATGCATTCTTGCCGTTCTCCAGGGCTAATGGCAAAGAGTATGGAATCATCAGCAAGACATAGTTATGAAGGTAGTCTCCACTGATCTTGAAGTGGAACTACCATCTGACAGCAGGACCGATCACGGACATCTTGCCATAATGACGTCCGCGTGCCTGCGCTGTCAGTCCCAGCCAGGTCTAGGAGGTGTTGCTACAAGCCAATCGGCTCTAAAAGGGACTAACAGCGCAGAGGCGCGGACGTCGTTATGGCAAGATTTCTGCGATCTGTCCTGCTGTCAGCCCCAGAACAATGCACATTTCTCTGGAATAAGGTAATAATTCTGGCGACTAGTGCTACTAAGCTGCTAGTCACCAGATAGGGATTTATTGAAGTTAAATTCTTGAAGAGGTGGTAGTTCTCCTTTAAGTCCTTTTTTTGTCCCAATTTAGTTTGCAGAAACTTTCCTCTAAACAAGCAGAAAATAATTTTGGGGAGATTGCATCTACTTGTTGGACACCTTTTTCTATGTTGTTCTGGACTTTTATCACTGTTGACCTATATTGATGCACCTGCTATTGCTTTCTGTTTCAATGAGTTGAAAGTCTTTTCATAGTCAATGAAGACTATGCATGATGGAAGGTTGTATTCATTATGCTGCTCTATAATTTGTTGCACAGTCTGGATATGGTCCATTGTACTGAAACCGCTCCTGAAGCTTGCTTGTGTTTTAGCTTATGCTGGGTTAAATATCGTGTCCATTATTCTTGAGAGTGCCTTTCTGAAATCTTTGCAGACCACTGGCAATAAGCTTATTAGTTGGTAGTTTTTTAGATTCGCCTTATCACCTTTTTTGTGCATAGGATGACTTCTGCATTTTTCCACGTTTCAGGCACTTTGACAAGTAGTAGACATTTCAAAAATAGTTTAGCTAGGACATTGAATAAAGGCCGACCTCCAGCTTTCCACATTTCAATAGTAACTTTACCAGATCCAGCTGTTCTCCCATTTTTCTTTATTTTCTTTATTGCAGCTTCGACTTCTTCTCCCAAAACTTCTGGCACAGCTTCAGCCTCTAGCACTACATTAAGTTGTTGTCCTTCATCCTTATAATGATCTGAATACAATTATTCCACTTGTGTTACTATTCATTGCGTTTTTGCTGTTGTACCATCTTCAAAATTTAATGCAAACATTAGGCTCCTATGTGTGGCCATCTTTTGTTTTGCGTTCTTCATCCCTTGATTTTCTTTCAGTATCATTTTGATGAGCTCAACACTGAACTTGTGCATTTCTTCTTTTATGCACTTCCTTTTGGTCTTGCACATGTCTACATATTCTATCCTGTTTCTAATACTACCGTTTTGCTTAATTCCTTGTCGCTTTTTCATCATCGCAACTGTTTCTTTTGATATTTGGGTTGGTTTAGCTTGTTTTACAGTAGGGGCAACGGAATGTGCAGTGTCTATGATAGTGTCTACAACTTTTACATTGTGGGTTAAAATGTCTGTGTTTGTAATGTTTTGCAGCACACTGAAGCAATTAGACATTGCTAACTCAAAATCCATATGGCTGGCTTTTGTCGATCGTCACGTTTGTTGATGATCATTTTCTTTCTTTTTTGCAATCAACTTAGATTTTTACTGTCTTTACTATCATTAGACGATGGTCACTTCCAACATTAAAACTATTTAAGAATGAGCAGTCAGTGAATATTGTTTCATTACTTTCACGTATGAAGTCAATTTATTTATGGAGTGCCCATCATATATATATATATATATATATATATATATTTTAGCACTCAAAATTTCATTCAGTTTTGCGTCAGAGTGCTAAAGCATATAATCATATAATGTCATAGTACGCCAGCACTCATGGGACTTTCATAAAATCATATATTTATTAAATTGATGTATCGGTTCAATAAGAACCTATATCAAGACGTATATGTATGTCTTGAGAAAGGTTCTTACTGAACCGAAACCTCGATTTTTTTTTATAAAAATATGCTTTCATGTAAGTCCTGTGAGTGCTGGCCTACTACGAAAAAAAAAAAAAAAAAAATATATATATATATATATATATTGTCACCACCTTAGCTCAACCAATTAGCCACCAACAATTAAGTGTGTTGTAAAGTGCATCTCATAGTCAACATTCCTTTAGCTATGGAGTGAACGTGAAAGGTACCCATATTTAATATAAGGGATACTGATCCATTGTATGTATTAATTTCCCAAGTGGGATCTAACAATCCCCATACTCACTACTCTTTAAACTCGATGGAAGAAATGTCAATAATGAATATTAGGCTTTAATAAATAATTAATATAAGGGTCTTCCAACCCCCCTCTCATAGTTTCCCTAGGACTGACAGCCAAAGAGGTGAGTCACTGATCCATCCCTCCCTCTGCTCATCTAACACTTTTGCAGTGGGCTGGAGAAGTTCCTTCCTATGCTACTCACTCAAAATTTAAGTAGCTCTTTACGTTTAAGAGGGGAAGCATTGTATTGCTATGGAATGTGTTCATCTTAACTCTCTGTCATTTGAATAGGAAAAAATACAATTTGTCATGGACACCAGGGTAAATGAAACACACGACACAGGTACAGTTGAATATCTTGTGCTTCGAAAGACTCAGGTAGAAGTGCATCATGGAGCCCGTAATTGATCAGGAACGGAGAGTTCTGAGAAGAAGAGCTTATGGCACAATTCCTGGCAAACTCCGCCCACGGTAACAAATCTGCCCAGTTGTTTTGATGGTCCAAAATGAAAGTGTAGAAACTGTTCCAAGCCTTGGTTGGCTCTCTCAGCGGCACCATTCGATTGGGGGTGGTAGGCGGAGGAGAATGACAATGGTATGCCCATTTGCCCACAGAAAGCCTTCCAGAACCGGGAAATAAACTGGCTCCCTTGATCCGAGACCAGTACCTTGGGTACTCCATGAAGCCTAAACACCTCTCTGGTGAATATCACAGCCAACTCTTTAGAAGAGGGAAGCCCTTTAGTGAGGGCATCTTAGAGAATCTGTCGACAATCATAAGTATGACAGTGTGGCCCTTAGATGCAGGTAAGTCAACCATGAAGTCTATGGATAGGTGTGACCAAGGACACTCGCCATTAGGGACTGGCTGGAGTAGTTCCACAGGAAGGTGCCTGGGAGTCTTGCTACAAGCACATGTAGCACATGCTGCTATGAAGGCAGAGCAGTCAGCTCTGAGACTGGGCCACCAGAACAAGCAAGAAATGGACCAAATCAGTTGGTCACGACCGATATGCCCTGCTGCCTTCAAGGAGTGATAGGTCTCCAGCAATCTGGGAAGGAGTGGTTCGGGAACAAAACATCTGCCACTGGGTTTGTCCGCCGGAGTGGTAGCCTGGGAGGACAGAATCTCCTCACCCAAAGGGGAAGTGATGCTTGTGCGAATAGTCGCCAGAATATGATCGGACGGAATAAAGGGAACCAGTGGGCTATCCACCTCAGGATATGATCCAAATTCCTAGAGAGAGCATCGGCTCTGACATTCTTGGCACCAGGCAAATACAAGACTACATAGTTGAACCTGGAAAGGAATAATGCCCATCTGGCCTGTCTGGGAGACAACCTCTTGGCCTCAGACAGATACGTCAGATTTTTGTGGTCAGTGAGGATTGTCCCCTCCAACAGGTAGCGCCATTCCTTAAGTGCGAGGATAATAGCCAAAAGTTCTCGATCTCCAGTATCGTACAGACTCTGTGCCCTAGACATTTTTTTGAAAAATTCACACACAGAAGTAGGGGTTTACCAGGAGCCGAGCGCTGAGACAGGAGGGTGCCTACTCCTGAGTCAGACGCATCAACCTCCAACGTAAAGGGCAGGGCGTGGTTAAGATGAGACAAAATAGGAGCAATGACAAACGCGGCCTTCAATTCCTCAAATGCCCGGATAGCACTGGTGGACCAGTTTGATGGATCTGCCCCCTTGTGTGTCATATCGGTTAGTGGTTTAACCACAGAGGAGAAATTCTTTATGAATTTTCTATAGTAATTAGTGAACCCCAAAAGCCTCTGGATGGCCTTCAAACCCTGGAGGCTGGGGCCACTGCAGAACTGCCGATAACTTGAGTGGATCCATGGCCATTCTGACAGAGGAGATCACGTACCCCAGAAATGTCACCTGGGACTTGTGGAACTCGCACTTCTCCAACTTACAGAATAATTTGTTTTTTCTCAGTAATTGTAAGACCTGAGTCACATTTGCCTGATGTGCTTCCAAGGTCGAAGAGTGATTAAGGATGTCGTCCAAATATACTACTACACACTTCTGTAGTAGATCTCTTAAAAAATGATTGATAAATTCTTGAAATACTGCCAGAGCATTGCATATCACCGATTTCCACTCATGCCCCTCTTTAATTCTGACCAGATTATACACAGCCCTTAGATCAAGCTTAGCAAATATTGTTGAACCCTTAATTTGGTCAAACAGTTCCATGATTAAAGGCATGGGATAAGTGTTCTTAACCATCAGTTTATTTAGCCCTCTGTAGTCGATGCATGGTCTCAATTCCCCATCCTTCTTTTTCATGAAAAAGAAACCAGCACCGGCCAGCGAGGAGGACTTGCGAATGATGCCTCTGGCCAGGGCATCAGACATATACTCTTCCATGGCACGATTCTCCTCAATAGACAGAGGGTATACTCGACCCCTAGGAGGTATGGCTCCTGGAATTAAATCGATAGTACAGTCGTAGGCCCTATGTGCCGGAAATGTATTAGCCTCTTCCTTGTTGAATACCTCTTTGAAAGATTGGTACATCACAGGTAGCGAGGGAGAGGTAAATAAAATTCTGGTAGGATGCTGTAGGCAAGTCTCAGTACAAAAGGGTGACCAGGACACACTATCGCAAGTCTGCCAGCCTATCCTGGGATTGTGAGTCTGAAGCCAAGGAAACCCCAGGATGACTGCAAAGGAGGAGACTTTACAATCTGAAACTGTAGGGTAACCACATGGAGCACCCCTACCCTTAGGGATAATGGACATGTCTCTAGAGTCACGTGTGACAGCTGCAGAGTGCTACCTTCAATAGCTTCAACAGCCAGAGGAGAGGAGCGAGGCAAAAGAGGAATATTATGCGTGTCCGCAAAGTCAGCATCCATGAAATATCCAGCAGCTCCAGAATCCACCAAGGCTGGAGCCATAACCAAGGATGTGGACCAGGACACTACTATCTCAAGGTTGGGTCTCTCTTGACAGAAATTAGGGGACTGTGAAATACCACCTAGGGTCTGTCCCAGACCTGACCCTACGTGTGAGCGTCTCCTGGCCGGGTAGGACAGGAACACAGCAAGTGGCCAGCCTTGGCACAATATAAACAGAGGCCTTCTCTCCTTCTGAACTCCCTCTCCTCCCTGGACAGGAGCGTGAAGCCCAATTGCATAGGTTCACCTTTGGCAGATTCAGAACCAGGAGGAATTGGAGGTGATGGAGGATAGGGTGGGAGAGAAAAACTAGGCGCCAAACTTGTTGTGACCTTATGCCCCGGATTCTTGAACGAAGTTCTATCTCTCAACCTGGTATCGATCAAATTCATAAAGGAAATTCATTCGTTCAGCTCTTTCGACAGCTCACAGGCTGCCGTCTCATCCTTAATGGAGTCACACAGCCCTTGAGAGAGTGCTGCTACGAGTGCCTCGTTGTTCCAGCCCACCTCTGCAGGCAATGGCGTAATCAGTAGTGTTGAGCGAGCACCACGATGCTCGGGTGCTCTGACCGAGCACCCCCTGAGGCTCGAGTGCTCGGCCGAGCACCCGAGCCCCATTGGAATGAATGGGGCAACACCAGGCACCCCCTGCTCTGATGAGGGGAGGGTGCCTGGTCAATGCCCCCTTCATCTCCGCTATGCCCCCTTCATCTCAGAATGCCCCCTTCAGCTCCGCAATGTCCCCCTTCAGCTCCGCTATGCCCCTCTTCCACAATGTGCCCCTTCATCTCCGCTATGCCCCTCTTCCACAATGTGCCCCTTCATCTCCACTATGCCCCACTTCCACAATGTCCCCCTTCATCTCCTCTATGCCATAGAGGAGATGAAGGGGGACATTGTGGAAGAGGGGCATAGCGGAGATGAAGGGGCACATTGTGGAAGAGGGGCATAGCGGAGATGAAGGGGCACATTGTGGAAGACGGGCATAGCGGAGATGAAGGGGGACATTGTGGAAGAAGGGCATAGAGTCTATGCCCCTCTTCCACAATGTCCCCCTTCATCTCCGCAATGCCCCCGTACCTCCAGTCCCTGGTGGTCCAGCGGAGCTTCTTCGGATCTGTGCCTCTTCCGGCACAGATCCCCGCCACCCGAACATGTCGGGCGAGCACATGGCGGTACTCGACGAGTACCGCCATGTGCCGAGCAGAGCGATGCTCGAGCCGATCCGAGCATCGGCCGAGCACGCTCGCTCATCACTAGTAATCAGCTATGGTGCGTGCACCTTGTTGTATGGTCATGAGCCGTTTCGTAGCAGATACGGCTCTGGCTGGAACGTCAAAGACCCTGCGGAACTCGCCCACAATTTGGGTGTAATTGGCAACAACAGGTCTACCTGACTCCCGCAAGGGATTGGCCCACGCCAGTGCCCTACTGGACAACAGATAGATTACAAAACCAACCTTTCTTCAGTCAGTTGGAAAGGCATGTTGTACCATTTCCAGAAATCTGCACACTTGGTTCAAAAACCCTCTGCATAGAGTAAGCTCCCCCTCGTAGCATTGAGGAAGGGGAGTGGTACCTGACAATTCTCAATTTGTACTGGCCTCAGGATTAGGGGATACCACTGGTGCTGAGTCTGGGGAAGCCACCGGTTGACGAGGAACCTGACCAAGATTAGCAATGCAGTTTAGGAGCGTCTGCATTGCAAAAGACAACTGATCGATCCGCTGATCTTGGGAGTCCATTCTGGCTAGAATGCTCTGCACTGGTTCACCTTACCTTCAGTACTCATGGCCCTTTTGTACTGTCACAGACACCAGGGTAAATGAAACACAGGACCCAGGTACAGTCGAATTTAACCAGTTTATTAAAATAAGTAAGAGCAAGCCCTTCCCCAACCTAGTAGGAACAGGAGTAAGGACAGTGTCTAGTCCACTACCCAAGGATTGACACTGAACTGTAGCCAGTTGTCTGTAGCCTATAGAATATATGGGAGCAGAAACAAGCTTAGTTCTATCACAGAGTATATGGAAACCTGGCACGCCAGGAACCCGGACTACCGAAGCGACAGATAAACTCCCAGACACAAGACAGGCATCTCGTAAGCAGTGACTCTACCACGGAGTGGTAGGAGGAGTGAGGCAGAGAGTAACTTATACCCTGATAGGTAGGCACAGAGCGGAAGAAAGAGAGTGGATAGTAGCCAGCCAAAACATCGGTAAGTATGTGAAGTCCGCACAGTATATAGGCCACAGAGCGGAGTATATGCAACAGGTCCAGGAGGCAACTGATACAGTGCACAGAATGGAGGCAACGGAGCGAGAGGCAACCAGCAACTCTACCACAGAGGTAGCAGTTCTACACCGATGAAGCGCACCCACAACTAGCCAGGACAGGTGGTAATCAGACTGGAGCGAATGGCAGCATGGAGTGTAAGTCAGGCAAACTACAGTCAAGAGCCAAATTGAGTAGTCAGCCACAGCCAAGATCAAAACAGAGCTGGTGGTCGGAAAAGCCAGGGTCATCCACAGATCGGGTAGTCGGCAAAGCCTTTAGGTCTTGAGATGGAGTGGAAAGTCAGACAAAGACAAGGATCGAACAGGAGAGAACACTGCAGCCAAGCAAGGGTCAAACGAGAGCAAAACTGAAGCAATGCACAGGTACACCATGAAAGGACAACAAGTCCTTGCCTCAATGAGGTTTATAAAGCAGAAGAAGGAGGCGGGACCCAATTAGGCCCAACAGAATAGGCCCATAAACAAGCGTCCGTGCCAGTGCCTGTAACATGACTCTAGCAATGAGGAAGTGGCCCGAAGGCCATGCCGGTCGGCGGCCATACAGAGGTAAGAGCACATGATCGCTTAGGCCTCAAAGGAAGACTGTGATACAATTATGCTTTTAATAGTCTTTGTAAAGAAGAACAGTGCAAAGCCCTTGATTCTTTCTTCATGCCAAAAAATATTGGGGCTATTTAAAAATAAAAACTCGCTTATCAGCCTAAGTTTGGCGTATATTATGAGTTCAAATAGTAATTTTTATCAGCTGGATTTATTTACACTTTTCTATGAATACTTTGATACAGATTATTGATGGATCAAGCCCAACACATGGACCACCAATTTAATTTATGAACATTACTCAATATAAAAATCTCAGCCAATAACAGGTATGTTATCAGACTGCTGTCTAAGCTGTAATTGTTTGAACATTTAAACTCAAATAACCACAGTGGTATAGACTGGTGTAGATCCTAATTTTCTGTATCACAGAGTTGATACCATGTATCAGCCTGGTGTAGATCCTAATTTTCTGGATCTCAGCTATTTTTTTTTTTACCTGCAACAGTGGGTAAGGATTTTTCTAATTTAGAAAACCATGTTTCAGGTGAAGTGAGGATAAGTCTCTTTGTGGATCAGTAAGGGCTCTTCTCATTGACTAAGCCCCAAAATGGTTCCTATCAATCCTTGTGGCTGGAACACAATGTCGACGTATGTGACTTTCAGCCACAAACTTTGCATACTGCATGCACAGCCTCCATAGACTCTCTTGGACTTTCAGTCCTGAAGCAGAGGGTCTATGAGGACTGCATAGCACAGGTCAACGAAACAAAACTGAAAGACTTTGGTCTTGCAGTTCCCTCTCTTTTTGCTGGACCAACAAGTTAGCACCAAGGTCTATTTTAGCCCAGTTTGTCCGCCGGGGCCCACAGTGCAGTGCACATTAGGTCTGCTACCAGTTTATTTTTAGGTAGAGGTGGTTGTGGGGCAGTATAGCCGAGATAGATAGGCGCAGTGAACAATTAATTTTCAGTCTGGTAAAGAGTGAACAAAATCTCATTAACAGCAACTGAACCCATCTGCCCGTCACGGTTCTTCAGGTAGAATAGTAACCAACGTGGGCTAAGCTTAAAAACAATTGTGAAATGGAGACATGATTCTAGCTGAAAACAAAAGATACCCAAACAGGGCCAGTTTTACATTTTAGGTGCCCCTTGGCAAGACATCCTAGGAGCCTGTGGTCCCAACCCACTCCTCCAATGGCCCCACCGCCAGCCACATACACTGTGACCAACAGAAATTTCCTTTGACTCTAGAAGGTACAAGCACAAAAAATCCTTAACCCTTCTAATCCTTCTGAATGCTAGCAAGATCTCCTGGAGCAACACAATGCATTGCATAACTCTCTGGTATTCAAAGGGTTAATACCTCTCTAGCATCCAAGGAAGCTGAGTAAGTAGACCGTACTAGGTCCCAAGGAAACATTTGAGGCTGGCAGATATCACCTTAAGGAGATCCCTTGCTATTTTTTCTATGTATAACCTGTTGATCATTGGCAGCACAAGTCTGATTCTGATGAACATGGTGAGAAACGTTTTTTTCTTGCTTTTATTGGAACTTCATTACCAGTCAATAACCCATATAATGTCTCAGGGGCTCTCTTCAGCTGAAAACCCTGACCTCAAATGGTTAAATGGCATAAATATTGGCAGAGTTACTTTTTAACTTGGACGGCTGCACTGTCAGTTTGTAACAGATTTCATTCTGAAGAGTATTAAAGACACTTTGGATTTCATTTGTAGTCTCTCAGGAGCCATAAGACTAAGAACCAATTTCTGCTAATGAGGATATACTGCCTGTCCCAGAGATGTTTTGCTGGGCTGTAAAGCCCTATTTAAATATCCCTACCCCTGTAGTTCAGTAGATATTTAATCACGAATCTCTGCCCAGAACAAAAAAGCAATTTATCTGTGCCACAATGTAATTATTCACTGTGTGTTCATATATTGTTCTTAATACTAGAATTACTTGGCTGTCTATGGAAGAAAGCGGTTATATTAACCCCTTGTATGCTAGGGATGTCTCCAACTCATTGCTTTTGCAATTCACTGAAGACTTCCTTAGCATCCAAGAGGTTGTGGAGTGTGGTTGTGGATATTAAACTATTAGATTCTAGTAAAGATTTAACTAAATATTTACATTTTGGGGGGTTTCTCTACAGTAAAGAAAACAAATGGCACAAGTAGCCATAGACAGAGGGCCATCCTAACTGGAAGTAGTTCTAAGGCAGGAATTACCATGTAGTTAGCAGGGGTAGGAAACAGATATCTAGGCTATGAGATTAGTCTGGCTGGGGATAGGTTATGCACTAAATATTTAATGAGGTTAAGATTCACTTCCTCATCCATTGTCCCAATTATGAAGATACGAGGCATTGCACTGGATACTTGGCAAAGAAAATCACTGACTTCCCAAAACTATGAGGCAAACAGCAGATTCAAATCCTACTGGGGAAAACTGTGAGACAGTTGAAATAGTTGCAAAATACCTGCCAGTGTGTCATAAATAAGATACCCAAAAGACCATAAAAATACAGGAGGATTTAACATGAGCGAGACTCAAAAATGCTGAGACAGAAAACGTACAGTATGATATGTACCCAAATCTATACATAATATGATTATATGTCTGCAGCAATATCTGTGTATGTTTGGGGGGCTATGTACTAACCAGCTTTGGCAATACTTGTATCTATTAGTCATGCCAATAAAGCTTGATTATACTGTATTGTAAAGAAGGGTCACTTTAGGATCTACTTCCTCTTGGGGCCTATTTTGTAAAGTAGCATCCCTATCTCACTGGGTATCTACATAGGATTGGATTTGGGTTTAACCCATCAAGTACCAGGCTTTGCCGTGCATTGCGCACCCCTTCTGGCACTCAAAGGGTTAACTATCATTTCTCTTTTCAAGTATATTATGCCATGTTGTGGTTTAAAATTAGCTTCATTGCTAGATGTATATTATAATAGGCTAGTTAGTTTATTTAGGTTAGGACTGAGTTAGTTCTGATATGTACAGACAGGTATGATCTGTTGTATTAAAGTGTTAGTAATGTCCCATACAAACTTGTTATAGTTTTGTAAAGGATGAAAAAATAAGCTTAATGGCGCGAACTCTATCTCTCAAACCGCTATGGTTTGAGAGATATAAGCATTTTAAGTTCTGGGGATCAGCCTGTGGCTCTGCAGCAGAGCCAAAATCGCGTTATTGCAAAAGAGTGACTTCATTGGAAGGGTCTACAAAGTGTGCCTGGTTTGCAAGCATACTTTGTAGACCTTTCCAATGAAGTAATTCTTTTGCAGTAACGGGGTTTCGGCTCTGCTGCAGAGCATCCTCATTTTGGCCGACAAGGATCTCCTGCTGTCAGCTTTACAGCTGACATCAGGAGAAGGGGAGGGGGGATTTTCAATGCATATATCTCTCAAACCATAGCTGTTTGAGAGATAGGGTTTGCGCCATTAAGCTTATTTTTTCATCCTCTACAAAACTACAACAAGTTTTTATGGGACATTACTAACACTTTAATATGTTTGTAAAATGTTCCGTTCAGGTAAGTGTGGACCATCTGGGCATGGAATGGCTTATGGCTGACCTGGATTGGTGGTCTATATGTGTACATCATCAGGTAACTGGCATGATTATGCACTCACCTGGATTGGTTGCCAGGAGGTTGGTGGTGTAACACATTAGTAAGGGTTAACCAATTGTGTTCAAAGGCTAGTTTAATTACTGATCAATAGTGCCATGACTGCTTACGTCCACGTTTGGAGCTGATGTGTCTTATCCTTACATATATAAAGTCAGGGTGGGGTCTTGCAGCAGTTATGTAGGTTGGTACTTATCAGACAGTCATTATCTTATCAGACAGTCATTATCTCTAAATAGAAATCCACCTTAATGTAAAAGATGATCAGGCAATATGTTCAAAAATGTGGAAGAATTCTGGAGCAAATCATTTGCACTATAGTGGAGAACTAAAATTCCCATCGATTTAAATGGGGATTTAAACCCCTTGAATGCTAGCAAGGTCCCCAACACATTGCTAATTTGCCATTTAAGTGCCATATAAGGGGGACAAGAAATTTTTACTTACAGGGGATGTTTAACCCCTTTACAACTTTGCCTAAATTGTTTTGTTATATATTATAGATAATGAAAATGTAAACATTTAAAAACAAAAAAAAAAACGCTTGTTTGGAGGAATTAAAAGAATAAATGCAGCTCTGTACCTACTTCCAGGCAGACTGTGTTTAACTGATCTGAACCACAGTCTGACACTTCTATACCGCCTCTGATGATGACGGAGGCTTTCTGTCTGTAAGCTGGAGTGCCCTCATTGGCCAGAAATTGATATCTGCCAATGAGAGCGCTCCAGCTTACAGACAGAAAGCCTGGATAGAAGGAGGCTGGATAGAAGCATCAGACTACGGTTAAGATCAGTTAAACACAGTCTGCCTGGAAGTAGGTACAGAGCTGCATTTATTATTTTAATTTCTACAAACAAGCGTTTTATTTTTTGTTTTTTTTTAAATGTTTACACTTTTCATTATCTATAATATATAACTAAATGATTTAGGCAAAGTTGTAAAGGAGTGAAACATCGCCTTTAATTTCCTATTTCGCTTTATTTACTAGAATTTATTTGTATATAGTTTGAGACATTTTTAAACACTTGAATTCTAGGGGAGTTTGCAACGCATTGCTTGGTAAAGTTTTGCATACTCCTCTGGGATTCAACAAGCTAATATTTTCTAGTCACCTACTTGACAAGATATGAAAACACTGTATGCCTACTGGGACTATTTAACCCTTTGAATGTCAGTGGGGTGCCCAAAGCATTGCAGAGCAATGCTTTGGGCACCCCTCTGGCAATCAAAGGGTTATTGGGGACCCCGGTTGGAATAGCAGTGCTACATGTGATAAGCTATTTATTGCACATAGTAGTTCATCTCTTACTTTTTAGCAAATTAGAGATACCTATGTACCAATTAACAAAAGCAGCGCGGTGCCACCAATGATACTAGCCTCTTGAAGAAGGGCCAGTGGCTGAGTATCAAAGAGGCAAAGTACAAGATGCTCCTTAGCAATACTCTGCAGTGTCTGGGCAATTCTGCCAATGCAGATTCACTGGTATTAGTCTCCAAGCCCAGTGACTGCACTACAGGGTATACACTACAATGAATCATTGCTGTAGTGCAGTGATTCTCAACCAGGGTGCCATGGCACTTTGGTGTGCCATGTACATCAACTTAGGGTGCCCCATGTTTTCTATGAAGACTAATAAAAATGGACTTTTAAATAATTTATAGAAATTGATATGTACATTATGTTTAATTGTGTTATTATGATTGTAAGACCTAATAATAACTGTATATTTATGTATGGAACCTTCATTATGCCCTTGATAAAGTACATTAAATATGTTAGGGGTGCCCGGAATGTTCTAGATTACGTGTTAGGGGTGCCCCGAACAAAAGAAGATTGAGAACCACTGCTGTAGTGCATACCACATACACTCCACTGTTGTTAGGAATTTATTGCCAGCAAACCCCTTTTGCCAGCCCAGTACCATGTCCTGGAAAATGGGATACAGTTACAGCATTTCCTCTGCACCTTGTTTATTACGTAGCATTAAACAAGATAGATAGGAAAGGAATGCTATGAAATACCCAACCACTGCCACACTGCCCTCCCCTGGTGCAAGCAGAATAATGTCTGGCACATCTCTCTGTCGTTCCCTATTAGTATAAGTCTTGCACCATCCTGCCACATATGTAAGAATACTCAGAGGGGGTCACAGGTAGGGATGGGAGAAAAGACACATTTGCTGCCTTTCCAGTGAAAATTATCACATATAGATTACCCCCAAATATTCTTCTTTTTGCAAACCATGAGACATTTTTCAGTGGGGGATGGAAGGGACTTAGACTCAGTATGTGAGGTATATGAGGTTCTGGCTTTAGCAGAGCAGTGGGGCAAGGCTGAAGGTCAGTATGTGTGATTCTAAGGCTACCGTGGTACAAGGCTGGGTGGCTTAGTATGTGTAAGTGTGTGGGTACCGTGGGAAGTGGTTGAGGGGGGTTAGTATGTGTGGGTTTTATGGCTACTGCAGGACAAAGCTGAGGGAGCTTAATCTATGTGGTTCTATTGTTACCATGGGACTGGGGGTCACAGCAATGATAGGCAACATGAGGTCCTCAAGCTGCTGCCAGGCTACAACTCCCAGCATTCCTTACCAATCCTGTTGGGATAGTGAGGGGAATGTACAAATTTGATTTCATGTTAAAACAGGTGGTAAAACAGATTTTCTAGCCTCATGCCTGTCTAAAGCCATTTTACTAAGTTGCTTACTACTAAAATTCTACCCATAATGGCTTTTGTGTCAAAGGGAAGATATAGGGCACTCTGTGGCCATTTTGGGGTATTCCTTTCCCCTTCTTGTATGTAATGTACTGACAAAGCACAGATGAAACCAGTATAACCTTACACTGAGGATTAGTCTGTCCTCCAGAAAGCATTAATCAGCCATACACTCTAATATATACCCTGCAGTGCTGCCACTGGCATTGGAGTTAACGTCAATGGAGCTACGCTGGTAGATTCATACATTAACCCTAATGATAGATACTGAAAAAGTTTAAGATACCAATTGGTTCTTAATATCTTTAGATTTCTTACTCATAGAAATAAAATGAGTTTACAAGAAAACCAAAAACTTTCTTATTCGCTAAAAATAACATGACGTACATCAGTAATCTTTGATATTTTCACTCTGTTTCTTCTTTGTCCCTTTGCTCTACAACTACCACGTACATTTTTTTCTTGATCAGTTCAGTTGATAATGACATACTTGATATTTTGAACCAGCATCAAACATATTACACCTTGCACTCAGGTAGGCTTGTTTCACATTAACCCCACTAAAAAAAATTGTAGGCTTGTTTCACATTAACCCCACTAAAAAAATCTGAAATTGAGCTGGTACAAAAATCCTAAAACTATGGCAATGTTTCTCCAACAAGGGGAATCTCAGTTCTTGGCTGCCATTCATTTACTGGTTATTTTCATGATATCATCTGTTGCTGTAAGCACTGAACAAACTTGACTGATTTACTCTCCAAACAGAGAATCTAAATATTTCCTGGATCGATGCCTTACAGTCTCTAGAGGGTCTTTCCTCTCACAAGAAATCCTAGTCGCTATATGAAAAGGATCCAAAGTAACTTGAGCAAATTCTTACCCTGAGGTCTTCTTTATGAGCTCATCTAATCATCTCCAAAGAACATTAGTCGTTTCAAAACATAATTACATAAATCCGGATGAACTGTTCATCATCTTCATGCAGGGGCTAAAATAACATTGGTGCACCAGAGGCAAAGCATCAGGGCCCAGCCAGCTTTAGGGGTCCATTTAATACTGAAAATGTACAATGTTTAAGGTTTTTCCATAGTTTGCATTGAATTGGGAGCCAACACAATATTTTGACCAGGGCCTTCATTCACTAGTAAAAAAAAAATACTTATTTTGATAAAATCACATACTATATATCAAAAACATTTATCTTGATTGAGAAAATTTCAGTTACTCAAAAACGCCCTGTTTCTCCCCCAATACAAAAATACCAAATTTGTATAGTTTTACATACATTCAAATCATGCACACAGACCTAATTACCAAGAGCACAAAATGGTATTTTCAGCTTTATGAACTAATATGCACATTCTAGTGGTTACATGGTAAAACTACCCTAATAGCTGAATAACTAGATAAAACTATATACTTACAGAAAGTAGATATCCTACCACATCAAATGAGGGGTCACTTGCCTTTCTACCACTAGCCTGTGAGCACAAATGTTTCCAGAGGGTGGAAATAAAGGGAAAAAAATTTGGAATTGTTTTGTATTTCCACCCCTTCAAATGTACTAAAATCTTTGGAAACAATTGCATTTCCTTAATTATTCATTAGCTAGTTATTCAGCTGCTCTTAGGAGACACCTACTGGTATGAGATGGCATACTATAGAGGGTGCCAGAAGTACAGAACTACACCAACTACAACCACTGATTTCATTTACATTGTCTCAAACATGACTTGCCTGTACTAAAATGGTTATAATATCTACAGAAGTGAAGAAAGGTAGACAAAGCATCAAATTTTGGAAAGAAGATAACTCACTGCATCAAATGAAGGATCTTTGCCTTCCTAACGCTAGTCTGGTAAGCAAAAATGTTTCCAGAGGGGAAGATAAAGGGGAAAAAATGTTTTTTGTTTTACAGTTCTACCCTTTCAAACGTACTGAAGTCTGTGAAAACTATGGAATTTCCAACTGTATTCATTAGCTAGTGCTCTCAGGAGAAAAATGGCACCCCACTGGTATGGGTTGATATACCACAGGGGATGCCAGAAGCACAAAACTACACCTACTACAACCTCTTACATTTCCTTACAATTTTTGAAACATGACTTTCCTATAATAAAATGGTTGTAACAACTGCAACAATGAAGAAAAGGCAGGTAAAGCATACAATTTTGGAAATAAGATAACCTACCACATCAAATGAAAAGGCCACTTGCCTTTCTACCCCTAGCCTGGTGTGCACAAATTTTTCTAAAATGCGGTGTTAAACAATAAAAAGAATTGTTTTACATTTCTACCCCTTCAAATGTACTGAAAATGTCAACACTATTAGAGATATGAAGAAAAAGTAGGCAAGGTATACCATTTTGGAAAGTACTGTAGATATTCACCCAGCTGAAAAGATGTGAAAAAATATTTCCAAAAGGTGGCCATACAGGAACAAATACACTTAAAAGATACTGAAATCTTTGAAAAGCACACATTTTTCTAAAATATTCAGTACCTACCAGACACAGAAAAATGGTACCCCATTTGTGGGGGTTAACATAAAATATGGGGATGCAAGTAACACTAACCTACACCCGCTACTTTTCATTCTGAAAATACCTGCCTGCACTAAAATTGTCATAACCATTACAGATATGCAGGAAAAGTAGGCAAGGTATACCATTTTGGAAAGTAGACATGCACCAGCATCAAATGAAGGGTCACTTGCCTTTTTACCCCATGGCTGGTGTGCAAAACTGTTTCCAGAAGGTGGCGTTATAGGAAACAATTGAGCTATTTTACATTTTTCCCTCTTCAAAGATACAGATAGCTATGAAAATACATGGAATGTGTGACTGTAATCATTAGCTACTGCACTTTCAAGAAAAATTCCACCCCGTTGGTATGAGTTGACATACTGTAGGGAAGTGTCAGAAGCATAAAACTACACCAATTAAAATATGTTATTTTTTTATACATTTTTCAACTATGACTTGCCTGTACTAAAATGGTTATAACAATGAGAGAAATTAAGAAAAGTTAGATATAGCATACAGTTTTGGAAAGTAGACAATTAGCCACATCAAATGAGAGGTCACTTGTCTTTCTACCTCAAAGTTAGTGTGCACAACTATTTCCAGAATGTGGTGGTATAGGGAAAAAAACATGTTTTTCACACAGTTCTACACCATGGGACTTCCTAGCGTATTCAGGACCTCCTGCCTGCCTAATTAAAATGGTACCCCACTGGTATGGGTTGACATACCATATTGGGTGCCAGAAGTGTAGCTACCAGTGGAACAAGGATAGGGAAGGAATCAGGTGTGATTCTAGGACTACCAGCTGAAACAAGCTAGGGGCTCAGCCAGTGAATGTGCTGACCTGTGACTGCCAGTAGATACAGTAGATGGGGGGGTCCAGGAGTGTATGAGGGTATATCTACCAGTGGTAGCATAGCAAGGCTGGTGGGGGAGGGGTGAGATAGTGCATATGGAGGACTACCAGTGTTACTACCAGTGTCCCCCACATCCACTGTTTGATTCCTATTCAGATTCTGGTCCACACTGGTAGCCTTTGTCTACCAGTAGGCAATGGAACCAGTCTGGGGGGGGGGAGTGCCTTGGCACTCTGGGATCTAACCCCTTGAATGCTTGAGTCACTAGTATTCAAGTCTTTTAACCCCCCCCCCTTAAATCAATGATATTTTTTGTTTATGCCTATAGTGAACTTTGTTCACCCTAGAATTGCTCCAGTTCCTCTTTACACACCAGCCCTAATGACTTTTGGTGGAACAAATCAGATTGTATTGCTAAAACACAAATATTTTGCAAATGTTTCAAGAAACCAGAGCTATTCGCATTTATTCCATTCGGTCAATTCTACATTTTTCTCAAATTATATCTGGTAAACTCTCTGGAGGTGATTTCTGTCAAATGAATTACTTGAGGGAGTGGTTCATTCTAACGGTTCAAACAAAGTCCAATGAAATTGTGGTGTTTTTTTTTCAATGTTTGCATGTTGATGAAAAAAAAATCAATCAGGTTAAAACTGTCTCAAAAGGAGCAATACAAAATTGTTATAAAAATATGTATTGTAGGGCTTTTCCGGTTATGTAAAACAAGGGTACCCCCACTGCTGAGAGAATACTTTCAGAGTTATTACAGTTTAAACTCATATTCTTTTTTTATTGCAGTGCCCTCTAGTGGTCAGATTCCAATGAGTTATTCTGTTGCATTCAATGGGAGAGGTGAGTCATCAACAAACAGTTCTCCAAAGAATGTGACAGAAACTGCTGAGTCATGCTGTCGGAAGTTTTAGGAAGTAAGGATGTAATGCCAATACTTTAACCCTTAGAGTGCCAGAGTGGAGTGCATTATATTGATTCTTAATGAGCTGTGCACTGCTCTGGCATTCTAAGGGTTAATATAGGACTTTTTAACAAACAGCCGCACTCCACATGCCCGGCAGTTAAGGACCATTTTTAATGTTTTTTTGCATTCGATACAGGGATTCCCGAGTGCCGTGCAGCCGCACAATGGCCCGTGAATTCGATGATGTGCCAGGACCGTCACTGGTCCCTAACCCCTTAAGGACCGGTCGCGCACACGGACCTTTGTTTTTTTTCAGGTCTCCCCGAATGGCATGCAGCTGCGCGTAGAGCCCTGAATTCCATGACGGTCCTGGCTCGCTGACCCATGACATGCCGGGACTGTCAAGGGTCCTTAAGGGCCTGATTTCCATGATGGTCCTGGCTTGCTGACCCATGACATGCCCGGACTCTCAAGGGTCCTTAAGGGCTTAAGTGCAGGACAGCTGTGACAGTCCTTGCATGGCATTGGTCCTTAAAGTGGAACTACCACCTTGAAAACACTTTATCTTCAATAATTCCCCATCTGGCGACTAGCTGCTTAGTAGTGCTAGTTGCTAGAATTATGACCTTATTCAAAATAAATATGCATTCTTACTGGGCTGACAGCTGCATGGAGCGCGGACATCTTGCCATAGTGACGTCCACTCGCCTGTGCTGTCAGTCCCTTTTGGAGCCGGCCGGCTCCTAGCAACGCCTCCTAGACCCAGCTGGGACTGACAGCACAGGCGCACGGAAGTCACTATGGCAAGATGTCCGCACTCCGTGCTGCTGTCAGCCCGGTAAGAATGCATATTTCTTTTGAATAAGGTCATAATTCTGGCGACTAGCGCTACTAAACAGCTAGTCACCAGATGCGGAGTTATTGAAGATAAAGTGTTTTCAAGGTGGTAGTTCCACTTTAAAGGGTTAAACCCTTGAATGTTACTTCACAATGTGTTGGAGACTTTTCTAGCAATAGGTTAAAAGCCACATTTAACCCTCTGAATGCCAGATGGGCCGGCGGGGCAAATTGTGCATTGCTCAGAGTTGTATATCCCTCTGGCTCTTAAATGAAAGTTTTAAAAAGTCCATTACCTTTTTTAATAAGAATTATGCTATATTGTTGAAACAAAGACAATACATAAAATGACCTCAATTCTTAACCTCTTCATATCCAGACTTCTAAGTAATTCATTTGTTTTTGAATGGCTGACAGTTTAACCATTTGAGTGCCAGAGGGGTAAGAATGTTGTGTACCCCTCTGGCACTCAAAGGGTTAATCAGTAGTTGTAGTCCTCACGAGCTTGGTGTCTTCAGGTTGTCAATCACTGCCTTACGTGCTAAAGATTTATTCAGCATCCAAGGGGTGAATGCTAATTACAAGGCAAAAATTAAATGAACAGTTCCATCTTTTTTTAACTTTAAATATTTTGTAAGTGCATAATATATAAAGTCAAAATTGCCTATATGTTTTTTCATCTTCCCCATGTGTATTACACTTTTATGTCTCTGACATGGAGATGGCTGAATTTGTATATGTGAAAGTAGAAACATTTATAGAATACTGCAGTCTCCCTGCACCTCTGAGTGCTCCGTATGCTATAGAGGCAGGGTTTTCTACATTGTTTCACTCTTCTTTTTTCCACATTTTATCTTTATTACATTGCTGCACTCTCTTTGCTTTTACAAGCCCATAGAGAAAGCTCCCTGGGAGCCCAGGTAGAAGTTAATTTTTGCTTAAAAGTACAGCTCATTGTCAAGTCTATCTTCTGCTGAATGTTTAAGTTAGTTCACTTTTTTTACCGAACTTATACCATTTATATGTAAATTGACACCAAATTAGTCTAGGGTTTATTGTGCAACTCTTTGGGGAAGATGCACTAAGGGGAGATAAAAGGTGATAAAGTGAACACAACTTCTCCAACCATATTACTGCTCCAATGTTTATGTTATTCTATGAAGCCTATGCACTAAGATGTGTCCACTTGAGAAATATTAGTACATAGTCTACATAGAATAACACAGGAATTGGAGAAGCAATATCACTGGATAAATCATCTCCACATTACCATCTCTTTATCACACCTTAGTGCATCTCCCCCTTTGTGTTTATAAGTATGCACTTTAATGGAAACCGATAAACATATGGCTGGGGATTTAAGTGTTATATAACATGAGCTGCATCTCCCTCTAGTATGCAAATTGCATCATGAATTTAGTTGTTACTATACAAAGAGACATTTTTAGGAAGAGGTGTCAGTAAGTGAGCATAACATACGCTCAACTGTTCTCAGCAGACGCATCTGTGTTTAACACAAGTATTGGCAAATACATCATAGCCCACATTCCCATCGCCACAGAATCACAGTAGTGATACTACAATTAAAGGTATATCAGATCTTGGATACATTCCAACACATTGTTATATCTAGACATAGCAAAAAAGCAAAGATCTTTGGAAACACATTCAGGGACCTCCCTGTCAGGGACACAAAATGTGTTTAAAAAAAGGTTAAGATGAAAGATATAATAATAATAATAATAATAACTAGTATTTATATAGCGCCTTTCTCCCAGTGGGACTCAAAGCGCTGTCAGCGCACGCTCTCGGAATTAACCAAATCGGCAGCTGAAATAATAGGTGTTATTATTAGCCAATCAATGGTACTCTGCATATGCACTGCAAAATATGTTAAGTCAAAATATAGTGGAACTGTCCCTTTAAGCTGGATTGAATGTTTAACTAGTTGATTTTAGGGCACATTGGGCCATATGTATAAGCAAAAGTGGTGCACTTCCTCACTGCTCCATAGGGTACAAATGCAAATTCCTCAGATGACAATTGATTTAACTCTTTGAATGCCAAAGCTGTATCTAAATCATTGCATTTGGAACTCAGTGGGTTAAATGGGGCTTTTTAACTCCTTGAATGATAGAACAGCCTCCAACGTATTGGGAAGCAATACATTGGAACAGAGTTGGATTACGACTGCATGGGGCCCTAGGAAAGGTACCAGTTTGGAGCTCCACATTTCTTGATCCAGTGCTTCTGACACAGTGCTGCTAGCAGGTACTGGCATTCTGGCTTTAACCTTTGAGTGACAGAAAGGTATCCAACTCATTGCATTGCACTTAAAGGGTTAATGGAAGTGGGAGTAACTGCATGGTTATCTTTCAACAATAAGAGCGTCTGACACAAGATATTAATGGCAGCAACAGCAGGATCTCTTGTAGCCAGGGCCCATATTGTCATGGCCCTAGGCAGTAGTCTAGGTTTTCATAATTGATCATCCGGCTCTGCACTAGAGACTTCCCTTGCATTTAAGGGGTTGAAAGTCCAATTCAAATCCATATGAATATTTTTATTTGTTCCCTATTGTGCAATTGGTTTGCCTGCAAAATGCAGCAGTTTTCTATTATACGGCAGGTTTTTCTGAGAGCAACAGGGTTAACAACATTTTATAGCATCAAGAGTCAGTAAATATGTATGTGGAAGAGGTGTGAGATTGTTATTAATATTAGTTTCTTGCAAGGACTCCTCACACATAGGCTTGTCCTTCTGCTCCATGTCCCAATGCCTCTTTCTAATCAGAGAAAAGTAATATACCACTTTGATGGAATAAGAAACAATGATGATGAGCCTGTTATTGCTCTGTGGCACACAGACGGCGCATCTAAATGACATCATCTGTTAACTGCTTACATGCAAGAGGGGTCTAGAAGTTAGGGTTGCCACCTTTTCTTCAAAAAAATACCGGCCATGGCATTCCATCCTTAGACTTAACATTGGACAGAAGCCAATTTTTTACCGGCCTGCCGGTAAAATACCGGCTGGGTGGTAACCCTACTAGAAGTGCACTGGAGACTCTTGCATCCAATGGCATAATGAATATAGGGCCTTGTCTATAATGGCAAAGTAGAGAAATTCCTGATGAAACCATATATATACCATATTATTGCAAAAATAAACAAATTCCAAACTTCCAATTATTTAAACGGGGCTTTTAACCCCTTGAATGCCAACAACGCTTTCCTATAGTAAAGTCAGTGTGTTAAAAAGCCAGTTAAAATGTGTATTTGCACCCAATGGTCAGGGCTGGATTTATATCCCTGGTGCCACTTTTCAAGGCACTCTAGGTACCTTTAGCTCCCCCACTCCTCGCATGACCACAGTCCCAGCCCATCCACTATTTCCTGGCACAGAACCCTTAGGCCTATAACAAGGAGAAATAAAAGCTTTAACCCCTTGTTTGCTACAAAGATCTCAGACATTGCTAAGGACACTGAAATTGCTCTGGTCACGCCCACAATTCAGAATGTGGGTGTGGCCAGCACAGCTGAGGCTCCCCTAAAAATTTAGAACTCTGGGCAGTTGACTGCTCTGCCTCATGGGAAATCAGGCTCTGACAATGGTGCAGTTTTGTTTGTCCCAGAATGGCTCCACTTTGCCTTTATACATAAGGAACATACATTTTAGGCATCATTGGCACAACAAATGAATGCCCAAATGTTTTATTTGCATTGTGTCAAGTTACAAAATAATGAGGACTAAACATCTGATATACTTCTTACAGCTTTTAGAATAATTTATTAAATATTCTTCTGCTGGTATTTCCTGAAAGGAATTTGTTAAGAATTTATTTTCCAAAAGGTGCCTACAGTGCTAGGTATACACCACCATCAGGAAAGATATATCTGCCACAAGCTGTAACCAGACCTGGGAACGTCTTCACAATGAGCCCCTGGAGAGGGTTCATGTGCTCTGATGAGAGGATGTTAATAACACGACTCGCATCATAAAGGGGGTGCGGCTTAATCATGTGGGCAAGGTTTACTTGTCAATGTGACATGAAGTGGGCAGAAGTGTGGGAAGGAGGAGAAGTGGGTGGGAAATGGGAGGAACAGGGTGGGAAGAAGAAACTCCCCACCGCTGGAGAATCATTCACCGGAGACCCTGTAAGTCAATATGAAAGCCTGAGTCTCCGGGGCAGATCCGAAGAGTTCCCAGGTATGGATGTAATATTAAGACCTGTAATACAGGCCTCTGGGCTAACAAATGTTTTGGCACCCTATAACTAAGAGATTATCGTAAATCACTCAGAGGACGCTCATATCAAAACAGTGAAAATATGAGTCTTTTGCTTCTTCTCCTTCCTTTGTACACTAACAATTGTCCTATCCCTGGATCAGAGAACATCAAAAGCACATCATCTTTATGGCTAGTCATTGTTTGCCCTTATATGAGCCATATGTTTTATACCACATATCTTTGTGCTGAAGAATTCCAAACTGAATGTGAAATTGTTTATGCTTTTGTGCTATTTGTATGACATCATTAATCAAGCTAAAGAGTTGCAATTCTGGAGCAACCAACAGTTCCAAAGGTATGAACTGAAAAGTCCACAAATTGCTATTGATTTAAATGGACATTAGCATTCAGTGGGTTAAAGGTCCCATTTAAATTAATGGGGATTTTTAGTTGATTTGCTTCAAAATGACATACCCTTAGTTTTATTATAAGAAAAGTTAATAAATTTTACTGGTTCCTACATGGGACTGCACCTCTAGAAGTTAAATTATAGCTTTACAGCATGATTATGAGGATTTAACAGCAAAGTTGGTGTTACCTCGCACTCCAAGGACCTGAAAGACATGGAGAGGCCCTGGAACCCTAGGTTAGACTGAAGGAGATATTTTAAAGGTATTCCAGACTGCTACTAGTGCTGCTAACTAAATCCACTTATGGCATGAGAGAACTAATTACAGTGAGATAACGCTTATTTCAAACATGACAAGCCTCCCTGATTGGTAACATGGGGGGGGGTTACTCTTGTGGCAAGATCGCAATTATTAGTTTCACTTCCAAATCATTTGTGAGACATCGAGGTAGGTCTAATTGATCCTAAGAAAACACTTGCCTACAGCACTCACAAATGACAGATGTGGCTCCATGTAAGCAGTGTGTACTTCAAATAAGGGGACAAGCTTTAAATATGATACATCAAAATTTAATTATTGAGGATATGTGGGAACATATGATTTGCCCAATTTTTGGTTTCCATCTTCCTTTCTTGCCAACGCTACACTAGCCAGAACTGGTTGTAGAGGGTAACCATCACATTCTACTAAGTTTACTGCTATGGTAGTAGATTTTGTAAAATCTCAGGGATGCGATATTCATACCCAAAATTGCTTTTATCACCTATCTGCGAGGTGGGGCTGGGTTAAATGAGAATGTAGCTGGCATAAGCCAATAGATTCCCTTGTTGCACATGCAGTCTATGGTGACTGCAATCACAACTCCATGGCAGAACTGTGACACTTCACACTTCTACAATTCAGACTCCCAGTCAATCAGCCAGCTAGCTGTGGACATCACATTCTGTCCTCTGAGTGACTATCCAGCAGATCCACTGGGCTGCACAATGCTTCCTGAGTTTCTCAGATAAGCATAGTTACTGTCAGGCCACCTATCTAGTGATAGTTGCCC
The DNA here is from genome assembly GCA_037306005.1 of Rhinophrynus dorsalis. Lineage (NCBI taxonomy): Eukaryota > Metazoa > Chordata > Amphibia > Anura > Rhinophrynidae > Rhinophrynus > Rhinophrynus dorsalis. Next base: position 125,575,088 of record CM074724.1, read on the forward strand.
TTAAAGGGATAGTAATACTTAAAATGTAAAAAAATATATGTTGTAGAGTTTATCCCCCTGAGTAAAAAAGGGTACTCCCATTGCTGAGAGATATTTTATTAAAAAATTATAACAGCTGAAACTTGAATTTTTTAGGTGCAATATCACAGTGGCCTGAAAATTTATAGTGGCGTTGTTGCTACACCATCGTATGGAGATTTATGATCTACAGACCAGAGCAGTCCATAGGATGGTGTAGCAACATTGCCACTGTAAATTTTCAGGCCACTGTGATATTGCACCTAAAAAATTCAAGTTTGAGCTGTTATAATTTTTTAATAAAATATCTCTCAGCAGTGGGAGTACCCTTGTTTTACTCAGGGAGATAAACCCTACAACATATATTTTTTTACATTTTAAGTATTACTATCCCTTTAAAGCAGGTTCCTTTGCTTGAATGACAAGACAAAAATAGATATATAGATATAACTCATCTTATTAACCTCTTTTTAATTAGTGTCATTTAAATGCACCCTAATTCTACAGATATTAATCAGATCACATGTGGATGCACGTGGAGGAGAGTTAGAGTTTCATTCAGTAATAACTGGAGAAAGCAGCACATAAGAAAATGCTGCATTGTGACCTGCTTATTGAGCCAAATATCTGGGTATTTACCAATGAGAAAGTTTCTCTCCTGGAGTAGAGTCCATTCACATACCCTCTGCCATAAAATATGACAGAACTGCATGTAGATAGGACTTTTGACATGGAAATCCCTAAATCTGCCACTGAGAAGAAACATATTAATGCTACATGCTGTTGTCTAACACAGCCTAAACTGGATAGGCCAAGGAAAAGGCCTTTTTTTACATATTTGAGTGGTGCATCATTTTAATCATTCACTAACAAATAAGACAACTGAAAATAAATCAGATCATTACCAACTTGTATGATGGGTTTCCAATTCTCCCCTTGAACAAATGGACCACTTAAATGTATAAGATGAAAACAAATTTCTTTAGAGCTTTCATGCACTAGGAGATTTTGAAATGAAGTTTATTTTTATTTAAAGCGGAACTTTCATCTTAATTCAAGTTTGCATATTTGAAAACTGCATTAAAAACTGCATATATATCATGTTAACCAAAAGTCCAGCAGATGTCTAGTTTAGGAGATATTTAAATTTTTATTTCTGGACAAAGTGAAAGTGAACATTTCCTGGTACTGCACAAAGCTTCATTACCATATGAAATGCAACTGAAAATGTAATTAGCATATGACACATCACTGAAAAGGATTAATTCAAATATCCGCATACTAGTTGAAGAGCCTGTGTACACAGGCCACAGTGCCACCCAGCAACGGCCGCTGTACAGTAGAGACTGCTCGCGCGGCAGTTGATATGGAGTGGGGTGTTTCAAATTCAGACCGTAGTCCTACAGTCTGAATTCAGAGCCCCGCTCCGTTATCAGCCAAGGGGTGGGCAGTCCGTAATGCGCATGACTGCAGCGCGCGCAGCCGTCTCTACTGCGTATGATGGCTTCTGACAAACACACATTTAGCGAATGGCCTTTTGGTTAAGATGGCATATAGGCAGTTTTAGATGCAGTTTTCAAATATGAAAACTTGAATTAAGGTGAAATTTACAGTTGAAGTTTCAGCTCAGTGTCAGTTCTAGCTTCTGCTAAATATTCAAGGTGGTGAACTTTTTACTGACCTAACACTTTATTTGTGTACATAAACATTTGGCCGGAGATTTAAGTGTCATAACATGAGATGCCTCTCCCTCGAATCAATAAATTGCTTTCTGGATTTAGTTGCTACTCTATAAAGAGCCATTTTTAGGAAGAGGTGTCAGCGTGTGAGCATAAGATATGTTCAGCTGTTCTCAGCAGAGATATCAGTGTTCAACACGAGTACTGGCAAATGCATCATAGCCCACATTCCCACCACCACAATGCCACTCTTTGCAGTGAAGCCACAATTAAAGGTATATCAGATACTGGGAAAATCTCAACACACTGTTATAGCTAGTAACAGTGGAAAAGCAATGATACGCTCAGAGAGGTAGGCATTTTTATTTTCTTTTAAAAGGAACATGAACACCAAAAATGATATAACTTTAATTTTAACATCCTTACTGCTAGCATATGTACATGTCTAAAAATAATCAAAAACTTGCTTTTTAATCTATGTTTAAATTGTTCTGTTCAGAGAACATTTATTTAATGCTGTTTGGGCTATTTGTATTGAGAGGTAAGAGCTAAACTCATTTAACTGATTGTGATTATTGTGCACTGCTCTTGTGTTCAGAATGACTGTTATCTTATCTCAGTCCATTTACAGATAATCCTGGGCAATCAATGCAAGTCCTTGAGCCCTGGAAAAAAATTAAATGTCTGCTCTCTCAGAGTATAGGTAGGCCTCAGAAAACATTGCATTGTTACAGATGCTAACAGCAAGTACAGGATATTTAAGTGTGTAAAATCCCAGTTCTAATTTAGCTGTTAGTATTCATTTAACCCCTTGAGTGCCAGTGGGGTATCAGACACATTGCAACGCAATGCAATGGATACTTCTTTGGCACTCAAAGGGTTATTACAACTGCGAACAATGCATATTAGGAAAAACAATAAACCTAGAGGTAACTTGCCCATTCTTAATTTGGAATACCTTTAAAATGTCACACTTTAGCCTTCCCAGAAAAAAAAAATTAAAAATAAGCAATAAACTTACTTTCTCCCTCGGGTTGCGTTAAATGTCCCGCCATATTTCTTCCGGTTAAGGATGAGAGCAGCAATTTCAGGGACGTATCGGGCAAACATTGCCTGAGTGCGTGGAACGAGAAACGGAAGAAAAAAACAAACAAACAAAGGACAAATAGCATGCAGAGAGTCTCGTCCTGCAGCACTGAGACCACGCCTCGGAAAATACTTACTTCCGTCCACTAACTGCACTATATGAACCACCATATTTCTTTCGGTTTCCTATTAACTCTATGATTTCGGGGACGTAGCTGGCAAACATGGCCTAGGAAGGAAGACAGGAGACAGAAGAGAAGACTAAAAAGAAAGAAAGGATGTCTGTCGCAGAGAGAGACAGGCTCAGCAGTGGGTGCAGGGTTGAGGGAACAGCTCCAGAGTGAATAGGTAGCACAAGAAGACCAGGCTTGGAGGAACTGGGAATTCCAATGTGCGCGTGTGTGAATAAAATTGATACCTGCCTCAAAGGAGTCCATGTTACACTGGGTTTAGAGGAGAACTAATTACTCCTAATTATAGTGTTACTCTTACCTAAGTATAGTCACATAATCCTAATGGCCCCATAAATGTTGCCCTTTTAACCCTTTGAGCACCAGAGGGGTATCCAAAGCAATGCGTTGGATACCCCTCTGGCACTCAAAGGGGTAACTTTGTTCCATAAAAACATCTTCAATCAGTCCTGGATGTCAGGTTCAAGGAAGCAGCTGCTGGCAGTTTCTTTTTATTTTTTAGAGCAGAATTTGCAGGTGCTATGAGGATTTTCAGGCCATGGTGAGGTAAGTGGGGGTTATTATTATTATGAAGTGTTAGTTTTCCTTTAAGAACTGAGCTAGTCGTTGGCCCATTCCAAACAACTGATCTTGTTAAAGGGATAGTAATGTTTCATAATAAAAGCAGCTCTAATTAATCATCATAGTATTTGGGCCTTGGAGAGTGTTATTTCAATTCTGTCAGAGTTGTAGTTCAAGAGTAATTGAACGATAAAGTATCCTCCTCCCGCTCCTTTTACTAATATAACACTGCTCAGCCAGATCAGAAGGAAGGTGCCCAGACAGACTGCAGAGAGGGACAATCTTCAATTAAGATAAGGGAAAAAGCTGAAAATCCTGTCAATGGGGGAAGGGCTTTCATTATCCTCACAGCAGAATTTTGACCCTTGATGTGAGTTGTCTGGTCTATGGACTGGATTCCACATCTGAGAAGTGGGGGCTTACACTAGGTAAAAAGGTTGGGAGGGGGAAACTTTATCCTTCAATTACTCTTGAACTACAACTCTCACAGTATTGAAATAACACTCTCTGTAGCTCAGTTGCTATGAAGATTAATTGGAGCTGCTGTTTTTGTGAAACATTAGTATCACTTTAAATGGGAAACAGAAACTAAGAATAAGTGTCTCTTAATTTGCTTAACAGAAGGACTTTAGTAGGTAGGCGCTCTTCCAAGAGCAGTCAGTTATATATGTGCTTTTCTTTTAAATCTGAGCCTTGTTTCAGTCTTCTGCTAGTTGCTTCAGTTTACAATCTAATAAGGACAACTGACCCATTGAACTACTCAGGTCTGTTGAAGCTCATTATTTGCTGGGGGGTGTAATCTGAAGTCAGACTTCAACAAAGATCACTAGAAATAAGAAACTGCAGATATAAGGTAAAATATATGTAGATAAACCTGATTTCTGTATGATGGGAACCTATCTATGTACCTCAATCTGTTAAACACATTAAAAACCACTTATTCCTAAGGTATAAATCACATGCTACCTGTATCTATTTCTTTGGCTAGGGAAACTCAAAGGGCTCTTTGGTCAAAAGAAAAAAGCAATTTTGGGGCAAATCAAGTGCTCCACAGGGTACAAATAATAATCACCACTGTTTTACATTAAGCGTTTACTTGAATGCTACAGAGGTCTCCAGTGCATTGCTTAAAAATATACTGGACAGCTCTCTAGCATTCATTAAAACAAAAAAGTGAATAAAGGGCCCCTTAAAGTGTAAAACATCACTGAGTGAAAACAAAATGAAACCACACAAATGCACTCCCATGGAGTGTTCCATGTGTTCCAATGTTTCCATTCAAGCAATACACTAACACCACACTGTGTGAAGGTCTGGGTTTGATACAGATGAAAGGAATCAGACTCATATATGAGTAGGGTTGCCACCTTTTCTTAAAAAAAATACCGGCCATGGCATTCTCTCCATAGACTTAACATTGGACAGAAGCCAATTTCTTACCGGCCTGCCGGTAAAATACCGGCTGGGTGGCAACCCTATATATGAGCTGTAGCACCTTGTCTGGTAAGGACTTCTCATTCAAGGATAACATCTCAGATCAAACTAACAAGCAATACACAGAAATCAGGTGAGCATAACTTGCTCCATTACCACAATAGAACCAATTAATAAACAGAGTTGTAAGACTAATGCAGGGAAACCACCAGTGCTAACTTCAGCCACAAGGAGGGGCAATTACAAAACAGAGCTGTGTATCTGCTTTTCTACTTCTATAAGTAGAAAATAAGTATGCTGGCCAAGTAAGTTACAGCTGACCATTCATTGTTGGCTACCCAAGAGGGGACAGTATATATTATCCTGTTATGCTCTCTTCTGGTGCAGATTAAGTTTCCCATATGAGTATTACAACCCTATTCATACACTGGATGCTATCGTGGTTTTGGGCTAATGTTGCAATTTATGTATGTATTTTATGTATGTTCTCTAGCATTCAAGTGGGTAAAAGCCAAATTTAACCCAGTTGTAATTTGCGGAATTTATATCTGTCCAATGGTGCAGTTGATTTGCCTCCAAACTACTACATATTTCTGTTGAATATAGGGCCCAAAGCCTTCTGCTCAGTTGTACATTGGTCATCCCAGCCAGAGTAACAGTACATAGCTGTGGCCACAAGAGGTGCTAGTAACACACTGCAAATTAACTGCCTGCTACTCTGAAGGTCCTGTGGTTACATCTATATTCAACTCAGACAAGCTGTGCAGATGGAACAAAATTCAATCTATTGCATAAAAAATATCTTCTCAGTCTATTCTGTTTTATCGATGCCTAGTAATACAATTAGAATGTAAACACTTCATCTGATGTGTATCATTTTTTTATATGCAGCGCAAGTGTGGCATTTTATAAATAGATTACAATAGTAATAAAATCCTGTTTTAGTTTAATTTTAGGTCATTTTTGGGGCGCTACCACCTAAGAGTTAAAGGATAGTAATGTCTGTATTAAAGTTTAGCTCACAGTCTTCGATATGGATTTTTATAACATGCAGTGCTATGTTTAATTAATTACATGTTTGTAGTTCAAAAGATATTCAAGCTGAAATAATCCCCCTCCCCCTCTGGCCGCCTTCTCTTAGAGCTGCAATCTGGTTGTGGGACCGGACAGATGCAGCGAGGGACAAATTTAAGACAGTAAATACAAGGAAAACACTGCCCCCCCCCCCCCTTGACAAAGGAGGACAGGATTTTCCTTTTGCTTACTGAAGACTGTCCCTCAACACTCTCTATCCAGACCAGACAGAGGCAGTGTGACCCAGTCAGAAGAGGCGGGAGGGGGATCCTTTCAGCTTGAATATCTTTTGAAATACAAACATTTAAGTAATTAAACATAGCACTGCATGTTATAAAAACCATACAGAAAACTCGGAGCAAAACTTTGATATAGACATTATTATCCCTTTAAAGGGACAGTAATGTCAGAAAAAAAGTATTAACTATGGTTCTAAATGTCATTTCATGGGAACGCAGCAGAGACTGATGAACAGAAGCAATTCTGCAGCAAGCTAATTAACACCATAAGGGTACAAGAAAAAAGGCCATTGGTTTAAGTGGTATTTTAAGCCCTTGATTGCCAGAGTGCCCTCCAGTACATTTTGAAGCCAAAATAAACTGGAATGTTGGGAATTTGTATTCTATAGTAGATTTGGTTAGTCAAACAGAAGATGTATAAAAATGCCTAAAATTCCCATAGACTTAAGGGTTTAAAAGTTTTATTTAAATCAATGGGAATTTAGTTTTTTGTTTTTTCTTTCATCTGGAGGGCCAGTTTGCCACAGAATGACTTCAGTTGTTTGTAGTACATCAGTCTTGCTATGTTCCCGTTAGACCATGTTTATATTGCTTGAACATTATGGGGCATACAATAAGCAATAATAAACCTCACTTCAGTGAGTAAAGGTTCTCCACCTCCTTCAAGGAGTCTCTTTTTCATGGCAGGAAGTTGGATGGGCTTGATAAAGACTTCCCATAGAGTAATACAGACATTGAGTACCTTTGTCACCACTTCCTGCATCTGTCCTTTAACCATTCATGCTAAAAGTCATCTCCAAAAGTGTGGTGAATAAATGCTCTGGAGATATTTTAGCAATCAACGGTTTAAAAATGTTTGACCTCTTAAGTACCAGAGAGGTATGTAAGACAATGGGTTGAATACCTCTCTAGAACTCAAAAGGTTAACCTAAAAAATTGCATTTCTTCTTTCAATTTAGTAGAACTTTCCTTTGTAATATCATACAGGGCCCAGAGACCACTGTTATCATATGAATCATCTTCCTTTGCAAGCATGATTGTGTCTGCCTGGTGAGTGTGTGTGTGTGTGTGCTGTGTGTGCTGTGTATGCGTTGGGGTGAGTGTGTGTGGTGTGTGTCTGTGTGCGTGGGGGAGAGTGTGTGTGGTGGGTGTGTGTATCTGTGTGTTGTGTATGATGTGCCTGTGTATGGCTTGTGTGTGCGTCTCTGTGTGTGGTGCATGTGTTTGTGTGTCTGTGTGTGGTGTATGTGTGTGGTGCGTGTGTGTGTGTGTGTGGTGTGTGCATGGTGTGTGTGTGTGTATGTGTGGTGTGTGCATGTGGTGTATTGTGCATGGTGTGTGTGTATGTGTGGTGGGTGTGTGTGTGTGGTGTATTGTGCATGGTGTGTGTATGTGTGGTCTGTGTGTGGTGTTTGTGTGTCTGTGTATAGTGTGTGTGAATGTATGGTGTGTGTGCGTGTGATTGTGTGTGTATATGGTGTGTGGTGTGTGTGTGTGTGCGGTGTGTGTGCGCCTGCTTGTGCATGTGTGCGTGTGTGATTTGTCACATCTGGCACACACTCCTTGCCATGCATAATCACTGTAACAGAAATGGATGACAATAAGGGACCTGGAAGTCATATCAGATCTTTATAAGTTAATTCTTTGAGTGCTAGAGGGATACGCAACGCATTGCTCTACAATGCATTGCTTACCCCTTCCAGCACTCAAAGGATTAAGAGTGGGAAGAGCTAGAGTGCATGATAAGAGTTTTAAAGGAGAATTAACACTTCCTAAAAACAACCTCCCACTTACACTACTATGGTCAGAAAATTCAGAAGACCCTTATGAATTGTGCCCTTGTGCTTTGCTCAAGAGAAAACATATTCAGTCAGTCCTGGATGTCAAGTCTATGAAGGAGGACATGACAGATGTTAGCAGGATATAAGGATGTCAAATTCTGCTCTCTGCAAATGATTGTGCAACCCTCTTAAAGCGGAACTTTCAGATAATAGTAAGTCGCCATGCAATCATTAAATGCATGGCTACTAGCTTGAAAATAAATGTCTTACCATAAAAAAATAGATGCGTCTAAAGGAATCCGTCCCATTTGGAGTCCGGAACACAGGCTAATGCTCAGACATCTTGTCTGTGCTCCTGCTCCGTCAGTCCTGGTCTCCATTGAGTAGACTGCTTTGCACCATATGGTCACCGGAAGGGACTGACGGATTCCTTTAGACACATCTATTTTTTTACGGTCAAACATCTATTTTCAAGCTAGTCACCATGCATTTAAAGAATGCATGGCGACTTGCTATTATCTGAAAGTTCCGCTTTAAAGGGCTCGTGTTCTACCTGCTTCTGTTTGAAACAACTGCCAGTAACTGTCATGTCTGAATACATGGACGTGATATCAAGGGCAGACTGAAGACGTCATCTACTGAACACAAGCCTAAGGGCAAAATTCATAGGGGTCAAAAGAATTATCTGCTCATACTAAGGAAAGTGGAGGGTTCTTATAAGGAGAATCTAGTTCTCCTTTAAATTTCTGTACCTCTAGAGCAGTGATTCTCAATGTTAGTCCTCAGGATAGAGCAGGCGGGTAATCAGTGGCTCAGTCATTATAACTGACATATCCATGCTTAAAGAAACATTGACACCTAATGGCCATTATGACTCAATTCAATGTGGATTGTTTCTCCAAACCTCATCTTTAATTAGTACTGGATATTAATGTTCCTTTAAGCAAAAACAGTAACACTTAATATATAGTAAACTTTATATTGTAAGGTTTATTCTCCCAAGTGAAACAAGTGAACTCCCACTGCTGAGTGGTATGTTTAATTTAAAAGGTATAGCAGTCTGAGCAACAATAACTTTTAAATAAAACATATTTCTCAGCAGTGGGAGTTCCATTGTTTTACTTAGGAGGATAAACCTTACAATATAAATTTTACTACATATTAAGTATTTCTACTCCTTTAAAACTTGACAATGTGTCCTGAGGGCTAGAGTTGAAAATCTCAGCTCCCTAGAAGAACATAAACACATTGCTTTGTAATGTGTTGCACCCCCCCTGAACCATTTGAGTGCCATAGGGGTATCCAGTGCATAATTCAATGAAAGGCTTCTAAAATAGTGTGAAATACATATAGAAAATATTTAACCCTATGAGTGCCCAAGGAGATAGGTAGAAAAAGAGGATTTTAGTCTTACCTGTTAAATCCTTTTCTCTCAATCTATACAGGTTACTGGTAATTTTGGGTAGGTGATCTGCCCCTTTAACTAGGCAGGAACAATTCTAGAAGTGAATGCAGGAGGTGGAGTTAACCTCCCTCCTTGGCTGCAGCTAGTCAATCAGCTCCAGTAAAATTTGAGACACTAACTACTGACTAGATATTAGAAGGGAAAGAAGACTTGTGAGCATGACCCCGAAGGACCCCAACAGTCTGCCACAGGAAAGCCAAGCATGGTCCCTTGACAGGTTGGGAGACCAGTAACCTGTATGGACTAAGAGAAAAGGATGTAACAGGTAAAACTAAATCCTCTTTTCTCTGTCGTCCAATACAGGTTGCTGGTAATTTTGGGATGTCCAACCATTGAGTTTCCCAGAGGCGGGAAGTAAGGCAAGGTCCAAGCGCAAGGCCCCCAAAGTCACCAGAGTGGATATGAACCATCAGATCAGAGATAGCCCAAAAAAACAAATGACGTGTCAACAGACACTGAACAGGGGTAACAACACCCCAGGAACTGTTACACAGCACACTGAACTAGAGCTAGCTGGGCTCAAAAGTGAAGGAAGCACCAAAGAACCGAAGAAGATCCTAGACAGGCAAGACTGCCTCCAGTATGTTCCTCCCAAAACTGGCGTCAGCCGATGCCAGCACATCAACACGGTAGTGCTTCAAAAAGGTGTGCTCAGAAGACCAAGTGGCAGCCCTGCACAAATGATCAGAGGATGCCTGATTCTTGTAAGCCCAAGAAGCCCCAATAGATCTAGTAGAATGAGCCGTGACCCAAAAGGGAACAGGCTTCTTACTTAGCTTGTAAGCCTTACGAATAGTGGACTTGATCCAAGATGCAATAGCCACTTTGGATGCAGGTCTCCCTTCCCTGGGGCCCTCAGGAATGACAAACAGCTCGTCAGACTGTCTAATGGACTCAGTGCGATGTACATAAAACTTGAGACAACGCACCACATCTAACAAGTGGAGATCCCTCTCCTTGTCAGAGGTAGGGTCACGGCAGACAGAAGGCATCACAATCTCCTGATTAATGTGGAACTCAGAGACCACCTTCTGGAGAAACACCTGCGAAGTGTGAAGCACTGCCTTGTCTCTGTGAAACACCAAAAAGGGTGGTCTACAAGACAGAGCATGTATCTTCGCAACACGGAGAAAGGACACGATCGCCAGGAGAAAGGCCATTTTCCACGTCAGCAGGCGTAGAGGAATAGTAGCCAAGGACTCAAAGGGAGGGTGCTGAAGGATGCCCAAAACCAAGTTAAGATCCCACTGAGGAGCTGGAGTCTTAAAAGCAGGACTAGTATGAGCAACACCCTGGAAGAAAACCTTGACATCAGGAAGAACAGCAATGCGCCTCTAAAGAAAACAGAGAGAGCAGAAGTCTAAACCTTAAGGGAACTCAAACCCCTTATCGACAACGTCCTGCAAGAAAGCCAGGACCGTAGGCAGATCAAAATCCTGAGAAAGGTCCCTATCAGCACACCAAGATAGAAAGGTCAACCAGACACTATGGTAGGCCTTAGAAGAAACAGGTTTGCGGGCACTAAGCATTGTAGCCACCACACCAGAAGAAAAACCTTTCTTCTTCAATATTGAGGATTCAATTTCCAAGCCGTCAAAGCTAAACGATGAACATCCTCCTTCCACAAGTAACCCTGTAGAAGAAGATTCGGACGGCACTGCCACTGACAAATCCAGAAGTTCCAGAAACCAAGCTTGTCGAGGCCAATACGGAGCAATCATAATGAGTGGACAGAGCTCCAGTCTCAATTTCCGTAACACCCTGTGCAACATGGGAAGGGGAGGAAAGATATAAGCCAGAGGAAATAACCAAGGAATGGACATGGCATCCACTGGTAGGGCTAGAGGATCCCTCCAGTGAGACCAGAACCTCGGAACCTTTCGGTTATGTCTTGTCGCCATCAGGTCGATGCAAGGAAGACCCCACTTCTGGACAATCAGGGTGAACACCTCTGGGTGCAGTTCCCACTCTCCGCTGTCCACCGTGTGTCGACTGAGGACGCCTGCCATGACGTTGTCTATGCCAGGAATGTGCACTGCGGATATGGCAGGAACATGTTCTTCTGCCCAGAACAAAATAGCCTTGACCTCTAACCAAGCGGCAAGACTTCTTGTTCCTCCTTGCTTGTTGATGTAAACCACGTTTACCTCGTGGCGTTGTTGGACTGAACCTGGACTGCGCATTCTGCCAGCTGGGGTGTCCAATGACAAAGGGCATGATATATTGCCCGAAGCTCCAACATGTTGATGGGAAGGAGAGATTCCTCCAGAGACCTCCGACCCTGAGCACTCAGGCGACCCAGAACCGCTCCCCAGCTGGAGAAGCTGGCATCCATTGTCACTGTGGTCCAGAAGGATACCAGGAAGGACTTGCCCTTCAGCAGATTGGAGAGGTCGAGCCACCACGACAAACTCAGCTCCACATTAAGAGGGAGGGATACTGATGACATTAGAAGGTCCGGCTGACCCCTGCACACCTGGATCACAAACCTCTGGAATTCCCTGGTGTGAGACATGGGAAATGGGATCGCTTCCATGGTGGAGCTGGAACTAGATTGTGAGCCAGATCAGCAGAAACCCTGTGGACGATCTGGTGAGCTACCTTGTCCGTGAGAAACACCATGCTCTGCTGAGTGTCAAAGAGAAGGCCCAGAAAGACCAGACACTGGGATTGGACAAGATCTGACTTGTCCATGTTGATGATCCACCCGTGATGGGTGAGAGCATGAATGCAGTCCTGAACCTGCTGATGAAGAAGTTCCGAAGAAGGGGCTTTAAGAATCAGGTCATCCATGTATGGAGTAACCTTGATGCCATCCCGATGGAGGACGGATACTAAAGCTCCCAGGACACGGTTGAAGACTTGAGGAGCTGTAGTCAGACCAAAGGGAAGAGCTGAAAACTGAAAGTGCCCTTGGTTGCAGGCAAATCTGAGATACTGTTGACTCTCTGGATGAATGGCGATGTATAGATACAAGTCCTGAAGATCCAGAGAGGCAAGGAATTCCACCAGGGACATTGCAGCAATCACCGTCCTTAGGGACTCCTCGTGATAATGAGTCTTGACCACAAAGGAATTGAGATCGCTCAAATCCAAAATGGAACAACAGCCGCCATCCTTCTTGGAGACCACAAAGATATTTGAGTAAAAACTCATACCTCTGTCCCAAATTGTAACAGGTTACAGAACAACCTTGTCCAGAAGGGCCTGGATAGAGCCAATTAAAAGACGGCGTTTCTCTACACCCTGAGGTGTATGAGAGGGAAAAAACCAAAAGGGAGGAAGAGAAGCAAAAGGGATCCTGTACCCTTCCACCACTATCTGTAAAACCCATGGGTCCGCCACTGAATCCTCCCAGACGCTGTGGTAGTGATGCAGACGGCCACCCACAGCCAAATGAGGACCTGGGTTTGGCGAGTCATGCCGAAGAAGGTTTGGAAGCCTTAGGCTTGGAGGAGACCTTGGGCTTCCACTGCTGTTTGGGCTTGGAGGAGGAACGCGGAGCTGAGGGAACCACCTAGTTCGCCAGACGGGTCTCAGTCTGGAAGGAACAAAAAAGCCGACTACACTTGAGAGGCGTCTTCCTCCTCGGGACCATGGGCAGAAGGGTATTCTTGCCCCCTGTGGCCTCACTAATCAGATCTTTAATATCTGGCCCAAAATAAAGAGGTGCCTTGAAAAGGCAATGAGAGCAAAGCTTTCTTGGAAGCAGTGTCAGCAGACCAGATCTTGAGCCAAAGAGCTCGCCTGGCAACCACAGACATGGTGGAAACCCTTGCCACCAAACGGTAGCAGAAACATAGTGTTGGGCCTCAGAAATGTTGGCAAGAAGCCGCAACATATCCGAAGTAGGAGCACCCTGACGGACAGGCAGGGTAAGCTGTTCAGTCCAGACCGCAATGGCCAGGTTCACCCATGCCGCAGCGAACACTGGAGGCATGGCAGTGCCAGCAATGGCAACAATGGACTTGAAGGAGACTTCAAGTTTCTTGTCAGTCCAGTCATTCAGAGCGGATCCATCAGCAACTGGCAAGGCAGTAGACTTAGATAGCCTGGAGACAGGAGCATCCACTTTGGAAGGATGAACCCACTGAGCAAGTGCCGCCTCAGACAAGGGGTAAAGCTTGGCAAATTCCTTGGAAACAGAAGGTTTCCTGTCCGGAGACTTCCACTCATCAGACACAAGGCGGTCAAGAGTGGGGTTAGGTGGAAAACAAGTATAGGGCCTTTTAGGCTCCTGAAATACAGCAGAGGGATCCGAAGAAACCTCCTGAACTAAGGGAATGTTTAGGGTAGTTAAGACAGCTCTGATCAAGCCCTCAGCCAAGGGATCAGGATCAGCCTCATGGGGGCCCCCAAAAAACTGAGAGGAGCCCACAGCAGAACATTACTCAACATCCGAATCCAACAGTTCCTCCTCAGAGGAATCTGAGACGTCAGGTACTTCCTGCGGTTTCGGCAGGGAAGATCTGACAGAAGAAGGGGTCTGCCAGGAGTGGAAGACCCCCAGTAACTGAGATGAAAAGAGTTGCAATGTAGACCGGAGGTCTCTAGTAGCAGCCTTGAACTCTTGCACCCAAACTGGCTCTAATGCATGCCTGGAGGTCCTTGGGAGGGACTCAGGGACATCAGAACATGCTGGGCATAAATGACCTGAGAAATCTCTAGGTAACCCTGAATGACATGAGGAGCAATGCGCAATAGGGGACACAGAGACCTCAGCGTCCTTAGTCTTAGGCCTGGCCCCAAGCTCTAACAGATTAGACATTCTAACAGTGTCAAAACGTTTAAAGTATAAGGAATCACCCAAATACAGTGTGTAAGATTAAAATTTCACCCCAGAAATTGCTAATATGCACTTATCTGGCAGGCAAAGGGTTAATCTGCAGAGGAGAGAAGGAGAGTCCAAGCCCTGCGTAGGATACTCGTTCAGGAAAAGGCACAAAATGGCTGCTGCGGCGGGAGCCAATCTGAAACGAGCGTGCGAAGCAAACGCTCATGAGAAATTTAGTTTTCCCAGAAAAAGTACTCCAACAGTGCCCAAAGCCCCCTGAGTCCCCCAACACACATAAAACATTAACCGGATGACAGAGCAAGGGCAGACAATTAAAATGAATGAAGTGAATGGAGCACAGGCGTCTATGCGGTAAAGCGCACCTTTACACAAATTTTGCAAAGTTGAAACTGTGAATTAAAATTACATGAAACTAGAACACTAGAACATGTTAGCAGACCCAAAAAACACTGAACCCAGTAGGGAAAGTGCCAATAAACCCCCCAAAAGATGCAAAACCAGCAGCTAAAGGGTTAAGTTACCACAGAAACTTGCTTCAAAATACCCAACAGACATACAGATAAACCCAATGAGTGCAGGAGTGTGCAATAGGAACTCCAAAGGAAAACCCCTGTGTGGAGGGGCACTGTGGGACATGTGGACCTGCAGCACCCAAAAGGTTGCTCACCTTTCCTGCAGATCTTCTGTCTTCAGACTATCGTGTATTAAGAAGAAGCCTCAGTGGGCAACTCCTGAGGAAAGAACTTGAACCCAAGATTTTCCCCCCAGGGCTTAAGGTCCACAAAAAGCACCTGGTTACTGAGCTAGCCACATCTAAAGGCATTGTCAGTTATGGTAATCCGCCTAATGGTGGTATTCCATATCTAACAGAAAAATAAAAAAAATAGTTAAAACTATAACAGAACTGTTCTCTTGCTGTGTCTTCATCAAGGAGCAAATCTTACTGGAGCTGACTGGCTAGCTGCAGACAAAGAGGGAAGGTAGGCTTCACCCCCTGCATTCACTTCTAGAATTGTTCCTGCCTAGTTAAAGGGGTGGATTGCCTACACAAAGTTACCAGTAACCTGTATTGGACGACAGAGAAAAGCAATATTCTTATGACCTTGCTAGTCGAGATGGCCTGACTGTGGCTGCAATCAACAAAAAGCAACTGTAAATGGTTTGTTATTACAGAGAAAACTTATCTTATGGAACCATGGGGGTTACACACAAAGCATAGATAAAGAGGTGAAAAAGCAGAGATGACTTCTCCAGTGATATCACTTCTCCAGTTCCTGTGTTGCTATACAGCCTATGCAGTAACACCTCCAAAGCTGGAGAAATCTTAGTGCATTGGCTCCATAGAATAACATAGGAATTGGAGAAACACTATCAATGGAGAAGTCATCTCCACTTCATCACCTCTTTATTACACCTTAATGTATCTCCTTGGTGAGTAAGTGTTGCCCCATCTTGTCATAGCCTTGCCCTCACACTACAGCAATCTCCTCAACAACAATAGTATAGTGTGTTTTCTGTGGAAATCCAGGGCTCCATGATGATGTAAAAGGAGTTCCACAGGACACATTATTGTAATGGCAGACAATGGAACAATTCTGAAGTTGCAGACAATAAGTCTGAGGTACTAAGATGGCCATTTATTTAGGATTTCCCCTGATAGTGATAGGTGAGTTAATCAGTGGCACAGTCATATAAATAACTCACATGGAAATCCTAAGGAAAAGGGCCCATTTTATAAAAGCAAACTGAAGTTATACTAGAGAACACAAACTTTACCATAGTGAACACATACAAATTCCTTTTAAATCAGACGTTTAACCCCTTGAAGGCTAGAGAGATCTCAAATTCACTGCAAAGCAATTCTTTTGCGATCACTCTGGCAATCAAGGGGTCAAAAAAGCTCGGGTCAAGTGCTTGTGAATTTAGGAATTTGTATGTGTCCCCTATGGTGCATTATGTTTAATCCAGAATAACTCCATTTCGCTTTTATAAATATGGGCCAAGGAACCAAAGGCTTAAGCAGTAAAGGCTAATTGCAGAAGGGCTAAATTTAAGACTGTGGGCAAAATAGTGAACTATACCTGAAGCTCTGAAGCAGGCACAAAAGGATTTTAATTAGGTGGGTCAGTTGTTTTTTTTGCCATCTGATTTTGTGTTTCTGTGTGGAGCAAGATCGGGATGGGAATGATCACTTTTTGATACTGGACAATGTCAAAACAGTGGTTCTAATTGGGAAGCAATAAATATTTTGAGATAAATAGATGCTACACACAACACTGAAGCTGCCTTCAAAATTACTCCAAGGGCCTTATGTCTGAAAGATAACTGGGGGGAGATGAACTTAGGAGAGATAAAGAGGTGATGACTTCTCCAATGATATCACTTCTACAATTTAAGTGTTATTCTGTGGAGTCTATGCATTCTAAGATCTCTTCTATTTACGAAATCTTAGTTCGCAGGCTCCATAGAATAACATAGGAACTGGAGAAGTGATATCACTGGAGAAGTTGAATCCTTTTAAAAAGTCGCATGCAAAAGAGAATGCGACCATATGAAACAGTTACCATGTCCCATACTAAAAATGTTGACATGAGAATCTCACACTGCATGACAGAGCGAGATTCTCATGTCGAATAGTAAAAGGTCGCATGCAGCCCCGGCTGAATCTCATCATGCTCCCCCGGAGCTGTAATAATGTTACGATATGCTCTGTGCTGCCCTGGAGCTGTAATAATGTTACAATGTCATTTTATTGCGCTACATGCTGCCCCGTAGCTGTAATAATGTTACAATGTAATTTTGTTGCGCTCCATGCTGCCCAGGAGCTGTAATGGAACCGTATTAATACAGCTCCAGGGCAGCACGGTGTGCAAGAAAATGACATGAGCAGTATGATGTTATATAGGCGGGGCAGCATGCTACCTTTTACTATTCGACATGAGAATCTCATGCTATCATGCAGTGTGAGATTCTCATGTTGACATTTTTAGTATGGCGACATGGTAACTGTTTCATATGGTGCGCCCATTTAAAAGTAAACCAGAGAAGTCATCGCCACATTATCACCTCTTTATCACATCTTAGTGCAGCTCCCCCTGAGTAAACCATCTGCACCGTGGAAGAGATTTAGAAATTCCCATCAATTTAACTTGGGCTTTTTATCCACTTGAATAAAAGGTATCTCCAGCACATTTAAATGATTAGTGGACTTAGGAATTTTTATTTCTGTCCAGTGGTACAGATGATTTGCTTTAGAACTGATTTTATTTTGTGTATAAGGTCCAAAACATTAAAATGTATCTTTTTGTCAAATTGTGTATATTTATGTTTTACTGCTGAGTAAAATAAAAGCATTTCCATTACTGTGAGATGCTTCATTAAAAAGATATTGCAGAGAAAACGTTAGTTTTTATGAGAAGATGGGTATGATTTGTCTCATGGTTGTTCCATTTTCTGCTGGCACTGTTTTTATTAATGTAATTTTTTCAGATTACATAATATTATTCATTTAACACTTTGAGTGCCAATGGTGTGCTCAAAGTATTGAACAGCAATGAGTTAGGCATGCCTCTGGCACTTAAACCGTTAACTGCATTGTGAAAACATAAGCACAATGCTATGTCACATTATATGTTAAGGCACCTTAGTGAAATATAAGGATCAGAACGCAGTATGACTTTTCCTGGATGCCCTTGTTTCCTCAGAGTTGAGTGTCCAATGTTGCATGTCCTTTAAAACACTGTCTCAGTCCTGTCATTATTGTGAAGATTTGTATTTCAGTCTTACAGTGACACGTAGCGGCACAGCACTACGTCCTCACTCTATGTTCAGTTCTGTGATATATTGTTAGCTTTTTATTACTGAATAGATATCATATGGTTTACATATGTTTCATTTCTGTTTTGTTAGACACTACTTAACCCTTTCTTAAAAGGACAGTATGGCGTCCAGACCATACCCTTTCGAATGCAAAGCTATGCTCCAATAGCTATAATAATGGAGTTCCTATATCTCTATACTTCTTTATTGCCCTCCAGTAAGCCTTGCTGGGAGACATCAGCATTAAGTGAAGCACTCATGAGAGACGATTATCCTGTATATTCAACTCAACATTGTACTGAGTCTGTGGATTTGCCATCAATAGTCTTTTATACAGAGGAGAGTAATCTTCCATGACAGCCATAATCGACACTGATGTCATCCAGCCATGAAGAACACTATGATCTTTGAGCTTACTGGATGGCAACAGGGTGTAGTCTTGCATTTAAAAGGGTCTTGTATGAACCCTATACTGCCTCTTGAAGCCTATAATCCAGTTTAACGTGGTAAACCAATGGACAGCATCATCCTAAAATTGCAGTCACGCCAATTCTGCATCTACTGTCTTTCAGATATTAAATCCAAGCCTGGTTCTGGCCATTCATATCTGGAGCTGATGTCCTGTTGCCGAGCGTGTGTGAAAGGCGAAAAAAAAGGTTTGGGTCTACCAGATTTATATTCCCAAAAAATTAAAATTAAAAAAGGGGGCAAAAAAATCACAAAGTCAACAAAAATGTTATGTTTAAAAAATTCTAGTAATAATATTAAGAACCAGAGAATTATTTTTTTTTGTGAATTACAATTATGGGGACCATTTACAAAGTAAGGCGGTATGTTTATGTGTGTATGAGTAGCGGGGGGTGGAAACCTATTTTAATGATGTAAAACAAAACGTTGGTCCTTAACCCCTTAAGGACCACTGACGTGGCAAGACCGTCACGCTGGTCTGGCACTTAAGGACCTGTGACGGTCCTGGCATGTCACATACGTTTAATCACCTTGCTCCTGTAGGAGCGCGGTGAGTAATATCGGGGACTGAAGTTGATCGATCCAAGACAGGAGCGATCTCTTTCAGTCCCCCGTTTGGCATGCTGCCCCACGTGATCAGTCACGTGGGACGTCACGTCAAAGTTTCCTATGTGGTCCTTAAAGGACCGCACACCCCGGGACCGCTGTTCCTTAAGGGGTTAAGTATAAAAGCAAACTGGTGCAGGTCCAGAGCAAACCAACTGCACTATGGGTGACAAATAACAATGTCAGCTGGTTTAAATGGGGGTTTAAGCCCTTGTACGCTATAAAGGTTCCAAACCCATGCATTGGAGAGAGTCCTCTCTAGCATTCAAGGGGTTAAATACCTGAATAATTCAATGGGAGTTAAGAAAATGTTTACTTGTTGCAGTTTTCTCATGCCACAATTGCTCCCAGTTGCCCTTATACATAAAGCCCATTCGCTTTTAGATACAGCCACAGATCTACACTCCATGCTCACTCAAACTCCCACTGATATATGCAAAACCCCATGTTTTACATTCTGTTACGCACAATACAGAGCAGTGGTGGGCAGCTGGAGTTGCTTAATCTGTACAGGTTCTACAATTCCCATCATCCCCAAAAAGAGGATTTTAGTCTTACCTGTTAAATCCTTTTCTCTTAGTCCAAACAGGTTACTGGTAACTTTGGGTAGGCGATCCACCCCTTTAATTGTAGGCAGGAGCAATTTTAGCATTGTATGCAGGGGGTGGAGCCTACGTTCCCTCCTTGGCTCCAGCTAGCCAACCAGCTACAGAAAGATTTCAGACACTAACTATTGACTAGATAATGGAAGGGAAAGAAGACTCCTGTGAGCATGACCCCGAAGGACCCCCATGGTCTGCCACAGGAGAGCCAAGCATCATCCCTTGACAAGGTGGGAGACCAGTAACCTGTATGGACTAAGAGAAAAGGATTTAATAGGTAAGACTAAAATCTTCTTTTCTCTGTCGCCCAATACAGGTTACTGGTAACTTTGGGATGTCCAACCATTGAGTTTCCCAGAGGCGGGAAGTAAGGCAAGGACCAGGCGCAAGGCCCCCAAAGTCACCAGAGCAGATATGAACCATCAGATCAGAGATAGCCCAACAAAACTAACGAAGTGTCAACGGACACTGAACAGGGGTAACAACACCCCAGCTGTTGCACAGCACACTGAACTAGAGCCAATGGGGCTCAAAAGTGAAGGAAGTACCAAGAACCAAGAAAATCCTAGACAGGCAAAATTGCCTCAAGGATTTTCCTCCCAAAGCTGGCATCAGCCAATGCCAGTACATTAACACGGTAGTGGTTAGAAAAGGTGTGCACAGATGACCAGGTGGCAGCCTTGCACAACTGATTAGCAGAGGCCTGATTCTTGTAAGCCCAAGAGACCACAATACATTGTGTAGAATGAGCTGTGACCCTGAAAGGGACAGGCTTCTTCCTCAGCTCATAAGCCTTACGAATAGTGGACTTCATCCAAGAAGCAATAGTCAATTTAGATGCAGGTCTTCCTGCTCTAGGACCCTCAGGAATGATGAACCACATGTCAGATTGCCTGATAGACTCAGTGCGATGTACATAAAACTTGAGACAATGCACCACATCTAACAAGTGGAGATCCCTCTGCTTGTCAGAGGTGGGGTCAGGGCAGAAAGAGGGCACCACAATCTCATGATTGATGTGGAACTCCGAAACCACCTTCGGGAGAAACTCCTGAGAGGTGTGAAGCACCGCTTTGTCCTTATGAAACACCAAATAGGGTGTTTTACAGGACTCCACAACAGAGCAGACAGACACAATCGCCAGGAGAAAAGCCATTTTCCACGTCAACAGGCATAGAGGAATAGTAGCCAAAGACTCAAATGGAGGGAGCTGAAGAACGCACAAAACCAAATTAAGATGCAACGGAGGAGCGGGATTCTTGAAGGCTGGATGAGTATGAGCAATGCCCTGGAAGAAAACCTTGACATCAGGAAGGATGGCAATGCGCCTCTGAAAGAAAACAGAGAGAGCAGAAGTCTAAACATTAAGGGAACTCAAGCTGAGGCCCTTACCAACACCGTCCTGCAAAAAGGCTAGGACTGTAGGCAGATCAATTTCCTGAGACAGGTCCTTATCAGCACACCAAGATAGAAAGGTCGAGCAGACACGATGGTAGATCTTGGAAGACACAGGTTTGCGGGGCACTGAGCATAGTAGCCACCACTCCAGAAGAAAAACCTTTCTTCATCAATATTGAGGATTCAATTTCCAAGCTGTCAAAGCTAGCCAATGAACATCCTCTTTCCACAGGTAACCCTGTAGAAGAAGATCCGGACAGCAAGGGAGCTGGAATGGCTCCGCCACTGACAGATCCAGAATACTGAGGTGCAGTACAGTCCAGTGCTTTAGAGCAGACGCATCAGACACTGGCAAGGCAGTAGACTTAGATAGTCTGGAGACAGGAGCATCCATTTTGGGGGGATGAACCCACTGAGCAAGCGCAGCCTCAAAGAAGGGATAAAGCTTGGCAAATTTCTTGGAGACAGACTTTTCTGTCCGGAGACTTCCACTCTTCAGACACAAGGCGGTCAACAGTGGGGTTAGGTGCAAAGCAAGTAAGGGGCTTTTTAGGCTCCTGAAATACATCAGAAGGGTCAGAAGGAACCTCCTGCGCTAAGGGAATGTTTAGGGTATTTAAAACAGCCCTGATCAGGCCCTCAGCTGAGGGCTCAGATCAGCCTCAAAAGGATCCCCAAAAACTGAGAGGAGCCCACTGCGGAACATTCCTCAACATCTGAATCCACCAGCAGTTCCTCCTCAGAGGAATTTGACACGTCAGGCACACCCTGAGGTTTTGGCAGGGAAGTCTTGACAGAGGAGAGGGTCTGCCAAGAATGGAAGACTCCCTGTAACTGGGATGGAAAGAGTTCCAATGTGTACCTAAGGTCCCTAGTAGCAGCCTTGAACTCTTGCACCCAAAGTGGCTTGCATGGCTGGAGGTCCCTGGAAGACTCTCGGGGACATCAGAACATGCTGGGCATAAATGACCTGATAACTCTCTAGGTAACCCTGAAGAAAAGGAAGAGCAATGTGCAATAGGGGATACAGAGACCCCAGCATCCTTAGTCTTAGTTCTGGCCCCAAGCTCCAATGGTATAGACATTCTCACAGTGTCAATAACCTTACAGTATAATAAATCACACAGTGTGTAGGATTAAAGTTTCACCCCAGAAATCGCTAATTTACAGTAGACTTATCTGGCAGACGAAGGGTTAATCAGCAGAGGAGAGAAGGAAAGTCCAAGCACTGTGTAGGATACTCGTTCTGCCTACAATTAAAGGGACAGATCGCCTACCCAAAGTTACCAGTAACCTGTATTGGACGACAGAGAAAAGCTGTTGGACAATGGCTAGCTGGGGATGACAGAAACTGAATCCTGGAGGGCCCTAGGTTGCCCATCACTGATACAGAGGGACAAATGTGTAGTAGAGACAGACAGGGTTGGATTTACAACCAAGCACCCTAGTTGCCCTTAGCTCCACCCACAGCCAGAACCCCACTACTCATATGACCTTGGCCCCAGTCCCATCCACTGTTGCTGGCATAGAAAATACCCTATACCAAGCAAGAATAAAAAAACCTTTAACACCTTGGTTGCTAGAGAGATATCCAGCGCATTGTTCTGAAATGTATTGGAGATCTCTCAAACATCCAATGGGGTAATTAACAGCCTGTAAACAGGGTATAAAACTGGTGCAGGGACACTGAGATTGCTCTGGCAACATCAACAATTCAGAATGTGGGTGTGGCCAGCCCAGCTGTGGTTCCCTCAAAATTTGGTGCTCTAGGCAGTTGCCTATTCTGCCTTTTGGGAAATCCAGTCCAAAAAGCAGAGTGAGCGTGGATTAAAAGAAGAATGTTGTGGTATTCACAACAACTCCTAAAATGTGGTCTTTCAACTTGTTCTTCACAATTATGTTGTGGTGGCCATACTCACAGGGAACATAGCCACTGTTTTCTTACTTTATTTTCCACAATCATGCATTAAATGTTCAAAATGGATGTGTAATATCTGGTAAAATGACATAGAGGAGTTAATAAAGGTTGAGCAGACAACATGCCCAAAAATATGGCAGTCTTCTGGTGTGTTTCCAGTTATCTTATTCGTTATTGGGTGGTAGTAAGCTTGCATTAACTTCTTTATCAATGAGCTAGTACAAGGATATCAGAAACTCATTGCTAGGTCCTGGCTGGCATATACCATGTAAGTCTCTGTGAAAGAACAAACATGTATGCAAACTGCATATTCAAATGATTTTAGTTAAAGGCACATAAGTAAGGTTTTAAATGCAGAAAGTCCTATTTACCCTCATTTCTTTCAGTTTATTAGTATAACTTACATATGTGTCTGCTAAACCAGGAAAGGATTTTATTTTCGTTGCTGAACATCTGAAATAATCATTGATGGGTGTGTACAAATCTGCCAGCTCAGCTAATCTGCTGCTAAAATATATATATATTCCCGTAAATCCAGAACCACTCAAATCACCCATACTGTCTACCATCTGGAATAGATGAAGCAAAGCTGACATTTCTATTTGCATAAACAGCTTTGTAAATAGGCAACAGGCATTAAAAAATGGTATCACTAAAAATAAAATTGAAAAGCCTCCTGATTGTGGAGAGTGCTATGGACAGAGAAGCTCACTGACTGTAGCATCCAAAAACCTGGTCAGTTGGAGACCTGATTCCACCCACTAAAACGATTATCACCATAGAAGGATATGCAAATGCTATGGCAATTGCATGCAAAAAAAGTGAAGAACGCTTAGCAACAAGGTAAGTGAGAATATAATCTCTGACCTGGTCTGTCACAGGTAAAGGGGTTTCTTACACCTTAGTAAATGCTGGACTTAGCGGCTTTTAATAGAAAACGTCTTATTAGCTGTAAGTCTGAATAAACAACAGCAATCAAACAGGGCATTCCAAATAGCTTCTGATACATGAATGGGAAGAGCAAGTTTAACACTGAGTGGAAGAGGGGTGTGCCACTAGCATTCAAAGGGTTAAGAACACATTATAGAACTGCTTTACCGAAGACAGATCTTAATAGATATAGCCTATGCATCCTGGGAGTAGATAAAAAGAGGATTTTAGTGAACTTATCATTAAATAACTTTCTCGTAGTCCATGGAACACAGGGAACATGTGATAAAGTTCCCTCTAGTGCACTTCAAAAAAGGCAGGGCCTTTGAGTTGAAGATGCCCTTCTTTCCCACCAGATTACCCCCAAACCTCAGTTTCACGTATAGCAAAGTAAAAAAGGAAATCCCCTGAACAAAGAGTCCAAGAGGACCACCTCTGTCCAGGGACTGAAACCACATTTATTTATTCGGGAGGTGGGAGTCAGGTGCTCCACATAGACTAAGAGAAAAGGATTTAATGGTAAGTTCACTAAAACCCTCTTTTCTTTTAAATCACTAATATACTCTTTTCTCTTACATCCACCATGATTCCTGGGAAAGAAAAGAGAACAAACACTCCACTGGAGACCAGTATTCCACTAGACTAAATGGTACCATATAAATATTGGGTATCAGTGGACACCAAACTTGCATACCAAACAACCAAACAAGAACCAACAGAGTTCAGAATTTTGTATAGAGAAAATTAGGAAAGAAGTACCTAAAGAGGCACCGCTGCCTAAAGGACCTTTTGGCCTCAGCAGAGGACAGGACATTGACACAGTAATGTTTGATGAAGGTTTGCAAAGACAACAACACAGCTTTTCATCAGTGGCCTGATTCTTGTAGGCCCAAGAAGTGTCCACAGATCTGGTGAGGAGGGCTGTGACTTGTAAAGGAACAGGTTATTTCCTAAACACTTATGCCTCTTGGATAGTGGCCTTGATGCATGAAGCAATGGTTACTTTGGAGGCAGTCTAACCTGTTCTGGGACGCTCATGAAAGACAAAAAGAGAGCATGATTTCCTGAAAGGCTGCATAAGATGGACAATGTGCAGAAGACAATGTACCGTGTCAAGCAAATGGAGCTCATGCTTAGAAGGATCAGGGCAAAAGGAAGGAAGGACTATTTCTTGGTTGGTGTGAAAATCAGAGACATTCATGGGCAAACAAAACCTGTGGGAAAATGAAGAACCGCCTTATCCTGGTGAAAAAACAGGAAGGGAGTTAAAACACAGAGCTTGAAGGTTGGCCACTCTACAAACAGAAACAATGTCCAAAAGGAAGGTAATCTTAAGCATCAGAATACACAAAGAAACACATGAAAAAGATTCAAAAGGAGGCCTCTGGAGAACTCCTAACACCAGGTATAGATCCCATGGAGGAGTGAGATCCCTAAAGATAGGGTAGGAGTGAGACAACCCTGATCAAAGGTCTTGTAGGAAGAGAGAAAAAGCAATCCACTTTTAAAAAAGAACAGAGGGCTGAGATCTGAATCTTAGACCTCAGACTGAGACCCTTGTTGCCACCATCCTGAAGACAGACCAGAATAGTAGGAAGATTGAGGGGACAGTTCCTGATTAGCACATTACTGGAAAAAAGAGACCGGGGGGTGATTCACTAAGCGGAGATAAAGAGGTGATACAGTGGAGATGACTTCTCCAGTTTATCACTTCTCCAGTTCCTATGTTATTCTATGGAGCCTATTCACGGGGCAATTAATATTACATGAGCCCTCTCCATCTTGATGGTATGGCAAAGGGATGTCCCAGCATTCATAGAGGATGGTGAAGCCACCAAAGAAAGTCTTCCTTTGCTCATTAAGACAGGGACATGGCATGAGATAAGTGAGAGCATTGCCTTGACCAGCTCCTGATAGTGTCCAGCTGTAACTCCCTTGTGTGGAATTAAACATAGGGGATGGCTTCCTGAATGGAGACCAGATGAACTAGGACAGTTAATCCCTTACCACTGCCGACAGACAGGATATTACTTGAGTAACATGAAGAGACAGAGCCTGGGTCTTTTCTTCCAGTACAACTACCCTCCCTTGGAGGATATAGACTCTCATGCCTAAGTATTACATAACCTGAGAAGGTACCACAGAGGATATCGTAAGCTTGAGCACCCAACTGTGTTGCTCAAGTATGAGGACAAAGTCCAGAATCTGTGAGCTGAGCATGGCTTCTGAAGGAGCCTTGAGTAGAAGGTCATTTAAGTAAAGGGTCAAGGATATCCCTTAAGCAAGGTTGTGGAGCAAATGCAAGTGCAAAGGGGAGAGTGGCAAACTGATAATGTCTGCTCTTGAAGGCAAATTGTAGAAAGCGCTGATGGTTTGGATGAATCAGGATGTGCATATAGGCATCCTGGAGATCCAGTGAGGCAAGGAATTCTCTGGGATACATGGCACCAATAACAGATAACAGGGATTCCATCGTAAAGTGCCAAGTTAAAACATACTGGTTAACATACTTCAAGTCCAGAATAGGACAGCAGCCCCTATCCTTTTTGGGAACCACCAAAAGTTTTGATCAAAATCTGGTGAAGTGTTCCTGAGCTGGAACGGGAACAGCACCTGTTTTTCCAACAGGGAGGATACTGCATTTATAAAAAGTTGCATCTGAACCAATCTCAAGGAAATTTGGATAAAAAGATACAGTGAGGCTGAAGAGATTTAAGATGTGCGTGGTATCCTTCTAAAATAACCCACAAAACCCACTGGTCAATCACAGAAGACTGCCATGCATATAGTAAAAGACAGAATCGGACCCTCACAAGTAAAGATGGACCAGGACTCCATGAGTCATGCAGAGGTGAGCTTGCCTTAGGTTTTATGCCAAGTCTGTTTGGGCTATGGGGAGGGGCAGGCCTAAAAGTCCTGAGGCATTTGAACTCTAGACTCCCTAAACTGGAAGGGGTAATTAAAAAACATGTGTCTTCTTGGAGAAAAAAGAATGTTTGGGTGAAATCTGAGGCAAGAGCATATGTTTCCCCTCAATAGCATCACTAATGACTTTACCTAAGTCAGCCGCAAAAAGTTGTTTTCCTACAAAAGGAAGGGACACCAAAGCCTTTTTTTAAGATTAGTCAACCAATCATATCTTGAGCCACAATGTGCGATGAGGGCTACCGAAAGGGCTAAAGCCTTTCCAGAAAACCTAGTGACACTGAAGGTCACCTCAGGAAGGTATGCACTGGCCTCTATGATATTGGCTAGTATGACAAGCAGTTCTTCTTTAGGAATGATCCCCCGAATGGCATCTGACAGATAGCCATGGTTCTCGTGACCTATGCTGTAGTGAAAAATGGATCGCAGGTTGACCCCAATGGTCAAAAAATGTGCCATTAAGAAGGAATCTAAGCTCTTATCAGCCTGATCCATAGGCCTGCAGCACCTGCCAAAGGTAGTGCTGTGTTTCTAGCAAGATGAGAAATGGGGGGTCAGTAGCAGGTGGGGTAGCCCACTGGGATAAGGCCTCAACTGAGGAAAGATAAAGGCTGGAAATGCATTTATTAAGAAGAGTTTCAGTTTCAGGTTTCTTCCTTTCTTCCAGGATAACCTGGTCCACAGAATGATGGGGAGGAAAAATGGTTATATTTGCTTTTGTGTCACTGGAAGATATCCAGCAAGGAAGACCCTGTGTCAGAAGGCTCAGAGCCCTGCAAAGTCTCTAAAACAGCTCTGATAAGCCCCTCATCTGAGAGGCAACGATCTTCCTCATTGGCATCTTCAAAAGACAGGGAAGAATACACATCTTCCCCATCAGTGTCAACCTCCTCTGCAGAGGAATCTCCAAAAAACTGAGATTGGCCCCTAAAGACAGGGTCAACCTGTCTAATTGGGGGCATGGGGAGCCAAGAGTGGAGGATCATTTGAATATTTGAAGGAATAGAAGCAACTGAAAACATCAAAGGCTTAATCCAAACTGTCTCTTGTTCTGCAGTTGAGGGCCCCCGGTGGAGCAGTAGGGGCCAGAAAACCCCTCTAAAGTAGGACAAAGTAGTCCAAAGAATTAAGAAAGCATATTAAAATACGCATAAATACCCAGAAAGGTACGTATCTGACTGCAATAGGTTAAACTGGAGAGGTAAAGAAGCCTCTGCGTAGCTATGTAATGGGAGTAGTAACATGGCTGCCAAAGCACCACCCTGTCCTAAGCAGAAAGCCTGGAAAAACGTAGATTTTGAGTAGTATAGATTTCCAATAGCACTTACTCCTCCTGTGTCATACCTACCTTCCTCTAGACTGTAAGCTCTCACGAGCAGGGCCCTCTGATCCTTCTGTTCTCCACACTTGATTGTACTATTTAATACCTCTGTATGTCTACTCCCTACTGTAAAGTGCTGCGGAATTTGTTGGCACTATATAAATAAAGATTAATAATAATAAAATTTTCATCACATAAAGTTTTCCAGCCATTTTCTAATGGCAAAATTAAGTGGTCTGAACACTGTTTCCACATTGACCATATGATAGAGCATGACCAGCAATTCATGTTGAACCTACTCTGATCCTTGCAGGTAAACCGGGTATCTTTTACTAATTAATCAATGCTACTCAAAGTCCTGATGGTATAACCTTACAGCCCTAACTGAGCAGGTACAACCCAAGTTTCTTGTCACACCTCCTACAAGACTTGAAGTGGTCAGTGGCAGACTTGTTCCTACTGACTGTTCATGTATGTGCAGGTGTGTAAGTGTCAACATGATCATCATCTGCCTCTCCAACACTCAGAGCACCAGTTCCTAGAAGAAGTAGTACAGGGGACCAGTACACGGAGGGCTGCAAGTGCCAAACTTGTAAAAGACAGAGCATATATATATATATATATATATATATATATATATATATATATACTAGTCAAGGCTACAGTGTAGAGGACCAGCTGGACATCAATGGCCGTGAGTCTCTCTTGTCGCTCGAGAGTCTCGCTGCAGCCCTGTGAATTTCCTTGCAGGGATTTTTTCAGGAATGGCCAGGGAGACACTGGCCACTCCTGGCAAAATCATTGCCCTGCGGTGATTCGCTGGGTGCAGGAGATCTTCACACCGCTGCATCACTGGGGAGGGGCGGACAGTGAACCAGAACCAGTTTCGATTTTTATATATTATAGAGAGAGAGAGATTTTATTTTATTTATTATTGTAGATTGGGATCTGTACCGAACTATATACAAATTCACAGAAAAAAACAACTCTGGTTCTTAATTCTGAATTGATTTAATGAGACAGATTTAAATAAGCTGTCAGTCAGCAAGTTTCTCAAAAAAGTGTGTATTTATAATCACATATATTACACATACTTTGTGCAAATTAACTGCTTGGATGCTAGAGACATCTCAAAAACATTGAGAAGACATGCACTGCAGAAGTCTCTAGAATTCAAGATCTTAAAAAAATATTGTAGAGAGGAAAGGTAACAGATGACTGCTGAATCAAGAGTATCCCTTAACCTTCTGAGTGCCAGAGGGGTGCACAAAGCATTGCGAAACAATGCGTTGGACACCCCTCTGGCACTCAGGGTTACATGTTGGAACCCAACAGTTGGTGGGGGGGACATTTAAGATGAAACTAAGACAAATAGACAAAAAAAAAGTTTGCGGAAAAAGGTGATGCTGTTTGGAGGGTCACACAATAGGGACAGGGTGGGAGAAGGAGGATTATATCTAATTCTAAGAAATACACATAAATATAGAGCCATGTTTTGTCCAACAAACACCTATGCTTTAAGCTGCTGTGTTCAAAGGCCGCTGCTAGGTGGAATCCATAAACAAATATGAGCCTTATGTGAACAATTCTGGAGAAAACCAGCTGCACCATAGGCACATCTGGCAACTTTGTGTTCTTGTGTCCCTGGAGAGGACTCCTGTGGTGGATAAAAAAATGACGTTATTTCCTGTCAAAAGGGGTGGGACTCACTCATGGGTGGGGAAGAGGCTTAGCAGGTGTGTCATAAAGTGGGCAGGAAGTGGTAGGAACTGGGTGGGGAAGTAGGAGAAGTGGGAGGGAAGTGGGAGGAACATGGCGGGGAAGGAGAAGTGGGAGGAACATGGTGGGGAAGGAGGAGAAGTCGGAGGGAAGTGGAAGAAACATGGCGGGGAAGGAGGAGAAGTGGGAGGAACACGGTGGGGAAGGAGAAGAAGTCGGAGGGAAGTGGAAGAAACATGGTGGGGAAGGAGGAGAAGTGGAAGGAACACGGTGGGGAAGGAGAAGAAGTCGGAGGGAAGTGGAAGAAACATGGTGGGGAAGGAGGAGAAGTGGGAGGAACATGGTGGGGATGGAGAAGAAGTGGGGGGAACAGGATGGAGAAGGAAGAGAAGTGGGAGGGTAGTGGGAGGAACAGGCTGGGAAGGAGCAGAAGTGGGCAGAGTTTCATAAAAACTCCCCACAGCAGGAGAATCTGCTACAAAAATTGGAGCCTCCAGGACAAACCTGTAGAGTCCCAACTATAACCATAGGTGAGACATAAAAATTGCCATTTGTTTAAATGGGGCTTTTAACCCCTTCAATGCTGGAGAGTTCTCCAACGCATTGCGAAGGGGTTAAAAGCCCCAATGTGCGGACTTTGTATTTGTCCTCTGTGGTAGAGATGGTTTGCTCAAGAATTGTCCAAGTTCTTCTCAGTACACCAGCCCTCACTGTATATTTGTAGAAGATAAGAATGACAGGGGAAGTGTGTTACACATGCATATACAAATGATGTGTATAGTGTATGAGTTTGTAAAGCAGTTATGTGTATTGATATATGGTATCAATGTATTTGTAGGGCCAAATGAAGATCAGGCTTGGTACAGTCCTGCAGATAATAAGCAGATAAATGAGTGCTTAATTGGACGCTTTCTAATAACCAATAGACATAAGATTAGCAAGCACAGTACAATGGAAACCTTATTAAGAGCCTATTATGAGGTGAGTCAGGAGCCCATTGTTCTCCACTCGATCACACAGTGTGTTCCAGATTGGGCAGATACAATACAACGTGTGAACAGCCTAAGCCTATAATGCAATTAACTTATTTTGTGATTCTTTTAGGTGATGCTCCTTTCATGGCAAGTTCTAATAATGGATTCTTGTCTGTACATGCGGATTGTCAAGACGGAGCCGAGCAAAGCTATGACCCTATTACCACCTATATAATATGTTGTAGATGGAGGTAATTAACTTTGTGTATGCATGTGTAACAGAACGAGTTTGTGAGTGTATACGTGAGTTTGTATGCGAGTGTGTGTGTGTGTACATGTTTGGCCTTGTGCATATGTAAGAGAGTTTTAATAGAGGCAGAAATCTTAAAAAGATAATGAAGGATAAATACATATCACAGCAATACAATGAACAGGGCTCTACAATTAGATGGAAGCCCCAAGCAGCTTGGACTTTGTTACAGCACTAATTCATATTGTTTGTTGGAATAGTTGGGAACAAGGGGGTCACAAAAAGGGGGAAAAAAGCAAAGAGGGAATAGACTGAAACCGCAAAAGACATCTTACAATAACCATTCTATATCACCCAGTGAGCTTTGTGTTCCTTTTTTACTGGAGAGATTTATATTACAAATGTCTCTCCAGCAAACTAGGAGTTAACACTAGAAAGCAATTCACTACATTTATCTCACAACAATAACACTAATATGAGGGTTAAATACTTTAACCCACCCTATGCTGAGAGAGAAATTAATAGAATGCTGAATTGATCTCCTTCATTATTGAAGGGGTTACAACAGCAATATGTCTTCTCAAATCTCTTCTGCAGTATCCAAGCTTAACCCTTTGAATACCAGACTAGTGTCTGACACATGGTTTTGCCATGCACTGGACACCCCTCTGGGATGCAAATGGTTATTCGGTATCCCCGTAGATCTCAGCCAGGAAGAGAAGTCCACAGGACACCTGAATCTTCCCAAGGTGGCTTGAATCCAATGACATGTGAACCTATGGCATATTCATCCTTGGGAGTAACATGGATTATTTGTGCCCAAACCTCCCTCCTCCCAAACACAGTTTATAGGAATGTATCCCCGTTCTGCAAGAAGAAGGGTCAGCAATCAGCTATAGACACTTTCAGCTACAGAAAGAGTAGCACACCTATTGTCTACTAACTAAAATGAAACCTGCAGAGCAATTCTCTTTCATGTTGGTTGACATTCCTTAGGAACATGTATTGTAACAGGGATTGTGTCTGAAATAAGAATCTAAGAGGAAACTGCTCCAAAAGCAGACAATCAGTGGATTTAGAATCCACCAAGGACCAAGGGAAGGAAAATCAAGAAAGGTTTTTAAGATAATTTACAAAGGCTGTCCCTTTAGCTGGATGCACATGAAAACTGTGCACAGAATTTAAAGAGATAATAATGCTTAATATTAATGTTAATTAAATATATTCTTTAAAGGGATAGTAATGTTTCACAAAAAAACAGCTAATATTCATAGTATTTGGGCAATGTAGAGTGTTATTTCAATACTGTCAGAGTTGTAGTTCAAGAGTAATTGAATGATAAAGTATCCCTCTCCCTCCCCTTTTACTGATGTAACACTGCTCACCTCAGAGCAGCAAGACTGTCCGGATGGATCGCAGAGAGGGACAATCTTCAGTGAGCATAAGGAAAAACCTGTCAAGGTGGGCAGGCTTTTCCTTATGCTCATAGTAAGAAGATTGTCCATTGCTGTGCGCTGTCTGGTCAAGTGACCAGATTCCACATCTGAGGGGAGGCGACACACTAGGTAAAAGGGGTGGGGGGGATACTTCATCATTAAATTACTCTTGAACTACATCTCTGACAGTATTGAAATAACACTCTCCATAGCCCAAGTACTATTAAGATTAATTAAAGCTGTTGTTTTTGTGAAACATTACTATCTCTTTAACATTTAAAGTAGCTCTATCACATATAGAAAAGTAATGCTCATTAGTTAGAGCATTTAATGAAAATGTTAAACATGTTAGTCATTTTTGAAAAAAAAAAACTATTATCTGCACAAAAATTCAAGTTTAAAAGGTGCCCAGCAGCCTACTTCAACTTGCCGCTGCGGAAAGGTGCTTGCCGCACAGAGGCTGCTCCCGTCCCACTACCCAGCATCTTCCGATGACGGAGGACGTCTGTCTCTAAGCTGGAGCGATCTCATTGGCTACATATCGATCTCTGCCAATGAGATCGCTCCAGCTTAGAGAAAGAAAGCCTCCATCATCAGAGGATACTGGGTGGTGGGACGGGAGCAGAGGCAGTGCTGCAAGCAGGAAGTAGGCTGCTGGGCACCTTTAAAACTTGAATTTTTGTGCAGATAATATTTTTTTTCAAAAACGACTAACATGTTTAACTTTTTCGCGAACTGCTCTAACTAATGAGCATTACTTTTCTATATGTGGTAGATCCACTTTAAGTGTACCAGATATACAGAAGAGTCTCACATTAAAGTGGCAACCTGAACACTAGATACCGGAGTTATCACCAAAGCTGTATATCCAGGTGTTTTTTACATACAGTATATTTAGCAAATATTAAAATTCTTATAACACATTGTCAGGATATCAAAGGTGCTCAGTGATAAAAGTAGAGCTATCATACTATTTTTTCCCTAAAAAAGCTTTAAATTCCGAGCAAACCTTTTTAAATAAAAAAAACATAGTATAGTGCTTTTCATGTTGAGTAAAACAAAAGTACACCCACTACATCATTCCAAAGCTACGACAGTTTAATTTTTTTGTTTACATGAACAGTGCCCTCTGGTGTCCAGAAGGTTCACCTGGTGTTCTGACAGGTATTCTATTGCATTCTATGACAGATGTAAGTCACTGTTTGCTGCCCTATACAAGGAGATGGTAACAGCTCCATTACTTTGTCACAAAAACAGCTGCCAGCAGAGGAAGTACCTTTGTTTTACTCAGCAGGAATAGCCCTATAGGTCTATAAGAACATAAATTAGCCCCAGTATTATATTTATAAGCACCACTGCTTATAAAATCCCCTATATTTAAAAAGTCCCCTATAATTAGAAAAAGTTTCCTTTGAATTCTTAGAGGTCTATTTAATAAGCCAGTGACATGACAGCACTGTTGTACTTTATTCGTAAGGACATTAAAACCATTGCTTACAAAAACACTATGCAGAAATTTAAATACAATGCTGTAGACAGGTGACATTCTCCCTGCATCGCCTACACAACAGACCTAAATTAGTTGCTACTTCATGCTCATTCAGTTATACATTGAGTTGTTCCACCCTGTCCTGAGTAAAACAAAACTATGTTTGTCTGCAGAAGTAGGAAGAAGCCATTATACAGACCTACTAATTAGAAAATGCCAAATGTCTCCCTGCATAGTGTAAATATAGCGGATTTGATAAGCAGTGGGCCTAACAATTATCCTATATAATAATTCGCTAATTCGTGTGTAACGCCGCGACATGCGCAGTAGACACTGCTGCGCGTGCTGCAATCATGCGCAGTAGAGACTGCCCGCGCCGCGGCTGATACAGAGCTGGGCGCTCCAAAGTCTCCACTGCGCATGACTGCCCCGTGACCGGGTGGCAGTGGCACTCTGGCCTGTGTAACGGGCTGTTCAACTAGTTATAAATAAAATGCAAGGCCTAATTTATTAGACACTGTCATAGTGCAAACCTATTAAAGGGATAGTAATACTTCATTTTATCTTTATTTTATTTTGTAGGCATTAAAAAAAGATGAAGAACAAAATAAGTCTTATCTCTCAAACCTTTATGGTTTGAGAGATATTCACAAGCAAAGTTTCCCCTCTTGCCCCTTTAACCTAGTGTAAGCCATCTTTTCTCAGATGTGGAATCCAGTCCATAGACCAGACAAATAACAGCAGGGGACAATCTTCTTCCTATGAGAACAATGAAATCCCCGTCCCCCTTGACAAGTTTCTCAGGTTTTTCCCTTATCTTAATTGAAGATTGTCCCTCTCTGCAGTCTACCTGGGCACCTCCCTTCTGATCTGGCTGAACAGTGTTACATCAGTAAAAGGGGCGGGAGTGGGATACTTTGTCATTGAATTACTCTTGAACTACAACTCTGACAGAATTGAAATAACACTCTCCAAAGTCCAAATACTATGATGATTAATTAGAGCTGCTTTTATTATGAAACATTACTATCCCTTTAAATAAACCTGTTTGTATTAACATTACTATCCCTTTAAATAAACCTGTTCGTATTTCAGAACTGTGACTGCTGATAAACCAGCTTAAAGGGATAACAACACTTAATAACAATAAAAAATATATATTGTAGAGCTTATACTCCTGAGAAAAACAAGGGCTCTCCTGCAGATGAGAGATGTTTTACTCAAAAGTGATTGCAACTCAAACTTGAATTTCTTTAAGTGCAATATGTAAATGGCCTGAAATTACACAGTGGCACTGTTGCTACACTATCCTATAGAGCTGCAATAACTTTTGAATAAGACATCTCTCAGTAGTGGAAGTGCACTTTTTTTGACTAAGGATAAACAATAAAATATATATTTTCTACTTATTAATTGTTACTATACATTTAAAGGGATAGCAAACATTGAAAATAAGTTTATTTTATATTGTAGCCCTTAAAAAACATGACAAATTATATAATTCTTAACTCCCAAACCTTTATGGTTTGGGAGATAGTCAGAAGTAAAATAAAGTAAATTTCCCTTCTACTGGCTGTTTCAGCCAAGTCTGCCATCTAGTGGACAGATTTGGAATCTGGTCCACAGATCAGCAGGCAGCTCTTTAGCAGTGCCGAGATCACGATCTTTAAAAATAACTACTTAAAGGGATAGTAATACTTCATTTCATCTTTATTTTATTTTGTAGGCATTAAAAAAAACATGAAGAGCGATATAACTCTTATCTCTCAACCCTTTATGGTTTAAGAGATATTCACAAGCAAAGTTTCCCCCTCCCGCCCCTTTTACCTAGTGTAAGCCATCTCTTCTCAGATGTGGAATCCAGTCCATAGACCAGACAGATAACAGAAGGGGGCACTCTTATTCCTATGAGATCAATGAAAGCCTTGCCCACCTTGACAAGCTTTTCAGGTTTTCCCTTATCTTAATTGAAGATTGTCCCTCTCTGCAGTCTACCTGGGCATCCTCTTCTGATCTGGCTGAGCAGTGCTACATCAGTAAAAGGGGTGGGAGGGGGACACTTTATCATTGAATTACTCCTAAACTACAACTCTGACAGAATTGAAATAACACTCTCCATGGCCCAAATACTATGAAGATTAATTAGAGCTGCTTTTAATATGAAACATTACTATCACTTTAATTGGAACTGTGTACAAAGTGTGCCTGGCTTGCAAGCACAGTTTGTAGACCATTCCAATTAAGAAATTATTTTTAAAGATCGTGATCTTGGCACTTCTGGAGAGCCACAGCCGG
Organism: Rhinophrynus dorsalis; assembly: GCA_037306005.1. Lineage (NCBI taxonomy): Eukaryota > Metazoa > Chordata > Amphibia > Anura > Rhinophrynidae > Rhinophrynus > Rhinophrynus dorsalis. The sequence goes on from CM074724.1 coordinate 125,611,561, forward strand.
TCCTGGGACCGGAGTCCAAATCTGAGAGCAGTGACGTCACTCAGGGGGAAACTTTACTTCTGAATATCTCCTAAACCATAAAGGTTTGGGAGGTAAGACTTATATCATTTTTCATGTTTTTTTAAGTAAACTTATTTTCAAGGTTAACTACCCCTTTAAGATGCCTGGAATGAGGGGTGTCTTGGTTTCCAAATAAAAAACAGGTTGGAGTAAGGGAGGGTCGACGGAATGTTATAATTAGAAGGCACCACATCTAACTATGCACAAAGAGATAAGACAATTAGGGCTTTCATACAGAAAGCAAACAATGAGCATTTCCGGAGCAAACTAACTGCACAGTAGGGGAAACAAAATTTCCAAAATTCCTATTCAATTGAATTGGGCATTTAACCCAATGAATGCTTGAGAAGTCTAAAAACATACTGTTTCACAATACATTAGAGAACTCTTCAGCACTGAGAGGTTAAAGATCCCAATTATATTTATGGATTGTTTTTATTTGTGTAACTAATGTGCAGTTGGTTTGCTCCTATTTCATTTGTAGACAAGGTCCTTCGGAAAAAAAAATGTAAATATATCTGAGTGGGACAAATGTAAATTGGGAGTGAAATTGCCCATATATGTTCATATCCTGTATAAATAAGAGTTTATTTAATAGGTGCAGCCTCCCACAGCTGACCAAAAACATCTTGCAAAAAAGTAAATTCAATTGGCTTCCTTAAACTAATACAATTGTGCTAAAAGCAAAGGAATAGCTTCTGGCAAACTTAATAAAGGTCCACATGAAGCTTTGAAGATTTTAAATTCAACAAGTTTATCAAATAAATGTCATCAGTCTCAAGATAAGAGAAAGCCCTCTGATTCTCATTAATGGTACCTTTAATAGATTTTAGACACTTTGATAAAGATCTGGAGAGTTTTCTCTTACCAAAAAGGTACTGCTGTTCAAAGGGTTAGTAATGTCTAACATTAACTAACCCTAATATTGAAGGTATTAAAAAGATAATATTAATGTACCAAGTCATATCTCTCAAACCAATACTGTTTGAGAGATATAAGCGCTGAAAGATCCACCCTCCTGCTGACGAGCTGTAAAGCTGTCAGCAGTGGATCTGTGTCGGCCGACTCGGCAGCTCTTCAGCAGAGCTGAATGAGCGCTATCGAAAAACAGATACTTCACTGGAACGGTCTACAAAGTGTGCTTGGTTAGCAAGAACACTTTGCAGACCATTCCACTGAAGTATTTGTTCTTCGATAGCGCTCATTCAGCTCCACTGAAGAGCCGCCGGCTGGTGTGGGTCTGGGATCTCTTGATGTCGGCTACATGCTGACGTCTGGAAAAGGGGAGGGAGGGGGAGACTTTCAGCACTTATATCTCTCAAACTGTAAAAGTTTGAGAGATACGACTTGGCACATTCATATTATCTTTTTAATACCTTCAATATTAGGGTTAGTAAATGTTAGACATTACTAACCCTTTAATGCAAATTCCCAACTGTGCTACCCTGAGTTGATCATCAAGAAATATTATTACCGTTTATTCCAAACACTTCAGCCACAACCCCTTGTTTGAAAACAGACTGATGAAAGATTTGAATTGCTCTGCAGATTCCATGGAATGCTGAGGTATTAAACACACAAATTAAAAGATTTTTACCAAACCGCCGAGAATGAAGAAGACCATGAAGAGTCGCCCTAGGGTGGTTTTTGCATAAACATCTCCATATCCCACGGTAGACATCGTGACCATAAGTAGGTATACACATTCCCAATATGACAGTTCTTGATTGTTTTCGAAATTTCTCCATGGGTCTCCTGAGTTCTCCACCTAGAAAACCATCAAGAATAATTAATCTTTTAGTAGAACAGTAACTATACTCTCCCTCACCAGTTTTGGTATTTTGTGACTTTTGGAGACCAAAAATGTACTAAAGTTGAACTATGGAAATCGAACATCCTCAAAACGCAATGTTATAACTTCTTTTATGGAAAGAACTTTGTAACTTCAATTTAATCATGATCTGTATTACTGCATTATTATCTGCTACATCAAGATACCATTAGAAGATGATGTCAAAACTTTCTTTGTGGATTTTATTTCACAATACGTGTAAAGACATTTTCAACATGCAATACAACCAGGAAAGTCACTTCTCTGTAGCCTGGAGAAGTGACGTTCACCTCTGAACCTCCTAGTCTTTAATTGAAGTTGTGTGTATAATATTAGATAAACAGATAGCTAGATAGATAGATAGATAGATAGATAGATAGATAGATAGATAGATAGATAGATAGACAGATACATAGATAGATAGATAGATAGATAGATAGATAGATAGATAGATAGATAGATAGATAGACAGATAGACAGATAGATAGATAGATAGATTCCATGCAATGTCAGATGCTTTGGCATCAGGACGAACATTATGAAATAGGGGGTCTATATATCAAGCAGCTATGTTAGAATCATATCAAACACACTAATCAGTGTCACTATTACTGAGAAAGACCCTGGATCTTTATCGGTTTTCAGATGTATTTCCTTGTCTTGCATACACAAGACATCGAAATACATTACCAAAACTAGATAAATAGCGAGCTGCACATAGCATACAGAATGCATGTGCCAGACCTATAGGATAACATTAACAGACAGAAACATGGCATTTTTATAAATGAGTACAAACTCACCCTCTGATGAATCAGTCAGTGCTAAATATACAAGAAAAACATGTATATCCTTGAGTGTTTAGCCATTTACTCTTTGACAGATAAAACCATAGGGCCTTATTCATGCTAAACAGGTGTAATTCTGGAGAAATCCAACTGCACCATATGGAAGGAAAAGAAAACTGTCATTGAAAACTTCAGTTGGACACCTATCTAGCATTCATTGGTTAAAATGTCCATTTAAATGAATAGGGATATACAGAATTTTCATTTCAACCCTATGGTGTAGATGGGCTGTTCCAGAATTGCATCTCCTTAGCCTGATGAATAAGATCCATAGGACGAGATTCTATTGCAGGAGAAGAATGTTGCCTCCCATTTTAGCAAACATTTTCCTATTGAAGTCTATGGGGAAACCCGGAGACAGAAGCAGTGATAAAATTAGCACCTGCAATAGAATCCAGCCCATAATGTCCCATAATGTCTAGTAGTAAAAGGCAAGGTGACATCTTTTTAGCTCTGTTTTAAATCTAGCTTAACCATCAAAACATCAAGCCCACTATGCCACTAAACTAGACATGAATTTTTACTTTCCCTGAGAATCAGAACCATAATGCATTGTTCTTGGACTTGGTGTTATACAAGAGTGTAGTGAAGCACAACTCTGTGTGTGTACTGCAGCTGCAGTCTGTATAGAATTGATCATAATTGCCCTTCCTTCCCCAATTTCTTTTCTTTACTGAAAAAAAGTGATACAAGTGCTTTACTAATACAGCTGGTTCATATACTACACTTTTTATCACTATGATATTAACTAGGGGTTGGCATGTTGAAAAAAAAAACATCTTTGGCTATATTAGGCAAACAATAATATTAGACAAACAATAACAATAATGACAACGATTCTCCCCGGTGCAAATATATACAAAGGCAACCAGAATGTGGCATTAATGTTGCAATAATCCAGTCTCCTCCATTGTTAACTGATCTTCTCCTGCATTCCCCTGGTAATTCTGTCACACTGGGGTGGCTGGTGTTCAGCTTACTTCTGTGTTGACCACATAACTGGCTAACTCCTACAATGGGTGAATAGTCATTAGAAGTTATGATGAGAATTACATCCTGATCCTCCAATGATGTCTACATGAAAGATCTGCACTGGAGCTCCATAGACAACAGCGCAGGTCATACATGCTGTATTTGGCGCATTTAGACAAGGTGATAGTTGCAGGTATGGACAGCATCCTCTGACACAGGGGATATCATACAGACATCAGTACAGAGCTGATGTCATCAATGTGAAAGGGCCTTAAGGGGTCCATTTACTGTAGAGTGAATAAAATTGTCATAGTTGTCATATTTTTGTCATATATAATTGGAGTTTTGACTAATGCATAATAAAACTTACCAGCTGAATCAGTGCACCTGAAGAAGGTAAGTCTTCCTCTTACCTGATATCTTGCGTACATTAAAAGCTTAAAGGAACAGTAAACTTTTGCTTTATTAAAAAAAAAAAAAATAATTATACACATATATATATATATATATATATATATATATATATATATATATATATATATATATAGTAGGACTTTTCCTGCAGAGTAAATCAAGGATACTCACTGCTGAGATGTACATATTTACAAAGTTATTAGAGTCCATTCTAGCAGCCAGGTTTCAATTAGTAATTCTGTTGCATGCTATGGAAGAGGTGAGTTACTGACACACAGTTGCCAATAGAATGTGATAGAAAATGCTGAGTCATGCTGTAAGGAAATAATGATGCTTTCACTCCTTGACAGTTTGAGTGGTAATAACTTTTTAATCAAATAACTGATAACAGTGGTAGTGCCCTTGTTTTACTCAGCAGCACATGGCCTGTAACATTTAAGACTTCATAACAAGCTTTCTGGTCCTTTAAACCTCATACTCAGATTCTTTGGCTACCTTTAAGCACTCTTATCCCAAGCTTTACACTTCAGTAATCCCAACACAAGAGCAGGGATTTTGAAATATCCAATTAGTACATTAGGCTAATCACGGGAATCAGTCTTCACCACCTTCCTATATCCTGGCTCTAGACTTTTACCAATTAAACTTGTAGTACACACACAGAGACTGCTGAAACATTGAAAGGGACAGTAAACACTTATGAAAAATGCATTTGATGTGGGTATTTTTCTGTTAAGGACTCCCACTGCTGAAAGAACCTCATAGCTCAAGCTTGCTTTGTTTTGAGAGTTGAAGTCTTGTGACCATCCCATTTTATGGGGGAGCTGTTGTCACTCCCATCTATGCAGCATTATGGTCAAAGACAATTTTGTGCTATAATACATTTTTAATGAAGCATCTGCCAGCAGTGTGAATACCCTTATTTTACTCACTTTGAAAAGTTCTGCATTATATATACAGTTTTCATACATGTTAACTATCTCTTGAAACACAGGAGGAAATAGGCCTAAACTGGGTACAAGACTCATAGCTCATTTTAACACATTAGATACTAGATATGTGAATTCTAACAAGCATGAATTATACAGGAATGACACTGGCTTTGCAGTTTTTCTCTGCTGGGTTCTAAGGCCTTAAGCCATTGAGTGCCAGAGGGGTACGGAACACATTGCAGTCAAAGGGTTAAAGGCATAGATAGTAACACTCAGGACTGCATGTTCAAAAGTAGAGGCGTTCTAGGGTAAACCATATGCAATATAGGCGAGAACTAAACAAATCCTATGAAGTTAAATGGGGATTTTAACCATTTAAATGCTAGAATGAAGCAATGCATTGACAATCTATCTATCAGTCAAGGGGTTAAGATTCTATTTTAAATCAAAGGGTATTTTGGGAATATGTAGGCCTCCCCATAGTGTAACTGTTCAAGACCTCCTCCACTTTTCTATTGAACATATGGCCCTTATTAAACAATATATCTTGCTCAGTAAAACAAGGGACCTTCCACTACTCTGCTGAGAAAGGTTTTATTGAAAACTTATTGCAGCTCAAATGATTATTTTTTTGGTTGCAGTGTTTCCATGGCCTGCAATGTCATGGTGGTGATGTTGCTATAGCAATCTATGGACATTTCTGGTCAGCTGACCATAAACCTCCATAGGATACTGTAGCAACAGCACCAATGTAAAATCAGCATACCTGGGAACTCTCCGATTTTGACTCAGAGACTCCGGTTTTGACACTGAATTACCGGGTCTCCAGGGCAGAGGCTGTTTCTCCGGATGTGGGGAGTTTCTGATGAAACTGAGCCCACTTGTGCTCAATCCCACCCTGTTCCTCCCACTCCCCACCCTCTTCTCCTCCTTCCCCAATCTATTCTAGCTATTTTTTGTGTTTTGAAGTCCTGCCCCCCCCCCTTGTGATTAAGCCCCACCCCTTTTATGACGGGAATCGCATAATTTCTCTTCCCTCATCGGCACCACGGACCTCTCCTCCGGGGGGCAGCCCCAACCAAGAAGTTCCCAGCTATGAAAATCTGTCAGCGGTGCTACTGCCCCCCAAAAAAGTATGAGCTGTAATAACCTTTGAACAAAACAGCTTTGAGTAGTAGAATCATCCTTGCTTTACTCAACAAGAAATACCCTGCAACATTAAGCATGACTATCCACTGAATTACTGTATGTGTCCTGCATATTGTATGATTATGGTATCTGTTCGCATTGTTTCAAAGGATGTTGTAACTAAACTGGTAATATCAATAAAGATATTGATATCTTTGCACAACAAGCAATATCAGTCAGAGATGTAACTACTCCCGGTGAAGTTGGTGCAAGGCACCGAGGTCCAAAGCTAAAAGGGAGCCAGCTGCCCTGGCTTCACATTCCTTCTCTTCCTTCTCTCAATGGCTCTTTCATTTTCTTTCAATCTCAGTAGTTAGTGGAGACTGGAGAGTAAGTTGACAGAAAGACCAGGCAACTGCCTGGACAACAAATTAAAGCCCTCCCTCTCTAGCTGCCTGCTCCTCTATTTAAAGGGAAACTATCACCTAAAGACAACGTTGGTGATTTTTTAGAGATTTCAAAATCACTTATATGTTGCATTAGCCATTTTTGTTTAGAAAACTAATTTTTGATTTATTAATTTAGATTTTCTGAAAGGGGAGAAGAGTCAATGAGTAGGGAAGTAATGTAGGGTTAAACAGGAAGTGCTGTGTGGCATGCCTTAATTAGCATAATATATAAAACTAAGTAATGTAAATAGTAGTAATGTAAATACTACTTTTCTTAAATAAAAATGGCTAATGCAGCATTTGTTATTTTGAATTACCTTTAATAATCGCCAGTCATTTTAGGTGCTTGTGTCTCTTTAAATGTGGCAATAACCAGGTCAGGTAAGTAATCTGCACAGAGTGCACCTAGCACAGGACCGTGGTTCTTCATTTACTGTCTGTGTCAGACCATGGAGGATAGTAGCCAAGTGGAGCAGCAGGGAGCCTAGGTGGCCCTCATCCATCTTCAGTGAGATTGACTATAGTGGTTTCCTGTCCAGATAGGGACCAGCAACTTCCATGGGTGGATTGTACCTCTGGTAGCCCACTAGCTAGTGAGTGCCTGACCACAGACCAGGGACAGATCCTACAAAGCATCTAAATAGAGTAAGTTACTACTGTGCATTGCCAATTTGTATTAAAATATAATTTTCATAACTGTCATATACAATTTTATGCAGGAATATTAGATCATTGGTGGCAATGTGTGGCCCGTGGGCCAGAGGAGGTCCTCCTGATCCCATGGTGCAACTCACCTGAGATTTGTTTAAAAAATGACCTAATAAAGTAGACCGCATGAACAAGTACGTCAGTAAGGCCTAACTACCTGCCTCCCAGTACCATACAGTTTAACAATAGTTGTCTGTTAAATATCAGTATTGTCATTAACTTGATAGGTGAAAGGCTATAATTCACCATAGTTGTCAATAAAAATGAACGAGGCCCTCACATGTATGGCTATCTGACTATGATTTGGACACCCCTGTAATTAGACGTAGGTTTCCAATTATCTAAAAACAACATCTGTAGGATGTGTTTAATCTAAAACACATTCTACAAATGCTTTTCATTTAGCAAAATTACATCTTTTCCATTGTCCTGTATGAAAAACATTTGAAATGGTTATTTTGCCAACTAGGGCCTGTACCAAAAAAAACAAATCAAAAACAAACCCTAACACATTGAATACAGGATGAACTTCTGCCTCCTGTCAGTGAATAAGGGGAGAAATTAGAAGTGAGCAACCAGTGGCCCGATAACTGCTATTTAAAAACAAAAGACAAAAAACAGGGGCGCCAGTGGTGCCTTATCACACCAAATACAGGAATAAAACAAAACAAGTAGTATATCACTCACATTTTGAACATGCTGTTCTAGTGCTTATACACGTAAACAGCTCTAAAAGCTTGCAGAGCATATATAACCTTCTCTTCTCGGTTTTTACGGTCAGATGCCGTCACCACCACCTCTGTTCAATTCAGCTCCTGTTCCAAACGTCTCAGTGTGTACCGCTCCAAAATAACACGATCTACGGTGTATACCTTTTTTCCTACAGATCTGGAAAAAGCAACCTAAATGTTGCGAAATGCGTAGTTGTAGGTTTATAGTAAAACTCAATTGATTTTATATTTTTTATTATGTTTTTGTAACAAATCTTTTTTTATGACTAGATCTGAGATCATGCTATTGATTTCTGGAGTGGTACATACTGAGACTTTTAGAACAGGAGCTGAATTGAACGTAGGTGGTGGTGGCGGCATCTGACCGTAAGAACTGAGCAGAGAAGGTTAAATATGCTCTGAAAGCTTTTAGAGCTGTTTATGTGTATAAGCACTAGAACAACATGTTCAGAATGTGAGTTGTGTACTACTTATTTTGCTTTATTCCTGTATTTGTTGTGATAAGGCACCATTGGCGTCCATATTTTTTGTCTTTTGTTTTTACATATGTGACTCTGGTAGTGGAGTTTCCATGGGTGAGCGGCTGGATGATTCGAGTCCCAGAAAGAAGCTAAAGGGATAATATCCCAATCGTGAAAAGCTGGTTTGCACAAAAGTGTTACTCCAGCCTATTCCCCTGTGAGTATCAGTTTACCAGGTTGTGGTGTGGTGATCATTCAGTCAAACTTACAATATTGCACAAGGAAGTGCGTCTGTTTTTTCTATCTTCCTACACGATAAGTGTTATTGATCACCTGAGCTAGAAGCTAGTTTAACCCTTTGAGTACCAAAGAGCTGGAAAGCCTTAGGTTACCTCCTGTCCTTTGTTCATTTGATCACCTTGTCCCCCATTTGTACTTATTTATGTATTATGCCATTATTATGTATAGTTACGACACTAAAATCCATGGCCAGGGCTGGATATACATTCCAGGTGCCACTAGGTAAGGCACCCTAGTTTACCTTTATCTCTGCCTATGGCTGCAACCCCACTTCTCACATGACCCCCACCCCTAGTCCCATCCCCTGTTTCCTGGCGCAGAAAATACCCTTGGCCTATAACAAGCATAAACAAAACAGTTATAACCCCTTGGTTGCTCAAGAGATCTCAAATGCATTGCTTTGCAGTGCACTTAAGATCTTCCTAGCATCCCATAGGTTAAATCAAATCATGTAAAGTAGTATAAAACTGATTCAGGAACATTTAGATTGCTATGGCCACACCCACAATTGTGGCCAGCACCGATGAGGCTCCCCTCAAACAGGCTGCCTATTGAAAAATACGTCCTAGTCTGTTGTGAAAAATACTCACCAAATGGATGAAACCAGCAGCTGTCAGCCAGGTACTGATAAATATGGAGCATAAGTTCACCAGCTTAATGGAATTACTGGAAGAGAGAGGAAAAAGGACACATATCATGTTAACATAGATAGGACCAGATTCGCATCTCAGGTACAGTTAGACATCACTAGCTCCACCCATGGACACACTAACATACCTCACAGTTCCACTACTGCTCTATAACAGAGAAAATACTTGTGGAGCAAACCAACAACTTAAAGAGGTGCAATTCTATCCCTGAATTCCCAGTTTTTTTAAGTGGGGGTTTTATCCCCATGGTTAAAATACAAATACTGGCTGATTTAGTATATAGGGTTGGCATTTCAGCATTATATAACCTGATAAATAAAACAGCCACCAGAAACAGAAAGCGAGTGCCTTGTGAAGGGGCAATGGTTGTACTGGTCACTCACACCCACAAAGCAGAGAGGTGAGAGTATCTAGCACAGCCAAGGTGCCCCTAGAGGGGTAGCCAACTGCAGTCCTCGAGAACTACCAACAGTGCATGTTTCTGAGATATATCTGAAAGCATAGGTGAATCAGTCAGCGGCTCAGTCACTTTAATGAATCCACCTGTGCTGATTCAGGAACATCCTAAAAACATGCACTGTTGGTAGCTCTTGGCTACCCTGCCCAGGGCTGAAACATAATGAGGATGCAAGGTCTGACCATAGTAGAATTTATCTAGGCAACACAGATGAGCATCCTTCTCTGGGGACAGAAGTTGCCTGATGTAATACTTCATCAGGTATGGGTTATTTGACAGTCACATATCCTCACTTAGAGTAACTGGGCAATGCTTATCAACCACAATAACCTTTAACTCTTTAAGGACCAGAGGGCTGTGCAATGCATGGAATGCTATGAATACTAAAAAAAATATTTAAGGAGTAATTGACATCTTTATGTTAGACACTGTATGGTGAAATACAGATGTAAACCTGGTTTGACCGAAATATGGCAAGGGGACAGTAATAGTTATATCATGGTATTAGAGCAGATGTTACAATACTAGGTTGTCCAACTCCCCTTTGATTGGTTCCCAGTTAATTATTTATAATACTAAACTTCAACATGTTCAACAAAAATTCAGAAAAATTGTATGTGCTTTTGGGAGTGAAAAATAGTGTGTCTGTGATGTGGTAGAGGGGGACGATCTCCTTTTCCCAGTGTATCAGAAAATAGCCTGGGGACTGTAGGAGAGGCCTGTGAGAGCAACATGTGACCCAAAGCCTCCTACTGCCCACCACTACCACAGAATGATTGGACAACATTGTGTGACATTAAAGTCCTAGGATATGAATATGCTGCAGCTCCTCATAACAGCATCTCTTTCCATCCAAACAATCTTCCATGTTCTAGTTTTTTTTCTGTTTGCTCTATATTTAGATCAGATTAGTATAAAAAAGATGTGATCTCTTATATCTGGGGAAATCTAAATCCTCCCAGTAAGTGCACTGCAGGGTTGTAAACACCCTTACAGTGCCAATCACAAGAAGAAAAAATCAGTGAGATCATCATTAGAAAGATCAGGACAAAGGGTAGGTCAGCCTGCAGCCATCCACCTATTTTGGACTACAACGCCCATCATCTTCATCCAGCCAACAAGAGCTGGAGGTCTGTAGACTGTTCACTGAAGAACTAGAAAAGTTTAAGATATATTTGATGATGGGAATAGTGGTCCAAAAGCAGGGCTGCACATCTTGTAAATCAGGGGGGAGATTCACTAAGGGGTGAAAAAGAGGTGATAAAGTGGAGATGATTTCTATGGAGCCAATGCACTAAGATTTCTCCAACTTTGGATATCTTAGTGCATAGGCTCTACAGAAAATCATAGGAACTGGCGAAGTGATATCAATGGAGAAGTTATCTCTGCCTTATCACCTCTTTGTCACCCCTTAGTGCACAACCAGGGCTCTTTCACATAGTAGACATTGTAGCACAATGTTTTTGTAGCTCAAATTTTTTTACAACTGAAAATGTTTGTGTTTTTAATGCCCCAATGTCTTCTCATCATCCCATTCTCTCAATAGAAATGGGGAGAATGACAGTAAAAACTTAGCTACCTACTACAGTTGTGAAATTTCAGAGTGATTCCATTTAAAGCAGCACAACAAATTTGTATCTGCCTTATCACGCTGCCTGAGGAAAGTTACAGTATGTTGTGCCTCTGTAGCAATCTCAGCATATGTTGTCTGTGACACCCCACAAGACGCAATGATTCACAACTCATTTTTTTTTCACTATTTTCTGTTGCTGCAACAATGTCCCCTGTTTGAATGGGACCTGAAACCAACACTGTTACAGGCTCCAGAAGACTGTCATTGGCCAACTCTGATAAAAGCCAAATTAAGTAAGTAACTGTGTGACCATATTGACCAATCAGGATAAGTTTAGCTTAAAGGGATAATAATACTTCGTTTTAACTTTATTTTATTTTGTAGGCATTAAAAAAACATGAAGAACGATATAAGTCTTTTCTCTCAAACCTTTATGGTTTAAGAGCTATTCACAAGCAAAGTTTCCCCTCCTGCCCCTTTTCCCTAGTGTAAGCCATCTCTTCTCAGAGGTGAATCGGGTTGTAAGACCAGACAGGTAACAGAAGGGGACATTCTTCTTACAATGAAAACAATGAAAGCCCTTCCCCCCTTGAAAAGTTTTTCAGGTTTTTCCCTTATCTTAATTGAAGATTGTCCCTCTCTGCAGTCTACCTGGGCACCTCCCTTCTGATTTGGCTGAACAGGGGGGAGAATTCTTAAGAGAATTCTTAAGAGAATATCTCTTAAATCATAAAGGTTTGAGAGATAAGACTTATATCGTTCTGCATGTTTTTTTAATGCCTACAAAATAAAATAAAGATAAAACGAAGTATTACTATCCCTTTAAGGTCAAAGGTCTACACCCCCACAGTTACATGCTATTGCCATAAAGAAAAAAGGATTAATTGTCTCATATAAAGAATACGATAAATGATGTGGGAAGAGTGAAATATTGTACTGTGACTATGTGAAACATAAATTAAATAAAATAAGTTATTTGTTTACAGTGTTATATACGTTGTGGCCAAAAAAAGGAATATCAACATTTAAAAGGCCAAATATTAAATACAGTCTAATGCTTGGAGCCATCCAGTAGTCTATTACAGTATTGTTTTTTAATGCGTTAATGTGTGTGTTTAACCCCTTGAGGACCAAAGAGAGGTGCAACACATTGCAAAGCACCCCCTCTGGTCCTCAAGGGGTTAAAAAATAAAAACCAGGTATACCTAGTGCCCATTCCATTTGGACAGCAGGGCCTGCCAAAGAAAATATAATATATTCTGGCTCCTCTGTCGGTGACAGAAATATTTGACAACAACTATTTAAAACAGGTAGAGGGCACTGTAATCGGGCCAGGTGGATCTTATCAGTCATGAAGATGAATGGTTCTGTGTGTCAGTGTTGTAAGCAGAAAGATGAGCAGAGCACTGAGATCCAGCACAATCTCTTATCACCTTCCACACCAGGCCGATGAGTCCATCTGGGGTTTAATCTGAATTTGGTATGTTAGGATAAATGCCTAATACAGCTGAAGCCTCTCTAATCGAGCCCTGTGACAGCGGAGGGGTTAAGCCTCTTGCTGCGCTCTCCCTGTGTTATGAATGGCCAAGCAATGATTTCATGAATGAGATTTCATTCTAATCCTAATGCCTCACTGAGTGGTTACCCACCCACTCCCATCTGTCACCCTTGTAACACAGAAACACAAATATAATAAAAGGCACATACGGATATATAGAAACTGAAATAAGCACACATAAGGGACACCTCTGACTGGAGTTATAGATTTTTTTCTTTATAGACAGCAAAATGCCTATTTGCAGGGACTTAACTACTGGGACGCAGAAGGTGCAGTTGCGCCAGGGACCCAACATCTAAAGGGCTCCATCTGTCCCAGGGGGCAATGGTTCTAGATAAGCTTCTGCGAAAAATATTTTTGTTTTAGGGGACTCAAAACATGTTTGTAGCAGAGTTCTGCAATGACTAGTTATGTATGTATAAATTCCTTGTCAGCATTAGTTCAAATCTTGCTGTTATTAATACTTTCGGTGTCATGGCACTATACCTTCCATCATCTTCAGTTGGCTGATTGAGGATAATGGGAGCTATAATCCCACAGCTGAAGGGCAACGGGTTGAATACATCTGTTCTAAAACACTAAAGTTGTGTTATTCTTACACAAGGTTTTCTTAAGTATGAAGAAGAGGAATACACTGAGACTGATGTTCTAAGAAGAACCAGATCAATTCTGGGGTAAAGCAATTGCTCCACAAGGGGAGTGAGGCTAGTATTAGATCTACCATTTAATAAGCACTGTAATGAGGTAGGTCTGACTTTGCAGAAATATAGTTTGGGTCATATATTGTAGATTGCAATCTCTGTGGTGCCACGTATGTGACCTTCAAGGCACCACCAAGCTTGTACTTGCACTGGGGACATCTGCAGCATTCAAGGGATTAAAAGGCCCAAATTAAACTAATGGGACATTGTATTTGCACCTTGATTAGTCTCTCAGCAAAGTTTCTTACCTTGTTTTTAAAATGTTTAAAAATTGCAAGATTTCGGAAAACTGAATGAGTCGGAGAGCTCGAAGAAATCTTAGGCCTGTAAGAGAATAAATGTCATACTCAGTCTCATTGCACAAATAAACAGAAACAAAACAGTTTTGCAAATAGAGAAGGGCATGGTCTATCCAGTGACTTTCTGAGGAGCAATTTTAAACCATTATTGATCCCAATGCAAAGTATAAAGTAGTGTGCCCCCTCATCCCCTTCACAATGTGTTGGAGACCTCTCAAACATCAGAAGGGTTTTCTCATCCAGAGAAGTGAATACTCAAGTTAATAGTAGAATCTCAAAATGTTGTGCTTATTTTAAAGGGATTTCAAGAAATATAAGCTGATTGCTGAAGCCTAGGTTCAAACGCCAGCTACAGAAGTTTGATATTACACTGAGATTTCACAATCATCTTCAAATACTGCTGAGTGTGACTATAGATTCTATTGTGTGTCCCATATCATCAGAACAGGGCGTTCTATGGGGGTGCTAAACTATGGCCTGGATTCCATTGCATTTGATAGCATTATCAAGGGTTTTGTCTAAAAATGCCTCCAAAGACTTAAAGGGATAGTAATACCTAAAATGTAAAAAGAAATATGTTGTAGGGTTTATCCCCCTGAGTAAAACAAGAGTACTCCCACTGCTGAAAGATGTTTCATTCAAAAGTTATTAATTTTCAAAGTTGAATTTTTTAGGTGCAATATCACAGTGGCCTGAAATTTTACAGTGGCGCTGTTGCTACACCATCCTATGGAGATTTATGGTCCTGAGACCAGAGCTGTCCATAGGATCGTGTAGCAACAGCGCCACTGTACAATTTCAGTCCACGGTGATATTGCACCGGCTATGCAACAAACAAAAGCTTAATTTCTCAAAATCTATTTAAAGTACCAAAAAATGGCTAGCACAACATATAGGCATTTTTTACTTCTCTTTAAAATGAACTAAACTTATTTTAGGACGACAGGACCACTTTAATGGTTGATACAGTATCACAGCAATGGAATCTAGAACATAAGAGACAGACACACTCTATTCTTTAGCAGACGTCATGCATGTTTACTGAAGGCATTGTGGGTACATTGGGATATATGTATAAAGCCAAAAGTGGAGAAATTGTAGGACAAAACAAAGGCACCATATGTAAAAAAATAAAAAATACCATTGACCTAGATGCAATATAGACCTCTCTAGCATTCAAGAGGTTAATTTTATAATTACGATTAAGCCGCAAATTGCTCCCCTTTATACATATGTCCAAATTTTTCAGATGTTAAACCCCTATTCAGGTGTTAAAGAGCAATGGCCCATATGTATAAAAGCAAACTGGAGTTATTCTGGAGCAAATCATCTGCACCACAGGGGAGAAATATAAATTCCAACTTAATTACATTGGACTTTTAACCCCTTGAATGCTAGAGAGGTCTCCAATGCATTGCAAAGTAATGCACTGGAGATCTCTCTAGCATTCAAGGGGTTAAAAAGCTCTATTCAAGTGCATGGGAATTTAGGAATTTTTATTCGCTCTCATTGATGAAGTTGGTTTACTACAAAATAAATTCAGTTTGTGTACATGAATATGGGCCAGTGTTCTGGAACATAATAATGTAACAGCATTAAAGCAGTGCTCTGAAAAAGCCCAGCACTGTCCGACAACCTGCTGCGTGCAGAGAAATCCTATCTATCAAGGACAAATCCTTTGCTGCAAGGAGAATGACAAGGGCACGAGAGAGCTTGGGTCATACAAAGCCTATTGTGTCTTCATCACGCCGCAGCCAAGCTGAGGATTATCTCTAGGTAAAGAAGATCAGCGCAACAAAATGAAAATCACAGAATGTAAAAAATCTATATGCTTTCACTGAGGAGCATATACTGCTTCTGCAATATAAAGCACTCAGTTATGTATCACACTTGTGGAGTTACAAAGCCCCATTTTATATAATTCTGACTTTTCATTTCTCCACAGTGGTGCAGTAGGTTTGCTACAGAATTGCACCTCTTTAACTTATTGTATTTTGCCTATTAGTGTCCCATGGACTAGTGATGAAAACCCATAGATTTATTAATTACTTGGCTGTCAGATTGGCAAGCAATGCATATTGTGTTTACAAAGCAGTCGGAACACAAGCCTCTGTACTGCCAGATACAAAGAAAAACATTGCAGGCCCATACGGAATTAGGCCTTGAATCTTACGTGCAGCAAAAAGGAAACAGCAAACACTGAATACAGCATAGGCCAGTGCTGGGTAATGTGATCACTCTTTCCCTTCAAAGCAGAGTGCGTATATCTGGTCACCTTGGGGTTCAGCAAACTGGACTACCACTCCTCTCACTGTCAACTACCTGAGAATGATGATGGGAGTTGTAGACCAATAGCGTTTGTAATGCAGGTTTCCTACACCTGGCACAGGTTCTTAAATCAAGCCTTATCAGCAGGGATTGTTCACATGGACAACTTTGGTTTGAGATTTGAATACCAGGCCTTATGTACAAAGATAAAATGGAGCAATTTATGAAATGCATTAGAGAAATACAAGTGGTAAAAAATCCATTGAAAATTTGGAGGATGTTATTTGTCACAGCAGTGCAGGTGACTTGCCCGAGAATTGCTCCATTTTACAATTATACATAAGGCCCACTGGTGGAATGTATAAACATCCTATAAATTAATTCGCTAAAAAGTGCAAAACGCCGCAGTCATGCGCAGTAGAGACTGCTGCGCGTGCTGCAGCCATGTGCAGTGGAGACTGCCTGCGCCGCGGCTGATGTCCAGTTCTGTATCAGCCGCGGCGCGGGCAGTCTCCACTGCGCATGACTGCCCCGCGACCGTCTGGCAGTGGCACTGTGGCCCGTGTAACGGGCTCTTCAACTGTTAGCGTTATAAAACAACAGGTGCTAATAATGTTACAGTGGAAATGTTTGTTATCCATAAAATGTAGTGTTAACTGATAATACCATGAAGTTGTGTTTTTGAAAAAGCAGAGTAGGAATGGGAGAAAATTCCAGCTTGGCAAATTACAAATGTAAAAAGGGAATTTAAAGGGATAGTAGTACTTAAAATGTAAAAAAAGAATATGTTATAGGGTTTATTCCCCTGAGTAAAACAAGGGTACTCCCACTGCTGAAAGGTGTTTTATTCAAAAGTTATTGCAACTTAAAGTAAAATTTTGTAGGTGCAATATCACAGTGGCCTGAAATTGTACAGTGGCGCTGTTGCTACACCATCCTATGGAAATTTATGGTCCCGGGACCACAGTTGTCCATAGGATGGTGTAGCAACAGCGCCACTGTACAATTTCAGTCCACTGTGATATTGCACCTAAAAAATTTCAACTTTGAGCTGTAATACCTTTTGAATAAAAAACCTTACAGCAGTGGGAGTACTCTTGCTTTACTCAGGGGGATAAACCCTACAATATATATTTTTTTACATTTTATGTATTACTATCCCTTTAAGCCACAATCTTAACTCGATATTCCTCTGGCATTCAAAGGGTTAAGGCAAAATAGGCATTAAGAAAATAACCAACATGTTTATAAATGTATTTTATTCTTTATAAATGTCAAGTGTCACTATCACCACTTGAGATTTTTAGAGATAATTCTTCACCCTTTATGAATATTTTTTTATACATCTCCCCCATTGTGTATAAAGTCAATACAGATTTTACCAGTTTGGGGCCAACAGAGCATTAACTCACATAGAAATGTGTAAAATGGCATTCAATAGGATTTCATTGGATTCACATAAATATTGCAGGAATTTGCATTTTCGCTGCAATTTGGTGTGTCTGCTTATACTGAGAGATATAAAGTTTTGGAAAAAGATCATAACTGTTGTTACAAAATCTCATGAAAACCACATAAAATAGTCAAATGTATCACAATTTTTCCATGTTATTTCATGGTCATAAAATATACTCACCCGTGTAACATAACCTTAAGGATATTGTCAACTGAGCACAAGTGGATCATTCAGTGGCTCAGTCATTTTACTGAGCACAAGTGGATCATTCAGTGGCTCAGTCATTTTACTGAGCACAAATGGATCATTCAGTGGCTCAGTCATTTTACTGAGCAAAAGTGGATCATTCAGTGGCTCAGTCATTTTGACAGATGAACAAGCGCTGACAGAACCACCTGTGCCAATGACAGAACCACCTGTGCCAATGACAGAACCACCTGTGCCAATGACAGATACATTTGTGCCAGTGATGGATTCAGCTGTGCCAATGATGGATCCCCTGTGTCAATGATGTACTCTCCTGTGCCCCTGAGAGATCCAGTTTTAATCAAGAGTCAGTATCCTAAACAACTAAAGTTGTTGTTAGACTACAATTATGTCATTTTCAGACAGCGAAAGGAAAGAAAGACTGAGGATAATGGAATTTGTAGTCCAACAACAGCTGGAGAGCCACTTGATACTTACCCCTTGACGGCCACAGCATTTGCACAATCTAAAACTCTGCTCAGTATAACAGATATATTTTAACACTAAAATAGTACAGGCTTTAAGTATAAAACTAAATCAGATCCATTCTGACAAATGAAAATCTTCATTGATTTAAAATGGGATTTGAACTTCTTGAATGCAAAGCAATGCGTTGGAGATAGGGTTGCCACCTTTTCGTAAAAAAAATACCGGCCATGGCATTCTCTCCATAGACTTAACATTGGACAGAAGCCAATTTTTTACCGGCCTGCCGGTAAAATACCGGCTGGGTGGCAACCCTAGTTGGAGACCTTTCTAGCATTTAAGGGGTTAAAAAGTCACATTTAAATTATTTGTCCCCTATATCTCCCCCATAAACCTAACTGAATCCAATCACTGACAGAAGAGTCAGCAATGCAGCAGTGAACGTGCTATTGAAACCACTTTACAGCTGGGTTGTCATTGTGACCAGCCTCTTGTTTCTTATGCTCCAGTTTATCTATTATTGTCCTCTGTACAGCTTATCAATGTGACTGTCAACCATTCACTGCCACTGCCCACTGTCTTTCTGAACTTGAGTGCGTGCCTTATTTCCTTTGTGATCCTGACGCATTTATCTGCAAGGATCTTGCAGAAGAGGCTGTGACACTGCCTGTCATGGAGAATTGTGTTCAAACAAAGGCACATTTCCATAAGCATGAAGACTTAGCGAGAAGATTACAATGCACCTTTGATACACTGTACTCCTCTGTCCTTCTGCCTGCTACCACTGAATGAACTAATCAACTCAGCATTCGCATGGATCAATAACACATGAAGGATGTAAAGCACAGAACCGACAATGGCTTATTAAAGGGACACTAACCCCTAAAACTACTTAGGTGTTATAAACATTTAAATTCTCTGTACTTCATGCTAACTTCTGTAAAATAAAGATCTGTTTATCTGCAGAGGCTTAAGCTTTGTGGAGTCTGCCATTCCTATGTTTCCCGGGGCTATCAGACTCCCATCATTGTAGCAATCTCAATAGCTGTCTCTGAAGTGAAAGTGACGTATTGACTATAAATGGGCTCAGATAATTTAACAGCATTTCTGAAAACAAAAACTGTGGGTAGTAATTTCTATAAATTAACTGCCTTAGCACTTGTTTCTCATTACAAACAGCTCCCAAAACATTAACTAAATGGTGTGTGAATAGGACAGTGTACACATGCACTAAAAATTCAAATTTAGGATTGGATTTTAGGGAACTGCCCCAAAATAACTACTTTCTGCATATGCCAAACATTTCATTTTTATGTGTTAATATTTCTTCATCATTCAGCATATTAACCCTTTGAGTGCCAGAGGGGTACGCAATTCATCGCAAAACATATGCATAGAGACACATGCTAAGCAATTCTCAGGCAAACCAAATGCATTGTAGGGAACATATCCTAATTCTCACTGGGATTTGCTAGAAAGGTGTCCTACCCATTGCTTTGCAATACACTGGAGTCCTCTCTAGAACGTCATTGATTAAAAGACAAATTTAACAGTTTGAGTGTCAGAAAGTTATCCATTGAATTTCTATCCCCCCCCCCCTCCAGTATTGCTTTTTACTTTAAACATATGCCCCATAGTATGTTATGGTGATGCTGGACTGGTCTTACCCCAGTAACATGCCACTCTGTAACAAGAAGACAGGGACTGGCACCATCCATCTTGCTCAACCTTATCCCCTCCTCCTGGACTATTCCCTGCTTTCACACGGTAACCATTCTGGTACAAGTCTCCCAGGGACTTCTTGCGCCTTCGCGGGGTCCTGTACACCTCGCTTCTTGTACCCTCTGGAGCCCGGTATACTAAGATCTTACTGGGGATCATGATGTAGAATTAATGAAAGAACTGAGAAAAACTACTCAGTGCAAAAGAGTGTATCCCCTGTCCTCAAAAAACATAAACCAGCTTCAAAGCGAGGCAGAGCTCTCAGAGTAGAAGGTCAATCAAGGGCATCAAAATTATTTATGCCCTTTAAGTGATAAAAGAAGGGGTCTTCAGTTGCAAAGAGGAAAAATCATCAAGCAGAAATCCAGGAACAGGAGGCTGCGGGGAATGAAATATATGCTCCATGCAGATTGGGTACGTTGGTCTGTACAGACTCACAACTGATCCCTTCCTGAGCAGGGCTTTAAGCCCCCTATTTGCCATCAGGATATTAAAGCTTAATCTTCTTTTGGACACTCTAGGGAGGCTCTTTCTGGCTATTGCACCCCCTCCCCACAGCTACACGTGCCAATGTACAGCACTGCTAACAGCAGCCGATGGGCAAAAGCTGAGGGCGACAGTGATGGATTTTGTCTAATATATATATGAAATGAAAGTTTGATGTAGCTAAGGCCCTATTCAGAAAGAAAAAGAATAGTAATAGTTGATAGAAAGGGGGCTTTTAACCCATTGAATGCTAGAAAGGTCTCCAATGCATTGCTTAGTCTCCAGTAGTATGAGTTAGTATGCTAGAGAATTGATACTTTTTTGGCTTCTCAATACGTTTGTATTGTGTTAAAATGTGATAAAAAGTGCTTAATTGTATCTGGGCAATAGGACATACTGAGGCCGAATGTATCAGTGAGTAAAAAGTATAGAAACAAGGAAATATACTAGTAATGTGTTGCTATTTGTATATTATTATTCATTTGAGTGGCAGAAAGGCATTAAACTCATTGCAGGTACAAGGATGCAGAATGGTACAAGAACAGGTACGAAGATACAGCATTGAAATACGTCTGGTTTTGGTTGGTGTATCCTACATAAGTGTAATGTGAGGGGTCCTTCCCCTTAACCCTTTGAGTACCAGTGGGGTATCCAACGCATTGCTTTGTAATGTGCTGCATACCCCCTCTGGCACTCAAAGGGTTAAAGGGACAGTATCATGTTTCACTATGTGCAACCCTAAAATGGGTTTCTGCCAGCTGTTCATAAAACTGACCCCTTGGCTGGCAGTTGATTGGAAGGCAACCCAGAAATCAGTGGCTCACAGCTACAAGCCCTGCAGGTGGCATGTGCTTAAAAGACCTTCACTAATTCACAGGGATGTGAATACAGCCCAGTGAGACTGAACTACAGGACATTAACTCTCACAGTTATGCCCCTCCCAGCTATGCAGCTGCGGGGGTCAAAGGTTACCACACATCCCTTTAATTCTGGGGCATACCTACAGGGGGTGCAGGTGTGCCAGGGCCCTATCAGCCAATCTGCCCCAGGGCCCAATAGGCATGCATCTGATAAAATACTTGTGTTAGGGGGTCCAAAAATATGTTCGGACTAGGGCCCTCCAATAACTAGCTTTGCTACTGCTTTAATTTAGTGAATCTTATGAAAATGTAATTCTGCAGGACTGCACGTGAATCAGTGCAAATCTGGAGAGAGAGTGTTTTTTATTAAGCTCCACTAACTTAACCAGAAAGGTATGCCACATAGGGACACGCGATCACCTTACAGGAGAGTTGTTGTCTCTTTTCAGACCCCTGTTGAACTATCCTGCTTGTTTGCCAGAGCTCACAAGGCAGGTCTGCTCCCCTGGGTCTGCTCCCAGGAGAATAGTGCTGCTGACAGGGCACTGTCCTTGTGATAGCTGCCATTTAAAGCAGGACTTTTATGGGAAAATAAAGATTTATGGTTGCCCTGCTCCTAGTGTTGTCCGGCGGAATTCCATTTTCATATGTGTCTTACATTACAGGCGGGTTCTTGTCACCATGCATGAAATATAAGTAAGGTGACCGGACCGACTCTTTGACGCAGGACACTTAAGTAAGCTGTATTCTGCAGGGTTGCATAGAAACAAATGCAGACTTGCAATATGCATGTATAATAAGTATCCTGAAATGAAAGAGAGGTCTGGTCAGAGAGCTTTGTGATAAGCTGATAGCCAGTAATAAATTTAGCAGTATTAAAAGGCCTAAGGTTTCCAATGTAGCCAATGATTCTGGAAGATATTCAAATGAAAAAAATGCAGTGTTATCGTTTTTCGATAGTAATTTTTCACAATAACAGCAGCTCCAATTAATCTTCATAGTATTTGGGCCATGGAGAGTTTATTTCAATACTGTCAAGAGTAATTGAATGATAAAGTATCCCCCTCCCACCCCTTTTACTGATGTAACACTGCTCACCTCAGAGCAGCAGACTGTCCGGATGGATCACAGAGATGGACAATCTTCAGTGAGCATAAGGAAAACCCCGAAAAACCTGTTAATGGGGGCAGGGCTTTCATTGTTCTCACAGTAAGAAGATTGTCCCTTGTTGCGAGCTGTCTGGTCTGTGGACCAGATTCCACATCTGAGGGGAGGGGGCTTACACAAAGTAAAAGGGGCGGGAGGGGGATACTTTATCAATTCTTGAACTACAAATCTGACAGTACTGAAATAACACTCTCCATGGCCCAAATACTACGAAGATTAATTGGAGTGACTCATCATTCAAAAGTAAAAGAGCTGAGGGCATGATGCATGTGAAACACATTCCTTTGTTATAGGTTTGTCACCCATATGTCATGCAGAAGGGTTAAATCTCAAATCACTGTGGTCTTACACATTGAGTTATAGATTGATTTAACCCTTTTAAGGGATAGTAATACTTAACCCCTTACGACCCATGACGTACATGTACGTCATGAGGCTGAGGTCCCTAAAGGACCAAGGACGTACATGTACATCATGGAATTCCGGACTCCCCGCAAGGCTGCACGCCGTTTGGGGAGCCCGGAATCGGATCAGAAAAAAAAAATGCTCTGTGGTCCTTAAGTGACTGCCACGTGTGTGCGCGGCCGGTCCTTAAGGGGTTAACATGTAAAAAAAATAAACGCTGTAGGGTTTATCCCCTGAGTATAACAAGGGTACTCCCACTGCTGAAAGGTGTTTTATTCAATGGTTATTACAGCTCAGACTTGATTTTTTTTACTTGTAGTATCCCAGTGGCCTGAAATTGTACAGTGGCACTGTTGCTACACCATCCTATGGACAGATCTGGTCCGTTGACCATAAATCTCCATAGGATGGTGTGGCAACAGTACCACTGTAAAATTTCAGGACACTGTGATACTGCATTTAAAAAATTCAAGTTTGAACTGCAATACTTTTTGAATAAAACCCCCTATCAGCAGTGGGAGTTCTCTTGTTTTACTCAGGGGGTAATCCCTACAATAATTCCTTACAATTGCTGTATTGAGGGTTTTTTTTTGCCTTCTTTTGGATTAATGACGGTAAACAGGAATAGGAAAAGGGTTGAACTTGATGGATGCAAGTCTTTTTTCAACCTAAATTACTATGTAACTATGTAACAATATATATCTTTTTACATTTTAAGTATTACTATCCCTTTAAGTCCCTTCAAGTTTCCTTGAAAATAATTTATTTTTCCTTAACTGTGTTTAGCTTAAAGTGGTGCAAAGAGATGTAGGCCTCTCTTAACCCTTTGAGTGCCAGAGGGGTATGCAATACATTGCTTTGCAATGCATTCCGTACCCCTCTGGCACTTGAAGGGTTAACCCTTTGAGTGCAAGTGGGTTGCAGAATGCAGTGCAGTGCACATCCCACTGACACTTGAAAGATTTAAAAGGATAGTAATGTTTCACAAAAACAGCAGGTCCAGTTAATCTTCATAGTATTTGTACCATGGAGAGTGTTATTTCAATACTGTCAGAGCTGTAGTTCAATAGTAATTGAATGATAAAGTGTCCCCCTCCTGCCCCTTTTACCTATTGTAAGCCACCTCCCCTCAGATGTGGAATCTGGTCCTGGGACCAGACAGATCACAGCAAGGGACAATCTTCTTAATGTGAGAGCAATGAAAACCCTGCCCCCCTTGACAGGTTTTTTAGGTTTTTCCTTATGCCCACTGAAGATTGGCCCTCTCTGAGATCCATCCCGACAGTCTTGCTACTCTGAGGTGAGCAGTGTTACATCAGTCAAAGGGACTGGAGAGGGATACTTTATTATTCAATTACTCTTGAACTACAACTCAGACAGTATTGAAATAACACTCTCCATAGCCCAAATACTATGAAGATTAATTGGAGCTGATTTTATTGTGAAACATTACTATCCCTTTAACTCAGTCCCCCATACCATGAAGAATTTCTAGATATCGCAGGTGGATCTGTTAAAATGACTGAGCTGTTGAATGATCTACTTCTCAAGTAAAAGTATCCTTAAAAACCTGAATTGCTGGTGATTTTAGATGGCTGACTTTCTGAGTCTGTGGTTTCTATATTTATTACATTTATCATTATTCCTTATTTCTAAAGTGCCAGCATACTCCTCAGAGTGAGTAGAAAGGCAAAGCATACAATCATTACTAAAAATCCAGATTTAACCCTTTGAGTGCAATGCGCTGGTCATACTCCTCTGACACTCAAAGGGTCAAACACGTTTACTCTGATGTATTAAGAGGAACCGCAGTAATTCTGTAAACTAAGTGTAGCATAGGAGTCAGATAACATCTTCCATTGATTTAAACTGGGATTTTAACCCCTTGATTCCTGGAGAGGTCTCCAGTGCATTGAGAAGCAATATGTTTGAGACATCTCTAGTGTTCAGGTCATTAAAAGCCCTATTTAAATCAATGGTGATTATAAGAGTGTCTATCTGTCCCCCATGGAGCAGAATGTTTACTTCAGCGTTACACCAATTTTAGTACATCAGCCCTACTGAAACAGAACCATTGGCACAATGCAAGAAATATGCGCATCTGCTAAAGGCATTTTTGTGCGCAGATAGATTTTGTGCATGTTCTAATCCAAGAAGCTGAATACCGAACGTTCTTGAATTGTGCATAAAAAATTCCTTTTTACGACAACACTACACAGATGTATAAATTCGTTCTCAATAACACTTCCTGCATTAGGCGCATTCGCTATTCCACTCACACAGATTCGTTAAATATGCGAAGCTGTTCGCTAATCTTGATTTTTCATGCACAATTAACAAAATCATGCTCAAAACTATTCCCTAGTGGTTTTCACATGAGAAATAGTGATTGCACACATTTCCTGCATCGTGCCACATATGTTTGCCCTGCTTTCAGTCCACAGGAAATATAAATGAAAGTAATCTCTTGAATCCTTATGGTAAAGATGATCAGCTTTGTCTCCAGAGAGTAGGGATATCCAGTCTTAGTCCCCAAGAGCAGCAAACCTTCTAGAATACAGATGGATCAGTCAGTTGCCCAGTCACTTTTATGGCGCAACCTGTGCTTAAGCAGGATTATCCATAAAATATGCACTGTTGGTTTCCCTTGAAGACCAGGATTGGCTACCCCTGCAACAGAGACAATCTGGGGCATATGTATTAAAACATTAGAGCAATTCTGGGGCAAACTGACTGTAGTATAGGGACATATAAGCATTATTGTCTCCTCTTTGCTTCAAGGGATACCAGGCTGAGAGCAATCTGTTCCACATATGATGGAGCTGTCCAGAACTACAACATTCCTGGAAAATGGGCACCCAGTTTATTCATTTGGTGCTAGTGTTACCCTAAATCTTGACCCATGGGTCCTGGTACTGAGTTTTTACCCCCAGGGCCTTCCTAGAGCAATCAGCAAATTGATAGTTCATATCCTTTTAGCAGCCCTCTCACTGGAGGAGAACGGCTCTCCTTAATCTAGGTTCCCTTAACTCTAGTGTTTGTAATATATACACAGAAAGGAAAAACTGACAGTCCACCTTAATGATCGATACAACCTTTTTCTCACTTTCTGAAAACTGTGGTTAGAGTTTACTAGTCCAGAAGAAGGAGTACGCTCCCCATAGCGAGATCCCTCAGCAGTCCCGAGATCATCCCCCAGTGTGGGGGAGGGTTTATTCTCTTCCTTTCCCCCATTTCCCTCTCTGTCCTTCCTTGTCCATCCTCATTTTCTCCCTACCCCTCTTTTTATCACCATGTACTCTCTTTTGCCCTCCGTTTTACATAGAAACATAGAATTTGACGGCAGATAAGAACCATTCGGCCCATCTAGTCTGCCCAATTTCCTACTGTGTAAACAAAAAAAAACAAAACAAAAAAAAAAACCTCAAACCTTTTTTGGTCCTTGGTCTTTTCTTATGTTTTCTTATGTCCTATAGTCCTGTGTCTCAGGGTATCTTGACTGAGTCAGTTCACCCACACTTAGGCCTGCACTGTTTATACATCAGTCGTTGCCTTTAATGAAATGGTTATTGTATTGTACATTATGCTCCCCCCATCTTGAATAAAATGTAATTAAAAAAAATAATACATTGGGTTTTTAACTCTTAAAAGCCAGATAGGTCTCCAATGCATTGTTTTTCAATGCATGGAGACCTCTCTAGCATTCAGAAAGGTTAAAAGGGATGAAGATCATTAGCAGGTGAACAGAAGATTATGTGCGTAGATAATCCATTCTGAAATACATACAAATATCCTTTTAAGTCTGAGTCCAGTGGTATTTATTTGATTTAATTTTGCTAACTTTAAAAGCACTAGAAATTTTTTCTATGTAATTTTGTACAATTTTGATGTCATTTTGTGACTTTGGCTAGTCTCGTAACCTGGTGATCCTTAGCTTCCCGCTCTTGGCTTATTATCTGGCTTATGATCCTGTTTCACCTGCCCTGAGTGCTTGCTTTGAACTAGTGCTGACTACAATGACCATTGACTTTGTTTCTGTTCAGCACTTCAGTACGTTTGGACCAGTAGAAGATTGCCACCTCTTGCTCCCTATTAAAAGTGTACCTATCCTGATCCAGTTCTGGGTCTATTAGAACTAGATATTTGACCTTGCAGTTTACACCTTTATCATCTCAGCCTTGAAGCCCGTGGCAAGGGTGTATCTGAAGTCAATACTGCTTATCACACTCTAGCTGCACTCTCAAGCCCCAATGGTAGCCCACGTTTCTGGTCCTGCTAGGTGATTCCTCTCTGCCATCAGGTATACTTACATTATGACTGAATCAACCAATGGAGCCTGCAGGGATGGCTCAAGCTATTGCCACCAGTGCAAGAACTCCAATGAGGTTATTCATAGTTGCAAGGGCAGCTCAGTGATTGCTGCAGTCCCAGTGCCCCTCTTGTGGCATCCTGTTCTGCTTCACCTACTCTATGAGGTCTCCACCTTCAGAAGTGTGTTCAGCTCCAGAACCCCAGGTCTCATTAACTGAAAGCATTGACAGGGATTGTTATCAGTTTGGGAGTTTTGTTAATGATTGTAGGTCACTATTCTCCTTGAAAGATGTATTGGTCTGATTTCATCAAGGTCTTCAACATTATCCCCTTACTTAAAGGAGATCCATTGTTCTGGCCCAACACTGACTATAGGTTGAGAGTCCTGTACTCAAGGACCTGTCCTCTTTTCTGGAGTCTATTTCAATTTTATATGATGATCCCCACAGAGCCTCCACAGTGGAGACCCTTTGTGGTCTCTGCCAGGGCAGACACCCAGTTGACTCACAGCAGCATTCTGCAGATGGTCCATTGGTCTGAGTTGGGATTCTGAACAGTCTGGAGAACCTTATCTGCTTAGCCATCAAGTCTGATAAGCGCTAGCATGAACTGCATGAACCTGTTTGATCCTATAGTGATTTTGGCTTGTTTTCTAACCTATAATTCTGTGCCACCCTACCTGACCTTGGATCCTGTTCCACATACCTTGTCCTGCCACTAGTTTGTTGGTCTCTGTTGAGGCATGCTACCATACAAATATTAAGCCATTTTCTATTAATCGTATTATCTAAGGAACACCTCCAAATAATAACCCCACCTTTTAGGTTTTATTAAGGTGAAACTTAGGCTTAATTGAAGAGCAATTATCTATCTGGGCCCATAAGCCACATATAAGTATATCATAAAGGTGGTGTAGTGTCACTGAATAGTTTGTTACTTAGTTACATTATCTTTTTTGCTTGTTTGAAGGACTGTATTTTAGTATCTGATCACAAAACAATAGTGTAGATGCTCTATGTCAGAGCTTTAGACACAAATCTCATGGTCCCTCATTGTCTATGGATCTCTAGAAGAAAGACAGACATTCCAGTGTTTACATACACAGAGAAACAAACAATCTTTTCAAATATATTTAGTGAAGTGAGAGAGATAATAAAATAACGCATTAATACAAGTGAAAACAAAAATAAACTTATATTTATGAAAATGAGGACTAATCTGAATTATTTGAAGGAAAAAAACAACTAAAAATTAAATGAGCTCATACCTATTTAATCCATTGCTTGCTTGAAAGGACAGTCAAAGCACTGGACTCTGATTCATAGATGGCTAAGAATCATGTACATTAGCATGGTGAAAATTATTTGGATCTAGACTTCTAAAATCTAATACTAAACTTTTCTAAAGTGTAGAAAGATGAACACCTGTTCTATTCAGTGGCTGTTTGACTATTGTTGTTTGTACAATGTTCTAACAAGTGATGGCATCAGAAGCAGAACAAATGTATGAAAGGGATAGTAATGTTTCATAATAAAAGCAGCTCTAATGAATCATCATATTATTTGGACTTTGGAGAGTGTTATTTAATTTCTGTCAGAGTTGTAGTTCAAGAGTAATTCAATGACAAAGTATCCCCCTCCCGCCCCCTTTACTGATGTAACACTGTTCGGCCATATCAGAAGGGAGGTGCCCAGGTAGACTACAGAGAGGGACAATCTTAAATTAAGATAAGAAGATTGTCCCCTGCTGTTATCTGTCTGGTCTATGGACTGGATTCCACATCTCAAAAGAGATGGCTTACACTAGGTAAAAGGGGCGGGAGGGGAAACTTTGCTTGTGAATATCTCTCAAACCATAAAGGTTTGAGAGATAAGACTTATATCGTTCTTCATGGTTTTTTTATGCCTACAAAATAAAATAAAGATAAAACAAAGTATTACTATCCCTTTAAGAATAGTACTCACCCTCTCTATACAAAAAAAGCTGTTATCTTATCTCTGACAGTTTACATATATTACTGCACTATCACTTCTGAGACACAAGCAAAGATTGCCTAAACAAACAAGGGCTCAAGGGCCCTGTACAAGTCATATTTAAAGGTATATTATAGACATCCTTCACCAAATAAAATTTTAGAGCTGCTATCTTGTAGTATATGGTATTAAATTGTACTTACATAATTTGACCAGAACCCCACCCAAATTTAGTGCATTTATAAAAAATACACACAGCATGGTTTGCACTGGTTTCCATACAAACCTGCAGAATTACATTTGCATAAACACATTAACCCTTTGTGTGTCTCATCAGCGAACTGAATTAACTCTTTGAGTATCACAATGTGCCTTTGCAATCCATTGGACACCCTACTGACATGCATTGGGTTAAAGAGGAGGACATTTCACTAATTTCATTTTAGATGTTAGTGTTCCTTTAAGACCACGTTTAAAAGTAAACAGAATAATTAACATAGTTATAATAATAACTGTTATAATATATATGCCACTACTGTGAGCACTGTCTCTGTTGAAGTGAATTGTCTTGCTTTTAGAACACTAAAGATATATTTCCTCATGACACTCTATAAAGTAAGGCACATGTTCTCTACTTTCTTTGGAGTTTTGTTTGTCTAATGATTGTTACACCACAGTATCCTAATGTAACCAGACCTCCCTTTTAATGCAGAATGCTTATGAAAATGACTCACTGCTAGGTTATAACGGATCATGTGCAGTTCCTCAAGATGGAATTTTCATAAGTGTCCTGCATTAAAGGGGATGTCTGAAACAGGGGCGCATTGCATTATCGGCGGATCGGTCATCACAAAGGGGGCTGTGTGGTCATGGGCCATTTGGGGAGTTTGGAGGAGCTCCCATGTCCAAGACACAAAGGGGGCTATGCACTAAGTTAAAATAAAGAAGTGATAACATGGAGATGACTTCTACAGTGTACTTACTAATCCAGTTCCTATGTTTGAGAGGTCTTAGTGCATTGACTCCATAGAATAACATAGGAACTGGAGAAGTGATATCTCTGGATAAGTCATCTCCACTTTATCACCTCTTTATTACACCTTAGTGCATAACCCCCAATGTCTTATGTGTGAGGGAGAGAGGGTTTGTGTACTCTATGGTGCAGAGCTCCAGATCAGTGCTCAGTCGCAATCTTAGTGTGGACTGCTATGTATGGGCGATGGGATATGACATCATATCCTGGCACTCTGCACTCTCAGCCCACAAGGAGAACCAAAATGGAGGGCTGTCCTGGTGGCTGCACAGACAGGGCCGGATTTACATCTCAGGAGCCTGTAGGCACAAAAATCTGTCATCTCCCTGCGCTCTGCATTACTAAAGAGCCAGGGGAGCTCATCCTCATCAAGGTCTGGGTAATGTTAACCCTTTGAGTGCAAGGGGGGTACAAACGCATTGCTTTGCAATGCGTTGCGTACCGCTCTGGCACTCAAAGGGTTAAGCGGCCGCAGCCTCATTGCTAGACGCGATGCGATCATGTGCAGTAGAGACTGCCCAAATGCGATCAGTCTCTACTGCGCATGCTGGCTTCTGACAAACATCCTAGCGAATTATTATATAGTATATATACATACATGCGCACACACACATACGATGGAATATCAGATTGTGTGCCAGTTTAAACTGTTAGTAATGTACAAAAAAAGGGTGTTTTTTTGCATTTAGAAGAGCTTAAAAAGCTGAGCTAAATGCAAAAAAACGTATCTCTCAAACCGCTATGATTTAAGAGATACAGGCGTTTGAAGTTTGATCTCTCCTACTGACAGGCACACGTTTTAGACCATTCGAATGAAGGGATTCCTTGTAAGTAACGAGATCACGGCACTTCTCAAGCGCCTCCGTGTCGACCGACACGAATCTCCTGCTGTCAGTAGGAGAGATCAAACTCAAACGCCTGTATCTCGTAAACCATAGCGGTTTGAGAGATAAGTTTTTTTGCATTTAGCTCAGCTTTTTAAGCTCTTCTAAATGCAAAAAAAAAAAAAAATTTTTTTGGACATTACTAACACTTTAAAAACAAAAGGAAAACAAAAAAAAAACAGGCTGGTATTCCACTACAATCCACATCTGATCCAAAATGCCCTAAGAGTTTAATAGGCCAATGTCCTTCCATATATATTACACCAGATTGACTTCTTACTCTCCAAAATAATTGAGGAACTAAGTTCTTGATTGTCACTGATTTTACAAATTTCCTTTGTAATCTATGGAGAAATGCATAGCTAAAACCCTTGAATTAAATGTTATCAGTTGCAATGGAATCCTAAATTGGCAAATTAAATTAATTCGAGAAGTCAGCTTATCTATATAAGGAGACATAGCTGAGTCAAGCATTCCATGAAGCCAAGATATTACTTAGAAAATTACAACCAATTTAGAGATGCCCAGAATGACAGCACAGCTATACAACTCCATCACAACTCCATCACTAAATGGAATAGTACTCTGGAGCCTGGATCATAATGTCTGTCATGGAGACCACTGAAGCACACTACAATTAAAGCCCATTCTTAAAAATAAGACAACATTAATATTTTTAATAATCCTTTAGAGACAAGATGGGTGTTCAAAACATTATGATGCAATGCACTGCACAACCATTTGGTTCTTAAAGGGCTAAACCACTCAAAACAGATGTATTACTCAGTTTTATTAAAGGGATAGTAATATTTCGTTTTATCTTTATTTTGTTTTGTAGGCATTAAAAAAACATGAAGAACGATATAAGTCTTACCTCTCTGGTTTGAGAGATATTCACAAGCAAAGTTTCCCCTCCGCCCCTTTTACCTAGTGTAAGCCATCTCTTCTCAGATGTGGAATCTGGTTGTAAGACCAAACAGATAACAGCAGGGGACAGTCTTCTTCCTATGAGAACAATAAAAGCCCTGCCCCCCTTGACAAGTTTTTCAGGTTTTCCCTTATCTTAATTGAAGATTGTCCCTCTCTGCAGTCTGCCTGGGTACCTCCCTTCTGCTCTGGCTGAACAGTGTTACATCAGTAAAAGGGGCAGGAGGGGGATACTTTGTCGTTGAATTACTCTTGAACTACAACTCTGACAGAAATGAAATTACACTCTCCAAAGTCCAAATACTATGATGATTAATTAGAGCTGCTTTTATTGTGAAACATTACTATCCCTTTAAGCTTCCTGAGATCCCTCTCCCTTTTATACCAGTTCTATTTTACAAAACCTAATAATGACCTAAAATACTGATTATTTCAATTCTGCAAAACAAAATATTTAACCAAATTAAAGGCTATATTTTTTTAAACAAATTAGTTTATTGTAATAATTTACTTATACACAAATATGCACAAGGAGCAAAAATATATCAAAATAATCTATAAGGAAAGACAGAGGCAGTCTGGTTATGGAAAATTTGTTGGCAAGAACCATCATCACAGTATCTGTTTTTAGTAAAATTGTTTGAAGACATTGACTATGTTTGTTTAAGTAATTTAATTACAACCTATTTTGGGATATACTCCATATTTAAGAAATAAAGGTAAGAGGTCAGTTAAGTGAGTATACATTAGTATTTATAACAGGGAAATGGTTGAATGAAAGATCAGCACAGAACTGTCACAGTTTCTTAGCATGTTGAAAAGTACAGATATTTACACTAGAGGGCAGCACTTGCTTATAAATCCTTTTTCTTAGTGGGAGCTCCATTAAAATGTAATGTGATTACACTATATCTAGTCGTTCAACCATATATTTTATAAATAGGGAACTCATGAGTCTGTTAAGACTTCTAAATGTTTCCTGTGTTGGTCATAATGAACAAAAGGATTATGGGTAATAACATAAAGACAAATACTTATCAAAAGGATCTAGGTAATAATAAAATGAAGACAACTCCTGATCACTGGGTTCCTGGTATTAACACGAAAACAAAAAGACTGATAGCTTCAAATCACAGAAAATGATGCTTCAGAGAGCTCTAGCATAATACAAATATAGAAATGAACAGCTAAAAATAAAAATAAATTCAACATATTGAAGTTAGGAACACTTTTCTCCATCTTCAGGAAAAATTGCAAGTGGCTTCACAGAAACAAGTTCTGGCAAAGGCTGGATTTGATGGTCTCTTGTCTTTTTTCAGCCTCATCAATGATGTAAATAAATTGCAGGTGCTGCTTTTCAACAGTTTGGGAAAGTAATTTAGCATTGGGCTTATTACTTCCTGCTTTTGTGTCTTACACCTCCAACTCAACCTCCTGTGTGACCCGTAGAAAAATAACTGTCTGCTGAAAAACAGCCTTAAGTTAATCCTTTGAGTGCCAGTGGGCTAAGCAACACATCTTTGCAATGTGTTGCGTAGCCCTCTGGCACTCAGAGGGTTAAGCTGTATCTAGGTATGGAAACTTTTAGATAGATCCATGAATGTTACAACATCCTCTTTCATATAAGATTTGCATGTTTGCATTAAATGGATAGTAATACTTAATATGCAAAAAATATATATATTGTAGTGTTTATCCCCCTGAGTAAAAAAAAAGGGTACTCTCACTGCTGAAATGTGTTTTATTCAAAAGTTATCACAGCTCAAAGTTGAATTTTTTAGGTGCAAAAGTTGCCTGAAATTGTACAGTGGAGCTGTTGTTACACCATCCTATGGACAGCTCTGGTCCATAGACCACAAATCTCCATAGCAGGGGTTCTCAGCCCGTGCCCTCAGTGGCCACTAACAGGCCAGGACTTAGGAATTTCCCTACTAGAACACAAGTGTGTTGATCGGAGGCTGAGTCATATTCATTAACTCACCTGTGCTCTTAAAAGGAAATTCTCAAATCCTGGTCTGTTAGTAGCCACTGAGGGCACGGGTTGAGAACCACTGTTCCATAGGATGGTGTAGGAACAGCGCCACTGTACAATTTCAGGCCACTGTGATACTGCACGTAAAAATTTCAACTTTGAGCTATAATAACTTTTGAATAAAACACCTTTCAGCAGTGGGAGTATTCTTGTTTTACTCGATAAACCCTACAACATATTTTTTTACATTTTAAGTATTACTATGCCTTTAAAGGAGAACTAACATCTCCTAATAATAGCATCTACTTAACTTATTCTGGCCAGAAAATTCTAATACATTTTTCCATTGGTTCAAAAGATGACAACTTGAAACAGTACTGGGTATCACGTCCATGCAGGACTGCCGGATCTCAATCTCTGCTCACTGCACATGGTAACTTTAACCCTTTAAAGCCAGGCTGGTGTGCAACACATTGCTTCACAATCCACTGTGCGTCTACTGGTCCGTAAAGAGTTACGTAGCTCTGCCTTCTTCAGTTTGAAAAAACTGCCAACCACCATGTCTTCCTCCATGGACATGACATCCAGGACTGATTGAAGCTGTAATCTCTTGAACAAAGGCATAAGGGAAAATCCTTAAGGGCCACTGGGATTTTTTTATGCTTGTTCTCTTTGATTGTCAGAGAAGCATCCAACATGTTGCTTTGTAGTGCGTTGGATACCTCTCTGGCACATAAAGGGTTAATGTTTCTTAAAGGGACAGTAATATCCAAGAAATAATATTTTGCATGTTGTAGTCCTTAAAAAAAAGTTGAACAAAGGTAAAAAAAAAATGTATCTCTCAAACCGCTATGGTTTGAGAGATATCTGCATTTAAAGTTTGATGTTTCCTGCTGTCAGCTGTAAAGCTGTCAACAGGAGATCAATGTCGGCCAACACGGAGGCTCTGCAGGAGAGCCGCAATTGCATTATTTACAACAAATGACTTTGTTGGAATGGACTAAAAACTGTGCTTGCAAACAGCTGACAGCAGGAAACTTTCAATGCAGATATCTCTCAAACCACACTGGTTTGAGAGATACGTTTTTTTGCACTTTGTTCAACTTTTTAAGTACTACAACATGCAAAATATTTTTTCTGGGACATTACCATCCATTTAAAGGAATTCCATGTTTAAGCAGAGTGAATTAAACAGAGCGTCAGCCATTTTATTTCACTCCATATTTATATTGAGTATAACATGGATAGTCCCATAGGTGATGCTTCAATCAAAAGTAATTATATTGTGAATGTGTATTATTATGGGAAGACAGCTGCATCTATTTCATGATCTTTCCATTACGTAGTGGATCAATTGCTGTCTATAGAGCAACAGTGTGACCTGGGGAAATGGTCACAAAGAATGTTAAACTCGAACCAATATAAATATTTAACCCCTTAAGGACCAGCGGTCCCGGGGCGTGCCGTCCCTTAAGGACCACATAGGAAACTTTGACTTGCCGTCCCACGTGACTGATCACGTGGGGCGGCACGTCAAACGGGGCACTGGAAGAGATCGCTCCGGTCTTGGAGCGATCAACTTCAGTGCCTGGTATTACTCACCGCGCTCCTACAGGAGCGCGGTGAGTAAGAGTACGTGACGTGCCAGGACCGTCACTGGTCCTTAAGTGCCGGACCAGCGTGACGGTCCTGCCATGTCAATGGTCCTTAAGGGGTTAAAGGGATAGTAGTGTTTTAAATTAAATATATCTCCATGTCTTCTTTATTGTAAATAGAACAGTTTACAATATATTTAGTAACTTACTTTTACGTAGTTCTCAAGTTATTAAATACAGAAAGACCCCCCGCCCGCCCCTAATGCCACATCACTGCTGCAGATCTCTCTGGTCCGGACTGATGCAGTGAGGGACAAACTTCAGTATGGAAAGGAAATTTATGCCCTCCTTCGTCAAAGGGGGCAGGGTTTTCCTTATACTTAATAAAGTTTGTCCCTTGCTGCGTCTGTCCAGTCCCGGGACCAAAATGAAGATTCAGTGGGCGGTGGCCAGAAGGGGCGGGAGGGGGATCCTTCTGTATTTAATAACTTGAGAACTACGTAAAAATAAGGTACTAAATATATTGTATACTGTTCTATTTACAATAAAGAAGACTCGGCGATATACTTAATTTAAAACATTACTAGCCCTTTAAGGTTTCTCTTGCATTCAATGAGTTAAGCCCCATACAAAAACAACATTAGCACATCTACTTACCCAGCCAGCTTCTGTTTAAATAAACCGACACAAAGACAGGAGGCACTGTGAAGAAATCAACCACGGAATTCACCTCTAGCCAGAACCACAGCTTGTCATTGGCAGCTATGAACTGTAGAAAACAATCAATGGGTCAAACAAACTCCAGACAAACTTAGGCCTCACCTTTAACCCTTAGAGCCCCATATCAATACATCCACTGGGGACTTAGGTTTTTTAACTGCAAGTGTCTGTGTCGGCTGTCTAAACAGGCGATAAGGGACTCAAGTTAAAAAAAGAATAGGTGTTAACTTTCTTGCGATAACTTGAGTCCCTTATCGCCTGTTCTTGGCTAACTCGGACATTTGAATTGCAATTTATGGCGTTTTCATCCTTTTCAATGGATGAAAACACCTCTTAACTTTACCTCACAACGGCTCTTTTTTTTGCCAGCATTTTTTCACAGCACAGACATTTGAATAGCTTACTGTGCTAGAAAAAATGCCCTCGGCAGAAAAAACAGCCGTCTCCAACATTTGGATCGAGGTCTAAATGAGTAATAGTTTTTATTTGTACTCTGGCGGATTTATTTTTCCCCAAAATATCTCTGTTTTTGTTTTGTCCATATGGCCCTACATCTCTAAAAATGTATCTTAAACTTGATTTTTGACTGCATGCATAGATATTTGTACTCTGCAGTTTCTTAAAGGGGCAGTAAAAGGTCAATATAAAACCATTTTAAGCAACTGGAAGCGCCCTCAAACCTACTGAAAGGGGGAATGTATAGGATCTATCCTTAGTGTAACTATGAGAATTGTCGCTAAAATACACAACAATGGTTCATATTTATAAGAAGTAAAGTCAAGTTTACAAGTCTACAAAAACAAAAAGTGTGACTAACACACACCGAGAAAGTACAAAATTAAGTGTTTTGTTCAAAAGCATTGCAGTCACTCAGCTGCTGCACAAGTCCCATTTTTCACTCCCATGTGCCATTGCAGAGAGTAAATTTCCATATTTATATCAGACTGATCCTACCCTCAGACAGTCCAGCTCCAAAATGTCAGGCAAAACTTCTCTGCACAAGAGAAACAGCACAACCCCAGCAGCACATTTCAATCTATGTGGTCCTTATTGGTTGAGTGCAACTGATCGTTTAGGCACATGGAAGAAAGGGCTCATGCCTGGGATACCCTTCCACTTAGGGGGACTACAAAAATAAAAAGTGTCTGAGAACATTCTGAGGAAATTGAAAATTGGCTAATAAGATTTGTGTTTTTTTTTGGCATACATAACTATGACTATATACATCCATTAAGAAAAGATTTTACCAGGCATTAAGCTTTAATTACTAAAAGCATGGACAAACTGCAGTTGTCTGGTTGTTATTGGACTGTCATATCTATCATCCTCAACTGACTGTTTATTTTTAGAGCAATTACTGAATTTCTTTATACATGTGTTGCAACACAGTTCTTACTTACATTCTTTCTCCTCTGCTTTTCAAAAAGGTCAACTGGCTGGATTTAGTACTTAGAGAAAAATTTTGCAAAATATTTATACATATTTTTGGGAACAATTTTACAGATTTATTACTCCAGTTTTATAACTCTCCCCCTAAATTCCCATAGATTAAATCTCACCTGTGCTCTCTGTCGCAACCTCTCCATAGAAGCCCAGTGTTGGTGAATCCTCAGTCAACGGGCTTCTAGGGAATGAATAAAAATTTCCCATAAGCGCCAAGTGAGGTGCTGACATCAACCAGTCCTGCAGATCTTTGTGATCAGCATTGGTAACCGAGAAAGCACACGTGAGTTTAAATCTATGGGAACTCTGCTTTATATTGACCATTTACTGCCCTTTTAAACAGGCATAGCCACCACATTAGTTTTGATTTTTATTGTTCTAAAGAAAAAATACAATATATTTAAATATCTATATAATCCCCCTCATTTCAAGTGCTAATGGTCTTTAAAAATAATCAAACAAAATGTAAAATAAGGTAAAGCTCAAAAATAATGTCATTGGAATATGAGATTAAAATCAGACAATATCATAATATTTTATTTCATATAACTTCCTGTTTGCTTCTTTCACACTAAAAGAATCAATGGAAAATCCTTCAGAAATGTTATTTAGGATATAAAATAACTGGGATATAGAAAGGTTTGCATCTCTGGAGAGGTATGTAAACCCCTCACTATGAGTTAACACAAGACACTGAGCTAATAGGTTTTCAAGTAAATGATTAGAAAATAAGGAACAAACAAACAAATTTACACTCTCAGACATCTCAAAAAAGAGTGATCAATGAATATAAAAATATATTCGGTGAAGAAAGCTGATTAAAGCATGCAGAAAAAAAGATTTTCATATATGTCTTTCTTTCTTTTTGAAGATAAAATAAGTGAGACTAATACTTACCAAGCAAAGCTATAAGCTACTAAGGAATGACCTTGAAAACCCATTTATGATTATTGCAGCTTGTCAATGATCTCATGACAAGAGGATGGACCTAATCTTCCATGCATTTGAATCCAGTAGTGTGATCTCTAACAAACTGGAAATCCTTCTGGAATTAGGGTACCACAGTTACTTTATTGCTCAGAGGGTTATATGTGGGATACAGACTTACCCGCAGGCCAAAGTATAGCAGAAAGAAGATGTTGAAGGCCATGTCTATCTGTAGCGTGAAGTCCTTGTAGAAGTTTTGGCAGGTTTCAATAGGGCTGAAAAAAGTGAGAACATAATAGGTTTAACATGGGAGATAACACAGAGAGGTACCATGCTTCACCTTTTCTTTCTAGGGGGTCTACCAGCATGCTAGATTATAATACAGGCACGGACAAACTGTAGCCTTGTTATTATTGGACTATAATATCTATCATCCTCAACTGATTGCTTGCCATTTGAGGATAATAGAAGTTGTAGGCCAACATCTGTTATAGGTCTTTGAAAATTGCCAACCCTTGCTCTAATACACAGTTTTAAGCGATAATTATAATTATATTTCTAATTCAGCTCCACTGCTATCACCATTTATACAGGGATGCTTATGTACGATGACAGTCAAAGCTTTTCTACAGTGGGCAACTAACAGCCATTGGCCACTTATGGAGTTAAGGTCCACCAACAGCTGGGGGCCCAGATTACCTTAAAGACCAGAAGACTGATATAATAATACTAATGGAACATTTTCAACTCAAAACTAAATTGGTTTATAAACCCTTAAACATCTTGTACGCCCAGAAGTATATAAAAGAAACATTTTTTGTGAGATATCTGCAATCTAGTCTTAAAATTGTGAATTTATTGCATATGTTCCA
The DNA here is from genome assembly GCA_037306005.1 of Rhinophrynus dorsalis. Classification (NCBI taxonomy): domain Eukaryota; kingdom Metazoa; phylum Chordata; class Amphibia; order Anura; family Rhinophrynidae; genus Rhinophrynus; species Rhinophrynus dorsalis. The sequence continues at coordinate 125,651,326 of CM074724.1, forward strand.
CATTAAATCAGGCAGTGGAAGAGATTTTTAGACCCTAAATCTCCTAATGCCAGTTCAGTATTCTAAGTACTTCAAAATTCCTCCCCTGGACAATGGATCAGTCTATGGATGTTTTGGAGTATTGCTTTCTTCGGTAACATCTTTAACATTAGGTATTAAACAGAGTAGAGGAAATATTCTGATTTTATACCATTTTCTTGTGGTCATGCAAGCTTTAAAGGTCTAAAGATGGCAAAAGATTGGTTGTGGTATGCACAAAATCTATGATACTCTGTAGTGCATACTCTGAAATGCAGCCACTGGTGTTAGCGTACAATCAGAACAAAGTTCCATTCTCTATTAATGCGAAAATTGTCATGTTCAAGAGATGCATATGCACAAGGCTTAAAATGTGAAGTCCTTTGCTACTAGCCAGACCTGAAAAGTTACTACTGCAAGCCATAACATACCCACGAGAGCTGAATTTCTACTCGCCAGGGCTAAATTTTCACTCGCCATTGGCTAGTGGTGAGTGGAAATTTTGAGCCCTGCATATGCATGATTTAAATTATAACATTTCATAACGAGTATTACATAAATGATAAAAAATGTTTGCAATACATGTAAACTGGAAGAGAGTAAGGAGATTCCTGTAAAAGGAATTAGAGGTTGCCAATATGATTTACACCTCATTACATTACCTCCTCTGCAAATTAAACCTACCTATGAAAGATTGAATTTAACCAGCCAATCACAAATTAGTATCTTGCAATGGTGTAAAAAAAATGGTTGAAATGTGCCAGATTGTATTTGGTTTCATTTGTGACATGCTAAGCCATGATTGTATTGAGTGGTCAGTTTAAGTACGGTCATATTAATCATTAGGGATAGAAGAAAATTCCATAAATCAAACATAAAAGAAATACAAAAGTGGTATATATATCCTATATAATAATTTGCTAAAATGTGTGTAACGCCACAGTCATGCGCAGTAGAGACTGCTGCGCTTGCTGCAGTCATGAGCAGTAGAGACTGCCCGCTCCGCAGCTGATACAGAAGCTCTGTATCAGACGTGGCGCAGACAGTCTCTACTGCGCATGACTTCCCCGCAACTGGCTGGCAGTGGCACTGTGGCCCGTGTAACGGGCTCTTCAACTAGTATATAAATAATTCAAATAAAAAATAATTTATTATACACAAATTATATATACAAAATTCACAGTTAAGACTTAAAAAAGGCACTCCCTTCCCACCCCCTATCCCACACAGAATAAAAATCTAGCAATAAAAAATAAATCTGCACAAAACCTATTTCAATATGGTGAAAAACCTAAATAGCAGCAATCAGATAAGGGGAAAACATAGGGAAAAGACCATATATCTGCACCACAAAAATACCAATATTGTATAAGAATGGCCACAATATACATGTAATGGAGATACTGTTTCCCTTAAGCACATCAAATTGGTGTGTGACACACATACCTCCCAAGTGTCCCTCTTTTTGACCCAAATCCCTCTGTCCCTCCTTCTCACCCTGATGTCCCTCTTTTTAGGAAACCAGATTGTGTGGTGTTTATATAAGAGTATCACATTGCTCCACAGCAATAAAACTCACATTATTGTTTGTTTAAACATCAGTATATGTGTTTATAACTTATTCTGTGTACATAAAATACTTTGGTCTTGATAGAAGTCATTTATTAGGTTACATAAGGAGGTGTCAATAGGTCATGAAATAGCCTAAAAATTCTTGCTAATGCCCCACCCACCAGCCACACCTCCAGCCACTCCCCCTAAAACACAAGTGTCCCTCTTTGGCAATTTGCAATGTTGGGAGGTATGGACACGGGGGGGAAATGCACTAAGGCGTGACAGAGTGGAGATCATTTCTCAAATGATATTACTTCTCCAGTTCCTATGTTATTCTATGGAGCCAATGCACTCAGATTTCTTCAGGTTTGGAGATCTTAGTGCGTTGGGTCTACAGAATAATACAGGAACTGGAGACATGATATCACTGGAGAAGTTATCTTTCTTTATCACCTCTTTATCACACCTCAGTGCATAACCCCCAAGGATTCACTGCAGTCAGTTCACAGCACATAGCTGTTAACCGAAAAACACATATATATGAATAAAGGGATACCTATACTATTCAAGCCGCATGTCAGTGTGTGGATCCTCTCACAGTCCCACCTTGAACCTCAACATCTCCAAATGGATCCCTGGTCATGTAACCGCAGTGTCAACCATAAACACATGCCAATCATAACATACAATCCAGAGAAGATCTTCCCCGATTGTACTGCAGTGCAGATAAGGTACTAGGTGCAGATATAGGAAGATTTAAAGTTTCCTTTACCAGAAGATCTAAAATTGCCACTGCCAACAAGTTTTGTCCCTATGTATCTGAACTTTCTCAAGGCTACTAGCGAACTGGTCAGCTCATGGTTCTTATACCAGTTCTTTTTTTCTGAGAAGGCATCTGTTCTTCAAGCCCTTCTGGTATTATGTTCCCTCTTGTGAGTCCGAGTTTTCTGCTGACTGACCTTGGACTGCTGTTTGACCTTCCTTCCCATCAGATCCCAGTTCCCACTTCCTGTGTCTCTGCTTTTGACCAGGCTTTGTTATTGACTATGGATCTCTCTCCTTACCACCTTCTACGGACTTCTTTGTGATGACCCAGATAGTTTTCTGACTGTATCTCCCTGCCAGCTGATTGTCTTTCTGGTTCAACCTTGACTATTGTTCTGACTTCCCCTTACAGTTTTGACACTCTGCTGTCTCCTCTTTTGTGTGTAGCCTTCTGGAGAAGTTCTATTATGAGCTGCTATGTTCCTGCAGGCCATGTCCCATAATTTAGCAGGCTCTATAGGACTGGTATCCTACCCAGGGTGCAGTTTCTTATAGCTCACTAGTGCCTTTCACAGAGAGGAAATATCCTAAAGCAACATCATACTGATGTTGTCAAAATGGCAGTTTTATTCCTTCTTGAGCGTCACTGACCAGTTTGTTTGCATATGCAAATTACCCTTGGGGATGGTCACCATAAGGATAACAGTGGAATTCATCCATGGACCCCTTGCTCATATATTTGAGAAATGTCAACTACACTTTCATTACAAGGTTTTAATTATGGCTGAGGTTGGTTACTTTTCGTGTTCAGTAAGAAATTGGCTGGCACTTCATAGCTGGACTGCTGTTTTGGTGGGATCTGTATGGTGTGCTTTAGAATATTTTGTCTGTGTAAAGCACTAGTGAACTAAAAGAACCTGCACTTTGGGTAGACCACCATTTCTATAGTGTAGGATAACTAGACCTCACTTTTAATTAGGGACACATATAAAAAATGCATACTGCAGGGTTGTTTTGATTTCATTGCAGTCCTGAAATATGCCTATTTGCTATGTGTCCCCAGTTACAGGTGAGGTCTGGTCACCCTACTATAGAGCCTGCAAAATCCTTCGTCAGGCTTATTCCTAGTTAAGATTCTCTGACTAGTTTGTTTGCCTCATTTTATAGGCCTGCTATGTTTTGGGTGGTTCCTTCCTTTATGACTTGTAGTTGGCTGGCATGATGTCAGAGGCTGCCATCTAACACAGGAAGCTGGACAGATTGTAAGAGGTTACTGGATAGAGCAGTGCTGACAGGCACCCTTTGTATTCCATGTAGTTACTCTTCTGTGTTTGACACATTTCTAGCATTCAAGGGTTAAAAGTCCCATCTAAAACCAACAGTAAGATGTTAGGAAATCTTTATTTGTCCCTTATGGTGCTTTTGGTTAGCTCCACTTCTTCATAGCAAATCATGCACAAGATTTCTTTGACAACTGAAATATTAACCACTGGCTGCCGGAGAAGCATCCATTTCAATGTTTTATACAACAATCAAGCACTAGAGCAGTTAAAGCACTTTTATATAATACAATTGTTTCCATAATTTACACAATGTCTACTTTCCCTGTTCTATATCAGTATTCCCTAGATATTCTTTGTATATTACAATATAATGTAATGTGCAGAACACTTGGCTGCCTCTGTCAGAGTTAATATGACTTAATTCATCATTCTGACATCACAGCGAGCAGCTGTGAGGTCTACAAGCATCAAAAATTGCTCAAAACACATTATCAAAAATTAAATTCACATGAAATTAAAAAGCAAGCCGAAGACACAAAGTCAGGAGTTGCAACAATAAAATTGCCCAGAAATGAGAGAAATTATTTGATTCAGTCACAGTTGATCAATAATCCTGGTATTTACTTCAAATAATATTAAATCATTATTGGAGTGATTTAATTATCAATACTGATGTACACAAATTAATTTTAAAATAGCTACAGGTTCAGTTTAACTCATCTCAATTCAGATGTAATCTTTTAAATGATATGGTGTTATATTATTTTAAGTGCAAACAAAAATGGATTATAAGAAAAAAAGCATATTGAGGATCAGATATTTACAGAATTATATCCATACCTAGGAACTCTCTGGTTTTGCCCCAGAGACGCCGGTTTTGGCAGTGCCTTACTGGGTCTCCGGGACAGAAACTGATTCTCCAGATGTGGGGAGTTTTCTTTAAAACTCTGCCCACTTCTGCTACTTCCAACCTAGTTCCTCCCACTTTCTCTCCTTCCCCACCCAGTTCCTCCCACTTCCTGTCCACTTGAGTGATGCTCCGAAAAGACCCAACCCACTTGTGGGTAACTCCACCCCTTTTTGCAGGGATTAGCAGCAATAATACTACCCAGCGGACTCAGAGGGGACTCCACAAATGAAAGTTCCCAAGTATGATTACGTCCTGAATCTTATCTATAAAGTGTGCACACTAATGATAATGTTTTTCCCTTCAGATAGATCGGATTATCAATCGAGATGAATTAAGGCTCCATGGGGCCCTAGGCAAGGTACCAATTTGGAGCCCTATATCTTTTGATCCAGTGCTTCTTACACAGAGTACTGCTAATACTGGCATTGTAGCGCTAATTTACGTGGAGGCAACTGGATGATGCTAGTCTATTTCAACAAAAACGGCATCTGACACACAATATTAGTGACAGCAACAGCAGAGCCTCTGTCTGTGACCTATCACTTGCAACTAGGGCCCCTCACATTGCCATGGGCCACAGGCAGTAGCCTAGGATGTCATCATGGATGATCCGGCTCTGCTTATCGTTATTTTAAACCTTAATATTTACTTTAAGTAACATGAATCTGCCTTAAACCTGACTATACAAGCCAACAGATGTGAGAGGCTCTGAGCACAAACAAAAGCACAATGGCCTGTTCTCCAGTTAGTTACTGCTCAAGAGAATCACATTTTAGCTCTCTAGTGCCATTACTGAGAAGTAATTTCCACATACATATTAGACTAATCCCACCCATAAGGCAGTCCAGTACCAAAATGACGTGCAAGTTCTCTCTGCACAGAAAAACCTGCTAATCCCAGAAGTACATTTCAGCCTTATTTGGCTCTCTTCAGTGATGTGCAGCTGGATTCCCTAGGCATTGAGAGCAAGGGGTCCACATCTAGATTACCCTTTACACTTAAGGAGATACCCTATGTGTTTCGCAGAAACAAGCTAACAGATGTGAGAGACTCTGAGCACGAACAAAAGCACAATGGCCTGTTCTCCGGCTAGTCACTGCTCAAGAGCATCACATTTTAACTCTAGTGCCATTACAGAGAAGAAATTTCCTCATACATATTAGACTAATCCTGCCCATAAGGGAGAACCAGTACCAAAATGAGCTGGTGTTCCTGTGCAGGGGCGACTTGCCAGTCATTTTGGAACTGGACTGCCCTTTTGGGTGGGATTAATTTAGTATATATGTGAAAATTTATTTTCTGTAATGGCACTAGAGAGCTAAAATGTGATGCTTTTGGGTGGTGACTAGCCGTAGAACAGGCCATTGTGCTGTTGTTCATTCCCAGAAGCCTCTCACATTCTGTATGTTTATTTTGAATACACTTAGGGGGTCTCCCTAAGTGTGAAGGGTAATTCAGACATGGACCCCTTGCTCACAGTGCCTATGGAACCTAGTGGCTCTCTCATAACAAGGCTAATTAGGCTGCAGTGTATATTGGGGCTCACCTGGTGTTCCTGTGTAGGGTAGGACTTGCCTCTTATTTTGGAACTGGACTGTTGTTTTGGGTGTGATTGTGTTAATACATATGTGGAAATTTTTCCTCTGTAATGGCATTGGGGAGCTAAAATGTGATGCTTTTGGGCAGTGACTAGCTATAGAACAGGCCATTGTGCTGTTGTTCATTTTCAGAAGTCTCTCACATTCTGTATGTTTATTTTGAATACACTTAGGGGGTCTCCTTGCTCTCAGTGCCTAGGGAATCTATCTGCACCCTCCTAGTGAGGCCCAACTAGGCTGAAAAGTAAGTTGGGGGTTAGCTGGTGTTCCCGTGCAGGGGGGACTTGCCCGTCATTTTGGAATTGGACTGCCCTTTTGGGAGGGATTAGTCTAATATGTATGTGGAAATTTCTCCTCTGTAATGGCACTAGAGAGCTAAAACGTGATGCTTCTGGGCGATGACTAGCCGTAGAACAGGCCATTGTGCTGTTGTTCATTCCCAGAAGCTTCTCACATTCTGTATGTTTATGTTGAATACACTTAGGGGGTCTCCCTAAGTGTGAAGGGTAATCCAGATGTGGACCCCTTGCTCTCAGTGCCAATGGAATGTAGCTGCATCCTCCTGATGAGGCTCAACTAGGTCGAAACGTATGTCTGGGGTTAGCTGGTGTTCCCGTGCAGGGGGGACTTGCCCGACATTTTGGAACTGGACTGCCCTTTTGGGTGGGATTAGTCTAATATGTGCGAGGAAATTTCTCCTCTGTAATGGCACTAGAGAGCTAAAATGTGATGCTTCTGGGCGGTGACTAGCCGGAGAACAGGCCATTGTGCTGTTGTTCATTCCCAGAAGCCTCTCACATTCTGTATGTTTTTTTTTTTAAACCGGAATATAGTAACATTTGCCACTACAGCTCCAGATACACTGTAAGATCCCATTATGTACCCTGTATTTAAAGGGCAAGAATCATAAATCAAAAGAGAAAAACAATAAGTGTATATGGGCTCAGTCTTTTGCTAGTTAGTTAACTGCCTCAGGTTCTTGACCCAGCTCTTAAAGAATGAAGCTGCTACTGACAGTCTTATTCCTATTGGCTGCACATTCAGATGCAACTAGGGTTGCCACCTTTTCTTCAAAAAAATACCGGCCATGGCATTCCCTCCATAGACTTAACATTGGACAGGAGCCAATTTTTTACCGGCCTGCCGGTAAAATACCGGCTGGGTGGCAACCCTAGATGCAACATTACAGCAGTTAATATGAATCATTAGCTGCCTATATGGACCACACAGAATCAGCTCCAGGGAGGAGAAGATCAGGGAAGGGGTGACCTAGACATGGAAAGCTGCATATTTACAATACTGACACTGCCAAAAAAACAATGCTGTAAGATTTGACATATAAATGTTTATTATTTCCTGTTAGCTGCACTTTAAATGGTCTCTAACTCCAATATGTAATGGTGTCCCTATTACCTCTATAAAAGAATTGAAGGAGCTTCCTATTTTTTTTAGATGGGGGGGGGGTTGCCAGTTAGATACCCTACTGGAATCCTACAGCCACCACTTTCTTCAGGAGATCAGGAAGCCATTTGAAAGATTGCCTCTCACGTTTCTGTACAGCTACGTCCAGGAGCACAGCTGTGGGTATGAATAGGTCACACCCAAGCCCACCATGGATCATGGTATGGATGGGAAGCCCAGGATCCCATCAAACAGGGTGTGTGGCTGCTGCTTTGGACTTGCAGTGGGGCTCCATTTGTTACATGGAGCCCTCCAGGAAATGCTAGAAGGCTCCATGACTTTTTTCTTCTTTCATAGTGGTAATAGGGACACCTTTATATGTTAGTGTTCCTTTAAAGGGATAGTAATATTTCACAATAAAAGCAGCTCCAAATAATCTTCGTAGTATTTGGGCCATGGAGAGTTTTATTTCAATACTGTTGTAGTTCAAGAATAATTGAATGATAAAGTATCCTCCTTCCGCCCTTTTTATTGATGTAACACTGTTCACCTCAGAGCAGCAAGACTACCCAGATGGATAGCAGAGAGGGACAATCTTCAGTGAGCATAAGGGAAAACCTAAAAAACCTGTCAAGGGTGCAGGGTTTTCCTTATGCTCACAGTAAGAAGATTGTCCCTTCCACATTCTACATCTGAGGGTTGGTGGCTTACACTAGGTAAAAGGGGCAGGAGGGGGATACTTTATCATTTAATTACTCTTGAACTACAACTCTGACAGTATTGATATAACACTCTCCATGGCCCAAATACTATGAAGATTAATTGGAGCTGCTGTTTTTGTGAAACATTACTATCACTTTAACTTCTATCACAAAATTCACAAAACAGGAAAATATTTCTAACTGGGTGCTAGAAAGGTTCAATTTGAAATACAGTATTCTTATTACTTCTTAACCCTTTGAGTGCCAGAGGGGTATGCAACGCATTGCTCTGCACTCTGGCACTCCAAGGGTTAATCCTTTGACTACCAGCTGAGTTGTACGCCATCTGGCGCTTAAGAAGTTAAAGGCTAGCTTAAAATAACCTAGCAGTGAACCTGGATTATTGTCCCTGCAGTGCACTATTCTCACTCAGACCCTTTGTTTCTGTGTCACACCATTCAGCACACAGGTATCAATTCCATCACTTGCATGGCAAATGCTATACTTGGTGTGAGTTCTACCTTAAAATGTCAAGCACAGACCTGGATTTCATTCAAGTTTTGAAGTTTATAAAGGGTGTTATCTACAAATGTCTCTATACAGGAATATGTTAAAGGGGAACTTTCACTTGATAACAATTTTTTACCATATGTTCAAACACATAAGCCGTATTAGGAAACATTATGCTGAGATTTTATTTTTACATACTATTAAAGATATTTGATGTCCAAAACGAGCACTTCCGCATTCAGCGGCACATTGAATCTTCGGCACAGCTCTCAGGACTCAGTATAATGCTAATTGTAGCTTGCTGTAATGGCTGGAGCCGTTCACACCACACCGAAGTGAAACGTGAACGATCTCGCTGGGGCAGCTGGATGGGAGGTGGGAGGAGGCTGTAATAGTGCTTGGAAGTCCTGAGAGCTGTGCCGAAGCTGCACTGTGCCGCTGAATGCAGAAGTGCTTGTCTTGGACATCATATATCTTTAATAGAACATAAAAATAAAATCTCAGCATAACGTTTCCTAATACTGCTTATGTGTTTGAACATATGGTAAAAAAATGTTATCAGGTAAAAGTTCCCCTTTAAATAAAACCAGTGATAACACTTCTAAACAACAATGTAATCTAGGCCCCACTTTTCACTCCAATTCATTCATAAAGTGGGATCAAAATCTCTTATTTACTAAAAACTAAGCAAATGTGCTTTTACATGCAAATATTTTCCAATAAAACATGTTTCAATATATTTTTATGTTAAGAATAATCCTTATTAGGCATAAAAAAAACAAGGAAAATGGCACACATAAATATTTCCCAAAGGCTCTTAAGACTGTGTGTGTGTTTTTTTTTAGCCGAGAAACAATCAAGAAAACCTGGGATCAGTGAAATTCACATTTTAGTCCTTTAGTAATTCACTCTCACTATTGTTTGCCACACCCTGTGCTATTACATACCTGGCTTTAACATACCTCCCACAGTTTCAAATGGACAAAGACTGACACGTTATTTTAGGGAGTGTTGCTGGGGGGCGTGGCTGGTGGGTGGGACATTACCAAGCATTTTTACCTATTTCATGACCTATTGACACCCCCCAGTGTAACCTAATAAATTACTTATAACAAGACCAAACTATGTTATTTACACAGACTAATTTATAAACATATACTGATGTTTAAACAAACAATAATGTGAGTTTTGTTGCTGTGGAGCAATGTGATACACCTATATACACATCACACAGTCTGATCTCCTAAAAAGAGGGACATCAGGGTAGAAAGAGGGACAGAAGGATTTGGGTCTAAAAGAAGGACTGTCCCTCTAAAAGAGGGATACTTGGGAGGTATGCTTTAATATGCAAATCAGTGATGCTCACATCTTATATGGCTCTGGTGCAAAATGGCCATTACTCAAAACATCGTGGCTAATGTACTAAAAATATATGGAGATGTTCTGGAGTAAGCTAGCTGCACTGTACAGAAAAATAATAATCTTCAATATCCCCATCGATTTAAACAGAGCTTTAACCCCTTGGATGCTAGAGGAATCTCAAGTGCATTGCAAAGAAATGCACTGGAGACCTCTCTAGCTTTTAAAAAGCTGCAAGTCCAATTTAAAGGGATAGTAAGGTCCCCTCAAAAATATAATCAAATTGGTAGAAGCGATAAAAAAATACTTAATGCCCTTATTTCTATCTCTCAAACCTTTGTGGTTTGAGAGATATAAGAAAATAAAGATCTCCACTCCCTCCCACTTCTCAAAGGTCAGCTGTATAGTTGACGCATGGGATCCTGGTTCCGGGATCACACGGCAGCTCTTCAGGAGCGCTGACATCGAGAGCTCTAAAAATAAATACTTCATAAGAACGGTCTACAACGTGTGCCTGGTTTGCAAGCACACGTTGTAGACCATTCCGATGAAGTATTTATTTTTGGATCACTTGATGTCAGCTCTCCTGACCGTCTGGTCGCATGACCAAATTCTGCTTCTGACAGCTTTACAGCTCATCAGACAGAAAGGGGAGGGAACAGAGACCTTTATTTTCTTATATCTCTCAAACCATAAAGGTTTGTGAGATAGAAATAATGGCATTACATTTTTTTTATTGCTTCTACCAATTCGCTTATATTAATTTTGGGACCTTACTATCCCTTTAAATCAATAAGGTGTTTTGATTTGGCATTTTATATATCACAATAGTTTTATCAAAGGTGATAATACCACCCTAGCAACAAATGATTAACAGCCCTGTTTCTCCAGGTTTCCACCCCCTCCCACATCCTTTCCTTCTTAAATTACGATCGTCAGTGAAGCCGGGCAGAAGCTGAGCTGCCCTCTGTGAAGCCATCAGGGTAATGGATGGGCTTGTTCCTTCATGAATAGCTGCAGTGTAATTAAATATGTCTCTAGTCCGGCACAAATACATCAACATCCTTACACTGTCACTGCTCACTGTTTGACATCCTCCATGATAAACACTACAATCGATTTCAAGGAATCGTTCATGAAATGTGTTAAACACATACTCCCACTTCCATCAAAAATATGTGCTCATAAATATTAAAAATACAGACAGGTAAGATTTCAATTTTTTAAAAGGGCAGTATAGGCTTAGGATGAAGGGCTTTCTAGCCATAATTTAAACATAGAATTTCACATCAGATAAGAACAATTCAACCCATCTAGTCTGCCCATTTTTCCTACTGTACAAACCTCAAACCGTATTTGGTCCTTGGTCTTGTCTTATGTTCCAGCCAGCATTATGCCTATCCTATGCATGCTTAAAGGGATAGTAATACTTTAATATTACTATCCCCCATTTTGTAGCTATTTCAAAAAGAATTGAATCGCGTTAGTAAAAAATAATTATTTCACTGAAACAGTCTTCTACATGTGCTTGGTTTGCAAGCACACGTAGAAGACCATTTCAGTGAAATAATTATTTTTTACTAACGCGATCTCGGCTCTGCTGAAGAGCCGCCTGATGTAAATTAGACCGGATATCCCTGCAGTCAGTACAATGCTGACTTCAGGGAAGGGGGAGGGAAGGGGGAAGTTTGCATTCTGTTATGTCTCAAACTATAAAGGTTTGAGAGGTGAACCTGGGGGCAATTCAATTATTTTTGAAATAGCTACAATATGGGGAATAGTAATATTAAAGTATTACTATCCCTTTAAATTCCACCACTGTATTAACTCCTATCACTTCTGCTGGTAGCCTATTCCACTTATCTACCACCCTCTCAGTGAAGTAAAACTTTTTACATTACATCTAAATTTCTGGCCCTCTAGTTTTAGATTATGGCCTCTTGTCCTAATATTTTTATTTCTTTGAAATGTACTTCCCTCCTGCACTTTGTTGAATCCCTTCATGTATTTGAATGTTTCTATTATATCCCCTCTCCCTCTTCTCTCCTCCAAGCTATACATGTTCAGATACTTTAGTCTATCCTGATATTTATTTTCCTGTAAACCAGTCACCATTTTAGTAGCCCTTCTCTGAATTTTTCCTGCAGTATCTATATCCTTCCGGAGATGAGGTCTCCAGTACTGTACACAATACTCTAGGTGAGGTCTAACCAGAGATCTGTAGAGTGGCTTGACCACTTCCTTTTTATGCTACTAATGCCCCTAGCTATACAACCCAGCACCCTGCTTGCATTCCCTGCTGCTTTGTTACATTGCCTGCCTACCTTTAAGTCATCAGAAATAATTACCCCCAAATCCCTTTCCTCTGTTGTCTCTGACAGCATAATATCCTTAAAGGGATAGTAAACTCGACAAAAAAGTATAGGCAAATCGATAGATGCAATTAAAAAATACTTACTGCCCTCATTCCCATCTCTCAAACCATTATGAGATATAATAAAATAAAGGTCTCAGCTCCCTACTACTTTTCATGCATCCACTGTATAGCGGACATCATGAGTTCCTGCTTCCGGAACCAGACGGAGGCTCTTCAGGAGCGCTGTCATCGAGATACATAACTATAGTTACTTCATCGGTATGGTCTACAACGTGTGCCTGGCTTACAAGCACATGTTGTAGACCATTCCAATGAAGTAATTACAGTTAGACATCCCAATGTCAGCACTCCTGAAGAGCCTAAAGTCGGGCAACTGGATTCCGCCTCTGACAGCTTTACAGCTCGTCAGACAGAAAGGTGAGGGAACGGAGACCTTTATTTTATTATATCTCTCAAACCATAACGGTTTGAGAGATGGGAATGAGGGCAGTAAGTATTTTTTAATTGTACCTATCAATTCACGTATACTTTTTTCTTGAGTTTACTATCCCTTTAATACTGTATTCTGCCTTTGGTTTTTTATGTCCCAAGTGCATCATTTTACATCTATCAACATTAAACTGCAGCTTCCACACTCTTGTCCATTCTTCTAATTTACCTAAATCATCTGTCATTTGGCTTATTTCCCCAGGAATGTCTACCCTGTTGCAGATCTTTCTATCATCTGCAAAAAGGCATACCTTACATTGAAAACCTTTTCTTTATTACTAATAAATTATTAAAAAGAATGGGCCTCAGTACAGATCCCTGAGTTACCCCACTAGTAACAGACCTTCGTCTGAATATTCTCCATTGACTACAACCCTCTGTCTCCTGTCCCTCATCCACTGCCTTATCCACTCAACTATTTTTACATCTGTTTGACAAGATCTCCCTTGCAAGGCTGTGTCTTGGCAGCTATAAAAAAGTTCCCAGAGATTAAAACTCTCCCATTCCCTGTCCTATCCTCCTGCATATCACTGTGATCTGCAGGGCTGGGTGATGTTGGAGTCTCACTGGCCAGTGTTTTCTATCCTCTCCATTCAAGCCCACTGTCTGCAAAACAGGGCTTCAATAAAGAGGATAGCGATGTTGCTTCCTCTCCAATGAATGCACAGTGAAGTGCTGATGTCACCCAGCCATGTGATTATAGAGGGAATGAGAGAATTTTAAGCTAATGGAACTGTTACCATATATGTCAGGACACTACCAGTAGTTCGAAAATGCCTTACCCTCACTTGTTACTGCCCCTTTTAGAATTTTTTTACAAACATTTACTTCTGCCTGCCTACAGGCCTTCTGACTATCAGGGATCTATTTAATAAAACATTGCTATAAAAGCGTAGCACAAACTATTCATTGTCCTTGAATTATTAACATACTAGCACCAGCGCTTAAAAATTATTTATGATATGCAAATATATAGAACTATCAAAATACAGTGAGTTGCTCTCCCTGTGTCATCTAAAGCTGGGACATCTAAGTTTTTCAATTATGGGCTACATAATCAGAAATTCAAATGTGTGAGAGCCACATTCAATTTTTATAGCTAACAATGGTGAATTATAACCTGTCAGCTTTTCATAAATATTGTTTTGTTTAGCAGTAATATAAAAGCAGTAGAAAAAAAGTCTAACCAACATTATTTATACAAAAGTGTACAGTTACACTTGGTGCTAGTTACTGATCATTTCTGATAAAGTCAATGAGAACACTGCTGTTTAAAGGGATAGTAATGTTTCATAATAAAAGCAGCTCTAATTAATCATCATAGTATTTGGACCTTGAAGAGTGTTATTTCAATTCTGTCAGAGTTGTAGTTCAAGAGTAATTCAATTACAAAGTATCCTCCTCCTGCCCCTTTTACTGATGTAACACTGCTCAGCCAGAGCAGAAGGGAGGTGCCCAGGTAGATTGCAGAGAGGGACAATCTTCACTTAAGGGAAAAACCTGAAAAGCTTGTCAAGGGGGGCAGGGCTTTCATTGTTCTCATAGGAAGAAGACTGTCCCTTCTGTTATCTGTCTGGTCTATGGACTGGATTCCACATCTGAGAAGAGATGGCTTACGCTAGGTAAAAGGGGCAGGAGGGGGAAACATTATCCTTCAATTACTCTTGAACCACAACTCTGACAGTAATGATATAACACTCTCCACGGCCCAAATACTATGAAGATTAATTGGAGCTGCTGTTTTTGTGAAACATTACTATCCCTTTAACAGCTTGAAACTATTCTCGAGAACAGTAGGATGTCAGTTACACAATGGTAGCAGCAGGCAGGTAGTTAGACCCTACGGGCCTACTAGCTCTTGTGTATTAGTTAGTAAAAAAAAAAGTATACAAATCTCAGGGAGGTGGCACCCTGGGGTCAGGCAGTTTGCATCAGGCCAATGGGCCTCATGTTGGTTCTCCATGGTCTAAACACACAGGTTTGTACTGTGATTTAATCCCATCCCTTGCATTCTCTGGTGCATTACATCCTTCCTACATGTAACCAATCGCCATCAGTCCCATGAGCACTTACACAGCACTGCAACTTCCAGGTCATCACCTGGAAGTTCTATGTCAGTGCACATGAGACTGATCTTTTACACATAGGCAAAGCACTGGAGACTTTTCTCCAGCCACTACACAATAGAAAATATCATTAAAGTAAGAAAAAAATGTTTATTTTTAAGAATAGCTGCAAGGGGAGCTTGCTAACTCCCCTTGCATACCAGATCACGTTATAATAGTGATCTGGTTAGTGGCCACTTTGAGTGGTTCCCGGAAGTGTGCTGGGACTCTGGACTGTCATTGCCGTCCTGGTCACAATGGCTCCAGCTTGCACAAGAACTCTCTGGGGCGAAAAAAAAGGTATCTCATATATACAAAGATAAAGTTAATTACAGGCCCACTTCTTTATCTCATGTATATATGAGATAAGGGTCATTAAGAGATTAAGGTACAAGAAAAACACTATTTTATTAAACACTTATATTGTAGGATTTTTTCCAGTGGAGTAAATAATAGTACTTCAAGTGTTGGTAGATGTGTCTTTTAACAGTTATTAAAGTTTAAACTTGTATTTTTGCATTAACAGTAGCCTCAAGTCACAAGAAAGTTAGTCAATAGCTCACCTGGGGGGTCGATACCACTAGAGTACTTAAAACATAAATGCTAAAAGACCGGAGATGTTTGAGTATCTGCCCAGCTGGATCAGCAGTGACAGCAGGCCACATAAATTCAGCTTGCAGCCTAAGGCTCATTTCAGCTTCCTTTTCCCACAAGTCATGCTAAATAATATGAGAAGCTGTAACATCAAAAGAAACTACCTAATGCTCAATCACCTTCCTCCGATCCTCCCAAACAGTAACACTAATAGTACCCCCCCCATGCTCCCACAACTAAATCTAACACTACCAATAAATTACCCTCTCTTAACTAGACATAATATTACCAATAAACTACCATACATTCATTAGACCTAACATTAACACTTATCTAGACCCTATACCCCCTCCCCACGTTTCACACGTAAAACCCTTACCTTGATTTTGGAGGTCCAGTGGTGTCCTGAATGCCCTGGTCCTCTGCTGTATTGTCCCCCAAACCTGAACAATAAATAAATGAAAACCCTATTGTCCCACCACCACCACCATTGCTGCTACTGCCTCTAATAATAATAATAATAATAATAATAAAATCCCTATCTTAATCCTGCTAAGGCCTTTGCCCAAGCCAGAGTGGGAAGAAAAGTGAACAGGGATTTACTTTTATATAGTAATATGTAAATATACAGTAATCTCACTTCCCAGCCAATCACCATGTAGATGGAGGGGTCATGCATTTGTGTAAGGTATCCTTCATCTATTCAATCATTGGCTAGATGGACGGGTGATGTATCACGCATGTGTGACCCTTCGATCTCTATGTTGATTGGCTAGGAGGTAAGGTTACTCTAGGGCAAATTACGTGCCCTACATAACCCCACCTCCCCAGCCAGTTGGAGCATGGGAAAGAATTTGATCAGGGATTGGCCATGTCAGTAAGTCCCTGTTCATTTTTTAAAGTGGACCTATCACCTTGAATTTTCTTAAAACATTTTATAACTTCATTCAAAACTGCCTATGTGTCATGTTAACCAAAATTACGGCGGATGTATAGTTTAGGAGATATTAACACTTTTATTTGTGGGGAAAGTGAAAATTTCCTGATACGTCACAGCTTCCTTTGCATTTGAAATGTCACTGAAATCTTCATTAGCATATGGCACGTCACTGCAAAAGCTTCATTAGCATATGACATGTCAAAGAAAAACCTGAATTCGAATATGATACACTGTAACTACCATTCATTAGCATATGGTAACACGCGTGTATATCTCCTTAACCGTACATTTGCTGGTCTTTCGGCTAACATGACACATAGGCAGTTTTTAATGCAGTTTTCAAATATGCAGACTTGAATTAAGGTGAAAATTCCACTTTAACCACTTTGGTTTGGGAAACAGCCCGGGCAGGACTAAGAGGGGGGAATATTTTTTTTTTTCATTATTATTAGAGACAACATTAGTGGTGGGTTGATAGGGATTTTTTTATTGTTCATTTGGAAGAGTATGCAGAGAAGGACCAGGGCAATTTTGGACACCCCTGGAACTCCACCATCAAGGTAAGTGCTTCACATGTGAAACAGATGGGGAGGGGGAATTGAGGCTAGGTTGGTGTTACTGTTAATGTCAGGAGTATTTGGAAGTGTATTTGGGAGCTTTCTTTTTTTTTTTGGGGGGGGGATCCATTATGATTTGGATGAATTGTGCTTTTACTGCTGTTCTTTTGCACGATATTGGTTGCTGTGTTGGGGACTCTATGGCTAGGTGTTGTAGGCACAGAATTACAGCAGAAAATGCATTTTAAAGTGTGTTAACAGACACTACATACAATATAATCACAAATGGTATGGGCTGTTCCACTGATTTCTCCGGGCACTAATCTAGTGACCATCGTGCATTTTTGCAGTAATTTTTCCCAGCACAGGTAATAGAATACCAAACTGTGTTTTAAAACTGTGTCATCATTTTCATTTTTCAAATAATTCTATTGCATTTTATGGGGCAAGTGAGTCACTATCAGTTCTGCATAGAATGTGCTAGCAACAGCTTCATCACTTCCTGATAGTTTGAACAGTAACAACTTCTGAAAAATTACAACTGCCAACAGTGGAAGTATCTTTGTGTTACTCAGCAGGAAAAGTCCTATAACAGATTTTCAATAAAAAGCTTACTGTTCATTTATTGACCTATGCTCATGTCATTTATCCTCCCTATAGAGATACTGGGAGACTTGCTCTAGAGAGAGCATAGTTCCTCTAAATGGCAAAGAGGTGGTCAGCAGACCATCAGAACATTTTAACAAGCTGAAGGAAAGGACAGGAATCATCCCACTTTCCATTCAATACCATGTCTAGGGCATGTGGTATAGATCAAATAAAGACACACACAACTTGTTTGGATGTAAAAACCAGGCCACAGCTTTATTAACTTAAAATTTAATAACCACCACAACTTTAAGCCCTTGCCAAATGCTAGGCATAAACTTATGCCCACCCTACTGAGCCCCAAAAGGCTCAACCCATCTTTTCCTCCATTCCACCACACCCCATTAGCTGGTCTGTGCAGCTCAATGAGGGGCGGTGACCACAACCCGCGACCGTGGTCCGGGTGCTTAATGCCCAAGGCCGCTGGCCTGACATCCACCTGTTAACCATGCATTCCAAACATGATGTACCATTTTTCCTATTGGCAAGGGCCAAAAGCGCCAAAAGCTGTGACAAATAAAGTAAACCCAGGTACTTTCATGACCCAAAACCCACCAGAAAACAAACCCCAAACTAACAATAAAACCCAAATACAGGGAGGGAGGGAGGGCCGATACTTTTGGTATTCACTTCTGAAAAGGAAGTGATGCTCCAAGTGTCCCCCTTATATTGGTTCCCATGCCCCACCCCTTCTTAAACATTAAAGGGGCAGATACCCCTTACAAGCTTTCTTTGACCCTCCCACAGCCCTGACATGATTCCCCTTCTTAGGGCTTGTGGGGAATTCTTGTCTAGGGCATGTGGTATAGATCAAATAAAGACACACACAACTTGTTTGGATGTAAAAACCAGGCCACAGCTTTATTAACTTAAAATTTAATAACCACCACAACTTTAAGCCCTTGCCAAATGCTAGGCATAAACTTATGCCCACCCTACTGAGCCCCAAAAGGCTCAACCCATCTTTTCCTCCATTCCACCACACCCCATTAGCTGGTCTGTGCAGCTCAATGAGGGGCGGTGACCACAACCCGCGACCGTGGTCCGGGTGCTTAATGCCCAAGGCCGCTGGCCTGACATCCACCTGTTAACCATGCATTCCAAACATGATGTACCATTTTTCCTATTGGCAAGGACCAAAAGCGCCACAGGGCCTGATGCGTACATCCTATGCAGCCAGGCCCTTCCCCCCATAGAAAGCTATGGCCTGCTCCAAACCCCCCCCAAAATGTCCAAAGTGAAACGAAAAGAAAAAAGAAAATGTAGCCCAACCGCACAGTGAGCCACCCCATCTGACCTAAACAAGGAAAAGACGAATCCACAAAAACAGAATGTTGCACAGACAACCCCCAATTGTGAATGACACACTCAACATGCGTCGAGTCAGACAAATCCCGTACTTCCAATGCCCTGCGATCCCTGTCACCAACCCAGCGCTGGCGTGGAATAATCACTGGCCACGGAACACCAGCCTAGGGAAATGGCAAAGGAGAACAGAAAAATTTCCCATGAATGGCCGCACCAAAAGCCAAGCTGGGCCAGAGCCAAGGTCATTACCCCCACAAGTGCACCACAAGAACCCAAGGGAGACCACTAAACGTACCAACCAACCTCAGGAAGAAAGCGAGACCACTGCGGACCCAGATAGACAAACCAGGACACCAACGAAAAAACAAAGGGTCGAAAGACAGCAGCACCCACCACCACAATCCGCCGCTCTCCATCACACCCAAATAACGAAAGTGGCCAACAATCCAGCAGCAACAAGGCCGTGACCTGAACAGAAAACAAAAAACACAGTATAGCAACAGAAACTACAACTCAACACCCAACCATCCTGTCCGGCCTAACATAAGAGAAAGCCGTGCGGACTCCCACCGACCGATACAGCAAACAGACTCAGTACCCAAACCAGTCATATCTGCCTTCATAGCAGCCCCAATGATATCCAAACCCGCCACCGAAAACAGTCACCCAAACCCCAGAACCATAGACATCCCTCTCGAAGCGGCGGATACGAAACGAGAGAGAACCAGAAGCAAATGCACAAAATCCAGAAACCCACACCGGGACTGAATTGAAAAGAACTAAACAACTCCCCCAGACGCAGAGCCACAAAAAAGCAAAACAAAAAGCCGCCCCAAACACTGACCATAATGAGCCGAGCAAACACCTAGAAGATAACTGTTGCAAGAGTGAGAACGAAACCAGGCGCCGAGTATCAGACTGCACCACCACCAGTCAAAACCGCAAAGACTTGCGCACCCCAAATTCCTATAAACAATCTGTCCCCCCGCAACAACCCAAAAGCCAACCCAGACACCCGGCCCCCCAATAGCCGCCGGGAATACACCCCGACTAAACCAATTCCAGTACCAACCACAACACCCCATCAATCCTCACAGCATCCCCCACCACAGCCTCCAACGGATCCACTCATCCCAAGCAACCGCACACCTTGCCAAAGAGGCTGGAGCCAATGAATACCTCCCCCGGATACAACTGTAGAGCACCAAGATCCCACCAGTGGTCAGGACAAGGCGTACTCCACAGCCGTCGCCCCCAGACATGCCTACCAAACTCCACGACCAGGAATCGAGAAAGTGCATCAGCAGCCACATACAGAACCCAGGCACACGCCGCTCCCAAAAAGATATATCAGGACTCAGACAGATGGCACCGAACAACAAAGCAGACAGAACAGGGACAGAAGAGGAAAACAAGTTATGAACTGCCAGCACCACCCCCATAGCGTCAGAGTACAAAAAACAACCTTACCATTCTGCATCCTGACAACCCACAAAGTAAAAGCGATGACAATTGGAAAGACTTCCAGGAAAAACCAGGTCCCTCATCAAACTGGAAGACCCCAAGTCACAGGCCAAAGAGGCCAACCCAATCCAGCCCAAAGAAGGACCCGAACCGCAAAGAACACGCCGCCACTGTACACAAATCCAACACCCTATTCGAGCCCCAGAAATCCAGCAGGCGTGCCAAATCATGGCCTAGTAACAGAACAAGGAGGAGCACGCAGCAGA
This sequence comes from Rhinophrynus dorsalis, assembly GCA_037306005.1. Classification (NCBI taxonomy): domain Eukaryota; kingdom Metazoa; phylum Chordata; class Amphibia; order Anura; family Rhinophrynidae; genus Rhinophrynus; species Rhinophrynus dorsalis. The sequence continues at coordinate 125,672,173 of CM074724.1, forward strand.
AAACGCCCACCTAACACGCTAGCAAGAATTGAAAAAACGCCCAAAAGCAATCCCTGAAAAACTTTTGGTATCCTCCAATACCTCCACAACTTCACCGCCTTCGTCCCAGCAGCAGTCTGAATATCCCGGTCCGGAGGAGCCTCTTCCAAGGAAAGCCAAGAATAAATATCCACAAATTTGCTCCTCTGGAAGGCCAGGAACCAGACAAATGCAAAGTGCAAAAAACCCCTTAGTGAAACAACCAAAAGCAAAACCGCAATCCAGGAGCATAGACCAAAAGACAAGCCGGGGTCAGGAACCTATGCAGGTACGCAGACAAGCCAGGATCAGGAATACAGAGATCAGCAACAGCAAGAATAAGCCAGGAGTCAGAAGGGACGTCAGAGGAAGGCAGGTCATACACAGATAAACAGACGCAGGAAAATGCCCTCGTACCGAAGCAAACATAAGGGCAAAGAGGAAGGGAGCCAGCTGCGTGAAACAGCCTGGAAGGGATTGGCTGAGAAACAAGCAGGTGCGCAACCATGTCAACAGAGAGATCAAGGCAGTCTGGTCAACCCCAGCCGACTCAGCCCACCAGGGAAGGAAAGGCAGCAGTAATCAACAGCATAGCGTGTGACAAAATCAGTCAAACCATGACAACCTTCAAAACTTCTCCCGAACCTCAACCCTCAAATGTAGCCCCAAAGGACTGGCCCAGCAAAAATAGGCAGTCCAACGGCCGCCATGGGAACCCCCCCAAAAGAGTGAACACCCAGCCGCAGCCCCTAACCCCAATAACTGGGAAGCAGCCGAAGGAATAACCACACCAGCCCCTGCAACGGGCGCCCCAGTAGAAACAAGACCAGCCCCAGAAACACCCACCACCACCACCAGGAGCAAGAGGGGGGGATCACCCCTGCGCTCCCTGGTCCCCGAGAGCTCCCAACATGCCAAACCTAGACTAACCCAGACCCCCAACACCAGGGACTGCAGCCAAACTGTTAATGTAATATAACAAACGCATACTGAAGGGAATAATACATAATTATACAGTATTTTTACATTGCACAACCAGAAAAACAAACTAAACATGTTGCGCACAACATAAACACAATTAAATATACACATAGTGTGTCAACATCGACATAGAGAACATGGGGCACCCCAAGCTGATCCCCACGGCACTCCACAGTGCCATGCACCCTGGCCGAGAATCACGGCCCCAGGCAATCCCGTACCTGTTATCGCAACGGGAGGCACGGACTGCGTAACTTCCATCTCCGCAGAGGCACCCATCAGTGCCACACCAGGCTCCTCACCAGCTGAAGCACTCCGCTACCCAGGTGAACCCTGAAAAGAAAAGGGAAACCAACACAAGGTGCCATGGCACCCCAGGTAGAGAAGCACTGCCCCAGGCAATCCCATACCTGCCACCACACAATGGGAGGTACAGACTGCGTAGCAGCCAGCTCAGCAGAGGCACCCATCCATGCCACCAGAATCAGCTCCAGCAGAAGAAATCCGACACACAGGTAAACCCTGGAAAAGAAAAAGGGGAACCAAAACCAGGGGCTCCAAAAAACCCCACTCGCCAGTACAGTCCACCGAACAGGAAACAGCACCTAGGACAAAGGAAAAAGAAAAACAAAAAACCCACCAGGGGCACCCAAGGCCCCCACACCCTGTCTAAATATTATTTTATTTTTAAAATAAGTATGTATGCCTTTATTGAATTTTTTTTTTTTTTTTTTTTTTTTTTTTTATAGCCAGGCCCGTGCAGGCCACCGTCACCATCAATGCCCGTTTGCCGTTATTATGCCTTCTAATTTCTTGAGATATACACAAACACATATATATTGTTCCAAATATATACATATACACACACACATACACATATTGGTCATACATACATATATATATACACACACATATACATATAGATATACACACACCAAATATTTCGTACCATATGTACACACACATACATATTTAGTCATATAAATATGCACACCCACATATTGTCTCATATATATGCCCACAAATATATATACGTTCACATAGACATACACACACACAAATACATGTTCCCATATACATACACACACATGTACACATATAAATACACACACACATATACATGTACACATATAAATACACACACACATATACATATGTGCACATATACATACACACACACACACACACATACATATGTTCACAGATATATACACATACTCATATACATACATGTTCTCATATACATACACACACACATATGTTCTCATATATATACACACACACATATGCATGTTCTCATATATCAACACACACATATGTTCTCATATATATACACACACACAAATATATGTTCTCATATATATACACACACACACATATGCATGTTCTCATATATCAACACACACATATTTTTACCTAGACTATAAACACACACAAATATACATTTTGTCATCTACATATACACACACATATATATATAGTTTCCAGATATATACACACACACACACAGATACATAGTTAGTCAGTCATTTGTTTTGACCTTTTTTTTTTTTTTTTTTGTTTTTTTTTTATATATACTCAACACAGCAGGTAGAGCCCTGCAACCACACATCACCAGGACAGGGTCCCAGAGAATAACCCTCAGCACACCCAGCACCCACAGCAGGACAAACAGACCCAAACATTAAGAGAAGAAAGCCCACAGGACCTACCAAGAAGGAAAAAATGGGGGGGGGGGAGGAGAAAGAAGAGAGCAGCCAGGAACAGGGGCAAAAGGAAAGTGAGGGGGGAGGGGCAGCAGAACAAGAGAGAGAACAGGGAAACCAGCAAACAAACAAGGAAGACAAAAGCAGCCAAACAGAGCCACCAGGAGCTGAGGCAGGCAAAATAGGAGAAGAGAAAAGAGGCAACAGGACCCAGGGAGACAGAAAGGAGGAAAGGACCCCCAGAACCCCAGTCCATCTGGAGGGCTGCAGAGCTGCAACAGACACCTGCATCAGGAAACTGGAGCCAGAAAAGGGGGACCCGCTGCTTCCAAAAGCCGGCTGGGCTAGGCTGAGGGATGTTCCACTGTCCGTCCCAAGGCTCAGTCGAACAGGTGGCTGCGTCCGGATGCTCCCCGTAAGCCAGGCGGCCACCCCTGCCGAAGACACGCCAGTAGAATCCATCCTCCAAGAAAGCTGCTACCGCAGCCAATCACCACCGCCGGACTTCAGCCAACAGAAAAGCAGATGACGCCATGGAAGACAGCACAAGTAAGCAGATCCGATACTTTTGGTATTCACTTCTGAAAAGGAAGTGATGCTCCAAGTGTCCCCCTTATATTGGTTCCCATGCCCCACCCCTTCTTAAACATTAAAGGGGCAGATACCCCTTACAAGCTTTCTTTGACCCTCCCACAGCCCTGACATGATTCCCCTTCTTAGGGCTTGTGGGGAATTCTGATTCAGGGTTTTGACCTATAGCTATACAACTCAGGGTGAAGGGACAATTTCTCAAGGTGACAAGAGTCCAGGGGAAGTCTTGCTTATCTTGTGTGTGTTCAACAGTGATATCTCTACATAGTAGAATGCTAAAGATTCATTGATGACTAATTTGAGCACCACTGGATTACAGCATGCAGGGACACATCTCAGACCTACGTTTTACAGAACATTGAGTTAGTATCTTGAAGAACCTAGGATCAGTTTTGTTTGCACCATTTTTTAGCACTTGGAGGTGTGTATGTGCGTAGGAGGTATTGTGTTAGAGAGTTTGTGTATTAGTTTTTCCTACATTAACATTTATTATTGTTGCCATAGATACATAGCAAAAATTGTAAATATCACTGAAAAAGCAATGTTTCTTACTGAGACATGAAACATAGTGAGGCTGATGTGCTAAGCAGAACAAGAGCAATTACAACACAAACCAGCTGCACCACGGATGGCAAATAAATATTCCCCAAATTACCAGTGAATTAAATGGGTCTTTTAATACCTCAAATGCTAGAGGTCATTGCAGAGGAGAAGGAAAAACGGTGCCATTTTGCATCAAATCGCATGCACCACAGAGAACCAATAAATATTCCCAATGTATAGGAGACCTCCAGAATTCAAAGAGTTTAAATCCCTGTTTAAATCAATGAGCAGTTGGTTTACCTCAGGATAAAGCCATTTCTCTTTTGCACATTGTTGTCATGTGACTTATTTATCAAGCTAAAGAGGTGCAGTTCTGGAACAAACCGACTGCATTATAGGGTCAAAATGAAAATTCCACAAATTCCCATTAAATTCAAGGATGTAGCCCCTTGAATGCTAGATATGCCTCCAAGGCTTTGCAAGGCAATGTGTTTAAGACCATACTAGCATTCAGTTGGTTTAAAAATCCAATTTTAATAAATCTGGATTTACATTTTCACCATTGCTGCAGAATTGCATTTCTTTAGCTTGATGAACAAGGCCCACTGTGTTTACTTGAAATGCAACTCAGTTTGTTACTTTGCATATAAAGCAACAATTTGAGAATGGATGCATTTTGGCTAATGTATTTTGGCTAATGCCACCTTTCCTGAGGTAGAATCCAGTGACAAAAATAGTGAGGGGAAATGCCAACCATATTGTGCCTAATTTATCATCCCTAAAAACATACCTCCCAAGTGTCCCTATTTAGGACTTTGTGGTGTATATATAAGTGCATCACATTACTCCACAATAATAAAACACATTTTAATATTTGCTTAAACTTCAGTATATTTGTTGATAAATTAGCCTGTATAAATGCACAAAATTCTTATACAACGTTGTGTTAGTCATGCAATAACCTAATTATTCACGGTAATGCACAACCCAACAGCCACACCCCTAGTAATACTACCTAATCAAGAGTGTCCCCAATATAAATGTTGGAAGGTATGAAAACACCTAGCCCAAAGTGGGCCTGCTAAGTGGGCCTTCTTACCTCAGTACTCTATATGTGTCTGCACCTAGGGTTCTTAACCAGAGTGCCCCTTTTTTATACTGACTTTGACAAAAAAAAAGTAAATGTTGAGTTTCAGTTGTATGTATACATACAGCATACTCTGGACTTTTTGAAAATGGCAAAAATCAGAGCAAAATGCTGTGTTTACTGTGAAGTCAATGTTTCAGTGCCCACCTGCACCTTTATCAAGACCAGTGCGTGCTGTTTATTTCCTAATATACTTGTTACTTGCACCCTGGAAAAGGACATCAGGAAGGAAATTGTTATGCACAATATATTTATTTTTGTTATTCTGATTGCGATATAAGAATAACTATATATGAATATATTAGTACCCTTCATTACCCTATGACATAAAATATATTAGGGTGCCCTGAAAATGTCATATTTTATGTTTGGGGTGTCTTCATCATAAAAAGATTGCAAACCACTGGTCTATATTACAACACAACTGTAAATTCAGCCTCCTGATTTGATTTCACACAATTTTTTCAATTCTAGAACATTCTACCATTCCTTCTGCAATGAGATCTAATTTTTGCCATATATAGACAATTGTGGTCTGCACTTCTGCTATTGTTACTTGTTAAGAGTGTTGTCATTGGAGGGTCCCAGTGCAAATTTTTTTTGGGGTTTCCTAATACAAAAATATTTTCCATAGAGAAAATCTAGAATCTATTAGCCCTGGGGCAATGGGCCTCCTTGGATGCCAGGCCCAGTCACAACTGCACCCTCTGCCACCCCCCTGTAGTTACACTGCTGTTTGGCAAATAATCCTCACAAAAGCAGGTCTCATTCCCCTGAACTTCAAGTGAACTGTGTTATATTTTCTGCCATTAACAAAGCTTATGAAGGAAAGAAAAATAGTTGTATGGCTGATATAGATGTTCCCTACAAACTAGCTTGTTTGTCGAGCTGCAGAAGTGGAGTCACCAAGGCTGATGCATTGACTCTTTTATACCCTCCACTCAATGCACTGGATAACACTCCAGCACTCAAAGGCTTATGAAAAAGTTGATCAGTTCTGGAGTAAATTACCAGAACCATAGGGATCAAATAAAAATCCCCATGGATTTAAATGGAACTTGTAACTCTTTTAAGGCTAAATCGATCTCCGATGCATTGTTTTGCAACACGTTGAAGACCTCACTAACATTCAAGGGGTCAAAAGACCCATTTAAATCAAAGAGAAATTAAGGAATTTTTTGTTTCCTATGGTGCAGTTGGATTGCTCCTGACTTGCACCAGTTTTTTCTAGCGCATCAGCCTCACCATCTGCAATTTTACATTCAGCACTTACAGGCTTATAAGACAACATTATTCAGGGATATTCAAGTCAGAAAAGTGAGCAGACCATCCAAGGTTATGGATGTCCTGTAGATGACAGACACAGGCAACTACATATTGATATTGCACTAAATTCAGCGATTGATCATCGTATCACAGACCTGGCTTGATGTGTACACCAGCTGATAAACTGTCCATCAAGACACTGGGGGTTATGCAAGGAGTGATAAAGTGGTGATAAAGTGGGGATGACTTCTCCAGTGATATCACTTCTCCAAGTCTTATGTTGTTCTATGGAGCCTATGCACTAATATTTCTCCAACTTTGGAGATCTTAGTGCATAGGTTTTATAGAATAACATAGGAACTGGAGAAGTGATATCACTGTAGAAGTCATCTCCACTTTATCACCTCTTTATCACACTTGTTTGTGTTTTTTTCAAATTTTACTGGTTCCTAGTGGCCCAAAGATATAAGACCAATCTATACAACAGTGAACTAACTATATACATATGCTCTCTACCTGGTGAAAGACATTATCACTGTATATACAAACATTAAGCTTTGGTATTCTAACAGTAGGTATACTGTACCTGATATGATATATAATATAATATAAAAGTAAGTGGTCAGAATTATTGTAGCATGAAATTAAATGGTTAGCTATATTATGTACAGAACCATAGCTATAATAATATAGATTTAATCTCCTTTGAAAGAGAGCCTGGAGCAGCGCCGAGCTGCTTGATGACTACAAACAAGGGGAGAGAAAGCCCTTAGCAGTACTGTGCTGCTTGATCACTACATATTCACATATTGGAAGCTGCGCTGTTTAATACCCATGACTTGAGGATCTCATGCTTTTCTGTCAGGAAGAGATTCTCATGTCACCCTTTTAATAACTGCAACATGTTTATAGTTCCGTGATGTTGCATGCTGTTTTGTGTGCGAGGTTTTAAACGGATACCCAAAACCACATGGGTATGAATGAAGAGTGCATTTTTAAATGTTTCTTGTGAATACTGTGCTGTTGTTGCGTTAATAAATTATCTGCTGTCCCTTCTCTACTTAATGCTTCCATATTTTATCTATTTATTGATACAGAAAATGATTGTGACTCAATTTAATTTAATACTTGTAAATAGACCATCAAGGTCAATTGAACATTATCTTTATTATTGTTGAGGAATTAGAAAATTCTGACTGTAAGAAAAGTATTTGGCTACAATGTCAAAATAGGATGTATTTGTTACTATGTTAATACTTTGTCATAATCTCTGTGGACTGGTTTACTGCTTATGAATATGTATAATGATTTCCATTGATGGTGACGTCATTACTGTTCAAAGACTGGCTCTGCTTTTGGTACGTATATTGATGTTGTATATGCGGCATTTGAACACCTGACAAAGGGGCACATTTCCTGAAGCTGTGTGCTAGAATGTGGTTATTAATAAATATGCTAAATATAGATTGAACCTCAGTAAAGAATGTGCACATACCATCTGCTCTATTTACCTATATTGTACTTCTGTCTGTGAAACCTTAACACATGTATGAAATAAAGATTATTCCACTATCGACACAGGTTCAAAAGATTGCAATGTCATCTATTTGTTAGATCAAAGATATCACACTTCGTATTTCCGCTTATTTATTTATATGCTTTGAAGGAAAATTCAACATTGCAGACTGTCTACATGTATAATTTTTCAATTTGCTGAACAAAAATAGTTTGAATTCCTTTAACCCCTTAAGGACCGGTAAAATCTGAGGTGGATTTCACTTAAAGGGATAGTAATACTTAAAACGTAAAAAAAAAAATATGTTGTAGGGTTTATCCCCCTGAGTAAAACAAGAGTACTCTCACTGCTGAAAGGTGTTTCCAGAGCAGTCCATAGGATGGTGTAGCAACAGCGCCACTGTACAATTTCAGGCCACTGTGATATTGCACCTAAAAAATTCAACTTTGAAAATTAATAACTTTTGAATGAAACACCTTTCAGCAGTGGGAGTACTTGTATTTTACTCAGGGGGATAAACCCTACAACATATATTTTTTTACATTTTAAGTATTACTATCCCTTTAAGGACCGGAGTAATTCTGACCTTTTTGACTATGTCTTTGTTCAACAGTGTTTTCCCTCTAAGTCTTTTATCCCAACCCCATAAATTATATACTGATTTTTAAAGCACAAATATGGCTTTCATTTGATACCACACTTTTATGGATAACCCACCATTTACCTTAAAATAAAAAAAAATGTAAAAAAAAGTATAAAAAAGAAATTGACCTGCATTTAGCAAGCCTCTGGCATCAGCAGTGAAGGGGTTAATATCCCCAGCTGCTGTATTTTCGTTTGCCACTAGGTGTCTCCTGTCTACTTCTGTCTCCCTTACTTAGATAGCAAGGGAGACAAAGGCAGACGAGACACGCACAGACAGCATGCTTACTGTGCTGCCTCTGTCTCTCACTATGCCGGTACATGTGATCGCTGCTACGGCAATCACATGAACCGGTACAAGCAAGAAGCGCTGAGACTGAACGCCCCAGTACCGGAGCACTCAGTCTCAGCCTGGCATTAATGATAGAAGCATGCACGGAGACACGCTGCTATCATTTAAGCCATGACGGTCCTGGTACGTCATTGGTCCTTAACGCAAATCCAGCCATGACGTACCAGGACCGTCAAGGTTCCTCAAGGGGTAAATTCCAGTTGTTTTTTTTAACTAACATAACAATGACCACAGATCATTTCTAAGCAAGTCATTTTCTGCCTTACTTAAGCTCAAAGAATGGTTTACGTGCACCTTAATAGTAGGGAAAGCAAAGAGAAAAACAGGCATCTACCCAGGGACATTGCTAGAAGCACTCCTCTACTCCTTTCCCACATCAAATGCAATGTTGACTATCTTTTAACACAGGTTAGAACCCTATGGATTTTCTACTCACCAATAATAAGGCAAATTCAGTACAGCCTGCTCATTATATGAATATGGTTATGTGTGACCTCTGACTCCCAGCAATTGATTAAGGGAGGACTTTTCAAGCACTGTCTGACTGATTTTCAGTAAGTCAAAGCTAATCTCTGATGTGGATATGTAAATTTCAAATTTCTCATGCTCTTGGGCAGAGCTCAGTGGGCTATTGAGGAGCTTATATTTTTTTTTTTTTTTTTTATTTATTTTTTTTATTTATAAATTTTTATTGAAAATTAAAGCATTACAGAAAAATAAAGTGACATGTTAAGAACAGTGACACTTCATAGCATATGAGTAAACACAGTATACAGAAGTTCAGGGAGCAATAGAGAGCAAAGGATGGTACATAAATGAACGCTCCCCTACATATGTGTCAACCAACAGTATTTGATACAGTATTATAAGGAAAAAGAGTAAAAAGTTAAAGAGATTAGATAGAGAATATAGAATAAAGGATAAAGCTCAGAAAGAAAGAAGAGAAAAGAAAGAAAGGTTAGACCGTGCACCCCATGTCCCGACCCCCAGAACCTGCTACACCACTCAGGGCTGAAAAGTGGAATCAAGAAAGGAATCCACCATGCCGGGATCTCTACCCTTCAAGGAGGCCGAGATTCTCAACATCGTGGCTGCCTCTCGTACCCTACGTACCCAATCCTTATAAAGAGGAGGTGTGTTCGATTTCCAACATGCTGGGATCATAGTTTTAGCCAGTCCCAACATTGTCAATAAGAATTGTTTGGGCATCAAGGGCAATCTGGGGAGGTCTTTGTAAAATAGGATCTGCCAAGGGTCTCTCTGAAGTGTCACTCCCAAACTCCTCTCCATACAAGCCAAACTCTCCGACCAGAACCTCTGCAGTAAAGGGCAGGACCACCACAGGTGTTCAAATGTGCCCCGATGCTGATTGCACCTCCAACATACAGATGAAACAGAAGGAAACATCTTGTGAAGTCTAATTGGGGTGTAGTACCACCGAGATAAAAATTTAAAATGTGATTCTTGTAACTGTGTGGAGATCGAGCAAGAATGCGCTGTCCTCCAAATCCCCCTCCATTCCTCATCCCCAAAGCTCGATCCCAAGTCTCTTTCCCATGCCAAAGCATAAGGGGGTCGCGGTGTGGATCCCACAATCCCCAAAAGTCTATACATTTTACTTAGTATCGATAAATGCAATGGTAGTTTGTGGAACAGAGTCTCAAAAGGAGTATATTCTCTGTTCCACGACACTTTACATGCTTGTGAGTCTAGAAGATGTCTAATACGGAAATACTTCCACATCTCACCAGAAGTCAAACCGTAGGAGGATTGTAAATCCGAAAAGGGGATCACCTTATAATCCTGTATAAAATCAGCTACATAGAGCAAAGAATCTCTAGGCCAGTTCGAGAAATCGCGACGCGGTAAAGTGTGTGGAGTATCCCGAGTATATAGTACGGGGGAAAACGGAGATGGGAAGGAGGTTAATACAGTTCCCAATGCCTTTCCGGACCAGACCACAAATATTGCCCCCAATACCGGGTGAGAAAGAAACTTAGAAGCTCTAGAAGTGGGCGGTAAAAAAGCTTCAAGTAACACATCTAGACCTGGATAGAAGAATCGTTCCACTGATACCCACAACTTCGAACCACCCCTATGTCTCCAGTCTAAGAGCGTCGAGAGAAGAGCAGCTCGATAATATCGATGAAAATCAGGTATCCCCAACTCTCCATCTTCCTTACGTCTAACTAAAAAGGCCCATTTCAAACGAGGTCTGCTCGGACTCCACACAAATGAAGACACCACCCTGGATAGCTGCACAAAAAAGGATCTGGGCACTTTAATGGGCAGAGTTTGAAAAATATATAAGACTCGGGGTAATATATTCATTTTAATGGAGTTAATCCTTCCCATCCATGACAGGTATAATGGAGTCCAATTACGGAGATCCCGCTGGATCGCCTTAAGCAAAGAAGTATAATTCAAGCGATACACATCCTTCATATCAGCCGCCAGCCATACTCCTAAATATTTGAGCCCCCCAGAGGTCCACTTAAATGGAAAGGATGTACGGATCGCATTCGTGACAGAGGGCGAACAATGCAACATAAGAGCTTCAGATTTTGTAAAATTGACCTTGAAGTGGGATAACTGTGCAAACTCCGATATATGTTCCATGACCGCCTTCATGGATTCCTCTGGGTTCAATAAGGTCATCAGAATGTCATCTGCAAAGATGGATAATTTATGTTCCATGCCAGCCAGTTTAATCCCCTGTATCCTAGGATCTGAACGGATTTTATGGGCAAATGGCTCCAAAGCCAATATGAATAAAAGAGGTGACAGAGG